>CM040628.1:44320122-44425840 GCA_022817965.1 Solanum lycopersicoides | reverse complement strand
TTTAACTTTTTCTCTAACTTTCTCATCCAAGAGGTTGGGGGTTCAATCCCCACTCTCCTCATTTATTTTTCTCCTTTATTTTTCTCCTAACTTTCTCATCCATTCAAGAGGTTGGGGGTTCAATCCCCACTCTCCTCATTTATTTTCTCCTTTATTTTTCTCCTAACTTTCTCATCCATTCAAGAGGTTGGGGGTTCAATCCCCACTCTCCTCATTTATTTTTCTCCTTTATTTTTCTCCTAACTTTCTCATCCATTCAAGAGGTTGGGGTTCAATCCCCATTCTCCACATTTAATTTTTCTCACCTTATTTCACTGATTTTTAACATGGTGAGGTCACGGGTTCGATCCTCAATTACCTCACTTATTTTTCTTCATTTTTCATAGCTTATTAAAGAACTTTACTTGGCTGAAATTAACCAACAATGTGCTGGAAATTTGAGATAGATTTTTCAGCTTCTTTTCATCAACATTTAGAGTTAATTCTTAGGGCATTTCGTGAATCATTTAGCTATTAGTTTTTCACTCAAATCAGCCACTTTATACTTCATATGAACATCACGATTAATACAAGTTTGTGCATGTGAAATACAACCGTAAAACAAGTCATTTTCATACTTCAATCCGTGTTCAAAGTCACAACTACACATTGCACACACATAAACACATATTTCGGAAAGCATAGGTTATCATTTGTACGATTCCAAATACACATTCATGAACATATTCATCACGAAAAAACACATTACATGCCTAATATCTACCAGCAGACATACCAACCTACAACAATCAATAGGAGCTAGTGACAGGGACATGAAACGGGGAAACAATCCTAGTTTTAGGATTAGAATCGACTGAATCCTAGGGGTCTCTTGGGAAAGGGACCAAGAGTAAGAAAACCCATACCTGTTCTTGGTGTTGTTCAACACACAAAGTTGCTGCCCAGAATCACCACCAACCCAACGTCCAACACAGAAATTCCCACCTTACCCGTCGAGAATGTCACGTTTTGCTTTACTTTTATGGATTGTTTTTGTCGTTTGAATTCTTATGAGTTCTTCAAGTGTTTTGTTGTTATTTCTAATTTTTTGTTGCTGCTTTGTTAACAGAAAAACGTGAAAAAAATGGGAGAAGTGGATGAAACGTGAAAGAGAGAGAGAGGTTCCTTAGGATTAGGACTCTAGTTGAGACTTAGTCAAAATAAGACATGTTAATTAATAAATAATTAATAATAAAAATCTGATTTTCCTTTTATTAAATCAGCTAATAATTATTAATTAATTAAATTAATTTATCAATTTAAATAAAAATAAGTTAAATCATTGCTTCCACCTAGGTTCGAACCCGGGTGGAGCAAGACTCCACTCCTAGAGCTCAAATTCGGCTCTCTCTCCAAAATTGCCCCTCCATATTATTAAATAATTAATATATATATATATATTTAGGGTAATTATATATTACCCTTAGCCTGGTAAAAGACCATTTTACCCTAGACCCTCAAAACTTAAAATTCCTTCTTTTTAAGTCCGGTAAAAACTCCTTCGAGTAAATCTTTGTATTCGAGAGCCCTACATGGTTGCTCCCAACCTTTCCTAGCTCAAATAACTCCCAAAGTTAGTTGCCTTGGCTATACCAAGGGTTCCGAGGTCTGTTTCTACGCGCATCAATCTGTGTGAACCCTGGTCTAATCGTAGGCATTCTTGGCACATTAAGCATTACTTAGCATATCTATTTTTTTTAGTGTTGTTACATTATCCCCCCCCCCCCTTAGGAACATTCATCCTCGAATGACACTACACATCATTTTAAATAAAGAGGGCGATTTTCGAAGATATTTAAACATACTTGAGACTTTACTCTTTGTGAATTTGTGTTTCACACTTACTCTGGATAATGCATATTACACAATCTTATCTGAAGCTTCATATTTGAGATTGAGGAACTTCCTTCTCAATCGCACTTAACTTGATGCACCTCACAACTCATGCAACACAAAAATCATGTCCACGCTATACAAAACATCAACATGACATGCAAGCATGAATTCATTTTAACTCTAACTTATTTGGAAAGTTAACCTTACTACCCTGTTTCCATAGACTATGGTAGTATAGCATTTCTGAAGTAATCCATACCTGAGCCATCTTCTTGAGCTAGTAAGCAGCAAACTTATCCTTCTCCTCTTCATCAATACTCATAGCAGGCTTTAGAACCTACCATGCACACACCTTCATGCGAACAACCACTCTTATCAAACGTCTTTCGTTCACGCAGGCATTTCTATCACTGCCCCTTCTTGGGAAGGCCAGATCTTGAGTCTAGCACCTTAGACCACTTGGTCATCCTAATTCTTGTGTGTATTCTTCTAAGCGCGCACACAAGAACGAAGTTAGATATTTAAAATGACACAAAGTGTCAAGGCTCTAGATAGCACGATAAAGAGTAGAAGAAGGGAAATTTTCCTACGCATCATGCAGTCTCTAATACAGGATAGTGGTGCACTTCACTACCATGACTTAGAAACTACTCAATGTGGTTGATGTGAACTTATTATTTTCGTAATTTAAACCTGGCTCTGATACCAACTTTGTCACGACTGGAATCTAGACCCCAGACGAGACCGGCGTCGTTGACCTCTCAGAGGTCGCAGACAAGCCTACTTACGTCATTCTTACTTCATCTAGGTTAATTTTAGCGGAAAATTTGAAACTTCTTGTTTCTTAACATACTTATAAAAAGATTCTCATTAATATGTAACTGTTAACCATCAACCATCTAACATTGAGAGATAAGCAACTGAAAGAAATAGTTCGATTCTTATTAAGTGTATAATTGCCAAAATGGCAACAATACATAGTCTGAATAAAATAGGAAAGAAACGCTAGTGGAACATGCTCCACTAGCTCAACTCTATAACTAAGCTAGAACATAAAACAGTAGCATCCTCGAAAGCATGAGGACCTACCAACTCCGGATGAATGCTGGACGTCCGGATAACTGCAACGATGATCCTGTAGCTTTATCGTCCACCTGTGCCTGCACCTAAAATAGTAGAGTTTGTATAGGGTTAGTACACACCTGTACTAAGTATGGGTATATGCAAGCACACACCAAGGACATCCATGAGAAAGAATAGCTCTTTCCTAACAACATGATTTTTGGAAGTCAAGTCAGTGGACTTGCCAAATTGAGATTAGGAAAGTTTCCAAATTTGGATTAGGAAAGTCAATGATCTTTCCAAATTTGGATTAGGAAAGTCAGTAAGCTTTCCAGATTTGGAATTGAAAAGTTATGCCATGAGAGTAACATGCATCATTATAATTATCGTATTGCACACAACACATAACATCTCCATATAGCATATATCATAGCACATAACACATAACACATAGCTTCTTTCATATCATTCATTCATATGTCATGAGACCTTGGAATCATGGACTTGACATTAAGACTTTCTAAAATGAGGGCTCAACATATGGGACCTCAACTAGGGAGTCTTCATTAGCAAACACAGAGTCTGCTTCGTTCATTCATACGTACTCCAGTTCATTTCATTCATAGACCAGTGTAAACACCATTTATACCTAGGATGTAGTTTAAGACTTTCATTAGGTTCATTGTGCAATGACCAAGAATGACCTAATGTCATTACTTAAATCTAACTCACCTTTTGATTATCCTATCCTAACATCTTTGGTATCATTCATTTCATTATGTGCATCATTTGAGGCTGGCCTCATTCATTCATTGGGAACTTTAACTTTAACCGACATAGATCATGTGAGCATCATGAAATCCAGTGTCTCCCCCACACCGAAAAGAGGTGGAATCACCGGCCAAAGTGACCCAAAAACATGCTAGCGTACATGGGAATTTAACCCCGCCAGATCCCTATATTGGCAGTATAGGTTCGAAGACTAGGAGATATAAGGAGACCCATACCCGGCAAGCCGGACATTCTCATCTCATGAGAGTTACGTGAACCTCCGCCCTTCCCGAAAGAAGGCATCACCGCTCATAGCTAGTCTATCGGTGCTTAGTATAAAGTTCCATTACATTCATCTCATACTTCATGGAAGCTGGCTTCTAGTATGAGGACATCATAGCTCATTAGATGATTTCTCATCATATCATTTGTATTGAGTGTGTTAAGCTCAATACTCTCATTAGAGTGTTCATAGAGACTGGTCTCTTCATTATCTTACACTCTCATAGGTGAGTACGTATTGGTAGCATTTACTTAGGCTCAGTTGAGATTGCTCTCATCATTTACATTAGCCTCATATCATGTTGTCACCACATTCATCATCATTAGCACCTTTGATTTTCATACTTATTCACCTCTTATTACGTAAATGTTCATTTCATCATATGCTAATGCACTTGGCCATTTGGTGTGTTTCACACCCTTACTTAACCCTTATAGGGTGTCATCATTTCATTTCTCATTTCATCATTTCATTGTTCATTTCATCATTTCATTGTTCATTTCGTCTTATCATTGTTCATTTCATCATATCATTGTTCATTTCATCATATCATTGTTCATTTCATCATTTCATTACATACATCTTAGGATCACTTACTTTTAAACGTATGTTAGACTTAGGTGTCCATACATACAAGCCATGAGGCTTCATTCATATACGTCTAAGTGATTCATATCTTCCTAAGATTATGTCATACAAGACTTATGCATCTTGTATGTATGCCAAGATCTCGATTTCGATCTAAGTAGGTGGCATTATTCTTGAACATTTAATTCACGTATGACTTATGTATCAATACGCAATTTGGGCAAGGGAATCCTATTTCGAATCCTGTGGACAACACTTAATCTTATTTTAAACTTGATAATTACATTTTTCAGATTTGGGAGACCCTAGTTCGATTCCCATCAACCCCATAATATTTCCTTTCTTTTTCTCCTCTTTTATTTCATTTAAGTTAAGGAGGTTGTGGGTTCAATCCCCCACAAGCTCATTATTTTTATTTTAATTTATCTCTTAACTTTCTCACCTATCCAAGAGGTTGTGGGTTCAATCCCACTCTCCACATTTATTTTCTCCTTTATTTTTCTCTTAACTCTCTCATCCATTCAAGAAGTTGGGGGTTCAATCCCCACTCTCCTCATTTATTTTTCTCCTTTATTTTTCTCCTAACTTTCTCATCCATTCAAGAGGTTAGGGGTTCAATCCCCACTCTCCTCATTTATTTTTCTCCTTTATTTTTCTCCTAACTTTCTCATCCATTCAAGAGGTTGGGGGTTCAATCCCCACTCTCCTCATTTATTTTTCTCCTTTATTTTTCTCCTAACTTTCTCATCCATTCAAGAGGTTGGGGGTTCAATCCCCACTCTCCTCATTTATTTTCTCCTTTATTTTTCTCCTAACTTTCTCATCCATTCAAGAGGTTGGGGGTTCAATCCCCACTCTCCTCATTTATTTTTCTCCTTTATTTTTCTCCTAACTTTCTCATCCATTCAAGAGGTTGGGGGTTCAATCCCCATTCTCCACATTTAATTTTTCTCACCTTATTTCACTGATTTTTAACATGGTGAGGTCACGGGTTCGATCCTCAATTACCTCACTTATTTTTCTTCATTTTTCATAGCTTATTAAAGAACTTTACTTGGCTGAAATTAACCAACAATGTGCTGGAAATTTGAGATACATTTTTCAGCTTCTTTTCATCAACATTTAGAGTTAATTCTTAGGGCATTTCGTGAATCATTTAGCTATTAGTTTTTCACTCAAATCAGCCACTTTATACTTCATATGAACATCACGATTAATACAAGTTTGTGCATGTAAAATACAACCATAAAACAAGTCATTTTCATACTTCGGAAAGCATAGGTTATCATTTGTACGATTCCAAATACACATTCATGAACATATTCATCACGAAAAAACACATTACATGCCTAATATCTACCAGCAGACATACCAACCTACAACTATCAATAGGAGCTAGTGACAGGGACATGAAACGGGGAAACAATCCTAGTTTTTGGATTAGAATCGACTGAATCCTAGGGGTCTCTTGGGAAAGGGACCAAGAGTAAGAAAACCCATACCTGTTCTTGGTGTTGTTCAACAGACAAAGTTGCTGCCCAAAATCACCACCAACCCAACGTCCAACACAAAAATTCCCACCTTACCCGTCTAGAATGTCACGTTTTGCTTTACTTTTATGGATTGTTTTTGTCGTTTGAATTCTTATGAGTTCTTTAAGTGTTTTGTTGTTATTTCTAATTTTTTGTTGCTGCTTTGTTAACAGAAAAATTTGGAAAAAAAAATGGGAGAAGTGGATGAAACGTGAAAGAGAGAGAGAGGTTCCTTAGGATTAGGACTCTAGTTGAGACTTAGTCAAAATAAGACATGTTAATTAATAAATAAATAATAATAAAAATCTGATTTACCTTTTTCTTAAATCAGCTAATAATTATTAATTAATTAAATTAATTTATCAATTTAAATAAAAATAAGTTAAATCATTGCTTCCACCTAGGTTCGAACCCGGGTGGAGCAAGACTCCACTCCTAGAGCTCAAATTCGGCTCTCTCTCCCAAAATTGCCCCTCCATATTATTAAATAATTAAATATATATATATATTTAGGGTAATTATAATATTACCCTTAGCCTGGTAAAAGACCATTTTACCCCTAGACCCTCAAAACTTAAAATTCCTTCTTTTTAAGTCCGGTAAAAACTCCTTCGAGTAAATCTTTGTATTCGAGAGCCCTACATGGTTGGTCCAAACCTTTCCTAGCTCAACTAACTCCCAAAGTTAGTTGGCTTGGCTATACCAAGGGTTCCGAGGTCTGGTTCTACGCGCATCAATCTGTGTGAACCTTGGTCTAATCGTAGGCATTCTTGGCACATTAAGCATTACTTAGCATATCTATTTTTTTTAGGGTTGTTACAATGGAAGCTGGAAAAAAAGGTAAGAATAAGGCTAAAATAAGAAAAATGACAAGTCCAATAGTGGTGCAGGGTATTTGCAGCAAGCTCCACAACCTGCAAAGACCATAACACCAACACATCATGTGCATGAAATAATGGATCAAGGTGCTTAAAATTGGCAAATACAGAAAACAAAAGTTTCTAAGCAACAAGAACTCCCAAAGACTGTTTGGAAAGCCAGAGTTATGCAGCAAAAAGAAGAAATGCAGGAGAAGCAACAACCAGTCCAAATAGGTATGTAAATTGTTGTTCCTACTTCTAATAATTTTGCTGAATGGGATGAGCAGGAACAAGTGACAGTAACTCAGAATATACAACAAGTAGACCATGCAGGACATGAACAAATTGAATTAGATATACAGGAAATTCAGACTTTACAACAAGCTGCTCATGCAGGTAATAGGCGTACTGTTATATCCATACCATATACACAGGAACAGGTTACAAGTATAGAATTGCAGCTAGAAAATATCAATAACGCATCAAAAGAAGGCATAGAAATTCAGAATATACAACTACCAGTCCCTGTAGGTCAGGCAACAATCAAACTACGTAATACTTCAAGTTTAATTAGTACACCAGAAATTGTTTTGCAGGGAAAAGAAAGGCACATGAAAGAATTGGTTGATGTTTGGGAATGTATTAAGCTTAGAGATCAGATCCAAAGAAAAAGACAATCTCTCTCAGAAACAAGAAAAAGTCAGCAAGGGTTGGTTGAGGATGGGGTATGCGTCATGAATGTTGTGGATGATCAAGTCCCAAGTGCAGAACAATCTTTTGCAGGATATCAAAAAAGTGAGCTGCATGGTCATGATTCACAACAAGATGAAGAATCTTCGTAAAATAGTAACAACAAGTCCAAGAATAGGCTGAGTAAAAAGAGAATAAATGCCATAAAAAAAAGACAAGGGATGGAACAACAGGGACAACGAGAAAGAATTGAAGAAGTGGCTGAATATAGTCATATAGCGTCTGAGGATTAGTATGACGAAGATACTAGGATCCTTAGACAGTAATGAAGATGAAAAAGAGATTAAATCCACTTTCCACACTTATTATGAATAAGAAATACAAGAAGCTAAAGATAAACAAGGTCTGTCACAAAGAGGAAGGAAGATTACAAAACATAATCTACAAATGGCAAATAATAATAGACAAATCACAAGATCTAGAAGTAGTGTCTTGTGATGAATGGTCTGTTTAGTATTTACAGTAATCATGTATCAAATTTATTATGTTTTACATGTTGTATAATGTGTAAGATACATATTGTTATAAATCCTAGTTATAATTACTATGTCTAACTTTGATAGAGTTATTAGAATAGGTTCTTTTACGCTTATATGCTTTTCTTATAAAGGGGAGAGTGTCCCTCGTTTATGTATTCTTAGTAAACTATGTTTTAAGGAGGAGTCCTCCATTGTGCTTAGTTTTTTTTGAATACAACTTGATGTATCAGCTTGAGTTGACAAAACCTTAGTATATTGGTCGACTCATAACCCACCTTAGGATCAGAGGTAAGGTTTGTGTCCCCCTCTATGTACTTTTTGATTTAAATAAATGATAAGTCATGGGGGTGTTGCTCAGTCCCTGACCCACCTCAAGTGTCGTTTTAGTAAAGTAAAAAAAAATACCAAAACCTAACATTAAACACTAAATCATATATATTAGAACTCAAATTCTTAAGCCCAAACCCTAAAACCTATAAAACAACCTAAGTCCTAACCCTAACCCTAACATTAATCCTAATGCTAACCCTACCATAAACACTAAACCAAAAGCGCAAAATACAAAACCCAAACATTAAACACTAAACCATTGATATTAAACCTCAAATCCTAAACCCTAAATCCAAAAACCTAAATAAACCCAAAACCCAAACCCTAACCCTAACCTGGCCTTAAGCCTAACGCTAGGCCTAAACCATAAAACCGAAACCGTAAGACCAAAATACCATAACCCAAACAATAAATACTAAACCATAGATTTTAAACCTCATATGTTAAACCCTAAACCATAAAACCTAAAAAATAAACTATACCCTAACCCTAATCCTAACCCTTACCCTTACCCTAAAGCCTAAACCCTAAACCTTAACCCCAATTCCAAAAGAAAAAAAAAATAAGTCTAAAATACGAAAACCCAAACATTAAACACTAAACCATAGATTTTAAACCTCAAATCCTAAACCACAAACCCTAAAACCAAAAAAAAAAAAAAAAACCCTAACCCTAACCCTAACCATAAACCATAAACTCGAAACCCTAAGACCAAAATACCAAAACTCAAATATTAAATACTAAACCATAGATTTTAAACCTAAAATTCTAAACCCTGAACCATAAAACCTAAAAAAACTACACCCTAACCCTAATCCTAACCCTAAACCCTAAACCCTAAACCCTAACCCTAAGTCCAAAAAAAAAAAAATGTCCAAAATACGAAAAGCCAAACATTAAAAAAAAACCATAGATTTTAGACCTCAAATCCTATACCACAAACCCTAAAACCTAAAAAAAAGTTAAACCCTAACCCTATCCCTAACATTAACCCTAACCCTAACCCTAACCCTAAACAATTAACCCGAAACCCCAAGCCCAAAATACCAATACCCAAACATTAAACACTAAACCATAGATTTTAAACCAAAAATCCTAAACCCAAGACCCTAAAACCAAAAAAAAAAAAAAAAAACCTAACCCTAACCCTAACCCTAACCATAATAAGCCCAAAATACCAAAACTCAAATATTAAATACTAAACCATAGATTTTAAACCTGAAATTCTAAACCCTGAACCATAAAACCTAAAAAAACCTACACCCTAACCCTAAACCCTAAACCCTAAACCCTAAACCCTAACCCTAAGTCCAAAAAAAATCCAAAGTCCAAAATACGAAAAGCCAAACATTAAAAATAAACCATAGACTTTAGACCTCAAATCCTATACCACAAACCCTAAAACCTAAAAAAAAGTTAAACCCTAACCCTATCCCTAACATTAACCCTAACCCTAACCCTAACCCTAAACAATTAACCCGAAACCCCAAGACCAAAATACCTAAATCCAAACATTAAATACTAAACCATAGATTTTAAACCAAAAATCCCAAACCCCAAAACCTAAAACCTTAAAAAAAACTAAACAATAACCCTAATCCTATCCCTAAGACAAACCCTAACCGTAACCATATCCGTAACCCTAACCCTAAACCCTAAACCCTAAACCAAAAGCCCAAAATACCAAAATCATAGCATTAAACACTACACCACATATATTACAAGTCAAATCCTTAACTCCAAAGCCTAAAACCTAAAAATTAACCTAATATCTAGCCCTAACCTTAACATTAACCCTTACCCTAACCCTACCATAAACCCTATACCCCAAGCCCAAAATACAAAACCCAAACATTACAAATAAACCATTGATATTAAACCTCAAATCCTAAACCCTAATACTACAAACCTAAAAAAAACAAAAAACTAACCCTAACCCTAACCCTAACCCTAAACCATAAACGCGAAACCCTAATCCAAAATACCAAAACCCAAACATTAAATATTAAACCATAGATTTTAAACCTTCAATGCTACACACTGAACCATAAAAGATTAAAAAACAACGTACTCCCCAACCCTAATCCTAATCCTAACCCAAACCCTAAACCCTAAACCGTAAGTCCAAAAATCACCCTAAGTCCAAGATACGAAAGCCTAAACAATTAACACTAAACCATAGATTTTAAATCTCAAAGCATAAACGACACACCCTAACCCTAACCCTAACCTTAAGCTTAATACTAACACTAAACCATTAACCCAAAACCCCAAGCCCAAAATACCTAAACCCAAACATTAAATACTATATCATAGATTTTATACCAAAAATCATGAACCCCAAAAAAAAAAAAAAAAGAACCCTAACCCTAACCCTATCCTTAACTATAACCCTAAACCCTAAACCATAAGCCCAAAGCACAAAATACAAAAATCCTAACATTAAACACTAAACCATAGATATTACAACTCAAATCCTTAACCCCAAACCCTAAAACCAAAAAAACAACTTAAACCCTAACCCTAACCCTACCATAAACCCTAAACCCAAGCCTAAAATACCAAAACCCAAACATTAAACACTAAAACATTGATATTAAACCTCAAATCCTAAACCCTGAATTAAAAAACCTAAAAAACCAAAAACCCTAACCCTAACCCTAACCCTACCATAAACCACAAACCCTAAACCCCAACCCTAAACCTATCCCTAAAACGAAATTTAATAGATTATTCATATAGAGAGGTCAAATCTAAATCATCCTAGTTCTAGAAATACGCCACTAATGGCTCTCGAAACCTTGAATCATGGACCTAAACCCTAACCCTAACCTTATCCCTGACACGAACCCTAACCCTAACCCTAAACCCTAAACCCTAAACCCAAAGCCCAAAATACAAAAACCTAATATTAAAAACTAAACCATAGATTCTAAACAAAAAATCCTAAACCCCAAAATCTAAAACATAAAAAAAAACTAAACTCTAACCCTAACGCTATCCCTAACAAGAACCCTAACCCTAACCATATTCTTAACCCTAACCCTAAACCCTAAACCCTAAACCCAAAGCCAAAAATACCAAAATTCTAACATTAAACACTAAACCATACAAATTACAAGTCAAATCCTTAACTCAAAACCCTAAAACCTAAAAAGCAACCTAAACCCTAACCCTAACCCTAACAATAACCCTAACCCTAACAATAACCCTAACCCTAACTATACCATAAAACCTAAACCAAAGCCAAAAATACGAAAACCCAAACATTTAACAGTAAAACATTGATATTAAACCTCTAATCCTCAACGCTAAACCCAAAAACCTAAAAAAAAAACTCAACCCTAAACCCAAAAACCTAAAAAAAACCAAAACCAAAAACCTAACCCCTAACCCTAAAACTTAAACCCCCTACATTCATCCTACAACTCCTCAAAAATGCGAAGACAAGAGGCCACCCACGTCGCTATTTCAGAGAGGGAGTTGGACTGGGCTTACAAAATTATTTCCATGGAACTCTCTGGTGAAATTCCAGTTCTAAAAAGTGGTGAAGGTGATTCACAAACCATTGATCTATATAATACTCAAAAATCACATGAATCCACCTTCCCAATTGCGAGAAATCGAGAGGCGAGTTCTGGGGAATTGCTCGTGAATCACCCAAATCGCGTCTTCAAATTTGAGGTACATCGGAGGAGGTTCGAGTAGAAATTTTAATGGGGATTACTCCCCTATGCTAGAGGAACATCTCACTGCAACTTCAAGTAATTTTAATGGTGGAATCATAGTCAAGGAAGTTTCAGGCGAGTTGACCGGAGTTCCAACGACCTGTAATGATAAAGAACTACGAGAAGAGGGGCGCCTTGGAAGTACCAACGAGATTCCACACCATATTACAGTGGAACAACAACACAATAATTCGAATGAAGGAAAAGGTGCAAAATCAGGCAAGTTTCCAGTTGAAAAAACAAAAGAAAATCTAGGGAGAGGAACAAAACAAGAACAATCACAGAATAGGGACAAGGATGCTGGAAAAATGAATATAAGGCAAGAATCAGGAGACAACAATAACCAAATGTCAAATTCTTCTAATTTTTCATTTGGAGTGCATAACTTTAAACATTAGCATGAACATTTGAATGCAGACATGTTGCAGGATCATTTTGCAATCAGTTCCAAACCACCATCTCAAGGTAACTTTCCACCTTTGTTCGAGTAATCTATTGATGTGTATATGCAGGGGAACCCTAGTATATCATCAATGAAAGTGCAAGAAATACGGAAAACAACAATTCAGGGGCAGTCAGGTATAGTTTCTAACTCTAACACTCCTACTAATATTATGCCTAAAGTTAATGTGGAGTCTAATATGCATGAGAGGAAAAATGTGCATACTGTTGTAACTACTAGAGGAAGGATCATGTCCATGCTAACAGTCAAGGTCCGAGGTTCAACAATCAACATACGCAATATTCTCATCACGTCTAACAACCTAGAGATAAGCAGCATAACCCTCAAGTTAAGAACAACTCTTATCAACCTCAACTTGGCAGTAATTTCCCCAAGATATCCAGTAACTTTGACCACCAAAATCTCAACCAAAGGGACAAAATTACACCCAAACAAGGTTCAGCATATAACAACCCTGAACAACCTTAAAATAATCCCTCCAGAAAAGACCACATCCCTGAACCTGTACCTTACACTGTTGTCCAAACTTATGTGGATAGACTTCGACACAACCAATCCAAAATTTATAGCCCCATAAAACTGACCACCCCTGAAATTACCTCCAAACAAGGTCTACATGCTTTCGTATTCAAGAAAGAAGAAATTTTGGGGAAATTAGCTCTATGTGTCAATATACTCTTATTGGGAAATTCAGCATCACCATGCCTAAAGTGGAATTTATTTGGAAGAGTTTCATTCTGCAAACTTATCTTTCGGGTAGAGTTAAAATTGCTCACTTTAATTATAGACATGTTTATATAAACCTCGACAATGAATTAGATTATAATATGGTCTGGACCAAGCAAAGAATGAATATATCCGGGCAAGTGATGCGAATCCAATCCTGGACTCCCGATTTCAAACTTGAAGAAGAGCCTCCTATAGTTCCAGTATGGGTCTCGTTACCTGAACTTCCTTGGCACTATTACTATAAGGAATATATAACAGGACTACTATCACCTATTGGTAAAGTGCTTTATTGGCTTACATACATTATCAAACCTCCATGGAAACTTCAACAGTACACCAAAGAGCTTCAAAATTTCATGTTGCAGCTGGAATCATTTCACTGCCAGCATGTGTATAGAGAAGCAAATAACACCGCTGATTTCTTATCCAAAGAAAGTCACAAGTCAGACATTACTCAACACTACTACACACACCAACAACTTCCTATAAATGTAAGAGGAAGTTACCTTTTGGAGAAGATGGGGGTGATGAACTTCAGAAGAAAGAATAAAAAAAGAATTAAACAACCTCCTTGACTAGTTCCTAATCTTGGTTCATATCCTTTTCAACTTGACTATCCCTAACATTAACCCTAACACTAACCCAAAACCCAAAACCCAAAATACAAAAGCCCTAAATTCTAGAAAACCCCAATACCAATTCTCTCTCTAACTTATCTCTCTAAAACGCGCTCCCAAGGAATTGTCTAACAATCAGCTATAACGGCTAGTTTATCCTAGATGAAATGGCGTGTGAGCCGCCAGGCGTCTCTTTCAGACCGCCGGACCATCCCCAACAGGGGCGCCTGATGAAAACGAATAACACCAACCAAGAATCACCCACTAATTCATTGTATAACTCTGTGAATTCGAAAATCGGAAGAGCGCTGAACAGTGCAAATTCTTGGAGCGAAGAAGACGGAATCGCGAAATTATGCCCCCATGTTATATTAGATTGAATCAGGAATACAAATATATTGGGGATGATTGTACTCATCAAGATCTACAACATACTCCTAAATCAAAGAATTCCAACCTGCAAATGGAGAGAAATGAAGAGGAGATTTCTGGGAAAATTGCAAACAAATCGCCTGATAGTCATTCCCAAAATCGACCTCCCTCTCAGATGATTCGAGGTTTCGTACCGACTGGGATTACTCACCTGAAGGCGTGGTACATCTCACACAAATATCAGCAGCAATGGACGACCAGGTCGCCGGCGACATAAACTCCGACCACCAATATAAGTTTCAAAGGAAAACAAATGAATAAGGGAATAGAGGAACCCATCTTAATGAAAAGGAGGTTCACCTCACTAACATATCCTCAAACTTGGGTCATGAACACAATCAAACCAAAGTCACTAAAATAATATAAAAGGGAGGAACAACACAAAAGAAAAGTTGAGATAGAGGATGCAGTGGAAGTAGTTGATATGGAAAGCTCATCACACTTGTCCTTTGGAGTCAAATCAGTAGAAAACTCTTTGAGGAATGTAAGACAATCGAGCGCAGGAACAACAATCGTTCCTACAGGTGAATACGATCAAGTCAATGAATAGGGGCAACAACACAATTCACAGGGGCAACAAACAATTGCAGAAAGAGAAGAGCATCAATGAGGTAAGTATAATCTTTCGATTCTAGTTCATACTCAAACTAACAATAATTATAATGTTAGTCATGTGCATGATAATGCCACGGGACAAAGTGTTGTTGTGATTAGTGAACAGAATCAGGGGAATATTACCTAAGATTTAGTGAGCAAAATGTCCAAAACCAAAGAAATAAGGCTGGAAAAGTGGTACAATCCTTACAGACTAATCAGGGAGGAAATGAGATTCAGAACAATTATCATAGAGACTTCCCTAAAATCTCTAGCAACTTTGATAAACCTCCTTCTCCTATCCACAATAAGAACCAAAATGATGTCAATCCCAAACCAAATGAACCCATCAATGTTAAAGCGCAGCCAACAAACACTCAAGAAAATGTCCCTGAACCTCCTCCATCTATAGTAGTCCAAACTTTGGCTGCTAGACTACGACATATCCACGCTACTCAAAGTCCAACAATTGTTCTGAGAACAACTCCTAGACAGACCACTAAAATAGGCCAACCAATTGTGATTTTTGATATGCATGACTACATGCATACTCTCACTGTGGATTGCAAATACACACTGGTAGCGAACTTTACTACAACTATGCCTAAGGTCGAGCTCATTAGGAAAAGTTTCATCCAACAAACTCAACTGATTGTGGGGTTCAATATTGCTCACTACAATGATAAACATGTGTTCATTGACCTACAGAATGAACTAGATTACAACACAGTTTGGACACAACAAAGAATGACCATTAAGGGTAAACTTATGAGGATAAAAGTCTGACACCATTCTTTACTCCGGAGTAGGAAACACCTATAATTCCTGTTTTTATTCTACTTCCAGGCCTACCATGGCATTGCTTTAAAAAACCTTTCCTCACCCCTTTATTGGAAATAGTAGGCAATACTTGGACACAACTTCTATTAAAAGGTCTTGGGCAGGAATGGCCAAAGTAAAGATGAAAATTGATTTAAGCAAACCTAGGCCTAGACATTTGTGCATTAGGTTGAATGATGATGATGATACCATAGACATATGGCAACCTGTTGAATATGAAAACATTCCACCCTACTGTGAATACTATAGACATTAGGGACATTACGTAGATGAGTGTAAAGTCAAAATGAGGGATGATGATAACAAGTACATAAAAGAGAAGGAACATGAGAAGAAAAACAAAAATAAAGAAAACCAAAACCAAAAAGAGCAGGAAAACAGACAGCACAAAGCAAAATAGGTTAGAAATCAACAACAACATCACAATAAGGAAGGCAACAAACAGAAACAACCAGCACAACTAAAGGAGGAAGAGTGGATAACACAAAGAAAAAAAAATCAGAGACAACAAGAGGAAGGAGCTCAAAAAACAGCATGGAGGCCTACCTCAACAAAACCTCAGACAACAAAAGAAACTCAACACTTGACTGTTCAACAAGCAGGTATGCCTAGTACTTCACATTTTTTTTTTTTTACTAATTTAGATATATCAGGAAGTACATAATACAGCAGGGAAGGAAGCAAATAACAAGGAACAAATAGCTGCACAAGAGACACAAGACAGGTATGCATAGGGAAACAATAAAGAAAAGCAAGGAATATAAAAGCAAATTGAGGATAAAAGAAGGAATTCAGGTATCACAGTTGTAAAACCTATCTCTAATAATATGTATATGTCTGAGCATATGATTGGTGAAGTTAAAGGTGTGATGATTGGGGATGTCAGGAGAGCCACACTAACTTGTAGGAAGGGGTCACCAAAGGGGAGAAATTGCCTCATGTTTTGAAAGAGGGGCTGATTCTGACCATAACCCAGACCTTAGAGACTCAACTAAGATCCAACATGACAAATCCAAAAAACAGCAGGGTCAACAAGAAGAGATAACAGGAACTCAACAACAGCTGAACACTAAAAGAATTGGAGAAACACATCAAAAAGAAATAAGACCAAATGATAACCAGAATAATGCCTCCAGGCTAAGGAAATGGGAAACAAAGAAAGCATAAGCAATACTGATATTACTCCTAAAAGCAAAAATAAGCCAAGTAAACAAAGAAGAGATGTAGCTAATAGTAGACAAAACATGCAACAAGATAGTGAAGGAAAAGGGGAACAGAATAGGGAAGAAGACCAATTCAAAAAATTTATCATGGTAAATGATCATGAAGGACTGTAGTTAAAGTGTGAAGGGGGCATAAAGGATGGTCTCTTGATATCTTACCTAGGGAAATCTTAAGAATGACTCTAGATAGGAATGTTGGTTTTTAAACTAGACATGATCTAACTTAGTAAGTCTTAAGGATTATTTAGATAATATTGTAGAGGGTGTATATCACGACCGGAATCTAGACCCCATACGAGACCGGCATCGTTGACCTCTCAGAGGTCGCAGACAAGCCTACTACGTCATTCTTACTTCATCTAGGTTAATTTTAGCGGAAAATTTTAAACTTTTTGTTTCTTATCATGTATAAAGGTCATTCTACTTACATTCATAATGTTCACAATCAACCATCTAACATTAAGATTATCAAGTGAAAGAAATAGTTCAATACTGCATTAAATGTATAATTGCCAAAATGGCACCAATACAATGTCTGAAATAAAAACGGAAAGAAACACTAGTGGAACATACTCCACTAGCTAAAGACTACATCTAAGCTAGATAGTAAGGGTAGACATCCTCAAAAGCATGAGGGCCTACCAAATCCAGATGATAGCTCCACGTCCGGATAGCTTCAACGTCAACCTGTAAGCTTTAGCGTCCACCTGTCCCTGCACCTAAAAATATAGAGTTGTATGGGATTAGTACACACTTATACTAAGTATGGGTATATGCAAGCACACACCAAGGACATGCATGAGTAAGAATAGCTCTTTCCTAACAACATGATTATGGAATGTCAAGTTAGTGGACTTGCCAAATTGGGATTAGGAAAGTGAGTGAGCTTTCCAAATTTGGATTTGGAAAGTTAGTGAGCTTTCCAAATTTGGATTAGGAAAGTTAGTGAGCTTTCCAAATTTGGATTAGGAAAGTCATGCAATGAGAGTAACATGCATCATCATACTTATCATATTGCACACACTACATAACATCTTACACATAGCACATATCATATTGCATATAACACATAACATCTTTCATATCATTCATTATATGCCATGAGACCTTGGAATCATGGACTTATCATCAAGACTTCCCAAAATGAGGGCTCAACATATGGGACCTCAACTAGGGAGCCTTCTTTAGCAAACACAAAGTCTCATTCATTCATTCATACGTACTTCATTTCATTCATTCATAAGCTAGTGTAAACACCAGCTATACCTAGGATGTAGTTTAAGACTCTCATCGGGTTTGCTGTGCAATGATAAAGAATAACCTAGTGTTATTACTTGAGTGTAGCTCACCTCTTGATTATCCTATCCTAACACCTTTGGTATCGTTCATTTCATTATGTGTATCATTTGAGGCTGGCCTCATTCATTCATTGGGAACTTTAACTTTAACCGACATAGATTATGTGAGCATCATGAAATCAAGTGTCTCCCACACACCAAAAAGAGGTGGAATCACCGGCCAAAGTGACCCAAAACATGCTAGCGTACATGGGAATTGAACCCCGCCATATCCGTATATTGGCAGTATAGGTTCGAAGACTAGGAGATATAAGGAGACTCATACCCGGCATGCCGGATAGTCTCATCTCATGAGAGTTACCTGAACCTCCGCCCTTCCTAAAAGAAGGCATCAACGCTCGTAGCTAGTCTATCGGTGCTCAGTATAAAGTTCCATTTCATTCAACTCATACGTCATGGAAGCTGGCTTCTAGTATGAGGACATCATAGCTCAATAGATGATTTATCATCTCATCATTAGTATTAAGTATACATTATTCTCAATACTTTCATTAGAGTGTTCATAGAGACTGGTCTCTTCATTAACTTTACACTCTCATAGGTGAGTACGTTTTGTTAACATTTACTTGGGCTCATTTTAGATTGCTCTCATCTTTCACATTAGCCTCTTATCATGTTGTCACCACATTCATTAACATTAGCACATTTGCTCTTTATAATTACTCACCCCTTTTTACGTGAATGTTCATTTCATCATATGCCAATGCACTTGGCCATTTGTGTGTTTCACACTCTTACTTAACCCTTCTCGGGTTTCATCATTTCGTTGCATAATATTTATTTCATCGTATACCAATGCACTTGGCCATTTAGTGTGTTTTACACTCGTACTTAACCCTTCTAGGGTTACATCATTTCATTACATACATCTTAGGTTCACTTATTTTTAAACGTATGCTAGACTTATGGGTCTATACATACAATCCATGAGGCTTCATTCATAGTTCGTTAAAGTGATTCATATCTTTCTAAGATTATGTGGTACAATACTTATGCATCTTGTATGTATGCCAAGATCTCGATTTCGATCTAAGTAGGCGGCATTATTCTTGAACATTTAATTCACGTATGACTTATGTATCAATACGGAATTTGGGCAAGGGAACCCAGTTTCAAATCCCTTGGACAACACTTTACATTTTTCTTTTTATTTAATTTCGGTCCACATGACATAAGGACCCTATATCGAGCCCCAACATCAACGTTTCATTTTTATTTCTATTCTTTGAAAATTCTCTTCCTTGGCCGAGGGGTTGTGGGATCGAACCCCCACAGCCCCTTTATTTTTTTATTTATTTTTCCTTGACTATCTCGAGTTGACCATGAGGTTGTGGGATCGAACCCCCACAACCTCACTTTACTTTTCTTTTAAATTATTCTTTACTGCCTAGAGGTCGTGGGTTCGATTCCCACACCTCACATTTCTTTTCTTTTCATTCTTTCCTTAAGCTTGACCAAGAGGTTGTGGGTTCGAATACCACTCCTCTCATTTCTTATTTTCATACATTATTTTCCAGCCAAGACCATGGTTCGAATACCCTTCACCACATTCTTTTTTACTTCTTTATTTTCATGGTTTTTAACATGGTGAGGTCACGGGTTCAATCTTCCATGACCTCACTTGTTTTAATTCATTTTTCAAAATATTTTGAACCCTCTTATCTTGACCGACATTCATCACTTGAAGCGGGAAATTTTTCAGCATCTTTTCATCAAAATACACATTAGTTCTTAGGGAAATTTCATAGTGCATTTTGAACGTTTTAGTTGCATTTTCATGGATTTGTTTAGCCAAGAGATTATCACTCAAATCAGACACATTTATCTCATATGAACATCACGATTTACATAAATTTATGCACGTAAGATAACAACCATAACATCACAATTTTTGAGCCTTAACCCAAGAACACCTAGTCACTGTCACATTTTTGCACACACATGCACATAGTTTCGGAACACATAGGTTGTCATTCATACGATTTTAAACACACATTCATGAACATATTCTTTCACGAAAACACAATAC
This sequence comes from Solanum lycopersicoides, assembly GCA_022817965.1. Classification (NCBI taxonomy): domain Eukaryota; kingdom Viridiplantae; phylum Streptophyta; class Magnoliopsida; order Solanales; family Solanaceae; genus Solanum; species Solanum lycopersicoides. Next base: position 44,405,297 of record CM040628.1, on the reverse strand, counting down.
ACGCCTAATATCTACCAGCAAACATACCCAACCTACAAATCATTGGGAGCTAGTGACAGGGACATGCAACGGGTAACAACCCTAGTTTTCGGATTAGAATATACTGAACCTTAAGGGATCTCTTGGGAAAGGGACCAAGAGTAAGAAAACACATACCTTTTATGACGTTCAAACCTTGAAGTTTCTTCCCAAAGCTTCTCCAACACTCACGTCCAAAAACAAGTTTCAACACCAAACTTTCGACGGAAAACCCTCCCTTTGCCTAACGTATTTTGCTTAGCGTTTGATTTTATTTTTCGTTGTGAGTTCTTCAAGTGTGAAGAACTTTAGTAAATTTTCTGTTCTTGTATGTTATTATGGCAAAGAGAACACGTGATAAAGAAGAGAGAATGGTCATGGATGTTAAGGAGATAAATGTGAGAGAGTGAGAGTTTTATGAGGCTTAGGAGTCTAGTTTAGGACTTAGTCAAATAAGGTTTAGTTAAATATAAAAAAAATCTGATTACCCTTTATTTTAAATCAGCCAATAAATAATAAATATTAATTAATTACATTAATTTACCAACTTAAATAAAAACAAATTTAATTCATTGCTTCCACCTAGGTTCGAACTCGGGTGGAGCAAGACTTCACTTCAAGAGCCAATTTTTGGCCCTCTCTCCCCAAAATACCCCTCCACCTTATTAATTAAATAATTACTTATATATTTAGGGTAATTACGATACTATCCTTAGCCTGGAAAAAGACCATTTTACCGCTAGACCCTCCAAATCTAAGATTTTTCCTTTTTAAGTCCGGTAAAGACTCCTTCGAGTAAATCTTCGTATTCGAGAGCCCTACATGGCTGGAACCAACCTTTCCTAGATCAACAAACTCCCCAAGTTAGTTAGCTTGGCTGTAGCAAGGGTTCAGAGGTCTGGTTCTACGCGCATCAATCCGTGTGAACCCGGTCTAATCGTAGGCATTCTTGACACATTAAGCATTACTTATCATATCCATTTTTAGGGTTGTTACAGTGTATGGGCGTTATCTTCATGAATTACTTAAGTAATTCTTTTGATAACCCTGGTGATGTGAATGTCATATTTTATATGTTATGTGTTTTGATGTATTGTAAGTTTATTCATCTCATTATAGGTAGTCCCAAGGATCATTTAGGTGTGCTTAGAGAGGGTGTATGTCCGTCTCTCTTTGTCTTACTTAAGTGAGTCTTAGGATAAATTTTAGTGAGAGGGTTGCATGCTAAATGGGTTGACTGTGAAGTTGAGTTTATTTCACTGTAACATTGACTTAGTTCACTGTAACATTCTTCAATATTTAATAAAATGCTTAAGTGATATCTTATATGTTTCTAAGGTGTTAAATGTTGTTCTTATGCTTATACTATGATGTTTTAATAAAAATGGAGCATATTTCAATTAAATGTTCGTTATCATGATTCTATGAATTATGTCATACTTAATACATGTGTTTGTACTAATTCCATAGGTTTATCTATCTCTAAAGTGATTCATAGGTGAAGGTGCTTTTGTGAGCGAAGTTTGGAATATACGAAATTTTGTGCAAGGTTGAAGTATGTCCTCATTTTACTCGAGGCATCACTATCTTAGAGTTCTTTTGTTAAAGCATTGTATTTGACTTAGTAGAACCATATTTCGATTGTATGGGATGTGTCCCAAGTATATTTTGAGTCTATGATTTGATTATATTAGACTTAGTATTTCCTATGGTTTTTTTTATATGAATGAGATTTTGAAAGACTATTCGAATGTTGTGAAAAGTTTTAATTCCGCACTACTTTTCATATATGTATATGCGATGAATTACACAAAACGGCTTGTACAAGACCTCTGAGTGGTCAATTATGCTAAGTCGCACTCCAAGAGTGACCTAACTCATAGGATATACTCTCGGGATGTGACAAACGTGGTATCAGAACATAGGTTATGAAAGTGCTTTTAGCAATCCAAAAGTCACATCAAGTCACGTCTAGTAGAGTCTCGTTCATCGGTGTGAGTCGCGATGAGAGGCTATAGGAAGATAGAGTTTCCCTTCTTTTCTACTCTTACGTTGTGCCGTAGAGATTTAGAAGTTATCATTGTTCTTTTCTTATGGTTTTCCATGTGTTATAGGACTGAATATGAGGAGGATACCGGCTAGGAGAGTTGAGGAGAATGATGTGAAAGTCTGGAGGAGTACTCATTCTAGGTCACTATGTTTTTAAAGGTATTCCCCATCCTTAGTTTCTAACCCTAGGGATGAGATAAGTAGGTTCGTGACCGAGGTCGCCGACCTAGTGAAAGAAGAGTGTTGTACGACAATACTCCATGATTATATGACTTTATCTAGACTCATTGTGTATACTCAATCCATTGAGGAGTCTAAACTTGGTAGGATTGCTAGAAACTTGAAGAGGGGTGGATCTAGTGCTCAAATCCAACTTAGGTTCAAGAAGAAGTTTCAAGTCAAGATGAACCTAGGGGTGCTAAGGTGAAACTTGAGAAGGGTAGTGGTTGTTAAGGTGACAAGCCTACATGTGCTACTTGTGGAAAGAGGCACTATGTCAATGCTTAATGGGTACCGGGAGTCTATTTGGATGTGGTAAAGATGGACACAAAGTGAGGTATTGTCCTATTATTGCTTCTAGAGGAAGAGAGGGTAAGCAAGTTCCTCCAAGTGCTCCGGAAGGTGATGCTCCAACGAAGAATCGCATGTATGCACTCCGGGATAGAGGATCAAAGCCGTATAAGGATGATGATGATGGTAAGTTCTAGTATTCTCTCTTTTTTTTATGAGTTCCTTCTAAGTGGGGGAGTATTGTTAGTAGAGGAGCTAGATGGTCATAGTTGTATGTTGCATGTTGCATTGTGTTTAGGAGTCTAGTGGAATTGAATTTCATTGATTCCTTGCATTGTGCATTTTATGGAGTTATGATTATGTTGTAAAATTTGTTTATATGTTTTTATCTTTCATATTAGCATGTTTCCATCATCAATTACTTAAATGTTGCATTTTTGGAATTTTGAAGTATGTTCACTGCCAGGGAATTTAGCTCATTGTAAGATTTTTGCAAAATTGCATAATTTTTTCTTTGGTTGAATTTTTTTTTAATATGTATAGAATTGATGTATATGATCATGATAATGAATGTAAAAGGAGTTCATGCTATTTTAAATGAAGAATGTGAGTCTTGTGGCATGATGAGTCGTAGAATTTCTTATAGTCTCTTGTCATGTTGTGAATCTCTTGATTATGTGATATTGATGTTTCTCCTATATTGTGTATTGTATAATGTTTTATTTGGTATGGTTATTATTTGTTAGTTTAATCTTTACTCTTGGAAGTATTCATAGAGTGGCAAGTGTCATTCGAGGACGATTTGTGTCCAAGTAGGGGAGAATGTGACACCTCTAAAATGTCTGAGGTGAAACTAGAGCCTAAAATGTTTCTCATGAGATTCTAAGGTCCTAAACTGACTTATAATATGGTAATGAGGCATTGTCTAAAGATTTAGGTGAATTGGAAGTCAAACGTCACTAGTTACCTATATGCCTCATGAATTTTTATGGGCTTATGTGTGTGTCATGAGTTTATGAGGTCCTTATTTGAGTAATAATAATGTTAATAGAAAGTGTGTCAAGTTTCATGAAGTTTGGAGGTCAAACGTCAAAGAACGTCCATGACGTTCGAAAGGTTTGCCTTGAAACGACCATGTGTGTCGTATAATGTTTCATCGAGTTTTATGTGTTTTTTTTGGATGAAATTGATGTGGAGGTATTAAAATTATATAGAATCATATTCGGGTTGGAAACATACGGGCAAGAATCCCCAAGGACCAACCAAGGGCCCTTGAGGAAGGACCCTTCACAAGAGCCTAAGGATGTCTAGATCAACCCAAACGACTGAGGCAAACGACGGCCAGTAGGCTAGTCGACGCCCCGTCGATGGAGGGAGTGGATCAAGACTTAGCCTACGGATATTAAGCTCTCAAAGGCAGGTCTCTTATCCAGACGACGGCCAGCCAGGATGGCCCATCGTTTGACCAACGCCCCATCGTTGTGCAGGCATCGATGTGTTTGTATTACCCGCACAACTTACTGTTAAATGCAAGGGTGAATTGGTAAATTCACCCCATGTACAAATAATTTTTTGGGCGGTTTCCTAAGGGTATTAGAGGTATTTTAAGTGGGTTATAAGTCCTAACTACCTAGATGAATTCATTATTCTAAAATCAAAATCGAAAACCTCTAAAGAGCTCTCTAGAACGCCATTGAAGTCAAAACTGAAGGAAGAGTTTGGATTGAAGTTTGGATGGTGATTCTTCATCAATTTTCATTGTTTAGCTTCATTGATGTATGGTTTTCATCCTTGAAACTGTTTTCATCAAGGAGCCAATCTTCGAAGTGATTTTCTAAGACTTTCTAAAAATATAGATTTCTAACTTGTGATCTAGCCATGGGTTATTGCATAAAATATTTTGAATCATTTAATATCGATTGAATTAATGTTAATTTGATGATTTTAACTTAAAAAGTTCATGATTCCATGTAAAATATAAATTCTTCAAATTTGTATATTATGGGTTTTATGATCATTACTCAATGCTTATGATTTCTAGTGTAGTTTTCTTTGGGCTATTGAATGATGTAAGAATTGTATTTGATTGATGTATATGCTATCTTATAGTTATGAATTTAAATTGAATTAATTTAGATTCATTGAGTATTATGATTTTTTTATTGAATTGATGATCATGGCCATGGGTAAGGGTCTTTTGGTATTGTATTGGATGATTTAGCTATGTATTGATGTGGCGAGAATGGATTCGTGCTACGCTGCCCTAATTATATTAATTATATGTAATGTAGGTCTTGAATAATGTTGTGATTGGTATGGTCAACTTATGGTGGTGGTTCAATGTGTTTTACTTTTGAATTATGTGGCCTCGTCGACATTACTTTATGAATTATGATGATCATGGCCTTCTCGACACTACTTGATATATTATGATGATCATGGCATTGTCGGAACTACTTGATATATTATGATGGTTTGTGTAGTGGATTTATTTGAAGTATGATCATATCTATTTACTTGTGATTAAGGTGAATTTATGTGTTCTTCTATTGATGTTGTTAGGTGATCATGTTAGACTATGACTATGTCCTTATGTGTGTAGTCTTAGTGTTGATGGATGATTCTTCCTATTTGATTATATGAGTCTTATGATAGTTATATTGATGATATTATAGTAGTGAATAGGGTGACCAATAGATGATAATGGTTATCCCTATGTGTTTCTCGGATGATATGCTATATGTAAAGTAGGTGTGTGTCTTGTTTGGTAGAATTGTGTCCCTTACTTGATACATGTACATTGTGAATATGACTTCTTCACATAGGATGATGAAGCCTCTTAGTCTTGTATGTATCAATTATATGTGGGCTTGAATATGGTGAGAAGGTCAAATTATGTGGAGCCCTCAACCCAGTTGAGAGGTTATGATGTCCTTGAAGTGGAAAGCCATAATGGTATCCTTCTTGTGTGAATGGTACATTTAAGAATTGTTGGTTGGATCAGCATGAAATCATTCTTAGGAAAATCATTGAGCTATCATCTTAACCATTGACAGACAACCCTAGGGGACAGCTTTGGTAAGGTGAATGTGGTTGGGTTATGAACTAGATATGGAACCTCTTTATTTGATCCGTTATGTGAATTACTCTATGAGAACCGAGTGAGTATGGTTTTGGAAGTAGTTATAGTTAATAATGAGATATAATGCAAATAAACCCTTCATATTCCTTAACCATGTGCCTCCATAGGATGTGTCCAAGTTCTACCATTGACAAGTAGAACACCCTCGGTCGGAGTAGGTTATAACTCCAGATTCAATGATTTGCTACCATGGTCTATGTAGGTTATTGACTATTCTCATCATATGGGATACCCACTAGTGCTGTAGAAGTTCTATGAAGTTTAGATGGTTGTATGGGACGCAACCTAGACATTGGACAATTGTTCTTTGAAGATGTTAGTGAGTGAGTCCCTAGGTCTTTTCCAAGACCATTACTTGAATGTCTTTATGTGATTGATTTCTCTTAAATGAAATAATAAAGATAATGACTTAAGTTTGAAGGTATGTAAATTAATAAGTACCTAGTATAGAGTAACTTTAAAGATTGCCTAGTTAAAGTGTGAAGGGGGCATAAAGGATGGTCTCTTCATGTCTCACCTAGGGAAATATTAAGAATTACTCTAGATAGGAAAGTTGGTTTATAAATTAGACATGATCTAAACTTAGGAAGTCTTAAGGATTATTTAGATAATGTTGGAGAGGGTGATGGGCGTTCTCTTCCTGAATTACTTAAGAAAGTCTTTTGATAACCTTAGTGAGGACAATGTCATATTTTATATGTTATGTGTTTTGGTGTATAGTAAGTGTATTCATCTCATTATAGGTAGTGCCAAGAATCATTTAGGTGTTCTTAGGGAGTGTGTATGGGCGGTCTCTCTTTGTCTTACTTAAGTGAGTCTTAGGATAACTTTTAGTGAGAGGGTTGCATGCTAAATGTGTTTATTGTGAAGTTGAGTTTAATTCACTGTAACATTGCCTTAGTTCACTCTAACATTCTTCAATATTGGATAAAATGCTTATGTGATATGTTATATGTTTCTAAGGTGTTAAATGTTGTTCTTATGCTTATACTATGATGTTTTAACAAAAATGGAGCATATTTCAATTAAATGTCCGTTATCATGATTTTATGCATTATGTCATACTTAGTACATGTGTTTGTACTAATTCCATACATTTATCTATATCTAAAGTGATTCATAGGTGAAGGTGCTTTTGGGAGCGAAGCTTGAAACATACGATCTTTCAAGCAAGGTTGAATTATGTCCTCATTTTACTCGAGGGCATCACTATCTTCGAATTCTTTTATTAAAGCATTGTATTAGACTTAGTAGTACTATATTTTGATTTTATGGTCTGTGTCCCAAGTACATTTTGAGTCTATGATTTGATGATATGAGACTTAGTATTTCTATGTTTTTTTTATATGAATGAGATTTTGAAAGACTATTTGAATGTTGCGAAAAGTTTTAATTCCGCACTACTTTTCATATATGTATATGCGATGAATTATACAAAAGGGCTTGTACAAGATCTCCGAGAGGTCAAGTATGCTGAGTCGCACTCTAGGAGTGCCCTAACTCATAGGGTATACTCTCGGGATGTGACAAACGTGGTATCAGAACATATGTTATGAATGTGGTCTTACGAATACAAAAGTCTCATCAAGTCACGTCTAGTAGAGTCCTGTTCATTGGTGTGAGTCGCGACACACATATGGGAGAGAGTCTATAGGACGATACAATTTCCCTTCTTTTCTACTCCTATGTCATGTCGTAGAGATTTAGAAGTTATCAGTGTTCTTTTCTTATGGTTTTCTCGTGTTATAGGAGATGAATACGAGCACGACAACGGCTAGGAGAGTTGACGAAATTGATGTGAATGAGTGTAGAGGAGTTCTCATTGAAGTTCACTATGATTTTTTCGGTATGCCCCATATTTAGTTTCTAACACTAGGGATAAGATGAGTAGGGTTGTGACCAAGGTCGCCGACCTAGTGAAAGAAGATTGTTGTACGGCCATACTCCATGATGATATGACTTTATCTAGACTCATGGTGTATGCTCAATCCATTGAGGAGTCTAAACTTTGTAGGATTGATAGAAACTTGAAGAGGGGTGGATCTAGTGCTCAAATCCAACCTAGGTTCAAGAAGAAGTTTCAAGTCAAGATGAACCTAGGGGTGCTAAGGTGAAACTTGAGAAGGGTAGTGGTTGTCAACGTGACAAGCCTACATGTGCTACTTGTGGAAAGAGGCACTATGTCAATGCTTAATGGGTACCGAGAGTTTATTTGGATGTGGTAACGATGGACACAAAGTGAGGTATAGTCCTACTATTGCTTCTAGAGGAAGAGAGGATAAGCAAATTCCTCCAAGTGCTCCGGAAGGTGATGCTCCAAAGAAGAATCGTATCTATGCACTCGGGGCTAGAGGATCAAAGCTGGATGATGATGATGATGATGATGGTAAGTTCTAGTATTCTCTCTTTTGTTTATGAGTTCCTTCTAAGTGGGGGAGTATGGCTAGTAGAGGAGCTAGATGGTCATAGTAGTATGTTGAATGTTGCATTGTGTTTAGGAGTGTTGTGGAATTGAATTTCATTGATTCCTTGCTTTGTGAATTTTATGGAGTTATGATTATGTTGGAAAATGTGTTTATTTGGTTTTATCTTGCATATTCGCATGTTTCCATCAATTGCCTCAATGTTGCAATTTTGCAATTTTGAAATATGTTCATTGCCAGGGAATTTAGCTCACTGTAGGATTTTCGCAAAATTTCATAATTTGTTCTTTGATTGAAAATTGTTGTAATATGTATAGAATTTATGTATATGAGCATGAAAATGAATGAAAAAGGAGTTCATTCTATTTGAAATGAAGAATGTGAGTCTTATGGCATGATGAGTCGTAAAATTTCTTCTAGTGTCTTGTCGTGTTGTAAATGTCTTGATTATGTGAAATTGATGTTTCTCATATATTGTGTATTGTATAATGTGCTATTTTGTATGGTTATGATTTTTTAGTTGAACATTTACTATTGGAAGTGTTCGGAGAGTGGCAAGTGTCATTCGATGACGATTGTTGTCCAAGTAGGGGAGAATGTGACACCCCTAAAACGGTGAAACTAGAGCCTAACATGTTTGTCATTAGATTCTAAGGTCCTAAATTTTTTTATAATGTGGTAATGAGGTAGTGTCTAATGATTTAGGTGAATTGGAAGTCAAACGTCAAGGGACGACCAAGACGTTCGACGACTAGTCACCTATATGCCTCATGAGTTTTTATGTGCTTATGTGTGTGTCATTAGATTATGAGGTCCTAATATGAGTAATAATGATGTTAATAGGCAGTGTGTCATGTTTCATGATGTTTGGAGGTCAAACGTCCAAGAACGTCCATGACGTTCGAAAGGTTTGCCTTGAAACGACCTTGTGTGTCTTAGCATGTTTCGTCGAGTTTTATCTGTTTGTTTTGGATGAAATTTACGTGGAGGTCTTAAAATCGTATACGATAATATTCGATTTTGAAACGTACGGGCAAACAGCCCCCACGTGAAGGTCTTAAACTCGTATACGATCATATTCGGGTTGGAAACATAAATGCAAACATCCCCCAGGACCAACCATGGGCCCTTAAGGAAGAACCCTTCACAAGAGCCTAAGGATGTCTAGACCATCCCAAACGACTAAGGCAATCGACGGCCATTAGGCTGGTCGAAGCCCCGTCGATGGTGGGGTTGGGTCAAGACTTATCCTAGGAATTTAAGCTCTCAAAGGCAGGTCTCTGATCAAGACAACGACCATCTAGGATGGACCATTGTTTTACCAACGCCCCGTCATTGGGCAGGCATCGATGGGTCTGTGTTACCTGCAAAGTGCACAGCTTACTCTTAAATGCAAAGATGAATTGGTAAATTCAACCCATGTACAAATAATTGTTTGGGAGGTTTCCTTAGGGTATTAGAGGTATTTTAAGTGGGTTTATAAGTCCTAACTACCTAGATGAATTCATTATGCTAAAATCAAAACCCAAAACCTTTAAAGAGCTCTCTAGAACTCCATTGAAGTCAAAACTCAAGGAAGAGCTTGGATTGAAGTTTGGCTGGTGATTCATCATCAATTTCAATGTTTATCTTCATTAATGTATGATTTTCATCCTTGAAACTCTTTTCATCAAGGTGCCAATCTTCAAAGTGATTTTGTAAGATTTTCTTAAAAGATAGATTTCTAACTTGTGATCTAGTGATGGGTTTTTGGATAAAACCTTTTGAATAATTGAATATTGATTGAATTGATTTTAGTTTTGATGATTTTAACCTAAAAAAATAATGATTCCATGCAAAACAGAAACTTTTATAATTGGATATATTATGCGTTTTATAATCATGCCTCAATGCTTATGAAGTCTAGTGTAGTTTTCTTTGGGCTATTGAATGATGTAAGAATTATATTGGATTGATGTATAGGATGTCTTAGATTGATGAATTTAAATTGAATTGATTTAGATTCATTGAGTATTGGATGATTTAGCTATGGATTGAAGTGGCGATAATGGATTGATGGTACGCTGCCCTAATTCTATTTATTCTATGTAATGTAGGTGTTGAATTATGTTGTGAATGGTATGGTCCACTTATGGTGGCAGTGCAACGTGTTTTACTAGTGAATTATGTGGCCTCGTCTGCGTTACTTTATGAATTATGATGATCATGGCCTTGTCGGCAATACTTGATATATTATGATGTTCAGGTCCTTCTCAGCACTACTTGATATATTATGATGGGTTGTGTAGTGGATTTATTTGTAGTATGATCATATTTATCTACTTGTTATTAAGGTGAATGGATGTGTTCTTCTATTGATGTTGTTAGGTGATCATGTTAGACTTTGACTATGGTCTTATGTGTGTAGTCTTAGAGTTGATGCATGATTCTTCCTACTTGATTATATGAGTCTTATGATGGTTATATTGATGATATTATAGTAGTGAATATGGTGACTTATAGATGATTATAGTTATCCCTATGTGCTTCTAGAATGATATGCTATATGTGAAGTATGCGTGTGTCTTATTTGGTAGACTTGTGTCCCTTACTTGATACATGTACATTGTGAATATGACTTCTTGTCTTAGGATTCTAAATCCTCTTAGTCTTGTATGAATGAATGACATGTGGCCTTGAATATGGTTAGAAGGTCAAATTATGTGGAGCCCTCAACCTAGTTGAGAGGTTATGATATCCTTAAAGTTAAAAGTCGTAACCGTATCCTTCTTGTGTGAATGGTGGACATAGGAATGGTTGGCTGGAATGGCATGAAATCGTTCGTAGGAAAATCATTGAACTAGAGGGCATACCAAAGCTTGGAGAGTTTAGTCCAAGCCTTCTGGCTTTAGCCTCAATGATACCTCAACGTCCCGAACCTACAATGTTTGGGGAAAAAGGGAATAAATATGGGTTAGTACAAACCACATGTACTAAGTATGGTCCCTATGCATAAGAATAGTTAATGCATGAGAAAAGGCACCATTTAGTCAAAACTATGCACAATGACCAACAATTCAATATACACATATAAGGAATATCATAATCATATCAACATATAAGTAACTCAAGCAACACTTGTGCAATGCTAAGAACAAAGCCCCATAACCCTATTCAAAGCAAAGTATCACATTAATCAACCCATTTCATACTTACAACATATTCTCATATATAACATGCTTCATATATCAAATCTAGTCATATCTTACCAACATAATCATAACCATAACCATAATTATAATCGAACACTACTAGAATCATCCTATAGGATCGCACATGTGCAATGTGTAAGAGAAGTCTCATACCCTCCCTCACACTATGTATTAACTTTTAAGACAACCATAATAGAAGTTCACACACATAACTTGTTCATACCTTTACTTTGGGGATATAAGTACCAGAACCGACATGAGACCATGTGAGCTACATGGGTGTTCTACTCCCACACCGAAAAGAGAGGGTTAACACTTGCCTAAGGTGCAACCATTCGTACGTAGCTATCTAGGTGGATTCACAAAGTTAGAGTCCTATGCGGGAACATAGTTAAGGGACAATGAGATTGCTTCTAGATACCTTGACTTACTAGTGTGAGTGTTTTCATCTCATGAGACAACACATATATTAGGAATTCAGACTTACTAACGTGAAGAAACCCATGTGGGAGGCCAGACGTAATAACGTTAGACCTCCATCTCATTTACATGCCATTTCGGTGCTAAGCAATTATTCCCTTTAGTAAACATCATATATCATCATACAAGTTCACATTAGCCTCTTCTAGACCCTTAGGTGAACATCTTATCATAATAGCTCATACGTGATCATAAATGAGAACTATCCTTTCACTTTTAGACACAACATTATAATCATGAGAAACTACATTCAATCATCTAATGATCACATCATAACATAATTACAGACTTCATAGCCAATTAATAGATCTAGGGTTAGGGATGAGGGATTCTTATCACCAACATCACAACAACACAATTAGCTAAATTATCACTATCACATAAGTAGATTTCACCTTACATAATTGAGATCAAGGGAGAATCAAGATCATACCTTATTGCCCTTCTTGGGACTTCATACTTCAATACCCAAGAACTCACAACCATCATATAAAATAGGGAAATTCATGAAGTATTAACATAACTAAAATCAAAGTAAATAAGTGACATTTTCATCACCCTCAACAATTCACCTTAATCAATCAAAGATATTAGGGATTTAGGGGAAAGACTTGGGTCAAGGGAAAACTCATAGGAATTCATCAATTAACCATTAATTCATACTTAAACAACATGAATTCATCATAATTCATCACAATTAACTCATTTTTATTTTAGAAACAAGACCCATGTGAGGAGAAAAACCTTTGTTTTGGGGGATTTAGAAATCATATTTTGAAGGATCTCCTGGGGAAAGGAATCCCAAGAGTGAAAGAAACCATACCTTATAGATGAGAGAGACACGAAAATGAGTTGGAAAACTTGAAGACTTGATCTTCTTCTTGGAGCTCTTTGGGGAGAGAGAGAGAGAGATTTTATTTCAACTTGTTGGACGTGATTTGAGTGATAAAATTGACCTAAAGCTGACCCTAATACATTATATAGTCACCCATTACATTACCCAAAAGGCCCCTCACTTAAATGGGTTTATTTGTGAAGTGAAAACACCCAAAATATGACATTTTACGAATCTAAGAAATAACTCCGCGTCGCGGAGTCAACACATACTTTATTTACCAAAAATAATTTGAGGCAGTGAGGTCCGTGTTGGCTGCTCGTTGCACAGTAGCCCTCCGATTCTTGACTTTCGCAGCCTGCTTTGGCAGCCTGCCCACCCATGTTGGGGTCCTTCCCAAGGACCATTCCGGTGGTCCTTGGGGTGTATTTATCGGACGTTTAGACTCTCTATACTAAATTATACCTATGCTAAGTCTTTTTACAAGTTTTAGACTTCATTTGACCCTCCGAAAACCTTCCCCAAACATAGGGACGTCAACTAGTTCGCTAGTTTCCGGACGTTCATTTTTTTTCTTTAATCCTATTGCTCCGATTCTTCTCAAACAAGTTACTTATAATTATTTCGGTCTAAAACCATCATTATTCAACATATTAAGATCTATTATAGGTCAAGGTAATTTCCGGGTGTGTCAATACTCTCCCCTTTAGGAACATTCGTCTCTGAATGACCCTTTAAACCTTTCTATAGGAGGAAAGACTCAAAACTAGCAGCCAACCAACCAACAATATCATAATGAGTAACAGCTCATAAGAGGAAATATCAACTCTTTTCAACATATAAATATAGCATTAACAAATAAGAAATTAATAACACATACCATAACAAAACTCAACTTTTCATATCACATAAGGAGGTACTACTTTCTCTATTTCAATATGAGCTCAATATGAACATTAAAAGTTCACATGTTGATTTCTTATCAAAACAATATCAATTATGCTCATTATAATCTTCCATGATCACTCATAGAACACAACACTAAAGTGAAAGCCAACATATTAAACATATTTCATGGAAAGACAAGAACTCAACATACACATGAATTTCTACTACAATATGCACATATTTTAAAAAAACATGATAAGTTCAACATTATTCACAATAATCATATAAGGAATTACTAAACATAATCTTGGATAGGAGTAAGGGGGAAAAGATGAGGATATTGGGTCTTCATGTCGGCCTCGGCCTCCCATGTTACACCCTCAACAAGGTGGTTCCTCCATAGAACCTTTACGGAGGCAACCTCCTTATTCCTCAATTTCTTAACTCGGCTATCCAAGATCTCAACCGGGACCTCCTCATATGAAAGGTCCTCCTTTACCCCCAAACCTTCTAGAGGAAGAACGGACACCGGATCTCTTATGCACTTCTTAAGCATAGATAAATGGAATACCAGATGAATCATGTACAACTCATTTGGTAATTTCAAATCATAGGCAACACTCCCAACCCTCTTCAAAATTCATACGGCCCCACATAACAGGGACTAAGTTTCCCTTTCTTTCCAAACCTCATCACCCGTTTCATGGGTGAAATTTTAAAATAGACCAAATCACCTACTTCGAACTCAAGGTCCCTTTTTCTATTGTCGGCATAATATTTATTTTCTACTTTGAGCCTCTTTTAGTCTATATCTGACAAACCAAACCTTCTTGAGAGCTTTCATAAACCAAATCTGGACCAAGTAGAGAAAACTCCCCTACCTCATACCACCCAACCGGGGATCTACACCTCCTCCCATAAAGTGCCTCAAAGGGTGCCATGGAGATAGTAGAGTTGTATCTATTGTTTTAGGAGAATTATATCAAAGGTAGGTGGTCATCCCAATTATGTTTGAAGTCGATGATGCAAGCCCTTGACATACCTTCAAGAGTTTGTATAGTGTATTCCGCTTGACCATCCGTCTTGGGATCAAAAGCAGTACTAAGTTTCACCTTCGTACCAACGCCAATTTGGAAAGCATTCCAAAAATGGGAGTTATATTAAGTACATTTATCCAAAATGATGGACAAACGGGCTTCATGCAATCTCACTATTTCTTTGAGGTACAATTTGACACAATATTCTGCCGAATATGTGACGTGGACAAGAAGAAAATGTGCGGATTTGGTCAACCTGTCCACATTAACCCATATCGAGTCATGTTGCCTTCGGGTATGAGGTAGCCCAACTATGAAATCCATTTTAATATCCTCCAACTTCCATGTGGGAATGTCTATATTTTGAGTCAAGCCACCCGTCCTTTGGTTCTCCGCTTTTACTTGTTGGACATTCGGACACTTAGCAACAAAATCTGCTATGTCCCTTTTCATACCATTCCACCAATAAGTTTCTCGTAAGTCGTAGTACATCTTTGTGGCACCCAGGTGAATCGAATATCGGGAGCCATGAGCCTCTTCCATGATCAATTCCCTCAACCCATACACATCCGTTACACAGAATCTTCCTTGGAGCCTAACCACCACATCTTCCCCTTGAGAGAAGAACTCATTAGCTTTACCAAGGACCGTTTCTTTTAACTTCATCAATAGAGGATCAAGGTGTTATTTGGATTTCACTCCAACCACTAGAGACGACTTTTAGAGAATCTTATAGTCGCACACCCAACCGGGCCAACCTATGAACCTCTTTTACTAGCTCTTTCTTATCATCTTCAACATTCGTCACACTACCCATGGATACTCGACTTGAAGCATCTACCACCATATTAGCTTTTCCGGGACTGTAAAGGATACTCATATCATAATCCTTTAAAATCTCTAACCATTTTCTTTGGGGTAAATACAAGTCTTTTTGGGTGAATACATATTCTAGACTCTTATTATCCGTGAACATATCAACATGCACCCCATATAGATAGTGTCTCCAAATCTTTAAAGCAAATACCACGGCCGCAAGTTCAAGGTCGTGTGTTGAATAATTCTTCTCATGTGGCTTGAGTTGTCTAGAGGCATACGCTATGACTTTTCCCCGTTGCATAAGCACACATTCTAGACCCACTCGAGAGGCATCACAATAAACCACAAACCCATTGGTTCCCTCCGATAAAGTCAATACCAGAGCGTAGGTGAGTCCATCTTTTAATAATTGGAAGCTCTTCTCACAAGATTCCAACAATTCAAATTTGGACTTCTTTTGGCTTAAAGTCGTTAATGGAGATGCGATAGATGAAAATCCCTAAACAAACCTCCGATAGTAGCCGGCCAACCCTAGAAAACTCCGAATGTCCGTAGGAATCAAACGTCTAGTCCAACTTTTGACCACTTCATTCTTTATCGGATCGACCTCAACTCCTTCACTAGAAACAATGTGACCAAGAAAAGCTAGCAATCTCAACCAAAACTCACACTTGCTGTAACGCCCTAAAACGAACTAAGGTGAACAAGAGCTTCGTGAATGTTTCTTGATTTAATTTTGTGTTAAAATGAGTTACATAAGTGTTCTTAAGCAGTGTGTGAATTTTGGTTAACTTTGGAGGTCATACGACCAAGAACGTCCATGACGTTCGTGAGGTGTGCCTTAGAAAGTACTTGTGTGTCTTGATGTGTTTGAGTGAGTTTTACGTGTTAGTTTTGATTGAAACATGTATCAGATGTTCCTAAGACCTATATGACTTAGTTTAGGGGTTTAACGTTCGGGTACGACCCCACCTAGGACCCACAAGGGGCCCTAGAGAAGGGCCCAAGACTTGGACCAAAGCTGCCAAAACAGTGACCAAACGACGACCCAAAGGACGGTCCGTTGGTCAACCAACGGTCCGTCAACCTAGGGAGTACATTTTCCCAGCATGTCAGGATGGCCAAGTTTCAAATGGAGCTACATCTCAAACCACGAGATCCAACAAACGGACCGTTGGTGGACAGACGCTCCGTTGGTCCCCATCCGTCGATTGACACTGTCCAAAAGCTGTAAAAAATCTTCCAAGTCTTGAGGTATTTCGTAAATTCACCCCAATCTTTTATGAATCTAGGGAGTTATTTTTAGGATTATTTAGGTATATTAAAGTATTTCAAACCCTAAGACCTAATATTAGACTTCACTTCCCAAAACCCCAAAACCCCTCTCCCTTAGAATTCTCTCTCAAGTCTCTTTGGAAGCTAGAAGTCAAGAAGTTATAAGAGGGATGGTTTGGGCATTTGCTTCATAAAAAATCAGTGGTTTGTCTTGCATTTGAGGTATTGTATCCATCTTTAACCCTCTTCCATTCAAGGAGTCCTTTCTAAAAGATTTCAAAAAGGGTTTCCAAACTCTACTTTCTTCTATATTTTATTCTAAGCATGGGTCTTCTTGTAAAAGTGTTTTAATGATTCAAATGTGTTTATTCTAGCATTTATTGATGATTTTAATGTTAAAAACCTAATGAACTCATGTTTATGCATATTCCAAACTTTTAGCTTAAAAATGGGTTAAGTGAGCATGTTTGTGTAGAGAATGAACATTGGTCTTCTTGTGTTGTTATGTTGGTTTATATACTGCCCTAAGGGCCTTATTATGATGAAATATTTTTTAAATGATTATAGGAGGTGATGGATTGGCTAATTGGTGAGTTGCTTATATTGTATAGTTCTTATTATAGAATGCTCTCGATTGGTATGGTCCACCTTCTTGGTGGCGGTGTTTACTTGATGTACTAGATATTACTTAGTATGTATTGTGAATATGGTTTTGAAGGTTTAATATGTTAAATGACGAGATATTGAAAATGGGTCTTGTATTGTGTTTTGTGAATCTTGAATTGTATGTTTGACCTAGATTATGTCTAAATGAAGTATATGATTATGTGAAGCATGTCAAATATGTGATTGGATGAGTGAAGGTCTAAAGCATGTATAGAAGTTGATATGAATGAAATTATGCTTATATGCAAGGTGTGATCACATGCACACAAACACACTTAATTGAATGAATGATGCTAAGTTGAGTCAAAAGGGGAGTCTTGGGGTGGTCACTCTTCGTGAGTTGAGATGAAGTTTCTAGTAGTAGCCTCACTACATCCTAAGAGCTTTCTAAGATAGGTCGGAGGATGAATACCCTTCGTGAGTTGAGATGTGGTGTTCACTAGTTATACTTAAGCTATAGTTTATAATGTTTAGAATCTATGGGGAGTTATGCCTAGCACCGAGAGGATATGAAGAAGGGGTGGTTATACTTCGTGAGTTGAGATGTTGTATCCAATGTACCTCTTGAGTTGAGTAATCATCGTTAGTAGAGAATGAGTTACTTATTAGCAATCTCCTTATCCCTTAACTCTGTGCCAGCATAGGTATAGCTATTGGGAAATCCATGTAAAAGCTAAGAAGTATGACCTTACTCTACGAAAGTAAGGATCCCTCATCCGATAGGGGTTAATATCGGGATTTCATGTCTAGCTCTCATGGTATTTGTCGGTTAAGCTAACCCCCCACAAACGTAATGAAAGTACTAAGTCTTCTAAAAACATGTGCTACTTATGTGAATTGAATGAACTAAGTCTTCTAAAAGAACGTGCTACTTAGGGTAGGTGGTGGTATGGGACACTATCTATCCATTTCACTAAGTAGGACCTTCAAAAAGGGAAGACTTGATTCCAAACCTTCTAAAAGAGTGTACCACTTAGGGTAGGTGGTGGTATGGGACGCCATCTACTCAGTGCACTAAGTAGACAGTCCGAAAGGGAAGTCTTTGGTGTTTTTGTTGGGTGTTCTTCTAATGTCTTGTGATTGAGTGATGACTTTTTCTCCCGAGGTGAGTAAACCGAAAGGGTTAGTCTTGAGGATCGCTTTGGTGTGTATTGAAGGAAGTGTTTAGACGTTTTCTTCATGTCTTACCTTGGAGAGTCTTAGGATAACCTTAGTTAGGGAAACTATTACGAAAATGAGTTCACTTACTCATTGGAAATACCTTGGAAGTTCACCATTGTTGGAGTCTTTTTAGTTCACTATATGGTCTTAGTAATTCACTGTAATGTTCTAAAATAGTTCACTGTAATGTCAAAAATAGGTTTACTGTAAAGTTTCGGAAGTTCACTGTAACTGTTCCATTTTGATTAAAATTATGCCAATCCTTCTTTAAGTGTTAAATGATGTTCCTTATGTTTTTTTACTTCTAAATTCGTTAATGATATAATCATTTGACATGAAAGCTTATTTTACTAAAATGTCCCTCTTTGCATGTTTTTGCATATGCTATACTTAGTACATTGTTTGTACTAACCCCATACTTTTCTATACTCTATAAGTATAGGTTGGAATCTTTTGAAGGTTTGAAGGTGAATCTTGGGATAGTTCCTTCAAGACAAAGTATGTCCTCATATATTCGAAGACATAGTCCTTTTCTTAGTTTCTTATTTAAAGACTTATTATGTATTTTCCTTTAATGTAAAGGGCCGTGTCCCTAAGATAATATGTCGTGTCTTTAAGTTGGCTTGTGACGATAAGATTATATATGTTTTTATGGAAGACTTCCTTTATTTAATTATTCGTGAAAAGTTTTAAATTCCGCACTACTTTTTATGTCTTATGTAATGAACGATAGTTAAAGGACTTGTATGAGACCCCAAAGGGTCAAGTACGCCCGGTTACGATCCGAGGGTTATCCCTAGCTTCTAGGGGGTGCTTGAGGGTCATCACACTTGCTAAACTTAGCAAAAAATTGGTTATCCTTGAGAACTTGCAAAACTATCCTCAAATGTCTCATATGATCATTTTCACTCCTAGAGTATATCAAAATGTCATCAATGAAGACAATCACAAACAAATCAAGATACTTTCAAAAAAATCGATTCATGAGGTCCATGAAAGACGCTGGGGCATTTGTTAGACCAAACGAAATAACAAGGAATTCAAAATGACCATATCTTTTTCGAAATGCCATTTTTGGAATATCAATTTCCCTCCCCCTAAGTTGGTGATAACCCGATCTTAAGCAATCTTTGAAAAGTAGCTAGATTCTTGGAGTTGATCAAGCAAGTCATCAATCCTAGGGAGTGGGAACTTATTCTTTATAGTGACTTTGTTCAATTGGAGATAATCTATACACATTCTCAAAGACCCATCCTTCTTCATTACGAATAATACTGGGGAACCCCATGGAGATATGCTTAGTTGAATAGAACCCTTATCTAGCAAATCTTTGAGTTGTGACTTAGTTCTTTCAACTCGGCCGGGGCCATCCGATAAGTAGAGAGAGAAATAGGTTGTGTATTTAGTAATAAATCTATACCGAAGTCAATCTCCCGTTCGGATGGAATTCCGGGAAGATCATCGAGGAAGACATGCGGAAACTCCCTTACCACGGGTACAGACTCTATGGATGGACCACGTATTCAAGATCCAGAACTCTTACTATTTGATAGAGACAACCCTTTGCAATTAACTTGCAAGCTTTTAGACACGAAATGATCTTAGCCCTAGGATTTGAGTTTCTTCCCTTCCACCCAAAAATGGGTTCATTCAGAAAATGAAATTTTACCACCCTTGACCTACAATCAATAGAGGCAAAGAACACATACAACTAATCGATTCCCAATATAATATCAAAATCTAGCATATCAAGTTCCATCAAGTCAGCCAACGTAACTCTATTGGGCAAGTAAATAGGACACCCTTTATAGACTTTTTTTACCACTACAGAATCACCCACTAGGGTAGAAACCGAGAAAAGGCTCGTCTAAGATATCGGGTAGTATATCAAATTTCATGGCTACAGGAGGGATCATAAATGACAACGTAGCTCCCGGATCCAGCAAAGCATATACATCAAAGGAAAATAATTTTAACATACCGGTGACCATATCCGGTGAGCTCTCTTGATCACTTTGGGATTGGAGAGCCATAGAAGCGATTCTTCTTAGGAGCATCCGGGTTTGGAGCACTTGCTTGAGCTTGAGAACTTTCCCCTCTTTGAGTCTTCATCATAGGGCAATCTTTCTTGATGTGAACACTCTTTCCAAAACTATAGCAATTACCTCTGCCCACAAGACACTTGCCATTATGCCTCTTACCACATGTAGAACAAAGAGGTCTATCAACATAAGAACGACCGCCTTTTCCTTCTTGGGGCTTGGGAGTAGGCGCCTACTCTTATTCTCCCTAGGAGCACTAGAAGATCCTTGAATAGAAAACCTCTTCTTGAACCTTGGTTTGTCTTTAACCTCATACCTATTCTTAGAAGAATTTCCCTCTTCGGTTCTCACCTTCTTCCACTCCCTACCAACTTTTTTAAGCTTTTGTTCCTCAAATTGCTCGGCATGAACCATGAGACGAGAGATTTCCATGTTAGGAATCAACATAGACGACCTACATTCATTAATTACAAGATCAGATATCCCCATGACAGATTTGTTCATCTTGGCCCTAGAATCCGCAACCATAGTAGGAGTATGCTTTGATAGTTGAGTGAATTTGAGTCTATACTCCTTCACGCTCATACCCCCTTGACAGAGGTTGATGAATTCTTGCATTTCCTCTCCCTTAGTTCCAAGGGGAAGAACCTATGAAGAAAAGCCATTTTGAAAGCTTCCCAAGAAATTCGGCTTTCTCTAACCGGCCTCTCATCCTTCCATTGCTCATACCACACTTGAGCTACATCTTTGAGTTGGTAGGCGGCTAGTTCCGCCTTTTCTTTAGAAGAAACACCCATAGTATCAAGAACCTTGAACACTTAATCAATGAACCCTTGTGGGTCCTCTTCCACCTAAAAACCGTAGAAAGTAGGGGGATTCATCCATGTGAAATCCCTAATCCTTGAAGCGGTGGTATTAGCATTGGGGTTCACTTGCACCCTTGTATCCCTAGCAACTTGGGTAGCCAAAACTTGAGTATAGTTATGAATATCGAAATTCTCTCAACATTAGACATAGACCCTTCTTCAATAGGAATTTGACGGTTTTGAGGAGCTTGAGGGGGAACCGCCTCATTCAGATTCTCTTCTCCAGCCTTTCGAGCATTATTCCTTCTTGTATTAATTGCCTATAAGCACAAATAAAGGATTAGAAGAAAGAACTAGATAGAGTTAAGACTCTAAGGCACGACTAAGGAATAACAAGAGAGTGAAGGTTCCTAAGCATCACATAGTCTCTTTTTCATAAGTATGGCGCGCGTGGTTTAATAGACATCAGTCCTAGGAAGATTTAACCTCATGCTCTGATACAAAGTTTGTTACGACCAAAGTACCCCCTAGGCATAACCGGCGTCGTCGTCCTCTTTGAGGACTAAGACAAGCCTCTTAGCATTCGTCATAGCAAATCATATGTCAAAATCACGGAAAAATTAGAACTTTTGCTTATATAGCATTGAGGTTTACATAGACCTCTACATAGGAAGCATACATAGGTTTCTCGCAATAGATCATAAGAACGCATAAGAATTTAGTCTAATACTTTGTCTCAAATCAACCATCTAAACGAAGTCAAACAATCCGGGCAAAGCACTTATACAAATCCATAGTTGCGACATAGGGCTTGCTTCAATATCTTCAACAATGGGAATGAAATGAATGTCTACTAGACAATACAAGTACTACTAAGATAAAGTGTGTGGTAGTATCTCTAACTAGAGGGTGTCACGTCCCACAAGTGCACCATAGAAGTTAGAGTATCCTTGTGATGTCACACGGCAAATGAGAATTCAAGAAGTCTCATCTAAGCCTCTCGTATCATTCATTGCATAATAACATACTAAAATGAGTAAGAATTTAAAACTTTCTTCACACAGAAAGAACTCTTTTCCTAAACAATAAACAAGCGTTAGACTCTCATTAAAACATTAAACCTTTATAATAACCCCTTGAACCATCTAAACTTTAGAGTATACAACATTCGGGACTAAGCCCGTACAAGAAATAAAGTAAAGAATTAAGACATAACGGATCATGTGGATATTATCCCCGAAAGACTACTTATAATGAGACACATTCAATTAAAATACATGAAGAACATCAACATAAGATCCTTCTACCAAAGGTGATTCCAAGGTTCACTTGAGTGAGTGTGGAGCGACCGCCCATACAATCCCTATCACACGCACACAAGAGATCCTATAGACTACCTAGGATAGAATCATTCTCACTTAATAAAATAGCATACACAAACATGACAATCTCCTTTTAAAGGTTATCAAAAGACCTACTCAAGTAACTTATGAAGAATGTCCATAATTAACCTCTTCAAGGATACCTAAGTAATCCTTAAGATTTACCTAGGTTAGGATCATGTCCACATAATCAAACACATTTCCTTAACTAGAATCATTACTAAGACTATCAAAGTAAGAGATGAAGTGACCATTTCCTTGCCCCCTTCACACCTTAAATGGATAACCCTTAACTACGCTAGATAAGTACTTATTCATTTAACATTCTTTCTTAACTTAAGTCATTGCGTTACTTAATTTATTTAAGAGACATTCATCAAATAAGGACATTCAAGTAATGGTCTTGAAGAAGACCTAGGGATTCCAACTAACACCTTCAAAGCCTATTGTGCAATGTCTTGATATCGTCCCATACCACCACCTAAACTTCATAGAACTTCTGTAATGATAGTAAGTATCCCATATGATGAGAATAGGCAATAACCGACATAGACAATGGTAGGAAAACATGGAATCCGGAGTTGTAACTTACTCCGATGGAGGGTGTTCTACTTGCCAATGGTAGAACGTGGACACATCCCATGTAGGCACATGGTTAAGGAATATGAAGGGAGTGCTTTGTATTCTTTAACTAGAACTATTCCCCTTACCATACTCATTCGGTGCTAGCCTTCGTTCTCATAGATTACATCACATTAAGGTTAATACAAATGGGTCCCATATCATGTTCATGACCCAATCACATTTACCCTACCAAAGCAAGGTCTATAAGGACTATCTCTCTATGGAGACAAGAAGCTCATCATGACTTTCCTAAGGTATGATATGATGCCGTTCCAGCCAATCAACCTTAAGTCCGTCATTCATTACATGAAGGATACCATTACGGCTTTCGACTTCATATTTCATAACCTTACCACTAGGTTCAAGGTTTCACATAAAGGACCTTCTTATCATCATTCAATGTGTCACCTATCATTCATTCATTCAAGACTAAGACTCTTTAGGTTCCTAAGTCATGACATCACATATTCATATTCACAAAGGCATCAAGTAAGGCACTTAAGTCAACCTAGACAAGACACAACATACTTCACTTAAGCACATATAGCATACATTCTTAGACACTTAGGAATGACCCTTATCAACCTTATATCAGCCTATTTATTACCTTAACATCATCAACATAACCATTATACACTCATATAGCAAAGTTAGGAACAACCATGTATCAACTCTAAGACTATACACCTAACACATAGTCATAGCATAAGATGATTACCTAGTTCTGTGTTGGTTATTGCCTATTCTCATCATGTGGGATACATACTAGTGTTGGATATGTTCTAGGAAGTTTAAATAGTGGAATGAGACTCTATCTAGACACTTGACTAGACTTTTAAGATGTTAGCATGTGAGTCCCTAGGAGTCTCGAAGTTGAAGCTTGGATTAGTGTTCATTCAAGCAAAGAGTTTGGTATGTTCTCACAAGATCCGAGGACATCTTGATGTTTAGTTTTCCTTATTGAAATTATTGTAATAGACTTAGCTATTTTCTATATTCATATGTCGAAGATGGTGACATTGAGACTTAGCCTTTGATTATGTTTTTCTATAAAAGAGATATTTTGAAGTATTATTATTTCGTATGAAAAGTTTTAATTCCTCACTACTTTTCATACATGTATGCAATGAATGGTATGAAAGGCCTTGTCTTAGACCTCCGAGAGTTCGACGACGCCTTTCGCAATCTGAGATTGCACCCTAACTTCTAGGGTGTGGTTTCGGGTCGTAACAGTACAAGACTCTTATCTATCATTCATTACATAAGATATGAAAGTAGTGCTGAATTAAAACTTTTCACAAGAATAATAATAAGAATATCTTTTATAAAATACTAATGAATAAGTTTCATTGTCACAAGCACACTTAAGAAACAACTTCACTATCTTAGGGTCACGCCCCTTTAAGAAATACATAATAAGTCTTATGCAAGTCTTAAAGAAGAACAAAAGAAATATAGACTATGTCCTTGAATGTATGACGACATACCAATTCTTGAGAGAGTCAACTTCCCAAGATTTGCTTTCTAGGAACCTTCACCCTCCTTCAACCTATAATTATAGAGTATAGAAAAGTATGGGGTTAGTACAAAAATTGTACGAAGTAAGGCATTATGCAAAAACATGAAAAGATGACATTTTAATAGAAATAAAGCTTTTGTGATATTTAAGTAAAACCTTCATGAGTATAGTCACAAAACATCAAATAGATAATCATTTAAAACATAGAACAAAACTCCAAATATTTCAACATAACAATGCACTTTACAGTAAACCCATTTCCCATGAAATTTCCCTATCCAACGTTATCCTAAGAATCACTAAGGTAATACATGAAGAAACCACCCATACAACCCCTTCAATACACATCTAAGTGATTCTTAAGACTACCAAAGACAAACATACTTACCCATACTTAACAAGCAACCATTCAATATTAAAGACACTAGAGGAATATACTTGCATTTAAGGACATAACATACGAACCATCCTCCAAGTCAACCCTCAAGTTACACATAGTGCAACGTGAAGGTAGTATCCCAAACTACTATTACCACCTTAGTGCTCCTTGAGGATTCCCTTAGACTAGGAACATCACATTAACCATTTAATTAATCTTCATAAATCATACACATAAATAATCATACTTCATAAATCATAGACATAAAATCAACATACTTCAGTTTCATTAGTCATAAAGTCACATTACTTCATTTTGATCACATAATGACCTATTCAATCATTTTCACATTAGGACACACCTAGAATCCCTCCAAATGCCTACTTGTGCAATGAATAGATGGTGTCCCATACCACCACCTACCATAAGTAATACACCCTTTAGAAGACTTAGTTCATTACATTTATTTCTGTGTTCTAGCTTTAACCGACATAGACCATGACAACTAGACATGAAATCCCGGTATTAACCCCTACTGGATAAGGGATTGCACTTACCTAAGGTAGGGTCATTCTTGAGCCTTTACACGGATTCTCCATTAGATACTCCTATGCGGGCTCATAGTTAAGGGATAAGGAGATTGCTTCTAAGTAACTAATTCTCTCCTAACGAGGAGTACTCATCTCTAGAGGTACATTGGGTACAACACTTCTACTAAGGAAATGTACCCACCCTTTCTTCAAATCCTCTTGGTTCAAAGCATAACTCCCCCACAGAGTCTTAAACATTCATTAACTATAGGTTACGGGATAGATATTTAGCAGCACATCTGAACTCACGAAGGTTACTTATTCCTAGAGGTTACATTTGAACACCACATCTCAACTCACGAAGGGTATTCAACCTCAAACCTATTTTAGAAAGGTCTTGGGCAGAGTGAGGTTTCGACTAAACACTTCATCTCAACTCACGAAGAGTGTTCACCCCAAAATCTCCCATTTACATTCATTACCTTCGTCATTAATTCAAGAATGTGTGTGAATACATGTGAGCACACCTTTCACATAATCACCATTTTCATGACATTGACTCTTAAACATGCTGACAACTTCATTCATAAGAATTCACACACTATCATGATTCACAAACTATCATTCTTCACATATACATATACTTCATTTAGATATGATGTCTTTAAGTCACACATTAACAACTTCATAAGATCACCACACACATATCATTCAAAATCATCACTTAACTTTACATGCTATGCCTTCAAGGCCATAATCAGAATAAACATATTAATATACTTCAAATAAAAATCTCCACCAAAGGTGGACCATACCACTCAAGATGATTTCACAATAAGAACGGAACAATATAACCAACTTACCATTCATCCAAGATTTCACCACCTTTCCTTAATTTCTTCCATAATTTCTCATAAAAATAGCATTTTAGGCAGTATCTTACCACAATATAACATAAATAAATATAACTCTAACACTTTATAACATTATCTAGATATATACACTAAACCCACTTCATAGCTATAAGTTGGGTTCATTGGGATTTTAACATTAAAATCATCAACTAACTTTAAAAGTAACATATTTGACTAGTTAAAACGTTTTCATGCAACGACCCATGGTTAGAGTCAAAGATCGAAGAAGTCAATGTTTTTAAACCCCTTTTTGGAATATCATTGGAATGGATCCTTGAATGAAACAAAGTTCAAGGATGACTACCATACCTCTATATTAAGAAGCGCACGAAATTTGGTGAAGAAAACATCAAAGACCTTCACTTCTATCCCTTCCTTGTGTTCATGCTTCTATCGAATTTAGGAGTCTTTCTTGAGGGAGGGGTTTTGATATTTGCAAAAATGAAGTCTAACCTAGGTTCTAGGACTATAAAGCAACTTAAAATAACCTAAAAAAACCCAAACAAACTTCCATGGTTCATAAAAGACTGGGGAGAATTTACAAAAAGACTGGGCCTAGTCGTTTCCTTTACAATATTTTAGAGTAACCAAACGACGGAGCCCAACTACTGGTCGCCGGCCCGTCCTGTTTGGTGTTGTTTCGTTCAGAGGATTATTTTATGGGGAAAAGATCTCTACCACTAAGTGTGGAGCTACGTCTAACATGATGGGGCATCGACCAGCCTAGTGTGCGTAGATGAGGTTGTCGATTGGACAGTGAATTGGCAACTTCTGCCTTAGAGTTGGGATCCTCTTCTAGGGCCCCTTGTGGGTCCTAGGTGGATTCGTACCTGGAAAATAAACCCCTAAACATAATCATCTAGGTATTAGGTTCCTCCTATATAAATTTGGACTTCAAACAACCCACCAAACATCCCAAGGCACACAACAACTCAGATAAGAACCTAGACGTCTAGTAGTCAAATGTCTTGGTCGTCCCTTCACGTTTGACCTCCAAACTTACAGAACTGACTTCAAACATTAAAATACACTATATTTACACATTATTAACTCATGAACACTTGCAAAGCTCTAGTTCAACATAGTTCATTATGAGGGTAGTTACAAGGATGGAGCGCTGGAAGAGGTGAAAGAAGAAACTGAAGGAATAAAGCTTATCATTTATTATCACTCCAAACTTGTCAAACAGCTAGAAAAACATATGGAGCAGGCATTACCTTAGGTTCGTTCAAAGCAAGATCAGGTATTACCTAATCATTTTGTTATTTGCCCAAACTATGAAGGTTATAACTTTAATTTACATCATGCCATGACATTAACTAAGGCATTATTTGGGAGGCAACGTAAAACCCCTTATTATCTTATATTTGTTTATCGATAAAATAATGGTATATTAGTTTAGAGATAAAAGTATCCAAAGAGATATACAAGTGCATAATGGCGAACAACATATCTAGTCGGCAAGTTCCAAAAGAAGCTGGCGATCAATTTTAGTTTGCCGTTTGACTTAAGAAATCTTTAAAATCTGGAGTGTGTAAAACTCAGCGATCTTTCGAACTCTTCGGCGAATTGCACTCCAGATCGATGATCACGATGGTTACCTCCGTTTGAACATCCAGATTGCTGAGAGGTTCTGTAAAACTTGGCAATGTAAAAATTAGTCTTGAGATCCGCCGAACGACTTAGAAGTCAAAATGTTGTTGTCAAATGGTAATGGACAGGACAAGTTGCTTGACAAGACACATAATGTGGCTGATGAATCATTCGAGAACGTGGGTTGAAGATATGTGCATTGGGTTGATTAGAGAAGTTGTTTAAGAGCTTGCTCAAACACTAGAAAATTCACTATAAGAACCCTTAAAATGAAATAGGTCAAACTTGAGTTTCACATGTGTTTTATGTGTTAACAATTTGTTAAGGTGATGAGTTATGACTTCCAAAACATAGTTTGGGGATTTTAGAGGTTGAACGATAAGAGACGACCATGATGTGTGGGAATAAGTCTTGTGTTCCAATGTGTTTATACGGTGTGTGGTAGTTGTGAGACTTGTTTTATTAAGTTAGAAACAGTTCAAAAACAGGTATGTGCTAGCGTCTAAGTTAAGGGATGTAAGGTATTACTGTTGAGGTTGTTAGATATGGATCTAAGCCAAGAGAGACAATCCTTATCCAAAAAATCCAAGGCTTCCACAACTTGGTGGCTCACTACCACAAGGTTCACGGGCACCACCACAGCTCGTGGGACTTACCAGTTTCTAGGTTCCGGGGAAAAGCTTGGAAATTTTCCTATGACAACGGTTGGCCTCAGGGACCGCAACGAGTTCTACGGTTTGTAATACCTATCGTGGAACTACATTAGGAAATATCTCTATGGGGGTATTATGAGCAACCACCATGGTCCTTGAAGTCTAATACGGCCCGTGGCTAGTGCCTTCGTGCCCGATTTCAAAGTTCAACAATGGCCTCCATCTCATTTTTGTCCACAATCAATTTAATACAATTGACTCTTGTTCAATATGTTCTTAAATATCCAAACACAACTCCCCTCAACCAATTCAAAACATATATACGAATTAACAACTGTAATTTTAAAAAAAGAAAAAGTAAATTCAATGGTCTTACTTTTCATACGATTTAGGAACAACTACGACACAATAACGGGCCATAGTCCTTTGATTCTTTGATGAAATCAATAGAGGTAATGGTATTGGAGGATTTTGGGAGAGTGAGGGCGGGGTGTGCGTGCGATCCTGTGAGAGAAGTGTGGGGACTGATCAGATTTTAACCAAAAATGTGTGCAATCCCAATTTCATTTAGGACTAGGTCGAGCCAGCTTGGGTCAATTTAAAATTACTCTGCCTGGCTTGACGGCTCGTAGTAGATGCCCGTGAATTTCACTAAGGTCCGTACTCCCCTATGTATCATTACACTTTGAATGAAATTAGGAGCAACTACTTTTGGGGTTCACGGAAGGCTAAACGGTTTGTGGAGTTCACTATGGACCGTAAACCTCTGCATGAACCTGGAGTTTATTTGCACTACATCATTTAAGTTGCAGCATTATGGGATGTGGTGCTTAGTACGGGTCGTACTCTTGCCCGTAGTGACTGCCTTAGCCAAATGTTTTTTATGTCTCCTCCTTACTTGTATCCCTGCACTCAGGGAATACGTCGTGACACTACATAAACATCAAAAACATAATTAAGCGTATCTATTAAAAACAAGATCCTTGGATTGCCTCCCAAGCAGCGCTTGATTGAACATCGCGGAACGACGCATGTCGCTTGATTACTTAGACTACATCAAGATAAAGCTTTTCAAATGTCTTTGATTCTTCATTAGATCCCAGATACAGCTTCACACGCTGCCCATTTACCTTGAACTTGTGCCCATGGTGTGCGTCGATCTCAATCGCATCATGTGGATACAATTGAACTACAGTGAAGGGTCCTTACAATTTGGATTTCAATTTTCCTATAAATTGTCTTAGTCTGTAGTTGAATAGCAACACCTCTGTATCCTTGTCTTAAATGTCGCTTCTTTATATGCCAAGAATGATATAACTTCATTCGTTCCTTGTACGGAGCTTCTCTTTCATATGCCCGCAGATGGAACTCAACCTTGTCATTGATTTGCTCGATCCTCGTATTCGCAGCTTCGCTCCAACTCAAATTTAGATTCTTTAGAGCCTACAACTCCTTATGCTCCAACTCAACATGCATATAAAAAGCTATGTCTCTATCGAGATGCTTGTAGGGCAAATCATTTGGAAAAACTTCATTTATTGGGACACTACCGAAATCGACTGAATGGATGGAGCTTCAATCTCAACATCCCTAAAAGGAGACAAATAAGCTAAACAACCATGCTCTACTAATTTTCTAGCACGGATGGAGGATATAATCAAAGCTTGCTTAGGCTAGTACACCCCTTCCCACTCTAATTTTTCCCTTCCCCGAATTTCTAGCGTCACAAACTTAGTATTACAATTAAGTACAACATAATAGGGCAACAACCAAGTCATGCCTAAGATTATGTCAAAGTCAACCATATCAAAAATCACCAATAATCCAATGTTTGAAATCCCATAAAAAATAGGGAAAACACGATAAACATGGGTGATTAAGAACGACTTGCCAACAAGCAAAGAAACACGTATAGGGTAATCAAGAATATCATATAACATCACAAAATCAAGAGACATGCCTTTCCAAACACTAATTGATATGGGAACATACCAATAGGTATTTTAAATGTTGTTCGATATGCCCATAGTGCATCATCAAGCTTTCAAGCCGAGTCTGTTCTATTAGGATTCACAGTCTTTGCCAGTATCTCTTTAATATCCATGTTAGAGACTTCTACCTTCCCGCTGGATAAAGATTTATATAGGCTGGTTACCTTATGCTGTTTTACACCATATTTAGCCAACAGAGCCCAAAAAATCATGTTAGAAAAGATAGATTACCCTCCACAAATGATCGCCCGTGTAGTATCAAACCTGGAGAAAGTATACTTTTTCAGGAATCCATCTAAACTCTTGCTTTCGTTGTCTGCCAACGAAACCACTTCAACCCACTTTAAGACATAATCAACTACAACCAGTATACCTTTCATTCAATATGAGCTCACAAATTTTCCCATTAAGTCTATACCCATACATCAAACAACTCAACCTCTAATATTGGAGTCATGGAAAACTTTTGGCGTCTGGATATAGCACCTTGGCTTTGACACCTTCCTCAACTCGTAACCAGATCATAACAATATTTATATATGGTCGGTAAGTAATAACCCCATTGCAACACTGCTTTACCTGTTCGAGCTCCACTATGATGTTCACCCACCAAAGAAGAATGGCAAGCCTCAACAATACTCAACATCTCAGCTTTTGGCACACACCCCCTTATCATATTGTTAGTACACATTCTAAACATATAACACTCATACCAAAAATATTTGTTCATATCATGTAAGAACTTTTTCCTATGCTGAACGTCATGTCCTATAGCAGCATATCACTAACCAAATAGTTTGCATAGTCAGCGTACCAAGGAATGAGATCAAGAGTTGCGGCCAATACCTGCTCATCTTGGAAAAGAATCATTAATCTCAAGCTCATACCATCTCTTTTCTCAGTTTCCAACCTTGAAAAGTGATCAGCCACCTGATTTTCACAACCCACTCTAAGTCGAAAACCTGTAGGAGAAGAACCCATCTAATAAACCTTGGCTTGGAATCTTTCTTTTCCATCTAGTTCCTAAGAGCTGCATGATCAGTCTGCACTATCACTTTAGTGCCCAATAGGTATGCTCTAAACTTTTTAAATGCATATGTCACGACCGGGGAGCACCCCCTAGACGTAACAGGCGTTGTCGTCCTCAAAGAGAACAAAGATTAGCCTCTTAGCATTCATCATTACATTTCATAGGTCAAAAATTTTAGAATATTGTTCTTATATATTGAGGTTTACATAGACCTCTCACTTATCTTAGATATATACTTATAGAGTTTACTTAGACTCCTCCCATAGGAATCTTACATAGGCTTCTCGATTAGTTAACATAATCCACATATAAGGAATTTGTCAAATAATCACTTCTCACATTAAACCATCTAAACGAAGTACAATATTTGGTCAAAGCCCATACACAAGTACATATTGCCACATAGGGCTTACAACAATGTCTTCAAGAATATGGACGAAACGAATGTCTTTAGACAATATCTATACTACTAGGGTAGATCAAAGGCACCATGATCAAACATGGAGGACTCGCCAACTACTTGGACAAAGAAAACCAACTATCCTTTCAAATTGGACTACAAGCTCTTCTATGGCCGGAACCTAAAATGTTGAGGGAAAAGGAATAAATATGTGTTAGTAAAAACACATGTACTAAGTGTGGCCTTTATGCATAAAATCATTAATGCATGAGAAAAAGGAAAATTTTAGTCAAAATCATGATTTATGTTCAATAACTCAACATATACATAAATAGAACATTATAAGTCAACCCAACATGATATTAACCCAACACATAAGATTACCTAAAGAAAAACTTATGCAATGCTAGAAATAGAACCCACAACCCTATCCAAAGCTAAGCATTATATTAAGTCACTTACAACATGCATACAACATAATCTCATACTTTATTATAACATGCTTTGTTCATAAGTTCATATGAAGCTTAAAATACATAAGATTCAACCAACTTGATTATACAACCCACGACTAGAATCATCTCTTAGGATCCCACATGTGCAATGTGTAAGAGAAGTCTCATACCCTCATCCCCCTATGTACAAACCTTTAATACAAACCCTAATAGTAGTTCACATACTTGACTTATTCATTTACCTTATTACATTAGGGAAAGAGTGTAGTAATCGACATGAGACCATGTGAGCTACATGGAATCTGGTAATCTCCTCCCACTACGAGAAGAGAGGGTGAACAGTTGCGTAAGGTGTAACCAGTCTTACATAGCTATCTAGGTTGATACACTAAGCTATAGTCCTATGTGGGCACATAGTTAAGGGTAGAGTAGATTGTTACTAGAAATCTTGAGTTACTAATGTGGAGGTTTCCATCTCATGAGACAACACATATATTGGGAATCCAAACTACTAAAAGTGAAGAAACACATGTGGGAGTAGGGACTTACTAAACGTGAGACCTCCATCTCATTTACAGGCCCTTTCAATGCTAAACATCTATTCCCTTTAGTAGTCATCATACTCTTCATTAAAGATCACATTAGTCTTCTCTAGACTCATATGTGAACAATTAATCATAATAGGTCCTAGGTATTCATAAATCATAACTACCCTTTCACTTTTCAAGACACATATAAGAGAGTAAACCTTTCACTCAACACTTCATCATAATCATAAGAAGTTACTTTAAATCATATAATGATCATATCTTAACATACTTGCATACATCATAGCAAATTTAATAGTCTAGGGTAAAGGATGAGATTACTCGCTATCAAAATCACAAACACATATTAGACATAGAGCAATACAATCTAAGTAAATCATAATTCATAATCGAATTTAAGAAAATCAATCTTCATACTTTATTTCTCTTTTATTGACTTCATACTTCAATTACCACAAATTACATAACCAATGCATAAACAAGGTAAATTCAAGAAGTAATACATAGTAATTATTGTTCTACACATTCATATAATCATCATTTTTCA
Source organism: Solanum lycopersicoides (assembly GCA_022817965.1). Taxonomy (NCBI): domain Eukaryota; kingdom Viridiplantae; phylum Streptophyta; class Magnoliopsida; order Solanales; family Solanaceae; genus Solanum; species Solanum lycopersicoides. Next base: position 44,371,390 of record CM040628.1, on the reverse strand, counting down.
CAATTACTATAGATTTACAAGACCGAATGAGTGTAGGGAAGGACAATGGTTCAAAGTGGCAATCTTTATTGATTAACAACTATTGAGATTTAATACTTAGTTAAACAATGATAAAAGACTACAATTGATCATTTTGGGGAAGTTGAAAATCATCTTTGAAAGTGTCACGGTCCGAAAGAACCCCCTAGAAGCTAGGGATAACCCTCGTATCGTGGCAAGGTGTACTTGACCCTTTTGGGTCTCATACAAGCTCTTTAACTATCGTACATTACATAAGACATGAAAAGTAGTGCGGAATTTAAAACTTTTCACGAATAATTTAATAAAAGACAATCTTTCATAAATACTTAGAGAATCTCATCGTCACAAGCCAACTTAAAGACACGACATAATATCTTAGGGACATGGCCCTTTACATTAAAATAAATACTAATAACTCTTTAATTTAGAAACTAAGAAAAGGACTATGCGCTCGAATATATGAGGACATACTTTGTCTTGAGAGGAACTTTCCCAAGCATCACCTTCAAACCTTTAAAAGCTTCCAATCTACACTTACATAGTATAGAAAAGTATGGGGTTAGTACAAACAATGTACTAAGTATGGCATATGCAAAAATCATGTAAAAAGGGACATTTTAGTAAAATATCCTTTCATACCAAATAAGTGCCAAATAAGTATAACATTCATGAAATTAGGAACAGAAAAATATATGAACCATTACTTAACACTTAGATAAGAGTTCCCATAATTTTTAAACCAAAAGAAGCATTTTACAGTAACTTCCCAAATTTTACCGTAACTTACTTTTTAACATTTCAGTGAACTTAAATGAACATTACAGTGGACTGTTTTGAACATTTATAGTGAAGGCCTTCCACTGAATGGCACAGTCCAAGTCATATGAACCCGTTCCCTTTGAAGCTTCCCTAACCCAAGGTTATCCTAAGATTCGCTAAGGTGAGCCAAGAAGGGACCATCCATACACCCCCTTCAAGGCACACCAAAGCGATCCTTAAGGCCACCAAATCTTAGGATTACTTCGTTTGGAAATCAAATCCACGCCCTTGGCTAACATGTGAACACACTCATAGGAAATATAGGTCACACTAAGTGCAATGTGAGAGTAGCATACCAACTTCACAAATTCCAAAACTCATTCTTAACCTTGTTTTATGGAGGAACTACCTTCTCCAACATTAAACCACGCCCATATACAACACTTTTTCAAACATTGAAACTTCAATGAAGGCAAGGCAATTTTTTTACAAAAAAAAAAAATTCACAGTGAGCATCACTGTAGCCACTGCCCAAACATTCATTTTTTTCAAAAAATCATTCTTTGGGCAATTCATCAAGATGACATGATCATATGAACTATAAAACCTCATAAACTCAATTCATAAAACAAAAACAACAATAAAAAGGGTTAAGACTTACCAAGATAATCAAATCCGGACAAATTATCCTTCCTAGCTCCCATCCCATAAGAAGAGTTCTTCTTGGGAGCATTAGGATCTAGGGAAGCTTGATTGACATCTTTCCCTCTTTCTTTAAGGTTAGGGCAGTCCCTCATCTTTTGGCTTTGCTACCACAACGAAAACAACCATCCGTTCTGGAAAGACACTTACCCGAATGTTGCTTTCCACAAGTAGGAAACCTAGCCCTTTCAAAAGTGTGGCCACCACCTTGATAATGTTGGTTTGGAGCCCTATCCTTGTTTCCCATGGAAGAAACTTGGTGTAAGAACCTATTCTTAGGCCTTTGGTGACTATAATCATCCGACATAGGCCTTTTACCCTCTTGACTTATCTCCCTAATTTTTGACTCCTCAATTTGTTGTGCATAAACCATGAGTCTAGAGATATCCATGTCATTAAGAAGCATTGTCGTACGACACAATTTCTCCACCAAGATAGACACTCCCATCACAAACTTGTTCATCCTAGCCCTAGGGTTGGCTACCATGGTTGGGGCATACTTAGAGAGTTGGGTGAATTTGATAGAGTACTCTTGCACACTCATTCCGCCTTGATGAAGGTTCATAAATTCAACCATCTTCTTCTCCCTCCACTCTAAAGGAAATAACCTATCTAGGAAAGCCTCTTTGAATTCCTCTCAATCAACCGGACGTCTTTCTAAGGGTCTCTGACTCCTCCATTACTCAAACCACACTTGAGAAACATACTTAAGTTGGCAAGCGGCTAACTCCGTTTTCTCCCTAGGGGTCACACCCATAGCATCTGCCACTTTGAAAATCTCATCTATGAAGCCTTGTGGATCTTCATCCAACTTAGTGCCATGAAAAGTAGGAGGGTTCAACCTCATTAAATCCCAAATTCTAGAAGCGGGAGTATTAGCATTTGGTTGTGGTTGGGTGAAGTTCATTAGGGCAGCGCTCAACTCCACATTAGTCATATCTCCCTCAACAAAAGGAGCTTGAGGCATATGAGGCACTTTAGGACCTTGGGGTTCTGTAGGCACTTAAGGTTCTTGAATAGGAACCTCTTCATTCTCTCCATCTAGGCCCTCAATAGGAACTTGGTCAACACGGGGAGGGATTCTCTCATTAGCTACACCTCCCTCCTCCCTTCTAGTGGTCGATCTCCTTGTATTCATGCCCTATAAACACAAAGAGAAGAGGTTGAGAAAAGACACCTTATATAACTCAACTCTAAGGAACAACATTAGAATAGAGAAGAAAGTGAAACTTCTAGCATCCTATTCCCTCTTGTCCATGGATGTGTCGCGCCTCACATCAGTGACCAAGACACTACTAGATGTGGCTTGTGAGACTTCTAGACCTTAAACTATTTTCCAAAACCTTATACTCTGATACAAAGTCTGTCACGATCCGAAAGCACCCCCTAGAAGATAGGGATAACACTTGGATCGTGGCAAGGCGTACTTGACCCTTTGGGGTCTCATACAAGCCCTTTAACTATCGTTCATTACATAAGACATGAAAAGTAGTGCGGAATTTAAAACTTTTCACGAATAATTTAATAAAAGACAATCTTTCATAAATACTTAGAGAATCTCATCGTCACAAGCCAACTTAAAGACATGAAATAATATCTTAGAGGTACACGACCCTTTATATTAAAAGAAATACATAATAAGTCTTTAATTTAGAAACTAAGAAAAGGACTATGCCCTCGAATATACTAGGACATACTTTGTCTTGAGAGGAACTTTCCCAAGATTCACCTTCAAACCTTCAAAAGCTTCCAACCTATACTTATATAGTATAGAAAAGTATCGGGTTAGTACAAACAATGTACTAAGTATGACATATGCAAAAATTATGTAAAAAGGGACATTTTAGTAAAATAACCTTTCAATGCAAATAAGTATAACATTCATGAAATTAGGAACAAAAAAACCTATGAACCATCACTTAACACTTAGATAAGAGTTTCCATAATTTTTAAACCAAAAGAAGCATTTTACAGTAACTTCCCAAACTTTACAGTAACTTACTTTTCAACATTTCAGTGAACATAAATGAACATTACGGTGGACTGTTTTGAACATTTATAGTGAAGGCCTTCCACTGAATGGAACAGTCTAAGTCATATGAACCCGTTCCCTTTGAAGCTTCCCTAACCCAAGGTTATCCTAAGATTCCCTAAGGTGAGCCAAGAAGGGACCATCCATACACCCCCTTCAAGGCACACCAAAGCGATCCTAAAGACCACCAAATCTTAGGCTTACTTCATTTGGAAATCAAATCCACGCCCTTGTCTAACATGTGCAACACACTCATCGGAACCATAGGTCACACTAAGTGAAATTTGAGAGTAGCATCCCATACTCCCACTCCCACTTTGTGCTCCTAATAAAACCCACTAACTCAAGCAGTTCACAATAATCATTCATAACATTACACCATAACACTTATTCACACGGATTTCATGAAAGTACTCTTCTCCCATAGGAGGTATAGGTCACACTAAGTGCAATGTGATAATAGCATACCATACTACTACTCCCACTTAGTGCTCCTAATGAATTCTATTGGATTGAGCACTTCACGATAGTCATTCACAACATCACTAATACACATGATAACTTAGTTCAATCTATTCCTTTGTGGGAGTTAGCTTAACCGACAAAGACCAAGAGCTAGACATGGAATCCCGATATTAACCCCTATTGGATGAGGAATCCTCACTTGGCTAGAGTAAGGTCATACTTCTTAGCTTTTACATGGCTTTCCCAATAGCTACACCTATGCAGGCACGTTGTTAAGGGAAGGATATTGCTATTAAGTAGCTCATTCTCTACTAACGGGGAGTACTCATTTCAAGAGGTACATTGGGAATACAACATATCAACTCACGATTCATATGCGAACAATTCATCATAATAGCTCATAGGTATTCATAAGTGAGAACTACCCTTTCACTTTAGAAACCACATATAAGAGAGTAAACATTTCACTCAACACTTTATCATAATCATAAGAAGCTACTTTCAATCGTATAATGATCATATCCTTACATACTTGCATACTTCATAGCCAATTCAATAGTCTAGGGTTAAGGATGAGAAATATTTGCTATCAGCATCACAAACGCACATTAGACATAGAAGCACTACAATCTAAGTAAATCATACTTCATAATCGAATTCAAGAAGAATCAATCTTCATACCTTATTTCCCTTTTATTGCCTTCAAACTTCAATTACCACGAATTACATAGCCAATGCATAAACAAGGTAAATTCAAGAAGTAATACATAGAAATTATTGTTCTACACATTCATATAATCATCATCTTTCACAATTATTATAGAATTACAAGACCTAATGAGTGTAGGGAAAGACAAGGGTTCAAATGGGCAATATTTATTGATTAACAATCATTGACCATTAATACTTAGTTAAACAAATATAAAAGACTACAATTCATCAATTGATTAACCATTTTTTTAAAAATGAGAACCCATGTCAAGATTGAAACCCTAGTTTTGGGGAATCGAAAATCATATTTGAAAGAGCCTCTTGGGGAAAGAAATCCCAAAGGTGAAAGAAAACATACCTTAGTGATGATCCTGCCACGAATTTGAGATAAAGACCTTAATGAATTCATCCTTGAATTGTAGCTCTAGTGAATTTAAATAGAGGTCGAAGTTTGGGGAAGAGAGATATTACAGAGGTGTTAGAGAGATGTGAGTTTGGGAATTGTGGGGTGTTGGGTTAGTTTAATGACTGTTAAGTCTTTATATAGTAATTTAACTAACTTAATTAGATACCCCTTAATCCATAATTAACCACCTAAGCAACTAATTAATTAACTCTCTCACATAAAACTCGACAGCCAAAACCATACACTAACCTACGAGATCTCGACCTATGGTCCGTAGGTCAGTAGACGCCCTGTACTTTACAACCGTTTATTACGACAGAGACTGGACTTTTTGAAGAGTTTAGGATTTTGGCTATGTCTTAACCTACGGAACCATTGACGGCTCGTCGAACAAACGATGGCCCGTCATTTTGTTTGTAGGTCAACAATGTCATGTAACAAATTTTGTGTCAATTTTGAAGGGTCCTCCTCAAGAACCCTTTGGGTGGCCCTTGGGGAGTCGTACGTAGACGTTTCGACTGTAAAAAAAACTATAATACTTGTTTAACACGTTTCTACCAATTTTCATTAATTTTCGACTCTTCAAACCCCATTGAACATGATAAGGCACACTAGTGCTTATTTCACAATTCACGGGACGTCATTGATGTTCTTTGACGTTTTGACTCTAAAACTTCCTAAATGTTTTACATACATTATTTTAAGCTCTAAAACATTGTTCCAAGCCTTTGCTCCTCATGTGAGTCTCTAGATTATGTTTTAGACTTCTGCAGTGGTACAACATTTTCCACTGCAAGCAAATCCTGCACATTCACAGTGTAGTTCTTATGTCCTGGATTCACTACCTTGCTCACATGTTAAATCGTGCGAAAGATGTTGTCGTGTTTTTTCCCTAGCACAACCCCAATGCAACACCACTAGCATCACTTTTGGCCAATCTTGAGAAATGATCACTCGAGCAAAAATCAATTTCTCCTTCAAGGACTCGAACGCCTTCATGCAATCTAATTGTAGTAAAACTTCACCTCCTTCTTAATAGCTTTCGCAAGGGATGTGTAGTTTTTTAAAAGTCCTTGATGAATCCCTAGTAGAATTTCGCATGCCCCAAGAAACTTCAGATGCCTTTAAAAGAGATAAGGGGAGGGAGCTTCTAAATAACTTCTATTTTCACTTTATCTACCTTCAAGACTTTTTCTGAAATCTTATTCCCCAGCACTATACCTTTTCTGACCATGAAGATATACATTTCCCAATTCAGAACAAGGTATGACACTTCACACCTTTGCAATGCCCTGCTAGTATAGAACAACCAATCATCGAAAGTATCACCAACCAAAGAAAAGTCATCCATGAATACCTCCAGAGTGTCCTCCACCATATCAGAGAAATTAGATATCATACATCTCTGGAATGTGGCCAGCGCATCACACAGTCCAAATGGCGTTGGCTTGAACACAAAGGTTCCACAAGGGCAATTGAATGTCGTTTTATCTTCAACTTCTGGCTCTATAGAAATCTGATTGTAGCAAGAGTACCCATCCAAGAAACAGTACCAACATCTGCTTTCTAGTCGATCAAGCATTTGTTCCATAGAAGGCTTTGGGAAATGGTCTGTCAATGTCCATCTGTTTTACTTTCTACAATCCACACAGGCAGGCCAACAAATGACCGGTCTTCGCAGGACCAGTTCATTCTTTTAATTCCTCACCATTGTCATACCTCCCTTCTTAGGGACACATTGTCCAGGAATCACCCAGCTACTGTCAGAAATTGGATAAACCACTCCCGCGTCGCGACTTGATAATTTCATTCTTAACCACCTCTTGCATAGGTGGGTTGAGTCTCCACTGACGCTCAATTTTGGGAATTCAATCCTCATGCAGTTGAATTTGATGAGTGTAGACGTCAGGAAAATTTTAGTGATGTCCACAATGGTTCATCCAATCACTTTTCTATATCGCTGCAAAACTTTTACAAGTGCCCTAATCTGCTCCTCATTTAGATATGCAGCAATAATGACTAGTAAAGTTTTATTCTCACCCAGAAACACATACTTCATAGACCTACCAAGTAACTCTTTGAACTCAAGTACAAGCAACTCCTCAATTGATGGTTTGACAGGAGGTGTCGGCTTGTTTTTGAGATCAAGATCTAGCTTCTTTGGTGCGTAAGGGTGTGTCATCATACTCCTCTATGCCATAACCATCAAAGTTCATGCTCACAGCAGCTAAGGTATCGACAACAAACCTTTTCTCAATAGATGCTTCAACAATGGCCTCATCTGCGACATCAAAAACGAACATCACAGTGATATCCTTTGGCTGCTTCATGGATTTTCACAAATTAAACTTGACTTCCTCATTGTTCAACCTCAAGGTGAACTAACTACTCTCCAAATCGACTAAACCTCTGCTAGTGGCAAAAAATGGCCTTCCCAATATTATCGGAACCTCAAAATCTATTTTACAGTCCAGGAAGACAAAATTTCGAATTGTTTAACTAGGGACTGTTCCATTCATCTGCTGATTCAGTGTCATAGAATTCTGCCCCATCTGATGCTCGAACTGCTTAATAGAAGTTGAATGGGAGTCTACCAACTGACTTTTGTTGGACATATCATTTTTTAGATCTTTGTCACCAGCCTCGGTTTACTCCACTTTAACCAATACCCTGGACAACATCTCTTCTGTAATCAAACCATTAGAACCATTACCAGCTCAATCTTTCTTCCCAGAGGCACATACACACCGCTCTAATCATTTTTAAAGATGTCTTTGTTCAGCCAACTCCTTTTATCGCGGTTTTCTGCTCGGTCATTGTATACAACCTTCTGATAGTTCTGACCTTGATTTCCGGATTTGTAAGTCTGGAAACCCCGCTGGTTGTTCAAATACTTAGCTTCCTCGTCATAATCCATGTCCTCCTCATCCAAGTCATTCGCAGCTTTGAATGCCTTTACCTTTTCAGCACCCCCATCAAGCAGCCGCTTGGTCAGTAGATTTATTTGTGTTCACAGGTGAGCCATGTCCTGATCATGGTCCTTTTTCTTTATTTTCTTCTTCGATTACATCTCATATATGAAGCCAAAACCTCCCATATCAGTGTCTCTAGTGTACTAGATTCTGTTGTTTTTTGCAAGTTGGTCCAATATTTTTGTGGTTTCGCGAAGTGACTTTGCAATGAATGAACCTCCACAAGAGGAATAAATAACTGTCTTAGTAACAAAATAGAATGACCAGTAGAACTGATTTTTCAAGTGCTCATTTGTTATATTATGATTTAGGCATTGCTTAAGCTTCTATCTGTGTTGCACCCCTCAAAATGAACTAGGATAAACTAGAACCTATTATGAGATTTATGAGTTAATAACTTATTAATAAGGTTGGAAACAACTTGTAATTGTTTGTTTAAAGAGTTTGGAAGTCACACGTCAAGGGACGACCAATACGTCCAGAAACTAGTCTTTTATGTGCTAGTGTGTCCTAGTATGTTTGACTTGTTATTATGTCTTGTTTGGAGTCTAAAAATAGTAGAGGTGACCCTATTGTCTTAAAAAAATGTTTAGGGTCAAAACTTTTGGATACGACTCCCAGAGGACAACCCAAAGGGTCCTTAAGGAGGAACAAAATGTTGGCTAGGAAAGCTGTGTGGCAGCGTGTGTTGGAGTCAACGGCGCGTCGCGCCTCAGCCACTTTAAGGAAAAAAAATTCCTGCAACCCGGGCTCAACACGAACCATTTTTCCTGAAATTAAATTTCATAACCATGATTTGAAAGTGCCCCAGCGACGCGCAACTTTGTCTCATATTCGGTCGCGTCGTTTAGAAGTCAAGTTTGACATGTCTAAGTGTCCAAATAAGTATGGTGTGTTATGGGTACATCGGTGTTTTTTATAAACGGGTTTTAGGTAATTTTTACCCCTATTTCAAATTCAAAACACAAATACCCAATGAGAAAATAAAAAAAAATCCAAAACCCTCTTCTCTTCCAAAATTCTCTCAAAACTCCATTGAAGGCCAAACTCAAGATCAAGCTAAAAGATGGATTTTCAAGTTCTTTATTCTCCAAATTTCGTGGGCTTTTCTTCTATTTAGGTATGGTAACTCAGGATCCTTGGATAACCTTTCATCCAAGGAGCTCTATCAAAGATTTTCGGAAGAGTTTCTATGATCAAATTTCCTAATTGCCAATCTAAATATGGGTTCATTATAAAAAGGTTTTCAAAGACATTGTAATAATGAATTGATGTTTAATTAAGAGTTTTAAGATGATTTTCAATGTAATTCCTTTAATAACACATGTTCTCCGTAATATCTAAATTTAGCCTATAAAGTGGGGTTTTGTGATCTTGATTGGATATTAATTGATTTATGCTTAGATTGTGATATATTGTTGAATACTTTTAATATATTTAGCTATTGGTTTTGAATTTTTGAGGATTTTTCTATGATGATCATGTCTTGGAGAATTGGTAAGTTCATTTGATTTCAATTCTACAGTATTGGAATTGATGATATATGGTTTGGTCTACTTATGGTGGCGATGTTTAATTTTTGTCTATCTATACATGTTGTGGTCATGAACTTGAGGGAAATAGATGTAAAATGAAATGCTATTATGATGATTATGAGTATGAAGGTTATGTATGTCGTCCTCAATGTTAGTATCATGATTATGGTCTATTGATAATGTGAAGTATAACGTATATGATGATGTTAGGGTAAGATATGGTCTACATGCTTTATTATGATATTTACTATTGTATAATCACCCCTACCTATATAACCCTATATGAATGTGAGATCTTATACATGTTAGGATTTGTCTATTAAAATTTTGAATGTGCTCGTCTCCTATGATGAATTGTAGGTGTGTGGTCTATAGTACTTAAATTTTGTATGAGTGACTTATTCATGACTTGAGGGATATTGTAAATGTGTTGTGATCCTTTGAAGGGAGGTTTCCTAAAAAACAATGTTGTTTATATTATGTGATCATGATGACCATGAGTACACACACAAACACCATGCATAAAACTATAAGTATGATATGTTTATGGTGTCAATTGAAAAGATAATTCTCTTATGCACCTTTATATCTTATTATGCATGAAAATTATATTAATAATAAAATCTGAACATGTGTTGTCTATATTTTTATGTGAAAAGCTTTCTGACATATGTATACACACAAACACATGAATGTATTAATGAAAGATATTAATGATGATTTACTGATTTAGAGTTTCTTTAAAGGTTTCCTCAATTGTACTCCAAGCTAGACAATATTATGAATGTTATGACTATGTTAAAGGACATTCTCACATGAATTTGGTTAAGATGAAAGAATATTTTCATCGTATAATCTATGAGATATGTACATGTTATATAAGGGATTAATCCCCTAAGGCCTATCTTATGAACTAATGTTTATGAAAGAATTAAAGGATCTAAAAGGAGGGAATTTACCTTAGAACCGAGTAAACTTTATAGTGAGAGGTGTTCCTTTATAATGGAAGGGAGGTTCACCCAATGTTCTAAAGAGGTGGAAACTACAATGATGAATTAGCATAAAATGGGTTTCTAGTAACAACCTCCTAGTTCCTAAACTATGTGCCCCATATGAACCTTAGCTAGTGGATCCGCCTAAATTCTATATGATGTTAATATCCTACCTTGACAATTAGGATGCCCTCTTTTCGGTGTGAGGGGATAACACCCGATTCCATGTTTAGCTCACATGGTGTATGTCGGTTATGGAGAAGTTTCTCGAATGTAAAATGAACAATGTAATTAAGAATATGAACACTAACTAGGACTACCTAAGACATGTTATTTAGTGTAGGTAAGGGAATGGGACTTTACCTATACAGTGCACAAGTAGGTCTTGAAATGAATTCTAGGGTGAGTTCTTTATGAATATGTATATATATATATATATATATATATAATGTGCATGAAATTATGGTGTTAACATAGTTGTTATAATAATATCATGGTGTTGGTCTTATTGGGTCTACCTGAAGAAGGTCTTATTTAGTACGCATGATGTTGGCTATACTCGTGATGATGATGTATGAACTAAATGGCAATGCTTGTGATCTCCTTGTTAGTTTACTTGGTATGTGTGGGGTTATGAGGCTTCATATATCCATTGCACTAGTATACTTAGATTGGGGTTATGAGTAAGTTCTTGTGATGTATTGATGTAATGAACTCGAAAAATGTAACGTTGAATATGGTTTCATTATGGTGATATTTATAGTGTGAACTTGTATATTGTCTTAAGATGTGCATAAAGACTAAATGGATTTTGAATATGATAAAATAAATGAATGAGTTCTTATATGATGGTCTTCTAAGTATGTGGGTCTTATGTCTAAGGTTAAATGCATACGTTGTGACTTATTGAATGTGATGAGCCTAGTCGAGGGCGACTTCATAGAAACACTTGGTGTGACTATTATTGTCACACCCGGCTCCTATACCCTAGTGAGATCGGCGTCGTTAACCTCTCAGAGGTCGCAGACAAGCCTCTTTTTAGCTTTCATCACAATCATACAGTTAAATTTAGCGGAAAATTTAAAACTTTTTAAATTTACTGAAGTGTACTTAGACTTTATATAATTCATGCATAAGAGTGATATACTACCAGCTCAAAATAAACAACCATCTATTAACAGATTGAACAATTGAAATGAAGAATTCATAATATCATTAATAGTTGCCAAACCGGCCTTAATACAGAAGCTTGAACAAATGTTTGAAAGGAAATGCTAGGGACAACATCCACTAGCTATGTCTAATCTACTAAAGCTAGAAAATAAAGCGTAGGCATCCTCGAACTCAAGAGGACCTACCAAAGTCTGGAGGTACTAGTCCAAATAGATTCAACTGATGTTCAATCTTCTTCAAGGACCTGCACCTATAAAAATAGTAATTGTATATGGGTTAGTACACACTTTAACTAAGTATGGGTGTATGCACATAAACACATAGGGACTATTCATGATCAAGGAAAGCTCTCCCTATAGCGACATGCCATTTTTAGAAAGTGAAGTCACTTGACTTTCCTAATTCGTTATTTATGAATCATGCTATGAATATGACATATTTTCATGCATTTAAAGCACACAACTCATTTTATATATGAACATAAGACCTTAAAATCATTAACATAATTTTAGAACAACTCAAGCAAAATTTAATATTTTTGCTCCCCTTAGGACGAGAGCTCCCTCTCCCAGACTTAGTTTATTTTTCAATCTTTTCTTGTTGTTGTTGTGTAGTGCAGTGATCTCCTTTGATCCTATGTTTTACTTACGAGTGCAATGAGTCAGTGTAGTCCCATTGCTACAATGAATCAAGTAAGTAATCCAAAAGACTAAGGAAATGATTTGACTAACCTACTCACAAGTTGTTCTTTCCATTATTGTTAAATTGGGCATGAAGTCTTTATAAGCCAATCTTTATTGGCTATGCCCATTTGATCATTTGCATAATATAAAGATAACGGGGAATATATTCATACTCCAATTGATGAGTCGTTATGTTTTGCTCCCTTTATTGGCATAAATCAATAACTGTTTAAACTTCATTCTTATCAAACATTGATGATTTGATATTCTTATGCTTTTGCTTACTTAGTTCTCTTTGAACTTACATTTCTTCTTCTTTGATCTCATGTTCACTTTGAACATGCTAGGTTGACTAAGGATATTCTTTTAAGACTTCCATTGGGATCTTTCTGTGCAATGACTAAGAATGACTTAGATCATTACTTAGTCTAACCTCACCCTTTGGTCATCCTATCCGAACACCCCTCATCTTCCTAGTTCTTTCTTTCTTCTTTCTTACTTTCTTAAAGAAATCTTTAGCATTTAAGCGACATAGATCATGTGATCTAACATGTAATCCAGTGTCTTCCCTCCACTGATAAGAGGTGGTTCACCGGCCAAAGTGAAACCCGAATACTTCCTAACTTTCTTAGGTGGATCCACTAGCTAGTAACCTATGCTGGCGACGTAGTTCAAAGACTAGGAGAATTCGGAGACCCTTATCCACCTTGGTGGTAGTCTCATCTCATGAGGCTTACATGTGTTTGCACATGATCATTAGTAGTCTATCGGTGCTTAGCTCAATTTATTATACTTTACCACTTTTAGAGTTGACTCATACTCTATGGAAGCTTTATTCTAGTATGAGGTATGCTTAGCTCAATGATGACTTGTCATCCCTTTCTATACTTGATGAATATGAACTTAAATCATACATTATTATCATCATGGGTTATATTATAGAAAATCCAAAACTTTTCATATATATCTATCATGTAAAGTTTACATAGACCTCTCACTCACACATCATATATATATATATATATATAGGGAGTTTACATAGGCTCCTCACATAGGAAGCTTACATATGATTCTACTTTTAGTTCACATACACAACATATAAAGACAGTCGTATTGGGATGTCTCATATTTAAACAATCTAGAATGATTATCACATTTGGGCATCGCCCATACTTCATTACAACAAAAGCCACACATAGGCTTATACAATAGTATTCAAATGAAAGAGAAAGAACGAAATGTCATAGACTATAAGTACATCAAGTATCTAGATAGTCGCATCATCTTCAAAAAGTGAGGATCTACCAAACATGGCGAATGGGAATCCAAGTTATCTTCAAATGGCCGTCTAGAAGCTCAACGGCCGGAACCTACATAATTGTGAAACATAACAACATGGTTAGTACACCACTTGTACTAACTATGGAAACATGCACAGAAAACATTTGAAATTATGATAAAGGGGACATTTGTTCAAAACCATGCCAAGTTACATTTAAAAGCCTTATGCACAATCAAAGATCTATATAAGCCAATAATCATATATTCTTTAAGACAAAGCCATATACAACACAATAACAACATCATCAAGTATAACCAAGTCAACATGTGTAATAGCCTCTTTGAGTACCTGACCAAGAAACTCCAACATCATGTTATAACAACAAAGCATGTATAAAAGTTCATAACATTACAACATATACAAGAACCTTACTCATAACACACCATAAAGTCTACAAGTGCAATGACCAAGTAAATCCCCATAACCTTATTCAACCAAGTAAACCAAACAATGGATCATAGGCAATTCCTAACATCACATAACATAGCATCAAGAGTAGTCATCATCATATTTAGCACTATAGACCAATAGCATGTTAATACGTGAAACTAACATCATATAGAATCATCAACATGTAAAGTCAACATTTCAAAAACATTTACTTTATAAGATATAAGAACAACCTTCTAGGACTTCCCTCAAGGCAAACTAATGCAATGTATAGGCATAGTCCCATAACCCTACCTAGACTAAGTTTATACCCTTAAGTCACCCTAGTTAGTGTTCACTTTATTAATTTATTTTACTTTTGAGAACACGTGCCTTAACTGACATAGACCACAAGAGCTAAAAGTAAAATTCGGTGTCATGAAACCTTACACCGACAGAAGGTGGACTACTAGCCAAGGTAGTATCAAAACATGCACATAGCATCTATGTGGATCCACTAGCTAGTATTCATATGGAGAAATATAGTTCATGAACTAGGAGATATGTTTGGGACCCTCTTTACGCATATTGCATTATAGTCTCAAATCTCATGAGTACAATAGTGAACATACCTTCCCACATTGGGAAGGGACGCACCTCACTTCTAGTACACTAAGTGCTAAGCTAGAGTCCCTTTTTGAAATGTCTTTAAGCCTTTATTAATCAGCATAACTTAGTATAGGCCATAGGAGACTAACCCCTTGTATATTCATAACATTAGCTCTTTAGGAATTGCATAAGAATATCCTTTCAATACAACCCTCATATGTGAGATCAATACAATATCATCATCATGTTATAATAAGGCACATAGGAAATTCATAACCAACTTTATATCATTGCATCATAAATATAACCTCACACCTTCACCTAATCAAGACATTTAAACTTCATCATCATACCAACACCTACTTAATCATATCACAAGATATGATCAATGAACTTCATCACCAAGTACAAGCAATCACAATTGAACTAAAGGTTTAAGATCACAAAGTCTTACCAATTCTCATTCAAAAGCAATCATAATTGCTCTTACTCTCAACCAATCCAATTCATCTATCAATAGGTGTAACAACATCATTCAATAGAAATTAAAACAAGAACTAAGTCAATTGCATCAATACTAATCAATGTTACATGAGTTCATAACCTAGTGTTAGGGAATTTTGGTCAATTCATGATCCATTCCACATACTAGGTTAAATCATCAAGAACTACTATAATTGAACAATAATACATCATAATATAATCATAATAATCATTAAAAATCAAGAACAATACAATTTGAAAGATCAATTTCTGATAAGAAACAAACCCATATAGAATTCATCTTTTGGAAATCAATTTTGGAAGAACCCTTTGGGGAGGTGATGTATCGTGGTTTCACGGTGTTTTCAATGCTTTTTATTAAGAGTTGTGTGTGTCTAGAGACTATTTTGTAGTAGTTTAAACATATATTTATGTTTGTTTTGCAGGAAAGATGTCCAGTAATAAAACGCAGAAGGCAGTTGAAATAAATGCAGAAGCGACCCACGAAGGTCATCGACGGTCCATCATTCCAACGACGGTCACTAGGTGGTGACTGTCGATTGATGTTTAGGCAGGAGAAACTCGGGGAAATATAACCAAGTAAGGGACTACGGAGAGGATCGATGAGATCAGAGATAGTCCTAGTACCCGAAGTTGGAGAAATTCTAACGATGGAGCAACGGAAGGCATCAACGAGCCGTAGATGCATCCACAGACCATGTTGTTGGTCTATCGATTGATTTAGACATGATGCCATATGAAGGAGGAATAATGATTCTAAGTCTGGACTGACGGAGGCAGTCGACGGTCCCTATGTGGGGGTTGTCGATTACTGCAGTGTTTTTGGACAACTTTTTTTTTTTTAATTCCTTTTAATCTAGGACAATGTTTTCTATAAATAGGGTGTAAAATCTCGTTTTTGGGGATATACATTAATATTATTGTTCTAAGTTTCTGTTTGGAGATTTGGTTTTGCAACTATAGCAATAATTCAATTTCCGGATTTTGTTTTCAAGTGTTATCTTGTTATTTCAAGTTGGTTTTCTTGATTTTGTTCGAATTGTCAAAGTAAGTTCATGTTTTATTGTTTAACAACTATGAATTGTGTTGTTATATGCATGGGTAACTTAATTCACAACTAGGGTTGTTGGAACCATGGGTTATTATGAAAGTAAACCTAGCTTAATCACAATTCTGAAATAGGTTATAGCATGTATTGATAATTCTTTCGTTTAAAAGTTTTTTTAACGTGTGCACCCTTTTGAACCAGCCTTGTGCTACTTGTCGTACAAATGAGGTAGTAATAAGAAAAGAATTATAAACATAGATTTAGTGGGATACTATCTAATAGGCTAGGCTCGATTGGTGCTAAGTAATAACTAAGACATACTTCGAAGATGATGCTAAATATGAATTAACGGTTAGGGTTAGTAGCTTATACAGACGTAACCGGACCAAGGTACGGGGTAAAATTCTTTAAATGTCGTACCAAGGATTTTGAGATACCTAACTTATCATTTTGCATGCAAACCACTAAGGAAAAATTGTTATAGATAGGAATACAGTGTTATGATCCTATGGGGAACACATACACCCTAGTTTCTCTCACAACTTGATAAAAACTAAATCTTCACTTCTGTTACTTGTTTTACATAGATATTAAAGAAATTTTTTCACAACCCCTCCCCCCGCCCTTAATTACCTTTTTCGAAAGAACTGACTAAATAGAAGTAATTGTTCATTGAAGTTAAGTGTAAATAATTTTTTTTGTGGGATCGACCCAAACCTAATAGTTGGGTTCTTTAGTTGATACAACCGTTTATACTTCTTTAGGGAGGTGTTATTTAAGCGTATCAAATTTTGGGGCCGTGTTGTTGGTCCGTCAATTGATTCAGAGATGAT
The DNA here is from genome assembly GCA_022817965.1 of Solanum lycopersicoides. Taxonomy (NCBI): domain Eukaryota; kingdom Viridiplantae; phylum Streptophyta; class Magnoliopsida; order Solanales; family Solanaceae; genus Solanum; species Solanum lycopersicoides. The sequence goes on along the minus strand of CM040628.1, from coordinate 44,354,234 downwards.
GCCATCTGAAGGAAGAAAAATGATTCTATGTCTTGACTGACAGAGGCAGTCGACAGTCCATTGCTTCATCGACGGTCTTTCTGTGGGGGTCGTCGATTACAGCAGCGTTTTTGGACAACTTTCCTTATTTTAATTCCTTTTAATTTAGGACAATATTTTTCTATAAATAGGGTGTAAAATTCGTTTTTGGGGTTAGACATTAATATTATTGTTCTTAGTTTGTGTTTGGAGATTTGGTTTTGCAACTTTAGCAATAATTCAATTTTCGGATTTGGTTTTCAAGTGTTATCTTGTTATTTAAAGTTGGTTTTCTTGATTTTGTTTGAATTGACAAGTTCATGTTTTATTTTTTAACAACTATGAATTGTGTTCTTATATGCATGGGTAACTAAATCCACAACTAGGGTTGTTGGAACCATGGGTGATTAAGAAAGTAAACCTAGCTTAATCACAATTCTCAAATAGGTTATAGCATGTATTCATAATTCTTTCGTTTAGAAGTCTTTTTAATGTGTGCATGCTTTAGAACTAGCCTTGTTGCTACTTGCCGGACAAAGGAGGTAGTAATAAGAAAAGAATTATAAGCATAGATTTAGTGGGATACTATCTAATAGTCTAGGCTCGATTGGTCATAAGTAATAACTAAGACATACTTCGAAGATGATGCTAAATATGAATTAAAGGTTAGGGTTAGTAGCTTATACACACGTAGCCGGATCAAGGTACGGGGTAAACGTCTTTTCGGACCAAGGATTTAGAGATACTTAACTTATCATTTTGTATGCAAAACACTAGGGGAAAATTGTTATAGCTAGGAATACGGCGTTATGAACCTATGGAGAACACATACAACCTAGTTTCTCTCACAACTTGATGAAAACTAAATATTTACTCATGTTACTTGTTTTACTTAGAGATATTAAAGAAGTTTGTGTCACAACCCCTCCCCCCCGCCCTTTAATTACCTGTTTTCGGAAAGAACTTAACTAAATGGAAGTAATTGTATATTGAAGTTAAGTCTAAACTATTCTCCTCGTGGGATCAACCCCAACCTAATAGTTGGGTTGTTTACTTAATACGACCGTGTATACTTTTTTAGGGAACTGTCATTTGAGCGTATCAAATTTTTGGACCGTGTTGTTGGTCCGTCGATATATTTAGAGATGATGCCATCTAAAGGATGAAAAATGATTCTATGTATGGACTGATGGAGGCAGTCGACGGTCCATCGTTTCATCAACGGTATGTCTGTGTGGGAAGTCGATTACTGCAGCGCTTTTGGACAACTTTCCTTTTTTTAATTTCTTTTAATTTAAGACAATGTTTTGTATAAATAGGTGTAAAACCTCGTTTTTGGGGTTAGACATTATTATTATTGTTCTTAGTTTGTGTTTGGAGATTGGTTTTTGCAACTATAGGTATAATTCAATTTTCGGATTTGGTTTTCAAGTGTAATCTTTTTATTTCAAGTTGGTTTTCTAGATTTTGTTCGAATTATCAAAGTAATGAATTGTGTTCTTATATGCATGGGTAACTAAATCCAGAACTAGGGTTGTTGGAACCATGGGTGATTATGAAAATAAACCTAGCTTAATCACAATTATCAAATAGGTTATTGCATGTAGTTACAATTCTTTCATTTAGAATTTTTTTTAACGTGTGCACGCATTAGAACTAGCCTTGTTGTTACTTTTCGTACCAAAGAGGTAGTAATAAGAAAAGAATTATCAACATAGATTTAGTGGGATAATATATAATAGGCTAGGCTCTATTGGTACTAAGTAATAACTAAGCCATACATCGAAGATGATGCTTAATATTAAGTAAAGGTTAGGGTTAGTAGCTTATACACACGTAGCCGGACCAAGGTACGGGGTGAAAATCTTAAATGTCGTACTAAAGATTTAGAGATACCTAACTTATCACTTTTTATGAAAAACACTAGCGAAAAATTATTATAGCTAGGAATACGGCGTTATGAACCTATGGGGAACACATACACCCTAGTTTCTCTCATAATATGATAAAAACTAAATCTTTACTCCTGTTACTTGTTTTACATAACGATATTATAAAAGTTTTTTTCACAACACCTCCCCCCGCCCTTTAATTACTTTTATTCGGAAAGAACTTGACTAAATAGAAGTAATAGTACATTGAATTAAGTCTAAACCAGTTTCTTCGTGAGATCGAACCCAACCTAATAGTTGGGTTCTTTAGTCTATACGACCGTTTATACTTCTTTAGGGAGGTGTTATTTGAGCGTATCAAATATTGGGACGGTGTTGTTGGTCCGTCGATTAATTCAGAGATGATGCCATCTGAAGGACGAAAAATTATTCTATGTCTGGACTGACAGAGGCAGTTGACAGTCCGTTGTTTCATCAACAGTCTTTCTATGGGGGTCGTCGATTACAGCAGCGTTGACAACTTTCCTTATTTTAATTCCTTTTAATCTAGGACAATGTTTTCTATAAATAGGGTGTAAAATCTCATTTTTGGGGATAGACATTAATATTATTGTTCTAAGTTTCTGTTTGGAGATTTGGTTTTGCAACTATAGCAATAATTCAATTTCCGGATTTTGTTTTCAAGTGTTATCTTGTTATTTCAAGTTGGTTTTCTTGATTTTGTTCGAATTGTCAAAGTAAGTTCATGTTTTATTGTTTAACAACTATGAATTGTGTTCTTATATGCATGGGTAACTTAATTCACAACTAGGGTTGTTGGAACCATGGGTTATTATGAAAGTAAACCTAGCTTAATCACAATTCTGAAATAGGTTATAGCATGTATTGATAATTCTTTCGTTTAAAAGTTTTTTTAACGTGTGCACCCTTTTGAACCAGCCTTGGTGCTACTTGTCGGACAAATGAGGTAGTAATAAGAAAAGAATTATAAACATAGATTTAGTGGGATACTATCTAATAGGCTAGGCTCGATTGGTGCTAAGTAATAACTAAGACATACTTCGAAGATGATGCTAAATATGAATTAACGGTTAGGGTTAGTAGCTTATACACACGTAGACGGACCAAGGTACGGGGTGAAATTCTTTAAATGTCGTACCAAGGATTTAGAGATACGAATCTTATCATTTTGCATGCAAACCACTAGAGAAAAATTGTTATAGCTAGGAATTCGGCGTTATGAACTTATGGGTAACACATACACCCTAGATTCTCTCACAACTTGATAAAAACTAAATATTTACTCATGTTACTCGTTTTACTTAGAGATATTAAAGAAGTTTGTTTCACAAAACCCACCATTTAATTACCTATTTTCGGAAAGAACTTGACTAAATAGAAGTAATTGTATATTGAAGTTAAGTCTAAAACATTCTCCTCGTGGGATCGACCCCAACCTAATAGTTCAGTTCTTTACTTAATACAACCATTTATACTTCTTTAGGGAGGTGTAATTTGAGCGTATCAAATTTTCGGACCGCGTTATTGGTCCGTTTATATAGAGAGAGATGATGCCATCTGAAGGAAGAAAAATGATTTTATGTGTGGACTGATAGAGGCAGTTGACGGTCCATCGTTTCATCAACGGTCTGTCTATGTGGGTCGTCGATTACAGCGGCGTTTTTGGACAACTTTCCTTTTTTTTTAATTCCTTTTAATTTAAGACAATGTTTTGTATAAATAGGGTGTAAAACCTCAATTGTGGGGTTAGACATTATTATTATTGTTCTTTGTTTGTGTTTGGAGATTGGGTTTTGCAACTTTAGCAGTAATTCAATTTTTGAATTTGGTTTTCAAGTGTTATCTTCTTATTTCAAGTTTGTTTTCTGGATTTTCCTCTAATTGTCAAAGTAAGTTCATGTTTTATTATTTAACAACTATGAATTGTGTTCTTATATGCATGTGTAACTAAATCCACAACTAGGGTTGTGGGAACCATGGGTGATTAACAAAGTAAACCTATCTTAATAACAATTCTACAATAGGTTATTGCATTTATTGATAATTCTTTCGTTTAGAAGTCTATTTAACGAGTGCACGCGTTAAAACTATCCTTCTTGCTACTTGCCGGACCAAGAAGGTAGTAATAAGAACATAATTATCAACATATATTTAGTGGGATACTATCTAATAGGCTTTGCTCGATTGGTGCTAAGTAATAACTAAGTTATACATTGAAGATGATGCTTAATATTAAGTAAAGGTAAGGGTTAGTAACTTGTACACACGTAGCCGGACCAAGGTACGGGGTGAAATTATATAAATGTCGTACCAAGGATTTACAGATACCTCACTTATCACTTTGAATGCAAAACACTAAGGAATAATTGTTATAGCTAGGAATACGGTGTTTTGAACCTATGGGGAACACATACACCCTAGTTTCTCTCACAACTTGATAAAAACTAAATATTTACTCCTGTTACATGTTTTACTAATAGATATTAAAGAAGTTTGTTTCATAAAAAAAAACGTTTAATTACCTATTTTCGAAGAGAACTTGACTAGATAGAATTAATTGTACATCGAAGTTAAGTTTAAACCATTTTCCTCGTGGGATCGACACTAACAAAATAGTTGGGTTCTATACTTACTACGACCGTTTATACTTCTTTAGGGAGGTGTAATTTAAGCGTATCAAATTTTTCGACCGTGTTCTTGGTCTGTCGATATATTTAAAGATGATGCCATCTGAAGGACGAAAAATGATTCTATGTATGGATTGACGGAGGCAGTCGACGGTCCATTTTTTCATTGACGGTCTTTCTATGGGGGTCGTCGATTACAATAACGTTTTTGGACAACTTCCCTTATTTTAATACCTTTTAATTTAGGATAATATTTTCTATAAATAGGGTTTAAAAGCTCATTTTTGGGGTTAGACATTATTATTATTGTTCTTAGTTTGTGTTTGGAGTTTGGGTTTTGAAACTATAGCAATAATTTAATTTCCGGATTTGGTTTTCAAGTGTTATCTTTTTATTTCAAGTTGGTTTTCTGGATTTTGTTCGAATTGTCAAAGTAATGAATTGTGTTCTTATATGCATGGGTAACTTAATTCAAAACTAGGGTTGTTGGAACCATGGGTTATTATGAAAGTAAACCTAGCTTAATCACAATTCTCAAATAGGTTATAGCATGTATTGATAATTCTTTCATTTAAAAGTTTTTTTAACATGTGCACTCTTTTGAACCAGCCTTCTTGCTACTTGTCGGACAAATGAGGTAGTAATAAGAAAAGAATTATCAACATAGATTTAGTGGGATACTATCTAATAGGCCAGGCTCGATTAGAAGTAAGTAATAACTAAGCCATACATCGAAGATGATGCGTAATATGAAGTAAAGGTTAGGGTTAGTAGCTTATACACACGTAGCCGGACCAAGCTACGGGGTGAAATTCTCTAAATGTCGTACCAAGGATTTAGAGATACCTAACTTATCACTTTTCATGCAAAACACTAGGGAAAAGTTTTTATAGCTAGGAATATGGCGTTATGAACCTATGGGGAACACATACACCCTCGTTCTCTCACAATATGTTAAAAACTAAACATTTACTCCTGTTACTTGTTTTACTTAGAGATATTAAAGAAGTTTGTTTCACAAAACCCCCCGTTTAATTACCTGTTTTCGGAAAGAACTTGACTAAATAGAAGTAATTGTACATTGAAGTTAAGTCTAAACCATTTTCCTCGTGGGATCGATCCCAACCGAATAGTTAGGTTCTTTACTTAATTCGACAATTTATACTTCTTTAGGGAGGTTTAATTTGAGAGTATCAACTTTTCGGACCGTGTTATTGGCCCGTCGATTGATTTAGAGATGATGCCATCTCAAGGAAGAAAAATGATTTTATGTATGGACTGATGGAGGCAGGTTACGGTCCATCGTTTCATCAACGGTCTGTCTGTGTGGGTCGTCGATTACAGCAGCGTTTTTGGACAACTTTCCTTTTTTTTAATTCCTTTTAATTTAAGACAATGTTTTGTATAAATAGGGTGTAAAACCTCAATTTTGGGGTTAGACATTATTATTATTGTTCTTAGTTTGTGTTTGGAGATTGGGTTTTGCAACTTTGGCAGTAATTCAATTTTCGAATTTGGTTTTCAAGTGTTATCTTCTTATTTCAAGTTTGTTTTCTGGATTTTCCTCGAATTTTCAAAGTAAGTTCATGTTTTATTATTTAACAACTATGAATTGTGTTCTTATATGCATGTGTAACTAAATACACAACTAGGGTTGTAGGAACCATGGGTGATTAGCAAAGTAAACCTAGCCTAATAACAATTCTACAATAGGTTATTGCATGTATTGATAATTCTTTCGTTTAGAAGTCTATTTAACGAGTGCACGCGTTAAAACTATCCTTGTTGCTACTTGTCGGACCAAGAAGGTAGTAATAAGAACATAATTATCAACATATATTTAGTGGGATACTATCTAATAGGCTTTGCTCGATTGGTGCTAAGTAATAACTAAGTCATACATTGAAGATGATGCCTAATATTAAGTAAAGGTAAGGGTTAGTAGCTTGTACACACGTAGCCGGATCAAGGTAAATTCTATAAATGTCGTACAAAGAATTTACAGATACTCACTTATCACTTTGAATGCAAAACACTAGGGAAGAATTGTTATAGCTAGGAATACGACATTATGAACCTATGGGGAACACATACACCCTAGTTTCTCTCACAAATTAATAAAAACTAAATATTTAATCCTGTTACTTATTATACTTAGATATATTAAAGAAGCTTTTTTCACAAAAACCCCCCTTTAATTACCTTTTTTCGGAAAGAACTTGACAAAATAGAAATAATTGTACATTGAAGTTAAGTCAAAACCATTTTCCTAATGAGATCGACCCCAACCTAATAGTTGGGTTCTTTACTTGATACGACTGTTTATATTTCTTTAGGGAGGTGTAATTTGAGCTTATCAAAATTTAGGACTGTGTTGTTGGTCCGTCGATTGATTTAGAGATGATGCCATATGAAGGACGAAAAATGATTCTACGTCTTGACTGACGGAGGCAGTCGACAGTTCATTGTTTCATCGATGTTCAGTCTTTGCGGGTCATCGATTAGGGCAGCTTTTTTGGACAACTTTCCTTTTTTTAATTCATTTTAATTTAGGACAATGTTTTCTATAAATAGGGTGTAAAACCTCATTTTTTGAGGTTAAACATTATTATTATTGTTCTTAGTTTGTGTTTCGCAACTTTAGCAATAATTTAATTTTCGGATTTTTTTTTCAAGTGTTATCTTCTTATTTCAAGTTGGTTTACTGGATTTTCTTCGAATTGTCAAAGTAAGTTAATGTTTTATTATTTAACAACTATGAAATGTTTTCTTATATGCATGGGTAACCAAATCCACAACTAGGGTTGTGGGAACCATGGGTGATGAACAAAGTAATCCTAGATTAATAACAATTCTCAAGAAGGTTATTGCATGTATTGATAATTCTTTAGTTTAGAAGTCTTTTTAACGTGTGCACGCGTTAGAACTAGCCTTGTTGCTACTTACCGAACCAAGGAGGTAGTAATAATAAAACAATTATCAACATAGATTTAGTGGGATACTATCTAATAAGATATGTTCAATTGGTGCAAAGTAATAACTAAGTCAAATATTGTAGATGATGCTTAATAAGAAGTAAATGTAAGGGTTAGTAGCTTATACACACGTAGCCGGAACAAGGTATGGGGTGAAATTCTCTAAATTCCAAACCAAGGATATAGAGATACCTAACTTATCACTTTCAATTCAAAACACTAGTGAAGATTTGTTATAGCTAGGAATACGACATTATGAACCTATGGGGAACACATACACCATAGTTTCTCTTACAACTTGATAAAAACTAAATCTTTACTCCTGTTACTTGTTTTACTTAGATATATTAATGAAGTTTGTTTCACAAAACCGCCAATTTAAATGCCTATTTTCGGAAAGAACTTGACTAAATAGAAGTTATTGTACATTGAAGTTAAGTTAAAACATTTTCCTCGTGGGATCGACCACAACCTAATAGCTGGGTTCTTTATTTGATACAACCGCTTATACTTATTAAGGGAGTTGTAAAGGTTACCATACCTTGTTAATATTTGAAGATTGATGGATAAAAGTGATGTTGTTGAAGACCTAAAACCCTTAGACCGTGCCCTTCAATGGATTCTTCTTTGGGAGAGAGAATGTAGAGAGAAGGTAGTGTAATTTGGGTTTCGGAATTATTGGGTGTTTAGTTGGGTTTAGGATTAGGGTAGTTTATATAGTCAATTATATAAGATAATTAACCACCGTGTGACCCCTAATTAAACCCCTATCTAATTAAATATTTAATTGACTAACTTAAAACTTAATAGTGAAACGCATGCCTGACATGCGAGACCCCGACCTACGGGCCGTAGGTTAGGCGACGGCCTCCCTTGCCCCCCGTACTGCACATCCGTAGTTTTGGTCAGAGACCATTTTTTGGCACTTTTGGAAAAGTGTCTAAGTTTCCAACGAGGAAGTTATATACTTCCCGTCGTTCCACCTACGCCTCGTCGCCTTCAACTGTAGGTAGACACTGCCTAGTGACAATTTTTTGGCCAAAATTGAAGGGTCCTCCTCAAGGACCCTTAGGGTGGTCCTTGGGGAGTCATACCTGGACGTTTTGACCCCAAACCTACTCTAGTGATAGTTTAACACTTCCCCACCAAATTTCATCAAATTCCAACACCTGAAATTCCCTGAAATAGTCTAAGGCACACTAGCAGCTCTTTCACTAGTCTTTGGATGTCGTGGACTTTTGTTGTCGTCTTGACTCTAAAAAATCCTATATGACTTATAAACATTATTTTTGGTCTTAAAACAGTGTTCCCAACCTTTTATCAATATGTGAGGCTCTACATTAGGTCTTGGACTTTCAGAGTGTTAAATTATTCCCCCCTTAGGAACATTCGTCCCCTAATGACGCTAAAATCTTTTATAGGGAAAGTATAGACTCAATACTAGCAGCCAAAAAAACAACATGCATAAAAAACATGAGTTACAACTCAATCAACATAAAAAATGCCATTTACATATAGAAACTCAAATCACATATTGCAACATATAAGAACTCAACATCCCAACATGAGGAATTTCCTTCTCAACATCAACATGAGCTCAACACAACACAAAGAGTCACTTATGTAAAAACTCATTTCAATACATATCCTCATGCTCAATATAATTTTATTAAGGCAACAACATACCAAATACATAAATAATCGCAAATCAAGCAAAATAACATCTTTCCATGAAAACTCATTTTAGTATCACTTTTACCATATTTATGCACACCTTTGCAAAATAAGTCAAATTCAATTTTACTCATTATATTAGTTATTAATAGGATGAACTAACCTTAATTAGCAAAGAGATAAGGATAATGAGACTTCATATCAGCATCGGCCTCCCATGTTTCTCCCTCAACTAGGTGGTTCTTCTATAACACCTTTACGGAAGCCACCTCTTTGTTCCTCAACTACTTTACTTGTCGATCAAAGATTTCCACTGGAACCTCTTCATAGGAGAGATTCCCATCCACATCTATACCTCTAATAGTATGAATAGACTCGGGGTCACCAATGCACTTCCTTAGCACGGAGACATAGAATACTAGATGAACCGAAGCTAGTTCACTAGGTAATATAAACTAGTATGCAACCTTGCAAAACCTTTGCAAAATATCATAAGGTCCCACATAATGAGGACTTCACTTCCCTTTCTTGACAAACATCATCACCCTTTCATAGGTAAAATTTTAAATACACTTTATCACCTTCTTCAAATTCTAAGTCCCTTTTCCTATTGTCGACATAAGACTTTTGCTGGCTATAGGCTATTTTCAATCGCTTCTTTATATTATGAACTTTATCCAAAGTTTTATAAATCAATTTGAGACCAAAGAGTAAAGACTGGTTAACTTTCAAACCACACAATCATAGATCTACATCTCCTACCATAAAAAGACTCAAAACGAGCCATGGATATAGTCGAATGGTAACTATTGTTATAAGAGAACTCAACCAAAGGCAAGTATTCATCCCAGCTATCCTTGAAATAAATTACACAAGCTGTAATCATATCCTCAAGGGTTTGAATAGTATGCACCACTTGACCCTCTGTTTTGGGATGAGAAGCGGTGTTTAATTTCACTTGAGTACCTAACCCTTTTTTGAACGAACTCCAAAATAGAGACTTAAATTGAGCACCCCTATCCGAATGATGGAAAAAGGGATCCCATGAAGACTCACAATCACATTGATATAGATTCTTGTATACTTTTGCGCCAAATAAGTAGATTTAACAGTGATAAAGTGAGCGGATATTGTAAACCAATCTACAACTACTCATATAGAGTCATTTTGCCTTAATATCTGAGGCAAACTTAATACGAAGTCCTTATGAATGTCTTCCAACTTCCAAGCGGGAAATGGCATTTCTTGGAGTAAGCCACCCGGCTGTTGGTGCTCGGCTTTCACTTGTTGGCAATTTGCACACTTTGCAATGAATTTCGCTATGTCTCTTTTCAAGCCATCCAACCAAAATACTTCTCTATGGTCATGATACATCTTAGTAGAACCCGGATGAATCGAATAACGGGAACCATGAGCTTTCTCTAGGATCCGGTTTCTCAATTCATCCACATTGGGCACACACAACCTCTGTTGATACCTCAAAACACCATCACCCCTAAGGAGAATGACTCATTAAGCTTGCCAAGAACCGATTCCTTTAACTCTATCAATGATGGCTCAAGGTGTTGCTTAGACAAAGTCAAACCCCTTATATAACCCTAGTTAATGTCCATTTAATTAATTCATTTTACTTTTGAGAACACATGCCTTAAACGACAAAGACCACAGGAGCTAAATATGGAATCCGGTGTCATGAAACCCTACACCGAAAGAAGGTGGACTACTTACCAAGGTATTACCAAAACATGAACATAGCATCTAGGTGGATCCACTTGCTAATATTCCTATGGGGGAAACATAGTTCAAGAGCTAGGATATATCCTTGGAACCCTCTTTATTCACATTGCATTATAGTATCCAATCTCATGAGTACAATAGTGAGCCTACCTTACCATATAGGGAATGGACACTCCACACTACTAGTTCACTCGGTGATAAGCTAGAGCCCCTTTTTGAAATGTCTTTAAGCATTTATTAATCATCATAACTTAGTATAGTCCATAGGATAGTAACCCCTTGTATATTCATAACATTATCTCTTTAGGAATTTCCTGAGAATATCCTTTCAATACAACTCTCGTATGTGAGATAAATACATATCATCATCATGTTATAATAAGGCACATTGGCAATTCATACCCAACCTTATATCATTACATATTTAATATTATCTTACACCTTCATATAATCAAGACATTTGAATTTCATCATCATACCAACACTTACCTAATCAGATCACATGATATGTTTCAATTGAACTTCATCACCATGTACAAACCATCACAATTTAAGTAAAGGTTTAAGATCACAAAGTCTTGCCAATTCTCCTTCAAAAGCCATCATCATTTGTATTACCCCAAACCAACTAAATTTAATTCATCACTAGGTGTAACAACATCATTCAATAGTATTTAACACAAGAACTAAGTCAATTGAATCAATACTAATCAATTCAACATTAGTTCATAACCTAAGGTTGGGGAATTTGGGTCAATTCATGATCTATTAGACTTAATAGGTTAAATCAGCAAGAACTACTATAATTGAACAATAATACTTCATAATATAGTCATAATAATCATTAGAAATAAAGAACAATACAATTTGAAAGATCAATTTCGGATTAGAAAGAAATCCATATAGAATTCATCTTTTGGAAATAAGTTTGGAAGAACCCTTTGGGGAAAGGAATTCCAAAGGTAAAAGGTTCCCATACCTTGTTTATATTTGAATATTGAAGTAGAAAAGTGATCTTCTTGAAACCTTAGAACCCTTATACCTTGCCCTTCAATGCATTCTTCTTTGGGAGAGAGAAAGTAGAGGGAAGGTAGAGTAATTTGGGTTTGCGAATTGTGGGGTGTTTAGTTGGGTTTAGACTTAGGGTAGTTTATATAGTCACATATCTAACTTAATTAACCACCTCATATTGACTAACTTAAAACTTAAGAGTGAAATGCCAGCCTGACCTATGAGATCCCGGCCTACGGGCCGTAGGTCAGTCGACGACCTCCCTTGCCCCCCGTACTGCACATCCATAGTTTTGGACAGAGACCATGATTTTGACTACTTTTGAAAAATGTCTATGTGTCCAAGGACTGAGGCATCGATGCCCCGCCGTTCCACCTATGCGTTGTCGCGTGCAACTGTACGTAGACACTGCCTAGTGACAACCTTTTGGCAAAAATGGAAGGGTCCTCCTCAAGGACCCTTATGGTGATACTTGGAGAGTTGTACGCTGAAGTTTTGGACCTAAACCAAATCTTACATTAGTTTGACACCTTTCAACCAAATTTCTTCAAATTTTGACTCCTAAAACTCCCTGAAATAGGCTAAGGCACACTAGAACCTCTTTCACTAGTCTCCAGGCGTCATGGACATTTTATGACGTCTTAACTCTAAAACATCCTATATGACTTATAAACATTATTTTTGGTCTTAAACTAGTGTTTCCAACATTAGACTAACATGTGAGGATCTATATTAGGTCTATAACTTTCGTAGTATTACAGTTGAATTCTCCCAAGATAAGTAGTATTGAGGAAAAATAGATGGGAAGGTGTTGTAATGCATTTCACGTTTCAGCATGTGTAATATCTACCATGTGAACCTCGATGAAAGAATTTAAAACGAGATAGTAGTATGGTTGTAATATTCTCAAAGTCTAAAGCCTAATCTAGAGCTTCACATGAGTGCCTAATATGTGTAACACTGTTATTAGTCTTAAAATTATGGATATAAATCATTTAGAATATGTTTCACTTAAAACATTAAGGAACGTACACGGCGTCCGGTAAATTTGTAACTTAGACTAGTGTGGTGCCTTGATTGTTTTAAGGAGGTAACTAAGGATTAATAATGCTTAAGTGAAAGTGATGAACTTAGGTGCCAATGGGGGGGATTAAGGAAGAAAGGCAAAGTGAGGAGTGCCAACCTTCAAGGGCAAGCCAAAGACAAGAGGCCAAGGCTGCCCAAGAAGGGAGAATACTGCCACACCCTTCAAGAGCATGACGACGGCTGGTGGTCATGACCACGACAAAGGTGGGGAGCTCGAGAAGGTTACTTTGCTATGGGGGAATGGAGGTCTTATGACTTAGCCACTGTCCAAGGTACCATGAGTCACTTCACGACTCGTGGTGCACTTGATGAAAAGAAGGGTTGGGTCGTGAAAGTGCCTTAGCCAAATGAGGAGATTTTGGTGAGGCATTGTGGAGCTACTGCCTAAGATCACAACGATCGCTTGACGGGCTGTGGTGCATCTTCACAGAAGGGAGCAAGGTTCTTCGTGGTCCTGCCTTGGTCTCAAAAATGGAGGGGGCTCTTTGGAGGAGCTACTGCCTCACAACTCCACGACCACCACCATGGTCCGTTGTGCACTTAACGGACCATGAATTGGAGCGTGGTGATGGACGGGAGCTTCACAGTGAAGTTAAGTTGGACTTCATTTTTTGAAGTCCAACTTATTGAGGGGTAGTTTGGGTATTTTGGGTATGGACTATATATTGACGTAGGCCAATTTTCATTCATTTTCCACTCCAATACACAAACTCAAATTGAAACCAAAATTTCTCTCACTTCTCTCTACTTTCTCTTTCTATTCATCCTCCATTGAAGCACAAAAGACTTGAGGAAGAAGACAAAGTCTCCAAGGTTTTCACTTAATTTTTGTGGGAAAAATCTTCATTAAGGTATGGGTTCTTCACTCTTGGAATTCATTTTCCCAAGAGGTCCTCTCAAAGTTGAATTTCAATTAGCCAAATTCTTAGTATTTTTCCTTATAAATGGGTTTTCTTCTAATGTCGAAATTGATGACTCATTGCGTTGAATTATTATTTCCTATGACTAATTTAGTGTAGATCATTGGGTTATCAATGATAATTGTGGGAATTTTGTATAGATCAAGTCCTTTCCCCATTTCCCCCAAATTTGGCTCATATTATGAATTGAAGGGGAATTATGAATGTATTGATTGTTGTAACTATACTATTTAATCTAGATCTTCCTAGGAACATGTATTGTTGGGATTAGACCTAATTCTTGAAGAATTCATGATAAATTCTTTTCCCTTAAACCTTAGGTTATGAATTGAAGTTGATTGGGATGGTGATGATACAATTGGCTTCGTATTGTATAGATTAGTGTTGTATAATGTTGTTACACCTATTGTTGAGTGGAATTGATTAGTTGATGGTAAAACCATGGAAGATGGATTATGAGGGATATTGGGATAAGCCTTGTGTTCTCAATTCTTTACTTCAATTATGATTATTTATGTTTAGTGATGAAATTTTATTGAAATATATCTTATGTTAAGATTGATTTGGGTTGGTATGATGTTGAATTGGAATGTCTTGAAATATGGTTTGTGTATTGTTGGCTAAGATGTAAATGTTATAAGGATGGTGATAATTACCAATGTGCCTTATTATAATGTGATATGTAAAGGTGATAACCTCACATGTATGAATTGTAATGAAAGGAAAATACTCATGCAATTCTTATTGAGCTATGATGATGATTATGTAAGGGATAGACCCTATGAACTAAAATAAGCTATGATATTTAATAAAGACTCAAAGACATTTCATAAAGGGACTTTATCTTAGCAGCGACTGAACTGGAGTAAGGAGTGTCCGTTCCTACATAGGGAAGGTAGGATCACTAATGTACTCGTGAGATTGGACACTGTACTCCATGTAGCATAAAGAGTGTCCAAACTACATCTCCAAGTTCGTGAACTATGTTACCCCCATAGGAATACTAGCTAGTGGATCCACATAGATGCTATGTTCATGTTTTGGTACTACCTTGGCAAGTAGTATGCCTTCTTTCGAGGTAGGGTTCCATGACACCAGATTCGATATTAGGTCATGTGGTCTATGTCGGTTAAGGCAAGATGTTCGCAAAAGGTAAAATGATGTAATGAAGCGAACTCTAACTATGATGACCTAAGGGGTTTAGCTTAGTCTAGGTAGGGTTATGGAACTTTATCTATACATTTCACAAGTTAGCCTTGAGAGAAGTCCTAGAACGATGTTCTTATGTATGTATATGCTATAAATGTAAATGATATGTATATGATGAACTTACATGTTAATGACACTATGTTATGTTGGTTTCACTTATGAACATGTGTTTGGTCTCTATTGCTAAAGTATGATGTATTGTAGTTTTAATGATGTTCTATTTGAAGTTAGAAATTGTTTATGGTTCTTGTTAGGTTTACTTTATTGAGTAAGGTTATGGGGCTTTGCTTTGTCGTTGCACTAATGGAATTAATGAGGGTTCATGAGTAATCTTCTTGCTTTGTTTACGATATCATGAACTCTTATACATGCTTGTTGATATTATAACTTGATGATAGTGTTGTCTTGATTATGTGCTCAATTATGTTGATATGCATGTTGACTTCACTAGACTTGGTACTGTTGGTCTTGACTTAATGAATATGTGCTTATTGACTTGTATTGGTTCTTGATTGTGCATAAGGCTTTTCAAAGTAACATGGTATGCTTTTATCAACTGTCCCCTTTTAGCATGATTTCTATGTTGTGTGTGCATATGTGCCCATAGTTAGTACAAGTGATGTGCTAACCCGATTTCTCCCTTTGTTCCAAACATTTTAAGTTTCGGCCGTTGAGGAGATTGTGGCCATCTGAAGAAGGCTTGGAATATAATTCTCCATGTTTGGTAGGTCCTCACAACGTTGAGGACAATGCTACTTTCTAGCATTGGATGTTGATTAGTCATAAAGACACTTTGTTCATTTGTTTTCATTTCAGTTCTAAAGATTGTATAGCCTATATGTGGCTTTTATTGTATTGATGTACGGGCTATTCCAAATTGTTATACTCTTGTTTAGATTGTTATGAGATGAGACATCCATTTTAGGACAATGTTATGTATATTATATATATATGTGTGTGCCATACAAGTAGAAGACTATGTAATGTTCTTATACGAAGGGTCTATGTATACTTAGTATAAATATATTATGTCTAAGCGAGAGGTCTAAGTAAACCTCATGAACTAGTATAGACAAAAAATTTTAAATTTTTTGCATTTTAAACCTATGAATGTAATGTTGAATGCTAAGCGGCTAGTCCTAGTCCTCTTCGAGGACGACGACGCCATTTACATATAGGGGGTACTTCCCGAATGTGACAAACTTGGTATCAGAGCATGAGGTTTAATATTTTTAGATTCTATGTCTCATTTAACCAAGTCTATATATATTCTTATTCATAATTATGAAGCACGTCATACTTATGAATAGGAAACTATATGATGTGTAAGAAAGATTCATTTTTTTGGAAATCCAATATCGTGCCTTGATAGTCTTGACTCTATGTGCCCTTAGAATCTAAATATTTTATTGTCATTACAGGTAATGAATACCCGAAGAACAGAAGCTTGCAGATTTTATAAAAGATTGCCAATGCGGGGGTTCCTCCCCGAGATAATCAAGTCCATCCTCTTAAAGAAGTTTGTAATGATGGTCAAGCTCTGGTCAATCCTCCTCCTTTGACGGATGGGGACATATGGGCAGCCTTTCTCTAAATGGCACATACAAACAAGCACAAGACATCACTTCTCAAGCACAAGCCATGTCGGCCGAAGATAATCGGGAGGTGGTACCCCGAGGAAACCAAAATGTTGGCATCGTGGCCTCCCGTTTGAGTGATTTCACGAAGATGAATCCCTTTATTTTCTATGGGTCCAAAGTCGAGGAAGACCCCCAAGAATGCATTGATGAAATATATAATATTCTCTATGCTATGGGGTTAACTACTGTGAGAAGGCCGAGTTAGCCACTTACAAACTGAAAGAGGTGGCTCAAACTTGGTACGTCCAATGTACAGACAATAGGCCTTTAAGGGGTGGACAGGTGACATGGAGTTTTCAAGAAGTCCTTTCTTGATAGGTTCTTTCCTCGGGAGAAGAAGGAAGCCAAAGTGGAAGAATTCATCAAATTTTTTCAAGGAGGTATGAGTGTACTTGAGTACTATTTAAAATTTACTAAATTGTCAAAGTATGCTCTTCTTTGGTTTTCGACCCTAGGGATGAAATTAGCTGCATTGTAAAGGGGTGTCGGATAACTTGAAAAAAGAATGTCGTTCGTCTATGCTCTATGATAATATAAATATGTATCATCTCATGGCTCATGCTCAACAAGTTTAAGAGACAAAATTTAAGAGAAAGAGTAGGAATGCTAATAGGGCAAGGTCTTATGATGGTGGTTCTTCAAAGGGTAGGCTTGATATCCAAGACAATCGTAGGTTCAAAAAGAGGTTTCTAATCAAGTTTCTACCAAAGTTTCCAAGGCGCGTGAGTATAGGGTGTCTTACCCTAAGTCTCAAAAGGGAGCAGGTACTAGCTCACCAAGAAAGAAGCCAACTTGTAGAAAGTGTGGCAAGAAGTATTATAGTGATTGTCTTGTTTGGATGGACAACTGCTTTGGGTGTGGCAAGGGTTGACACAAGGTTAGGGATTGCCCAAATTTGAAGGGTCAAGATAAAGGTAGCGGGCAAGCTCTAGCTAGTGGTACTAATGTGGATCCTCTAAGGAAGAATCGCCTTTATGCACTTCGCTCTAAGGGTGAACAAGAGAGTTCTCCCGATGTGGTGAACGTTTTGTTATAAGTCTTCTCTATTGAGGTATATGCTTTAATTGACCCGAGTGCTACATTTTCTTTTGTTACTCCTATATATCTATAAAGTTTTATATTTTGCCCAATATTCTAAATGAACCTTTCATGGTAACTACCCTAGTAGGTGAGTCGGTGGTTACAAAGATAGTATATAGAAATTGTCCTATAATGTTTCCCAATAGATTTACTCATGTTGAATTATTAAAACTTGATATGGTTGATTTTGATGTTATTTTGGGGATGGATTGGTTGAATGATTATTTTGCTTCCATTGATTGTAGAACTATAATTGTCAAGTTCAATTTTCCAAATGAACCTGGTTTAAAGTGAAAGGGGAGGGGGGGGGGATTCTATTCCTAGAGGTCGTATTATCTCTTGTCTTAAGTCTTGTAAATGATCTCAAAAGGGTGTCTACATCACATTGTACGAGTCGAAGATTTAGACTCCTAAAATTCTCCCATTGAATTAGTACCCGTAGTAAGGGAATTTCCGAAGGTCTTTCCTAATGATCTTCCCTGAATTCCTCCCGAACGGGAAATTGATTTTGGTATTTACTTGCTACCGGATACTAATCCAATTTCAATTCCTCCTTATCGAATGGCTCCGTCCAAATTGAATGAGTTGAAGTCTCAACTCAAGGACTTACTAGACAAAGGCTTCATTAGACCTAGTATTTCTCCATGGGGTGCTCCGGTTTTGTTTTTGAAGAAGAAAGATGGGTCTATTAGAATGTGCATTGATCATCGCCAACTCAATAAATCACTCATTAAAAAACAAATATGCTATCCCTCAGATTGATGATTTATTTGATCAACTCCAAGGGGCAAGCTACTTTTCTAAGATTGACTCGCGATAGAGGTATCACAAACATAGGGTGAGAGGTGAGGCTATACCAAAAACAACATTCTGAACTTGATATGGTCACTATGAATTCTTAGTAATGTCCTTTGGTGTCACTAATGCCCCGGCGGCGTTTGTGGACCTCATGAATAGGGTGTTTTGAAGTTATCGATATTAATTTGTATTTGTATTCATTGAGGACATCTTGGTATATTCAAAAAATGAGGGTTAACACACGGACTATTTGAGAGTGGTTTTGCAAGTGTTTAAGGAACGCCAATTGTTTGCCAAGTATACCAAATGTGAGTTTTTGTTGAGGTCAGTGGCTTTTTTTGGTCATATTGTCTCTAGTGAGGAAGTTGAGTTTGATCCAAGGAAAACTAAGGCGGTGAAAAATTGTCCTAGACCATTGACTCCAACCAGCATTAGGAGTTCCTTGAGTCTAGCAGGACATTATAGGAGGTTTGTGGATGGTTTTGCATCCATTGCTTCTCCCTTGACTACATTGACCCAAAAGAGTGTAAAATTTGAGTGGTCGGAGCCATGTGAAAGAAGCTTCGAAATTTTGAAAGATAGGCTTACTTCCGCTTTGGTATTAACTTTACTAGAGGGTACCAAGGGCTTTGTAGTATATTGTGATGCATCCTGTGTGGGCTTAAGGTGTGTCCTTATGCAACTTTGGAAAGTAGTAGCCTATTCCTCTAGAAAACATAAGTTGGATGAGAAGAATTATCAAAATTATGATCTTGAGTTAGCGGTCATGGTATTTGCCTTACAAATATGGAGGCATTATTTGTATGGTGTTCATGTTGATATGTATACCGACCTCAAGAGTCATCAACATGTGTTTACTCAAAACAAGTTGAATCTCCGACAAAGAAGGAAGTTGGAATTGTTGAAAGATTACGACATGAGCATTCTCTACAACCCTGGCAAGGCCAATGTGGTTGCGGATGCTCTAAGTCGTATGACCATGGTAGTGTGTCTCATGTAGAAGAAGCCAAGCAAGACCTAGTGAAAGATGATCATAGGTTGGCTCGTTTGGGTGTTAGATTGGAAGATGCTCCGAATGGTGGTTTTATGGTCCATCATAACTCCGAATCGTCTCTTGTGGTTGAGGTGAATTCCAAACAACACCTTGATCAACCATTGATGGAGTTGAAGGAGTCTGTTATTGGTAGGCTTAATGAGTCATTCTCTATGGGGGGGATGTTGACTTGTGGTATCAAGGAAGGTTGTGTGTTCCCAATGTAGATGTCTTGAGGAACCGGATTCTTGAGGAAGCTCATGGGCCCCGTTACTCCATTCATACGGGTTCTACAAAGAAGTATCATGACCTTAGAGAAGTGTTTTGCAGGGAAGGCTTAAAAAGAAAATAGCGGAATTTGTTGCAAAATGTCCAAATTGCTAACAAGTTAAAGTCGAACACCAAAAGCCGGGTTTTTTACTTGGAAGTGGGAAGACATTAATATGGATTTTGTGGTAGGTTTGCCTCGGACTAAAAACAAATATGACTCTATATGGGTAGTTGTGGATAGGTTGACCAAATCCGCTCATTTTATTACCATCAAGTCCTCTTACTTGACGAATGATTATGCAAGGATCTTCATAGATGAGATTTTGTGTCGCCATGGTATTCCGTTATCCATCATATCGGATATGGGTGTTGTAATACCTCTAAAACAACTTAAGTCAAAATAGAGCCTAACATGGTTGTCATAAGGGTCTAAGGTTCTAAAATAGTCTATAATGTGATAATGATGAAGTGTCTAAAGTATTAGGTGCAATGGAAGCCAAAAGTCAAGGGACGACTAAGACGTTCGACGACTAGTCACCTATGTACCTCATGTGTGTTTATCTTCCTATATATGTGTTTCATGAGATTATGAGGTCCTTATTTGAGTTATAATACTGTGTAAAGGCAGTGTGTCAAGTTTCATGAAGTTTGGAGGTCAAACGTCCAAGAACGTCCATGAAGTTTGAAAGGTTTGCCTTGAAACGACCTTGTGTGTCAAAGCATGTTTCATGGAGTTTTATTTGTTTGTTTTTTATGAAATTGATATTAGAGGTCCTAAAATCCTGTACAATCATATTCGTGTTGGAAACGTCCGGGAAAAAGTCCCCAAGGACCAGCCACGGGTCCTTGAGGAAGGACCCTTTCCTTGAGCCAAGGTTGTCTTGGACTAGCCCTAAACGACTATGGCAAGCAACGACTCGTTGGCCAGTCGACGCCCCGTCGTTTGTGGACTTTGGTCAAGACATACACTAGGGAGATCAAGCTCCCAATATGTAGTCTCTTAACCCATCGACGGATAGCCAGGACGGTCCATTTGTGGACCAACGGCCCGTCGATGGGATGCCGTCTAGAAGGTCTGTTTCGGCGTAGTTCTCTGTTAAGTAAAGGGGTGAATCGATAAATTCAACCCACGTACAAATAAGAGTTTGGGAGGTAACTTAAGGATAATTTAGGTATTTTAAAAATCTTTATAAGCCCTAAATACCTAGATGAATTCATTCTTAAAAATAAAAACCAAAATTCTCTAGAACTCCATTGAAGCCAAAACTCAAGGAAGAGCTTGGATTGGAGATTTGATTGGTGATTATTCATCAAATTGGTTGATTAACATCATTGGGGTATGGTTTTTTATCCTTGAAACTCTATTCATCAAGGAGCCCAAAATTCATAGAGATTTCTAAAGTTTTCTAAAGATGAACTTGTCTAATTTTATAATCTATCCATGGTTTCTTGCATTAAAGGTGTTGAATCATTATATATTGATTATGATGTTAATTAGATGATTTTAAAATAATTAACCTATGAACCCATGTAATTCATGAACCCTAGTTTTGACTACTTTGTGGTTGACTTGATATTTTCTTAATGCTTACAAATTCTAGTTTAGTTTTCTATGGCCTATTGAACGATGTTATAATTGTATTCAATTTATGCATGGGATGTCTTAGATTGATAAATATATATTGAATTGACCTATATTCATTGAGTATTATGGTTTTCATATTAAATTGATGATGATGACCATGGGTAAGGGCCTATTGGTATTGAATTGGATGATTTAGCTAAGGACTGAAGTAGAGAGAATGGATTGGTGGTACACTGCCCTAATTCTCCTTATTTCATGTAATGTAGATCTTGAATTATGTTGTGATTTGTATGGTCCACTTATGGTGGTGGTGCTATGTGAATGATGTGGCCTTGTCGGCGTTACTTCATGTATTATTATGATCATGGCCTTGTAGGCAACTACTTGAAGTATTATGATGATTTGTGTAGTTGATTATGTGAAGTATGAGCATATCTACCCACATGTTAAGAAATGTAAAAGTACGGGTTCTTCTATTGATATTAGGTGATCATGTTAGACTATGACTATGTTCTTATGTGTGTAGTCTTAGAGTTGATTGTATGATTATTCCTACTTAGCTATATGAGTCTATGATGGTTATATTGATGATTTTATAGTAGTGTATAGGATGACTCAAAGATGATAATGGTTATTCATATGTGCTTCTAGTATGATATGCTATATGTGATAAAGTGAAGTAATTGGTGTGTCTTGTGTGGTAGACTTGTGTCCCTTGATGCATGTATTAATGTGAATATGGGATATCTTGACATAGGATGCTAAAACCTCTTAGTCTTGTATGTATGAATGACATGAGATCTTGAATGATGCTAAGAAGGTCCTTTATGTGAAACCTTGAACCTAGTGGTAAGGTTACGAACTTTGAAGTCGAAAGTCGTAATGGTATCCTTCTTCTAATGAATGATGGACTTAAGGTTGGTTAGCTGGAACGACATCATATCATCCTCAGGAAAGTCATTAAGCTATCTTCATCGCCATTGTAAGGCAGCCTTAGGGGACCTCTTTGGTAGGGTGAATATGATTGGGTTATGAACTAGATATGGGACCCCTTCGTATGATCCTTTAATGTAAATTACTCTATGAGCACAAAGGCTAGCACCGAGTAAGTATGGTTAGTGAAGTAGCTCTAGTTAAATAATAAGGCTAGAGTGCAAAGTCAACCCTTCATATTCCTTAACCAAGTGACTACATGGGATGTGTCCAAGTTCTACCATTGGCAAGTAGAACACCGTCCATTGGAGTAGGTTACAACTCCGGATACCATGCCTTGCTACCATGATCTATGTCGGTTATTGCCTATTCTCATCATATGAGATACCTACTATAATTAAAGAAGTTCTATGAAGTTTACGTGGTAGTATGGGACACTATCTAGACATTGCACAATAGACATTGAATATGTTAGTGAGAGTAATTAGGTGTTCTCCAACACCATTAATTGAATGTCCTTCATGTGATGAATGTCTCTTAATGAACTAATGAAGTAATGACTTATTATAGGAAGCATGTAAATTAATGAAATCTAATATAGACTAAGTCTAAGGATTGCCTAGTTAAAGTGTGAAGGGGGCATAAAGGATGATCTCTTTATGTCTTACCGAGGGAAATCTTGAGAATGACTCTTGTTAGGAATGTTGACTAATAAAGTTGACATAATCTAATATTAGGAAATCTTAAGGATTATTTAGGTAATATTGAAGAGGTTTAATGGGTGTTCTCTTCTAGAACTACTTAAGAAAGTCTTTCGATAACCTTAGTGAGGTGAATATCATATCATATATGTTACATTGTGTTGGGTGTATTGTAAGTGTGTGTGTCTCATTATAGGTGGTCTTAAGGATCATTTAGGTGTGCCTAGAGAGGGTGTATATGTTTTCTCTCTTTGCCTTACTTAAGTGAGTTTTAGGATAGCTTTTTGAGGGGGAATTATATGCTAGAAGGTGTCCAAGATGAAGTTGAGAAACTTTACCGTAACAGTGAAGGAGTTCATTGTAACATTGATTAGTTCACTGTAAGGTTTCTCCAAATTTGTGATAAATTGCTTAAGTGTTATCTTAGGTGTTTCTAAGGTGTTAAAAGTTGTTCTTATGCTTATACTTTGAAATTTAAATTAAAAAGTGCATATTTCCGTTAAATGTCACTTTTCATGATTTTTATGCATTATGCCACACTTAGTACATGTGTTTGTACTAATTCCATATTTTATCTATAAAGTGATTCTTAGGTGAAGGTGTTATTGGAGGTGAAGGCTTGGATTATATGATCACTTGATTCGAGGGCATATATGTCTTTAGCGTTTGTTTATATTGAAATATTGTAATGGACATATAGTATTTTATACTATTGTATGGGTCGTGTCCCAAGTATTCGTGAGTCTAAGATTTGATGATATGAGACTTAGTTCCTTTGATTTTAAACGAAATTTATTTTGAAAGACTAATAGAATGTTTTGTGAAAAGTTTTAATTCCGCACTACTTTTCATATATGTATATGCGATGGATGATACGAAATGGATTGTATGAGACCTCTGAGAGGTCAAGTACGCCGGTTGCAACCCGAGAATGCCATATCTTCTAGTGTATGCTCTCGGGATATGACTGGTGCACAATTGACATCTAGGTTTTGGATGTCATTCCAAAAAGGGTTGGGTACGAAGGTGAAGTTAAGCACCGTTTTCATCCCCAAACGGATGACTAAGTTGAGTGTACTATTCAAACCCTTGGGTATATGATCTGAGCTTGTATAATTCATTTAAAGGTAAATTCGGATAAACACTTGACTTTGGTTGAGTTTTCTTACAACAATAGTTACAATTCATCTATATCTATTTCTCCTTATGAAGCCTTGTATGGTAGAAGATTTAGATCCAATTGTATGGTTTGAAGTTGTCGAGTTTTCACTTTTTGGTCCCGAATTGATTTATAAGACTTTGCCAAAAGTTCATATCATAAGGAACCGCTTGAAAACAGCAAATGTCCGGCAAAAGTCTTATGTCGACCATAGGAGAAGAGAATTAGAGTATGAAGAATGTGTTAAAGTGTATCTAACAATTTTGCCTATGAATGGGGTGCTGAGATTTGGCAAGAAAGGGAAGTAGAGTCCTCGTGATGTAGGTCCTTATAAAATTCTGCAAAAGATTGGTAAGGTTGCATATGAGTTGAGTTTACCTAGTGAATTGACTTTGGTTCATCCGGTGTTCCATGTTTCCATGCTGAAGAAGTGTATCGGTGATCCTGAGTCTATTCTTCCTATTGAGGGTCTCTGGGTTTAAGAGAACCTCTCCTATGAGAAGGTTCCGGTTGAAAACCTTGATAGACAAGTAAGGAAGTTAAGGAACAAATAGGTGGCTTCCGTAAAGGTGTTATGGAAGAACCACCTAGTTGAGGGTGCAACATTGGAGGCCGAGGCCAACATGAAGTCCCGTTACCCTCATCTATTTTATAACTAAAGAGAGTTATTCCTATTTATAGTTAAAATAACGAGTTTATTGAAGTTTCCTTGATTTTTTGAAAAATATTGAAATATGTGCATTATTACAGTGAATAAGCATGCCTAAGAATGAAACTTATTTGAAAAATGCTCTTTGTTTTGTTTTGCACTTAGTCATGTATTTGTTATGTTGTTGACTTTATAAAATGATATTTAGCATGTTGATAGGTTTAGTTTTGGCCTAATTGACTCATTAATAATATGTTGAGGTTATACTGTTTTGAGAATGAATTTCCTCATGTTGTGATTTTGAACTCTTATGTGTAGTAATTGAAGTTTAGAATTGCTATGTGTAAATGCCATGATTGATTTGTAACTCATTTTGATTATGTATGTTGTTGGTTGGGCTTCTAGTATTGAGTCTATGCTTTCCCTTCAAAATATTTTAGCGTCATTCGGGGATGAATGTTCCTAAGGGGGGATAATGTAATTCTCCGAAAGTCTAAAGCCTAATCTAGAGTCTCACATGAGTTCCTAAGATGTGTAAAATTGTTATTAGGCTTAAAATAATGGGTATAAATCATTTAGAAGATGTTTCACTTAAAGCGTCAAGGAACGTCCACGACGTCCGGTAAATTTGTAACTTGGACTAGTGTGGTGCCTTGATGGATTTAAGGAGGTAACTAAGGATTAATCATGATGAGGTGAAAGTGATCAAATTAGGTGCCAATGGGGGATTAAGGAAGCAAGGCCAACTTATGAGTGCCAACCTTCAAGGGCAAGAGGCTAATTTTTCCAAAGAAGGGAGACGAATGCCTCACCATTCACGAGCATGACCAGGGCTCGTAATCATGACCACGGAAAAGGTGGGGATCTCCTGAAGGTTACTTGGCCGTAGGGGAATGGAGGTCTTATGACTTAGCCACTGTCCAAGGTACCACGAGTCACTTCACGACTCGTGGTGAATTTGACGGAAAAAGGGTTGGGTCGTGAAAGTGCCTTAGCCAAATTAGGACAATTTAGTGAGGAATTGTGGAGAAACTCCCTAAGAGCACCACGATCCAGTTGACGGGTCGTGGTGCATCTTCACTGAAGGGAGCAAGGTGCTCCGTGGTCCTGCCTTGATGTGAAAAATGGAGGGGGTCTCTTTGGAGGAGCTACTGCCTCACACCTCCAAGACCACCACCATGGTACGTTGTGCACTTCGCGGACCGTGAAGTGGGGTGTTGTTATAGACGGGAGCTTAACAGTGAAGTTAAGTTGGACTTCACTTTTGGAAGTCCAATTTAATGAGGGGTAGTTTGTGTATTTTGGGGTGGACTATATATTGACTTTATGTCAATTTTCATTCATTTCCAATCAAAACACAAACTCTAATTGAAATCCAAATTGGTCTCACTTCTCTCTACTTTCTCTCTATTCATCCTCCATTGAAGAAAAAGAATCTTGAGGAAGAAGACAAAGTCTCCAAGGTTTTCACTCAATTTCGTGGGAAAAGCTTCATTAAGGTATGGGTTCTTCACTCTTGGGATTCATTTTCCCAAGATATCCTCTCAAAGTTGAATTTTAATTACCCAAATTCCTAGGGTTATTCTCTATATGTGGGTTTTCTTCTAAAGTCGAAATTGATGATTGATTGTGTTGAATTATGATTTACTATGACTAATCTAGTGTAAATTATTGTGTAATCGATGTGAATTGTAGGAATTTTGTATAGATTAAGTCCATTCCCCAAATCTTGGTTCTTAGTATGAATACAATGGGAATTATGAATGTGTTGATTGTTGCAACTATACTATTCAATCTAGGGACTGCCTAGGGACATGTATTGTTGGGATTAAACCTAATTGTTGAAGAATTCATGATGAACCCTTTTCTCTTAAAGCCTAGGTTATGAATTGAAGTTGATTGGGATGGTGATGATACAATTGGATTAGTATTCTATGGATTACTATTGTATAATTGTTGTTACACCTACTGTAGGGTTGAATTGATTGGTTGATGGTAAAACCATGGATGATGTATTATGAAGGAAATTGAGGTAAGCCTTGTGATCTCAATTCTTAACTTCAATTATGATTACTTGTGTTTAGTGATGAAGTTATATTGAAGTATACCTTATGTTAAGATTTATTTGGGTTGGTATGATGCTGAATTGGAATGTCTTGAAATATGGTTTGTGAGTTGTTGGCTAAGATGTAAATGTTATAAGGATGGTGATAACTTACCAATGTGCCTTATTATAATTTGATTTGTAAAGGTGCTAACCTCACATGTATGAGTTGTTATGAAAGGAAAATACTCATGCAATTCATATTGAACCAAGATGATGATTATATAAGGGATAGGCCCTATGACCTAAACTAAGGTATGATGTTTAATAAAGACTCAAAGACATTTCAAAAAGGGACTCCAGCTTAGCACCGAGTCAACTGGAGTGAGGAGTGTCCCTTCCCACATAGGGAAGGTAGGATCACTAATGTACTCGTAAGATTTGAGACTATAATGCATGTAGCATAAAGAAGGTCCCAACTACATCTCCTAGTTCATAAACTATGTTGCCCCCATAGGAATACAAGCTAGTGGATCCACATAGATGTTATGTTCATGTTTTGGTACTACCATGGCAAGTAGTCCGCCTTTTTTCGGTGTAGGGTTCCATGACACCGGATTCAACATTAGCTCATGTGGTCTATGTAGGTTAAGGCAATATGTTCCCAAAAGGTAAAATGAAGTAATGAAGTTAACTCTAACTAGGATGAGGGTTTAGCTTAGTCTAGGTTGGGGTATGGGACTCTACCTATACATTTAACTAGTTAGCCTTTAGGGAAGTCTTAGAAGGATGTTCTTATGTATCTATATGCTATAAATGTAATTAATATGTATATGATGATCGTACATATTAATGACACTATGTGATGTGTGTTTCACTTTCTCTATTTCTAAAGTATGATGTTATGTACTCTTAATGATATGCTATGTGAAGTTGGACATTGTTTATGGTTCTTGTTATGTTCACTTGATTAAGTAGGGTTATGGGTCATTTCTTAGTCAGTACTCTAATTGACTTAATGAGGGTTCATGAGTAATGGTCTTGATTTGATTATGATGTCATGAACTATTATACATGCTTGTTTATATTATAACTTGATGATAGAATTATCTAGATTATGTGCTCAATTATGTTGATATGCATGTTCACTTGACTAGACTTGGTACTGTTGATCTTGTAATGTACATGTTCTTTACTTAATGAATATGTGCTTATTGACTTGTATTGGTTCTTGATTGTGCATAAGTCTTTTCAAACTAACATGGCATGCTTTTATCAAATGTCCCCTTTTAGCATGATTTCTATGTTGTGTGTACATATGTGCCCATACTTAGTACAAATGATGTGCTAACCCCATTTATCCCTTTGTCCCAAACATTTTAGGTTCCGGCCGTTGAGGAGATTGAGGACATTTGAAGAAGGCTTGGAATCTCATTCTGCAAGTTGGGTAGGTCATCACCACTTCGAGGATAATGCGACTTTCTAGTATTGGATGTTAATTAGTCCTAAAGACACCTTTTTCATTTCTTTTCATTTTAGTACTAAATATTGTATAGTCTATATGTGGCTTTTATTGTATTGATGTATGGGCTATGCCCAATTGTTATACTCTTGTTTAGATGGTTATGAGATTAGACATCTATTTTAAGACTATGTAATTTTCTTATACGAATGGTGTATGTATACTCGCTATAAATATATTATGTGTAAGCGAGAGGTATAAGTAAACCTCATGAATTATTTTAGATGAAAAGTTTTAAATTTTCGGCATTTTAACCTATGAATGTAATGATGAATGCTAAGAGGCTAGTCCTAGTCCTTTCTGAGGAAGACGACGCCGGTTACGTCTAGGGGATACTTCCCGGATGTGACAGTCGTATTTAAGTGATATCTTATGTTAAAACAAAGGAGATTAAGATTTAGAAAAAAACATATAATAAGTGAGTTGCTTGCTTGACTTAAATAAGCTAGTAGGTTACAAGTAGGTGTGTCACCTACTTAGACGTATTCACAAGCCTAAAGGACCAAGTAGGTGCATCACCTACTAAGTCTCTTTTGACAATATTTGGCTAAGAACACTACCACCTACTTAGTTGATTTGAAGAATAAAAGGGAAAATGTATTGTTAAGGCCCAACAATCTTAAGTCCAAAAAGGTGCAACTTTATAAATTCTTGCTAAAAACGAAGGATAAAGTTTGCCAAAGTAGGTATCTTTGAAAGCGATAAATATCAGGTATTTCAAAGATGCCACGCCTCGAGCTACCCTGAGACGCGGACATAGGGCCTAGGAACACAAGTGATCCCAAGCTAACCTTGTTTGCATGATAATGAGCATACTAAAGACAGTAAACTCATGCGGAAGATAAATCATAAATAAAATGAAACGACGGAGAATACCCTTATACTATAACTGAGATAAAAGAAATATTGATGAGTTTAATAAAATGAAGATATCAACTCAATACAAAGCTTAATTTAACAATGTCTTAAATAAGCATCTAAACTTGAATAGAAATTTTGGGACATGCCCCAACTATATCTAGGAAAATTGAAACTTAACGACTAAAACTACTAAAACGAACTCATGACTATTGTTCTCGGAGAATGAGGGCTCACCATTGATTCTGCTGAACTGATGTTTGGGAACTGATCTATGTGTAACCTAGATGCTAAGAACATGAACCTGTATCACGAGAAGATGTAGTGCACGAATGCGTCATTACTTTATAGGTAATGAGAATGCAGGATAGAGTAAAACCGAAATAACATATAACTAAAAAAAGCAATAACTCAATGAAATAATTTGAATAATATACATATTCTAAAATACTAAACATGACTAATGTGAATGTAATGACCAAGTTATAACATACTTAGGCTGAATATTGAAACATGGTCAACACAATACAGTCTGACTAAACTATGGGAGCTACTAATAATCGATAATAAAATCACATGAGTTAAATATGGAGTCCAATGTATAAGCCCAATCGTGAGGACCCAATACACCCTACCAGAGGTATAGAAGCATGTTGTCAATGTCACTAAAAGTATGCCAACACAGGGGACATACAATATATATGGCTAGTAGTTCTAGGACTATTTGGATACGTTGAACCCTAGTCTAACTCGATATTATTCTAATCCAATGAATTAACTATTTAAAACATTATGACTGAGTCTATGTAATACAGGATAGCTCAAAACATAACCCGTAAAACTGAGAATGCAACAATTAATTTGATAATGATGAATTAATAACGGAAGCATGTATAATTGAATAATTGATATACATTACCTAGCAAGAACTAAAGAAACACATAGATAGGGTTTCGAGATTCATGCAAGAAACAGAGTAATAACATGATAATCTTTGTCACGACTGGAATCTAGACCCCAGACAAGACCGGCGTCATTGACCTCTCAGAGGTCGCAGACAAGCCTACTTACGTCATTCTTACTTTACATAGGTTAATTTTAGCGAAAAATTTGAAACTTTTTGTTTCCTAACATACTTATAAAAACATTATCATTAATACGTAATTGTTCACCATCAACCATCTAACATTAAGAGATAAGTAACTGAAAGAAATAGTTCAATTCTTATTAAGCGTATAATTGCCAAAATGGCACCAATACATAGTCTGAATTAAAACAGGAAAGAAACGCTAGTGGAACATGCTCCACTAGCTCAACTCTAAAACTAAGCTAGAATATAAAACAGTAGCATCCTCGAAAGCATGAGGACCTACCAACTCGGATGAATGCTGGACGTCCGGATAACTGCAACGATGATCCTGTAGCTCTATCGTCCACCTGTGCCTGCACCTAAAATAGTAGAGTTTGTATAGGGTTAGTACATAGTTGTACTAAGTATGGGTATATGCAAGCACACACCAAGGACATGCATGAGAAAGAATAGCTCTTTCCTAACAACGTTATTTTTGGAAGTCAAGTCAGTAGACTTGCCAAATTGGGATTAGGAAAGTTTCCAAATTTGGATTAGGAAAGTAAATGAACTTTCCAAATTTGGATTAGGAAATTGAGTGAGCTTTTCAGATTTGGAATAGGAAAGTGAATCCATGAGAATAACATACCTCATCATACTTTTCACATTTGCACACAGCACATAACATTTACACATAGCACATATCATATAGCATAAATTACATTTTGCATGTAGCACATAACTTCTTTCATATCATTCACTCATATGCCATGAGACCTTGGAATCATGGACTTGACATTAAGACATCCCAGAAATGAGGGCTCAACAGATGGGACCTCAACTAGGGAATCTTCATTAGCAGACACAGAGTCTACCTCATTCATTCATACGTACTTCATTTCATTTCATTCATAGGCCAGTGTAACCACCAGCTATACCTAGGATGTGGTTTAAGACTTTCATTAGGTTCGTTGTGCAATGACCAAGAATGACCTAATGTCATTACATGAATCTAACTCACCTTTGATTATCCTATCCTAACACCTTTGGTATTATTCATTTCATTATGTGCATCATTTGAGGCTGGCCTCATTCATTCATTGGGAACTTTAAATTTAACCGACATAGATCATGTGAGCATCATGAAATCCAGTGTCTCCCCCACACCGAAAAGAGGTGGAATCACCGTCCAAAGTGATCCAATAACATGCTAGCGTACATGGGAAATTAACCCCGCCAGATCCCTATATTGGCAGTATAGGTTCGAAGACTAGGAGATATAAGGAGACCCATACCCGGAAATCCTGACAGTCTCATCTCATGAGAGTTACGTGAACCTCCGTCCTTCCCGAAAGAAGGCATCACCGCTCATAGCTAGTCTATCGGTACTCAGTATAAAGTTCCATTTCATTCATCTCCTACGTCATGGAAGCTGGCTTCTAGTATGAGGACATCATAGCTCATTAGATGATTTCTCATCTCATCATTAGTATTAAGTGTGTTAAGCTCAATACCTTTATTAGAGTGTTCATAGAGTCTGGTCTCTTCATTATCTTACACTCTCATAGGTGAGTACGTATTGGTAACATTTATTTAGGCTCATTTGAGATTACTCTCATCATTTACATTAGCCTCATATCATGTTGTGACCACATTCATCATCATTAGCACCTTTGCTTTTCATAGTTATTCACCTCTTATTATGTGAATGTTCATTTCATCATATGCCAATGCACTTGGCCATTTGGTGTGTTTCACACCCTTGCTTAACCCTTCTAGGGTTTCATTTTTTTTCATTGTTCATTTCATCATTTCATTGTTCATCTCATCATATGCCAATGCACTTGGCCATTTAGTGTATCTTAAACTCATACTTAACCCTTCTAGGGTTCATCATCTCATTTCATACATCTTAGGTTCACTTACTTTTGAATGTATGTTAGACTTATGTGTCTATACATACAAGCCATGAGGATTCATTCATAGTTTGTCTAAGTGATTCATGTTTACCCAAAATTATGTGGAACAAGATTTATGCATCTTGTAGATATGCCAAGATATTGATTTCGATCCTTAGAGGCAGCATTCATTAAATATTTACTTACGTATGACTTATGTGTCAATACAGAATTGGGCAAGGGAACCCGATTTTGAATCCCTTGGATAACACTTAATCTTATTTTAAATTGGTAATTGCATTTTTCAGATTTGGGAGACCCTAGTTCGATTCCCATCAACCCCATAATATTTCTTTCTTGTTCTCCTCTCCTTTTTCGTTTTAAGGCAAGGAGGTTGTGGGTTCAATCCCCCACAAGCTCATTATATTTCTTTTAATTTATCTCTTAACTTTCTCACCTATCCAAGCGGTTGTGGGTTCAATCCCCACTCTCCACATTTATTTTCTCCTTTATTTTTTTCTCCTAACTCTCTCATCTATTCAAGAGGTTGTGGGTTCAATCCCCACTCTCCACATTTATTTTTCTCCTTTATTTTTCTCCTAACTCTCTCATTCATTCAAGAGGTTGTGGGTTCAATCCCCACTCTCCACATTTATTTTTCTCCTTTATTTTTCTCCTAACTCTCTCATTCATTCAAGAAGTTGTGGGTTAAATCCCCACTTTCCACATTTATTTTTATTAATTTAAAATTCCCCTCTTACTCTCTTGTTTGGCCGAGAGGTTGTGGGTTCGAATCCCACACCTCTCATTTTTTTTTCCATCTTTCATGTAGTGTGGTCTTGGGTTCAATCCCCACTGACCTCACATATTTTAAATATATTTTTATACCTCTCAACCTTAAGTATTCTGGCCGAAAACTCCATCACCAAGTGCTGGAAATTTTATTAAATTTTCTAGCCTTTATTTAACAACATTCATACGTTCTTTTTGAGGTACTTTCACGATTCGTTTAATACATTCTTAGGTGCAGATTCATTGTTGTTTAAGCATAGATTTTTCCACTTATGATCATCCACCTTACACTTCATTTAACATCACAATTTACACACCTTATGCACAATAATTCCAATCATCAAACAAGCCATTTTAAGACTTCAAAATGGAGAACAACAACAAACATTTTACACATTGCACCACATCATTTTCGGTTGACATCATTGAACATGCTTGCTATTTCCAAACATAACATCACAAGGAACATCATATTTTACAGTTAGCTACCAGCAACCATACCAACAACATGATTTCTAAACTAATTTAGGTTGGAATCGGAAGGAGACTAGGGACAAGGAGTTCAACATTCAAGGGGACATCCCTAGTTTCATATGTCGACTTTTGTAGAAAGAAATTCCTCTTGGAGAAAGGATTCCAAGAGAGAAAACCCATGCCTTGTTGTAGCTTTACACACCTTCCAAGTGC
Organism: Solanum lycopersicoides; assembly: GCA_022817965.1. Taxonomy (NCBI): domain Eukaryota; kingdom Viridiplantae; phylum Streptophyta; class Magnoliopsida; order Solanales; family Solanaceae; genus Solanum; species Solanum lycopersicoides. The sequence continues at coordinate 44,320,346 of CM040628.1, read as the reverse complement.
TGCCAAACTTCTCCCCTAAACCTTCAACACAAACCCGTCGAAAAGATGATGCAAAGTTTTCATTTCTTAAGTTAGCTTGCTTGTTTGTATATTTTTTTTTTGTAAGTTCTTTGAGTTTAGAGAACTTTTGATTGCTTTCTAATGTTTGTATCTTCTGTTTTTGCAGCCAAGAAAAATAATTTGGATGAGAGAGAGAGAGATTTAGGCTTGATGGAGAGATAGTG
>CM040628.1:44280199-44319261 GCA_022817965.1 Solanum lycopersicoides | reverse complement strand
CTGACGATACGTAGTCATCTATAAATATAGTAGATGTTGGCGGGGGTGCGGAGGTACTTAGTCTAATTTTAAAAAAATATTACAGTTAGATTAAGTTAGCCTGATCTAAAATTTAATAAAATAATAATAAGTTATCTGAAACTGAAAGAAATAGTTCAATTCTTATTAAGCGTATAATTGCCAAAATGGCACCAATACATAGTCTGAATTAAACAGGAAAGAAACGCTAGTGGAACATGCTCCACTAGCTCAACTCTAAAACTAAGCTAGAATATAAAACAGTAGCATCTCGAAAGCATGAGGACCTACCAACTCCGGATGAATGCTGGACGTCCGGATAACTGCAACGATGATCCTGTAGCTCTATCGTCCACCTGTGCCTGCACTAAAATAGTAGAGTTTGTATAGGGTTAGTACACAGTTGTACTAAGTATGGGTATATGCAAGCACACACAAGGACATGCATGAGAAAGAATAGCTCTTTCCTAACAACGATTTTTGGAAGTCAAGTCAGTAGACTTGCCAAATTGGATTAGGAAAGTTTCCAAATTTGGATTAGGAAAGTAAATGAACTTTCCAAATTTGGATTAGGAAATTGTGAGCTTTCCAGATTTGGAATAGGAAAGTTATGCCATGAGAATAACATACCTCATCATACTTTTCACATTTGCACACAGCACATAACATTTACACATAGCACATATCATATAGCATAAACATTTTGCATGTAGCACATAACTTCTTTTATATCATTCATCATATGCCATGAGACCTTGGAATCATGGACTTACATTAAGACATCCCAGAAATGAGGGCTCAACAGATGGGACCTCAACTAGGGAATCTTCATTAGCAACACAGAGTCTACTTATTCATTCATACGTACTTCATTTCATTTCATTCATAGGCCAGTGTAAACCAGCATACCTAGGATGTGTTTAAGACTTTCATTAGGTTCGTTGTGCAATGACCAAGAATGACCTAATGTCATTACTTGAATCTAACTCACCTTTGATTATCCTATCCTAACACCTTTGGTATCATTCATTATGTGCATCATTTGAGGCTGGCTCATTCATTCATTGGGAACTTTAACTTTAACCGACATAGATCATGTGAGCATCATGAAATCCAGTGTCTCCCCCACACCGAAAAGAGGTGGAATCACCGGCCAAAGTGATAAAAACATGCTAGCGTACATGGGAATTAACCCCGCCAGATCCCTATATTGGCAGTATAGGTTCGAAGACTAGGAGATATAAGGAGACCCATACCCGGCATCCGGACAGTCTCATCTCATGAGAGTTACGTGAACCTCCGCCTTCCCGAAAGAAGGCATCACCGCTCATAGCTAGTCTATCGGTGCTTAAGTATAAAGTTCCATTATTCATCTCCTACGTCATGGAAGCTGGCTTCTAGTATGAGGACATCATAGCTCATTAGATGATTTCTCATCTCATCATTCGTATTGAGTGTGTTAAGCTCAATACTCTCATTAGAGTGTTCATAGAGACTGGTCTCTTCATTATCTTACACTCTCATAGGTGAGTACGTATTGGTAAATTTACTTAGGCTCATTTGAGATTGCTCTCATCATTTACATTAGCCTCATATCATGTTGTCACACATTCATCATCATTAGCACCTTTGCTTTTCATAGTTATTCACCTCTTATTACGTAAATGTTCATTTCATCATATGCCAATGCACTTGGCCATTTGGTGTGTTTCACACCCTCTTAACCCTTCTAGGGTTTCATTTTTTCATTGTTCATTTCATCATTTCATTGTTCATCTCATCATATGCCAATGCACTTGGCCATTTAGTGTATCTTAAACTCATACTTAACCCTTCTAGGGTTCATCATCTCATTTCATACATCTTAGGTTCACTTACTTTTGAATGTATGTTAGACTTATGTGTCTATACATACAAGCCATGAGGCTTCATTCATAGTTTGTCTAAGTGATTCATGTTTACCCAAGATTATGTGGTACAAGACTTATGCATCTTGTAGATATGCCAAGATATTGATTTCGATCTTAGAGGCAGCATTCATTAAATATTTACTTACGTATGACTTATGTGTCAATACGAATTGGGCAAGGGAACCCATTTCGAATCCCTTGGAACACTTAATCTTATTTAACTTGTAATTGCATTTTCAGATTTGGGAGACCCTAGTTCGATCCCATCAACCCCATAATATTTCTTTCTTTTCTCCTCTCTTTTTCGTTAAGGCAAGGAGGTTGTGGGTTCAATCCCCACAAGCTCATTATTTTTTTTAATTTATCTTTAACTTTCTCACCTATCCAAGAGGTTGTGGGTTCAATCCCCATCTCACATTTATTTTCTCCTTTATTTCTCCTAACTCTCTCATCTATTCAAGAGGTTGTGGGTTCAATCCCCACTCTCCACATTTATTTTTCTCCTTTATTTTTCTCCTAACTCTCTCATCCATTCAAGAGGTTGTGGGTTCAATCCCCACTCTCCACATTTATTTTTTTCCTTTATTTTTCTCCTAACTCTCTCATCCATTCAAGAGGTTGGGGGTTCAATACCCACTCTCCACATTTATTTTTTTAATTTAAAATTCCCCTCTTACTCTCTTGTTTGGCCGAGAGGTTGTGGGTTCGAATACCACACCTCTCATTTTTTTTTCCAGCTTTCATGTAGTGAGGTCTTGGGTTCAATCCCCACTGACCTCACATATTTTAAATATATTTTTAAACCTCTCCACCTTAAGTATTATGGCCGAAAATTCCATCATCAAGTGCTGGAAATTTTATTAAATTTTCTAGCCTTTATTTAACAACATTCATACGTTCGTTTTGAGGTACTTTCACGATTCGTTTAACACATTCTTAGGTGTAGATTCATTGTTGTTTAGCTTAGATTTTTCCACTTATGATCAGCCACCTTACACTTCATTTAACATCACAATTTACACACCTTATGCACAATAATTCCAATCATCAAACAAGCCATTTTAAGACTTCAAAACGGAGAACAACAACAAACATTTTACACATTGCACCACATCATTTTCGGTTGACATCATTGAACATGCTTGCTATTTCCAAACATAAAATCACAAGGAACATCATATTTCACACTTAGCTACCAGCAACCATACCAACAACATGATTTCTAAACTAATTTAGATTGAAATCGGAAGGAGACTAGGGACAAGGAGTTCAACATTCAAGGGGACAGCCCTAGTTTCATATGTCGACTTTTGTAGAAAGAAATTCCTCTTGGAGAAAGGATTCCAAGAGAGAAAACCCATACCTTGTTGTAGCTTTCCACACCTTCCAAGTGCTGCCAAACTCCTCCCCTAAACCTTCAACACAAACCCGTCGAGAAGATGATGCAAAGTTTTCGTTTCTTAAGTTAGCTTGCTTGCTTGTATATTTTTTTTTGTAAGTTCTTTGAGTTTAGAGAACTTTTGATTGCTTTCTAATGTTTTTATCTTCTGTTTTTGCAGCCAAGAAAAATAATTTGGATGAGAGAGAGAGAGATTTAGGCTTGAGGGAGATAGTGTGAGATAGTGCATCTTAAAACTAGGATAGTTGGCAAGACTTAGTCAATTTAAAAAAAATATTAATTAATAAGTAAATAAATAATAAATAATAATAAATCTGATTTTTTTTTACATCAGCCATTAATTATAAATTTATTAAATTAATTCACCAATAATAAAAAAATCATATTAAATCCTTGCTCCCACCTAGGTTCGAACCCGGGTGGAGCAAGACTTCATTTCAAGAGACCAATTTCGGCTCTCTCTCCCCAAATTGCCCCTCCACTTTATTAAATAATTAATTAATTATATATTTAGGGTAATTACGATATACCCCTAGCCTGGTAAAAGACCATTTTACCCTTAGACCCTCAAAACTTAAAATTTCTTCTTTTTAAGTCCGGTAAAGACTCCTTCGATTAAATCTTCATTTTCGAGAGCCTTACTTGGTTGGTTCCAACCTTTCCAAGCTCAACTAACTCCCCAAGTTAGTTGTCTTGGTCTTAGTAAGGGTTCTGAGTTCTGGTTCTACGCGTATCAATCCGTGTGAACCTTGGTCTAATCGCAAGCATTCTTGACACCTTAAACATTTAGCTTATTCATTTTTTTAGGGTTGTTACATTATCCCCCCCTTAGGAACATTCGTCCCCGAATGACACTACTCTTTACTAACAATAAGTATGTCATCTATAGAACGTACACATACGTAGGTACTTCAATACTTCCATGGGTGAGTATCTGATTCACATCTTAACATGATGGTACACATCCTTGAAACCTACTAGTAGCTTCACATTAATAGACTAAGGAATTCTTCCCTAAACTAGTCTCATCAAAGCATACATCATAAGTCAACATAAAAGTCATATAAATCAGCAACCAACATGATGACTTCAAACATATTAACCTCATACTAGGGCATAAACACCATACACAGTCAAATATATGAAAGGCTAATTAAGGATACGCACCCGAGGCTTTATCAGAAGTGCCTTCCCCTGCACCCCTAGACTTGAGTGCGAAGAATCGTTGCTCCTTGGAGCCTCTTCATTTGGGCCATTAGTCTGAACTCTCTCCTTCCCTTGTTCTTGACTTCTTCTATTCGGACAATCCTTCACCATGTGTCCCGGTTTTCCACAGCTGTAACAAGCGTTAGAGCCCATCATACACTCTCCTCCATGCTGTCTGCCACACTTCCTGCAAGGTTGCCTTTCCTTAGGTGTATATACTTCATTGTTTCTCTTATCTCTGGACTCGGAATTCCTATCATAGAGACCACTGGATGAACTTGACTCCCTTTGGTGGGAGAGTCCCTTCTTAAACCTTGGCTGCTCACGGACGCCAAAGTTGTTTCTGTGGCCTCCGTGGCTGGGACCTGCCTGATCTTGAGGCCTAGGCCTCCTAACATCACGAATACCCCTCTTTCTACGGCTGTCCTCCACCTGCTGTACATGCACCATCAACCTGGAAAGGTCCATATTATCATGGAGCATCGCAGACCGACATTCCTCCTCCAGGTCTCCATTGATTCCTGTGAGGAACCTACTCATTTCATCCCTGCTGTTCGAAACCAGGGAAGTAGCATACCTGGATAATTCAACAAGCCTCAGTACTCTCCTCAATCTTGCTATTAAATACTAAGGAAAGTAATATACCTGGATAGCTTAACAAACTTCAGGGAATACTCCCTGACTGTCATGGATCCTTGTTTAAGGTTGATGAACTCTTCAACCTTGGCTTCCCTCATCTCTCTGGGAAAGAACCTCTCCAGAAATGTTGTCTTGAACAGCTCCCAAGTGACTGGCACTCCACCTAAGACACGACTATCTTGCCACATCTTGCACCAAGTCTGTGCAACATCCTTGAGCTGATAGGAAGCCAGCTCAGCCTTCTCAATATCAGTGGCCCCATAGCCACCAGGATCTTATGCACCTCATCTACAAACTCTTGAGGATCCTCCGATGTCTTAGCCCCTGTGAATATGGGAGGGTTCATCCTCGTGAAATCTCGCAGTCTGTCAGCCATGCTGCGAACCGGTGGGTTCTCCCTCTGAACATCCTGCCGGTTGACTTGGGCAGTCATAGCCTGAGCCTGCATCGTGATGGCCTGTGCCATCTGGGCCAAAGATGCCCTCACCTCAGCATCGGTCAACCCAGCTGGGTTAACCGGCATGGCCACTCCTTCAGCTGGGGCCTGGGGTGGAACTATTGCCCCAGCAGCTGCCCCCTCTCCTCTGACCAATAGCCCTCCTAGGGTTCATTCTCTGAAAAACAACAGGGTTGATGTTAGACGCTCATAACACCAAGAACTCAGACATTAGGAAAAGCACGATAAGATTAGAAGAAGGGAAATTTTCCTACGCATCATGCAGTCTCTAATTCAGGATAGTGGTGCACTTCACTACCATGACTTAGAAACTACTCAATGTGGTTGATGTGAACTCATTATTCTCGGAATTTAACCTAGTGCTCTGATACCAACTTTGTCACGACTGGAATCTAGACCCAGACGAGACCGGCGTCGTTGACCTCTCAGAGGTCGCAGACAAGCCTACTTACGTCATTCTTACTTTACATAGGTTAATTTTAGCGGAAAATTTGAAACTTTTTGTTTCTAACATATTACTAAAAACATTCATTAATACGTAATTGTTCACCATCAACCATCTAACATTAAGAGATAAGTAACTGAAAGAAATAGTTCAATTCTTATTAAGCGTATAATTGCCAAAATGGCACCAATACATAGTCTGAATAAAACAGGAAAGAAACGCTAGTGGAACATGCTCCACTAGCTCAACTCTAAAACTAAGCTAGAATATAAGTAGCATCCTCGAAAGCATGAGGACCTACCAAACTCCGGATGAATGCTGGACGTCCGGATAACTGCAACGATGATCCTGTAGCTCTATCGTCCACCTGTGCCTGCACCTAAAATAGTAGAGTTTGTATAGGGTTAGTACACACTTGTACTAAGTATGGGTATATGCAAGCACACACCAAGGACATGCATGAGAAAGAATAGCTCTTTCCTAACAACGATTTTTGGAAGTCAAGTCAGTGACTTGCCAAATTGGATTAGGAAAGTTTCCAAATTTGGATTAGGAAAGTAATGACTTTCCAAATTTGGATTAGGAAAGTCATGTGAGCTTTCCAGATTTGGAATAGGAAAGTTATGCCATGAGAATAACATACATCATCATACTTTTCACATTTGCACACAGCACATAACATTTACACATAGCACATATCATATAGCATACAAACATTTTCATGTAGCACATAACTTCTTTCATATCATTCACTCATATGCCATGAGACCTTGGAATCATGGACTTGACATTAAGACATCCAGAAATGAGGGCTCAACAGATGGGACCTCAACTAGGGAGTCTTCATTAGCAACACAGAGTCTGCTTCATTCATTCATACGTACTCATTTCATTTCATTCATAGGCCAGTGTAAACACCAGCTATACCTAGGATGTAGTTTAAGACTTTCATTAGGTTCGTTGTGCAATGACCAAGAATGACCTAATGTCATTACTTGAATCTAACTCACCTTTGATTATCCTATCCTAACACCTTTGGTATCATTCATTTCATTATGTGCATCATTTGAGGCTGGCCTCATTCATTCATTGGGAACTTTAACTTTAACCGACATAGATCATGTGAGCATCATGAAATCCAGTGTCTCCCCCACACCGAAAAGAGGTGGAATCACCGGCCAAAGTGACCCAAAACATGCTAGCGTACATGGGAATTAACCCCGCCAGATCCCTATATTGGCAGTATAGGTTCGAAGACTAGGAGATATAAGGAGACCCATACCCGGCATCCGGACAGTCTCATCTCATGAGAGTTACGTGAACCTCCGCCTTCCCGAAAGAAGGCATCACCGCTCATAGCTAGTCTATCGGTGCTCAGTATAAAGTTCCATTACATTCATCTCATACGTCATGGAAGCTGGCTTCTAGTATGAGGACATCATAGCTCATTAGATGATTTCTCATCTCATCATTCGTATTGAGTGTGTTAAGCTCAATACTCTCATTAGAGTGTTCATAGAGACTGGTCTCTTCATTATCTTACACTCTCATAGGTGAGTACGTATTGGTAACATTTACTTAGGCTCATTTGAGATTTCTCATCATTTACATTAGCCTCATATCATGTTGTCACCACATTCATCATCATTAGCACCTTTGCTTTTCATAGTTATTCACCTCTTATTACGTAAATGTTCATTTCATCATATGCCAATGCACTTGGCCATTTGGTGTGTTTCACACCCTTACTTAACCCTTCTAGGGTTTCATTTTTCATTGTTCATTTCATCATTTCATTGTTCATCTCATCATATGCAATGCACTTGGCCATTTAGTGTATCTTAAACTCATACTTAACCCTTCTAGGGTTCATCATCTCATTTCATACATCTTAGGTTCACTTACTTTTGAATGTATGTTAGACTTATGTGTCTATACATACAAGCCATGAGGCTTCATTCATAGTTTGTCTAAGTGATTCATGTTTACCCAAGATTATGTAACAAGACTTATGCATCTTGTAGATATGCCAAGATATTGATTTCGATCTTTAGAGGCAATTCATTAAATATTTACTTACGTATGACTTATGTGTCAATACAGAATTGGGCAAGGGAACCCTTTCGAATCCCTTGGATAACTTAATCTTATTTTAAACTTGGTAATTGTATTTTTCAGATTTGGGACCCTAGTTCGATTCCCATCAACCCCATAATATTTCTTTCTTGTTCTCTCTCCTTTTTCGTTTTAAGGCAAGGAGGTTGTGGGTTCAATCCCCCACAAGCTCATTATTTTCTTTTAATTTATCTCTTAACTTTCTCACCTATCCAAGCGGTTGTGGGTTCAATCCCCACTCTCCACATTTATTTTCTCCTTTATTTTTTCTCCTAACTCTCTCATCTATTCAAGAGGTTGTGGGTTCAATCCCCACTCTCCACATTTATTTTTCTCCTTTATTTTTCTCCTAACTCTCTCATCATTCAAGAGGTTGTGGGTTCAATCCCCACTCTCCACATTTATTTTCTCCTTTATTTTTCTCCTAACTCTCTCATTCATTCAAGAGGTTGTGGGTTAAATCCCCACTTTCCACATTTATTTTTATTAATTTAAAATTCCCTCTTACTCTCTTGTTTGGCCGAGAGGTTGTGGGTTCGAATCCCACACCTCTCATTTTTTTTCCAGCTTTCATGTAGTGAGGTCTTGGGTTCAATCCCCACTGACCTCACATATTTTAAATATATTTTTATACCTCTCAACCTTAAGTATTCTGGCCGAAAATTCCATCACCAAGTGCTGGAAATTTTATTAAATTTTCTAGCCTTTATTTAACAACATTCATACGTTCGTTTTGAGGTACTTTCACGATTCGTTTAATACATTCTTAGGTGTAGATTCATTGTTGTTTAAGCTTAGATTTTTCCACTTATGATCAGCCACCTTACACTTCATTTAACATCACAATTTACACACCTTATGCACAATAATTCCAATCATCAAACAAGCCATTTTAAGACTTCAAAACGGAGAACAACAACAAACATTTTACACATTGCACCACATCATTTTCGGTTGACATCATTGAACATGCTTGCTATTTCCAAACATAAAATCACAAGGAACATCATATTTTACACTTAGTTACCAGCAACCATACCAACAACATGATTTCTAAACTAATTTAGATTGAATCGGAAGGAGACTAGGGACAAGGAGTTCAACATTCAAGGGGACAGCCCTAGTTTCATATGTCGACTTTTGTAGAAAGAAATTCCTCTTGGAGAAAGGATTCCAAGAGAGAAAACCCATACCTTGTTGTAGCTTTCACACCTTCCAAGTGCTGCCAAACTCCTCCCCTAAACCTTCAACACAAACCCGTCGAAAAGATGATGCAAAGTTTTCGTTTCTTAAGTTAGCTTGCTTGCTTGTATATTTTTTTTTTGTAAGTTCTTTGAGTTTAGAGAACTTTTGATTGCTTTCTAATGTTTTTATCTTCTGTTTTTGCAGCCAAGAAAAATAATTTGGATGAGAGAGAGAGAGATTTAGGCTTGAGGAGAGATAGTGTGAGATAGTGCATCTTAAAACTAGGATAGTTGGCAAGACTTAGTCAATTTAAAAAAAATTAATTAATAAGTAAATAAATAATAAATAATAATAAGATCTGATTTTTTTTTACATCAGCCATTAATTATAAATTTATTAAATTAATTCACCAATAATAAAAAAATCATATTAAATCCTTGCTCCCACCTAGGTTCGAACCCGGGTGGAGCAAGACTTCATTTCAAGAGACCAATTTCGGCTCTCTCTCCCCAAATTGCCCCTCCACTTTATTAAATAATTAATTAATTATATATTTAGGGTAATTACGATACTACCCCTAGCCTGGTAAAAGACCATTTTACCCTTAGACCCTCAAAACTTAAAATTTCTTTTTTTTAAGTCCGGTAAAGACTCATTCGATTAAATCTTTGCCTTACTTGGTTGGTTCCAACCTTTCCAAGCTCAAATAACTCCCCAAGTTAGTTGGCTTGGTCGTAGTAAGGGTTCTGCGGTCTGGTTCTACGCGTATCAATCCGTGTGAACCTTGGTCTAATCGCAAGCATTCTTGACACCTTAAACATTTAGCTTATTCATTTTTTTTAGGGTTGTTACAATCTTATTTGGAACATACACCTAGGTAATTAATAATGATATGTTGTAATTCTAAAAACCATAGGTCTATTCATAAGAAGGGAATCAAGAAAGTTACTGAATTCTAGGGACCTAATGGGCGAGAGGAACACACTAGTGAAATCCCACATACCTGATGATGAATTTCACGGAGAAATCTTTCGATTCAGGGGCTAGAACTAATAGAAACTTGTTGCATTCTTGAACTAGGGTTCTTGACATTTTTTTCCTCTCTTGCTTCTGATTTTCTAAGTTTTGATTAGTGATTTTACTTAGGTAAGTTCTAGTTATGGTTCTTGGCTTAAACTAACTAAAACATCATAATTTATGGTCTAAACAAGGTAGTATAGGATTCCAACAAAATTGGAAAATACCAAAGGACTCCTGACTTAATTGCTTTCGGAGTGACTGACGGACAGGAAAAATGGGTTGTAGATTAATCTACGATCCATAGATTGGGGTCGTAGGTCAAGTCTTCCCGATAGGGCTTCACTAAAATGATCATAACTTTTTTCTCACAGATTGGATTTTAGAAAATTTGGTGGCGTTAGAAAGAGAATTGAATTATCTATTACATCAGCGGTCATCGGACACCTAATTTTTTTTGTGCTAAGAGTTATGCCCACTTGAATTTTACCCAATCATAAATTTCCTCCTAACATAATTTTGACCATCACAAATGGTAAGACCAGAGGCCCGTAGGTCCATCTACGGGCCATACTGGTAAATCGTGGTTGGTTTCAAAGGAAGGGTAAAGGGGGCCTTGATCTACAAACATAGACCACAAAGTGTGGTCTTGTCTACTGACCGTATGTCGAGACTTAGATGAATTTTAACGCAAGGTTTGGTTAGGGGTTACAGTGGTGAATCATGAACCTACAACACAATCTGTATATTAGTCTACCGTCCATGGATTGCGAGCGTAGGTTGCGCCTGCAATTTTTTACAAGTTGAAATCTGGTCTACTTTTGGATACGAGGTATTACATTATCTCCCCCAAGGGAACATTCATTCTCGAATGAAGTCTAAAAAAGTTTATTTTTGACTGATTGAGATGCAAACCCACCACTAGACATTGAGAACTCAGTTTCTGACTGAACTGAGTTCCAAGAAAATGCAAATACGTTGAATATGCAAGTACAAAGTGAAGGAATATGATACTTAAACTTATTTTACGCATGAATGACTATAAACTGAAAAGTAGCTATTACTTAAAGTTTGAGTGATATCTGAAGGAAGAGGTGAGTATACTTGGCTATCATGACTGCTTCTGCTTCCCAAGTAGCTCTCTCTATGGATTAAGTCCACCACGAAACTGTCACGACCGGGGAGCACCCCTTAGAAGTAACATAGCGTACTTGACCTCTCGGAGGTCTTATACAAACCCATAGTTATCACTCATCGCATTATCATAGGTAAATTTAGGAGAAAATTTAAAAATTCCATAGCACATCATATGCTAGAACATCACTTCCATATATATAAAATATTATAATACATAGTTAATAACTCTAGTCTTTTTTTGCCATCCTAGACTTAACATCATTAGAGTACATAAGGGACACGACCTTACAACATAAATCATAATTATATTATTACAAGACATCACAGTAAAGTTAGACTTAGGAAATCCTTGGACTTAAGGATTTCTTTCCTTGAGCTTGAGAATCACATATCAAGCTCCTCATCACTAAAGACATCCTTTAAGCATCCATAACCTACACTTTGTGTAAAAATGTAGAGAATAATGAAGTTAGTACAAGAATTCACTAAGTATGGCAACCATGAAAAAATATGCATTTAAAAGCGACATTTTACTTGAAACCATGCATTATCCCTCTTTGTAAAATCTTCATAAAACTTTGATACAATAGCATTTATACAATTCACATACTTCATATAGGCATATTCAATGGTCATCTATCATATAAAATCACACATTGCATTTAAGTCACATTAACCACCACTTTACAGTAAGCTATTTTCTATTTACATTGAACTCTTGTTCCCTTTACAGTGAGCTTCCTCTTATTCTAACTTCTTGACTTTCCTAAGTAACCCTCTAGTGACAATTGGTGCAATGTATAGATAATGTCCCATAACACTATCCATACTCAAGATTCCCCTTAAGGCCATAAGGAAACCATATCTACAACCTTTCAACTCAACACATACATCCATAGGACCATTACATATAACAAGGAACATACTTCACATTACACTTAACATAAGGCTTTACTCACAATCCTAATCTAAGTCTAATAGTGCAATGTACATGTGAAGCCCCATAACCTCAGACATACTTAGTAAACCTATCATAAGACCACAAGCATCATGACATGTACTTCCAACATTAAACATAATACTATAGTCAACGACATGCATATCAAGTAGAACCTTCAATCATATAGTCAATAAGACCAACATTATGCACATAACCATAAGACCACTTCATATAGACCAATTTGGACGCATACCATGCATATAATCACAACAAGTAGACCAAACATAATTACCATGCATAAGGAACATAAATATCTACATATACATTGGAATACCTTACTAGAACTTCCCTCAAGAGCTACTTGTGCAATGCATAGGTGAAGTACCATACCCCCACGTACACTAAGAAACTACCCTTCGGTTATCCTAGTTAGGGTCCTAGTAATTCACTTCTATTGTCCATTTTACTTTAGGGAAACTAAATCCTTAACCGACAGTAAGACCATGGGGGCTAAACATGGAATTTGGTGTTTTTGAGCCTTACAACAAGGAAAGGTGCTCTACTTAGCCTAAGTATAACATTAAGACATGCTAGCATACTAAGTGGTATCACTTGCTAGATCCTATGTGTCAACCATACTTTATGGAACTTGGAGGTATATTTGGAAACCCTCTTTATGCAAATGGGGCATTGTAGTCATTCACTCATCGAAACCCTCTTTATGCCTATTGAGGCATTATAATTATCCAGTTCTTGAGGAATATAGTGAATAAGCCTTCCCACATTGGGAAGGGGCACCCCTCATCTAAGTTCACTCGGTGCTAACCTAAGTTCCCTTTATTAAAAAGCCTCTATTAAGATTACTTTATAAATCTAACCTTAGAAGATTGACTCCTCATATTCTTAGCTCATAGGTCATAGATGAGAGTTCATCAACCTATATCATGTGAGAAACCCTTTCACATGCACATAGCATATTCAAGCACCATTTAGTTTAGGGTACTCTTGGGAACACCTTCCAAGTGCTCCTCTATTTACTAGATCATCATACATGTGTGTGTATTCATATATGTGAGCAATCCTTTTACATAAAAAATTAAGGCCACACATGTTAATTCATTAATGCATAAGTTTATTCACGAGAAATCCTTTCATATAAACACATTAAGACACTATGCACATTCATAACATAACCATGCATTCGTATTCATGTACATAGAAAACAAAACCTGGGAACTATCCTATCAAGGCAAACATGTGCAATGTATAGACAAGGTCCAATACCCTTTCCCATACTAGTACACTATCAAGTCATCCTAGTTAATGACACATCACATGCTAGCATAGGAAACACACTAACATCACATTACACTTAAGTTTCCTAACGTTAGCTATTCACATATTCATAAAAGGATACATAGGTAAGGGTATTCCATCATTCATACTCCATCATTAGAAGCATATAGACCATACCTAACATAGACACCCACATGTTCATAATATTGATAATACAATCTACACCATAAGCTAGAAAGGAAACTAGACATGAGACTTGACATTGGCTGATCATCACCACAACACATTCATAATACAATTGCCTTCAAGGACATGATCACATCACATATATATTGGAAATAAAGTAAACACCGCCACCATACCACCCAATGTCATACAAGGCTTCATCAACTAACAATTCTAAAGAAAGTAGATGTGAACAACCATTCTTACCAATTCAACAACCTTTGATCATCTTTTATCAATACTCATAATTCATCAACAATCCATATCTAGAGCTGTAGCTAAAAATAAACTAACATAATCGGAATCATGCATCAATTATAACAAGATCAAGATCATATCAAGTACACTACACCATCAACCTATAGAATGTGGAGGAATGTAGATCATCCTTACAAAAACTCTCTTGCTTTGATCATCAATGATTAATACACACAATTCATCAATAATATCAATATAAGGCAGTAGCTAAAAGAGATAATAACCTAACAAAATCCTACATTGAAACTACATTAGCAATCTATACAAGATAGAAGAACCTAAGCTAATCTCGTTCAAATCTTCATACCTTGATCCACATGGATCACTCATCAATAATTCACCATCAATATACATAATAAGCAGTAAATATAATTTATTCAACATGCTAGAGTCATAATTCAATCAACATAATGACAAGATCATAATGCCCATACTAATGGCTAATTTGAGAATTTGAGGGAACATGGGTTCATCATGCAATTGGATTGAAATTCACGTTACAATCAATACATTAACATCAATTCATCATGAGGATGCCTTTGAAAATGTGTTGAAAAAGAACCCATGGCTAGATTGGAAGATTGGAGATTTGATCATAAACTTGCATTGAAAACATTAGAAGAAACTCCTTAGAAGAAAGGTTGACTAAGCATAAAGGATCACCATACCTTTATTAGATGAAGGAAACGCGAAAACTTTGTGAAGAACCCATGGAAATCCCATCTACAAGCTTACCTTGAGCTTTATCTCCCATGGAATTTGGGAGAGTGTAACATTTTGAAAATCTAAGACGTGTCGTTAAGCCAAACATAGGTGTCATGAAGTCTAGACATTGTTTTTAAGGTTAGTGTAATGAATATAGGTCATTTAGGTAGTTTAGGAACCAAAACGTCAAAGAACGACCATGACGTTCGAAAGTTGGTTCAAAGAGGTACTAGTGTGACTTGGCTTATTTGACTAGTTTTTAAGAGTTGGAAATTAACGAAATTTGGTGAAAATGTGTGGATCACGTGTTCGTGATGTTTCATCATTGAAACGTCCGTGTACGACTCCCCAAGGACAAACCAAGGGCCCTTGAGGAGGCCCCTTGCAGGATGAGGCAACATTACCTGGGCAGTGTGCATCGACTGAAAAAAGCAACGACTCATTTGTGAACTGGCGGGGCATCGATACCACCGTCGTCCCACACTTATACAATTTTATGAAGCATTTGCCTGCACAAGTCTTTGAACTAATGACGAAGTGCAGGACAGAGAGGGTCTGTCTGTCGACTCACAGACGGCCCGTCGACTGGGTCTCGTCTATGAGGGCTGGTAAGTATCCTGCACATTTTAAATTAAGTCCATTAATTAGTTAGGGCGTTTAGGGGGTTAATTAAGGGATTAAGGGGGGTCTAATTAAGTAAGTTAGTCACCCATATAAAGTCCCCAACCCCTTGATAGGACTCTACCTACGCCTTGCACTAGTTTTCCTTAATAGGAGCTTTATGATGTCAATATTATGTTTTTAAATGATGATAAAGGTAGATGACCTTATATGATGATTATGATGCTTATGAACATGTAAATGGTCTTTATTGTTAAAGTATGAACTTATGTGTGTTGAAGGCTAAGTTATGTGAAGTGAGTTACTATTTATGATTTTAATTTTGTTACTTGATTAAGTAGGGTTATGGGGCTTTGCTTGGTCATTACACTTGTAACTTTATAAGGATTATGATTGGTTGTCTTGCTTTGCCATTTACATGATGAACTCTTATTCATGATTTTAATGTTATTGTAACGACCCGGATTCTTGAATCCGAATTGCCACCAGCGTCGTTGACCTCTCAGAGGTCGCAGATAAGCCTCCTCTTGCATTCATCACATTCATCTAGTTAAATTTGGGGAAAATTTAAAACTTTTTTATATGTATGATGTTTACTTAGACTTCATATAGTCATTACATATTTACATCATATACTAATCTCAACATAAGATCACAACCATCTATCATAAAGAATCAATTAGAAACTGAAGATGAATATATCATAAACAGTTAGCCAAACACGGCCTTATTACAAAGCTTCAAAATGAAAGTACGAAAGAAACGCTAGGGACAACATACACTAGATATGTCTAAAACTAAGGCTAGACTAAAATTGTAGCATCCTCGAAATCAAGAGGACCTACCAAATGGTTTGGAGAAACGCTGAAGTCCAAACCACTGCAAGTGTTGTCAATCTGTCCTCTGACCTGCACCTATAAAAATAGTAAATAGTAGGGGGTTAGTACACCACTTGTAATAAGTATGGGTGTATGCACATACACATAAAGTTATGCATGATCAATGAAAGCTCTTCCTAAGCAACATGGCATTTCTGGAAAGTCTAGTCATTAGACTTTACTAATTCGTTAGTTGTGAATTGTGGTATGAATATGATGTATTTTAATGCATTCAAAGCACACAACTCATTTTCTATATGATTACATGACATTAGTATCATCAATATAATTTTATAACCCTTCGGGCGAAGATTTGAAATTTTGATCATGCCCAACCCAAGAGCTCCTTTTTGGGGACTTAGTTTAGTTTTCAGTCTTTTTCTTCTGCTTGTTGTGTAGTTTAATAATTCCTTTCGTTCTATTTTTTACTTACAAGTGCAATGATTCATTGTAGTCCCATACCCACAATGAATTGATGTTCCAAGGACTAAGGAATGATTTCTCTACCTTATGGTGAGTCATTCTTTACACTATGTATTCATTACGTTTCATAAGCCATTCTCTATTGGTCATGCCATTTATTTCATTACTTTCATTTTAGGTAAGTTATGAGGTATTTAGTTAACATTACGTTCCTCCTTCCCTTTATTTGCATCATATAAGAAGTCATTATAAGCCAATCTTATTTGGCCTTGCCCATTATTTGCTGAAACTTCGTGAGTGTGACATTGGAAATTGACATTCTTAAGATCTTCTTCATTGCTCACTTTGAACATACGTTCCATCATCATCATCATTCTCACTTTCATAGAGACATCATAGGAAATAAGATCATGCGAGCTAACATGAAATCCAGTGTCTGCCCCACACCAAAAAGGGGTGATTCACTAGTTAAAATGAATCTAGATCATGTGAGCTACTCATGAGATCCAGTGTCTGCCCCACACATGGAAATGAGTAATCCCCGGCTAAGGCAAATCCATCTTAAGTGTTCACTCCACACCGAAAAGGAGTGGCTCACGGCTATAGTGAACCAAGAACACATAGTGAGCATTAATCGACATAGATCATGTGATCTAAACATGAAATCCAGTGTCTGCCCCACACCGAAAAGGGGTGAAATCACCGGCCAAAGTAAAACCGAACATGCCTAGCTGGCTTAGGTGAAAACCACTGGCTAGTTCCTATGTTGGCTAGACATAGTTCGAAGACTAGGGACTTAATGAGACTACTTATCCACCTCAGTGGTAGCCTCATCACATGAGACTTACATATGCTTATAACTAGTCTTTCGCTGTTGTGCTCACTTTCATTATCTTCTTTATCTTTTAGAGTTAACTCAAGCATTATGGAAGCTTATTTCTAGATTGATATTTCCTTACTCTTTTGATGACTTGTCATCCTTACTTTACATTGATAAAATGTGAATTGTCCTTACAAATCATCCTTATTTAACATTGATAAAATGTGAATTGTCCGTACATATTATCCTTAATTTACATTGATGAAATATGAATTGTCCTTACATATCATCCTTACTTTACATTGATGAAATGTGAATTGTCCTTACATATCATCCTTAGGTGTTAATGAGACTAGTCTCACACATTCTAACACCTTCATTCGTGAGTATCCTTTTAACATAGTAGCTTAGGTGTAAGTAAGACTTGTCTCACTTCCTTTAACACCCCATTCTGGTCACTTACTTAATTTAGACCCCTTTAGTTATGTTATAATTCACGTTACTTCTTTACTTTACTGTAGTAGCTTTATTTCATCGTTGATGGACGATGAGCACTTCTTTCAATGAGTTACATGTGTTCATTGTTCATTCTTTTAGAGCATGCTCGGAGTTGTCCCAAGGAATGACATTCCCTTGATTATGGATTCATTGAGTTACTTTAGAAGTGCTTATAATATCATTTGATACCCTAACTACACGAGATTGACATATGATTAGTAGTGGCTCAACATTTGGGTATTAAACTACATAACCATTTTTGTTGGTATAGACCAATTTTTTGTATGTTCATATTTAATTTGAAGATGTATGAACCTTTATCCAATCTTTCAATCATTTACGTAAGCTCCTAGCCATTAGTATGCATTCGTTTTGACAAAGTAGTGTTAGCCAATTTTATTGGCATCAGATAGTCAATTCATTCAAGATGTGATTTGATGACTTTAGGCATAACATTTTTAAGCATCTTGGACAGTATCATATTAAAATTTGATGAATATAACATCTTCATAAAGTCACAGTAAGTAAGCATCAAGACGTCACACATCACACTTAACGTTTTTGAACATAGGTTAGTAATAAATCGTTATTTAATTCACGTAAGGAACCCTTAGCATCAAACGAGTGCAATTCATAGTTCATTCCGCATTCATAATTCAAGAACATTCCACATAAGATCAGCCAACACCACATACCAACACCATTATCTCTAGCCTATTCAACATGGAATCGAAAAGGATACTAGGGACAAGGAGTTCGACGAGAACACGGGAATAACCCTAGTTTTCAAGATCTTTGAATCGTTGGAAAAAAGTTCTCTTGGAGAAATATGTCCAGGAGAGAAACCCATACCTTAAGTAGAACTTAATATACGAAGACCACCTAGAACGAATCCTTCGAGAAACCTTGGAATTTCCCTAGAACGTTGATGGAACTTTTCACGTTTTAGAGTTCTCCGTCTACTGCCTTTGCGTTTTTGTTCTAAGTGTTTGATCGTGAATGATTAGGTTTAGGAACTGACTTTGACTTATTCAACTAAGGCTATTTTAGTAAATTAACCAACTGATTAGTAAATTACCAAAACGCCCTTCCTAAGTTGACTAAACATAGGAATATGTTGACTTTGACCGAAATCAAGAAAATCGGAATTGACCCTTGTTTCGGTCAACATTTTGATTAATTTAGGGACCTAGGGAAATTACCAAAACACCCCTAAGTCACTAGGACCACAACTAACAACTTTGGACCATCCTAGGTTAGGTACTAGGTTGTCCCCTTAACTAGTACTAGGTTCCACCAGATTTGTCCTAAGTTGTCGGCTGCATTAGGAGGTCCAATTCGGTTAGTCCTAGGTTAGTTGGCTAGTTAAGATAGTTGGTTAGGACTTATAGTTAGTTAGGTTTGATGGTCCCACATGGAGGGACCCGCCCGTGCGTGTCATGCCTAACCGCCCTAAGTGAATTCGGTTAGTGTGATTTGTGGTCCCCTTGGCCTGTTCCTTCACGTGTGTTGCCCATGTGTTGCACATGGGTTTTTTGCACTTTCCTAAATAATTCATCTTGATTTCTCATTTGAGAATGTTTACTTATTGTCCCAAAGACCCTCACCATGTCCTTGGGCACTGCTTAAATTACATGATCATTTTAAATGATCATGTGCTATGGTACTAGGATTGACACTTTGATGCATAGCATCTACTGTGTTAGTATTACGAAACATGATTTCTAGATTAGGGTATTCATTGTAGGTACACTTCTTAGTCAATGAATCTTGGATTGGGTATGACAACCCAAAAAGTATATTTCTTATTGGTATATAGAAAATTGGCTAATATTTCGTAGCCAATTTTTCTATGTTATGCCCAATATTTCTCAATATTGGGCATTGGGGTGCCTATGTACCCCTAAAAGGCTTCCTTGAGGTCATACTGGGATCTTCATTAGACATTTGATTTTCCAGAACGTTACATTATCTCCCCCTCTTAGGAACATTCGTCCCCGAATGACACTTACACATCATTTAAACAAAGAGGGTGATTTTCTGAAAGTTACTTTATCATGCTTAAACTTTTCTCTTTTGTGAATATCTGATTCACACTTATTTGGATGATGCATAACATTCAAGCTTAGCTGAAGCTTCATATTTGAGATTGAGGAATTTCCTTCTCAATCACACTTAAATTAATGCATATCAGAACTCATGCAATACAAAAATCATGTCTATGCTACACAAAAACAGCAACATGAAATGCAAACATGACTTAATTTTAACTCACATAGTGCTTTTATAAGACATACGATTAGTGGCATATCACATCTAATCGATTAAATCACTTATACTTAGAGTTTTCTTAAACATAAAGCAGACTTAGGAAGAGAATATCTAACCTTAAGAACTGAACAAATGAGGGTAACGGGATCTCATATCGGCCTTGGCCTCCCACGTTGCTCCCTCAAAAAGATGGTTCCTCCATAGGACCTTTACGGTGGCAACCTCCTTGTTACTCAGCCCCTTCACTTGGTGATCTAAAATTTCGATTGGAACCTCTTCATAAGAAAGGGTCTCATCAACTCCTAACCCCTCAACAGGCAGGATGGATGCTGGATCGCATAGACATTTCTTAAGCATAGAAACGTGAAATACTGGATGAACAGAATGCAAGTCTTGAGGTAATTTAAGCTCGTATGCAACGTTTCCCACTTGCTGCAAGATCTCATAAGGACCTATATACCTCGTACTCAACTTGCCTTTGTTACCAAACCTCATCACCCCTTTTCATGGATGATATGTTCACATAGACTTGATCACCCACCTCAAACTCAAGAGCTCTTTTTTGGTTATCTGCATAGGATTTCTGACGACTGTAAGCAGTAGCCAATCTATCCTTAATCATTTTCACCTTCTCCACAGCCTCATACACGATCTCAGGACCAAGGATGGACGATTCTCCTACTTTGAACCAGCCGATCGGAGATCTACATCTTCGGCCATATAATGCTTCGAATGGTGCAGTTCCAATACTGGAATGATAGCTATTATTCTAAGAGAACTCTATAAGCGGCAAGTGATCATCCCAACTCCCCTTGAAGTGAATAACACATGCTCTCAACATGTCTTCAAGGTTCTTGATGGTACGCTCTGCTTGCCCATCTGTGTGCGGATGGAAAGCAGTACTAAGCTTCACCTGTGTAGCCAAACTTTTCTAGAAAGATTTTCGAAAATGAGAGGTGAATTGAGCCCCTCTGTTTAAAATAATAGATAGAGGAATCCCATGCCGTCTCACTATCTAATCTATATAAAGCTTGGCATAGTCTTCGGCGTTGAAGGTAGACTTCATAGGTATGAAGTGAGCGGACTTGGTCATTCTGTCAATAATAACCCAAATGGAATCATGTGGTTTCCTAGTCTTTGGCAGACCAACCACAAAATCCATATTGATAGCCTCCCACTTCCACATTGGGATCTCAATAGTCTGAGTGAGACCTTCTAGGCTTAAGGTGTTCGGTCTTAACCTGTTGGCAGTTCGGACACTCCTCCACGAACTTAGAGATATCTCTCATCATGCCTTCCCACTAATAGACCTCTTTAAGGTCTTGGTACATCTTGGTGGCACCTGGATGAATGGAATATCGGGAACCATGAGCTTCTGCCAAAGTACTTGACCTGTAATCATTCACATTGGGCACAAATAATCTGTTCTTATATATGAGTACGCCATCTCCTCCTAACGAGAATGACTCATTCAACTTATTCAATACCGAGTCTTTCAACTCCATGAGTACTGGATCAAGGTGTTGATTGGCTTTAACATCTACAACAAATGAGGATTCGGAACTTGAGTGAACTGAAACACACCCACTTGGTGTATCTGTCAGTCGTACACCCAATCTTGCTAATTGGTGCACCTCTTTAACCTGCTCCCTCTTCTCATCATAAATATGTGAAACGCTGCCTATGCTCAGTCTGCTCAATGCATCAGCCACCATATTGGCCTTACCTGGGTGATAGTACACACTCATGTCATAATCCTTGAGAAGTTCTAGCCATCTCCTCTAACGAAGATTCAACTCCCTCTTCGTGAATAAATACTGAAGACTCTTATGGTCAGTATACCTATCAACATGTACACCATATAAATAATGTCTCCACATCTTCAATGCAAAGACAAACGCGGCTAGTTCAAGATCATGAGTAGGGTAATTTTTTTTTGTGGATTTTCAATTGTCTTGATGCGTATGCAATCACCTTACCATTCTGCATGAGAACACATCCCAAACCTACTCGAGAAGCATCAAAATATATCACGTACCCCTCACCACTTCTCGGCAACATCAATATTATGGCCGAAGTGAGTCGGTCCTTGAGTTCTTGAAAACTCTTTTCACATTTCTCGGACCACTCAAACTTTGCCTTCTTCTTAGTCAATGCGGTCAATGGTGCAGCAATAGTGGAAAACCCTTTCACAAACCTGCGATAATAATTGGCTAAACCCAGAAAATTCCAAATATCTGTAGGAGTAACGGATCTCGGCCAATTCTTCACCGCCTCAACCTTCTTAGGATCAACTTCAACACCTTGGTCAGTCACAACATGACCAAGAAAGGTCACTTATCTCAACCAGAATTTACATTTGATAAACTTTGCGTACATCTGATGCTCTCTGAGTACTTGCAATGTCTTTCTTAAGTGTACCTCATGCTCTTATTTAGACTTAGAGTATATGAGAATGTCATCTATGAATACTATGATGAAGGAATCAAGGTACTCACGGAAGACCCTATTCATAAGGTCCATAAACGCGGCTGGTGCATTAGTGAGACCGAATGACATAAGAAGAAACTCATAGTGCCCATATCTAGTACGAAAAGTCATCTTAGGGACGTCTTCTCGCCTCACTCTAAGCTGATGGTAGTCTGACCGAAGGTCTATCTTGGAAAAGAAACTTGAACCTTGGAGTTGGTCAAACATATCGTCGATTCTGGGAAGAGGGTACTTATTCTTTACAGTGACTTTGTTGAGTTGCCGATAATCGATGCACACTCTAAGGGTTCCATCCTTTTTCTTTACGAACAACATTGCAGCACCCCATAGAGATATGCTCGGCTGGATGAAGACCTTATCAAGTATATCTTTTAACTGCAACTTCAACTCTTTGAGTTCAGCTGGTGCCATCCTATACAGGGGAATAGAAATTTGCTTGGTGTTGGAATCTAAATCAACACCAAAGTCAATCTCACGTTAAGGAGGGACTCTTGGTAAATCCTCCGGAAAGACATCTAGGAACTCATTCACTATTGGCAGAGAATCTATGGAAGGGACTTCTTGATCTAAGTCATTGACTTTAACTAAGTGGTATAAATACCCATTAGCTATCATCTTATTGGCCTCTAAGTTTGAAACAATTCGGCCGACAGGACTTGAACCACGCCCTTCCCATTCCAGTTATAACTCATTTGGAAACTGAAACCTCACTACCCTGTTTCGACAGTCTATTGTGGCATAACACTTGTGAAGCCAATCCATACCCAAGATAATGTCAAAATCGAGCATGGCTAAATCCACTAGATCAGCGTGAGTGACTATATCAAGGACGTGAATTGGGCAATTTTTGTACACTTACTCACCTCTAATGCCGTCCCCTATGGGAGTACTTACTAAAATTGGATCATGCAAGATTTCAGGAAGCACATCAAATCTACTAGCTATCAATGGATTCAAAAATGATAGAGTGGATCCTGGATCTAATAATGCATACACAGGGAAATTAAAGACATGCAACGTACCCGTGACTACATCAGCTGACTTTTCTTGCTCTTCTCTACCTTTTCAGCGCATAGAACATGTTCCTCCTGGGAGGTTTGGCAGCAGCATTTGCATTCGGCCGAGGCTGAGTATTTAACTTGGCTTGATTACTCACTTGAGGACAGTCTCGGACCATGTGTCCACTTTGGTCGCACCCGAAACAGGTGTTAGTACCGATCAAACATTCACCTCCATGCGAACGCCCAAACTTACCACAAGGCCTATTGGTTCGCTGGACGTTACGGTCATTGCCCTTTCTGGGGCTAGACTTATTCATCTTAGCTCTTCAATTACTTGAAGGAGCGGAGTTACCTGAGTGCCTCTTGAACTTAGGCCTGTTTTGGACTCCAAATGAGCCCCTACCCGAGCTCGAACTAGGCTGGTCCGCGACCTTAGGCTTCTTGCCTTCGTGAACCTTTCCCTTACGGCGAATCTCCTCCACTTGTTGACAATGCACCATAAACCTGCCCAGATACATATTGTCATGCAGCATGGCTGCCCGACAATCTTCTACGAGATCCTCAGATACGCCAGTAACGAATCTGCTCATCTCATCCCTGCTATTTGCCTCCAGAGAAGAAGCATACTTTGACAATTTCACAAATTTCAAGAAATACTCCTTGATAGACATACCTCCCTATCTTAGGTTGATAAACTCTTCAACCTTGGCTTCTCTCTGCTCCCTTGGGAAGAACCTCTCCAGGAAGGCAGTCCTGAGAACATCCCAAGTGATGGGAACATCTCCTCTAGCTCGGCCATTAGCCCACATCCGGTACCAAACCTGTGCCACATCCTTGAGTTGATATGCAGTCAACTCAGCCTTTGCCTCCTCATCCACTCCCATCGAACACAGAATCTTGTGGACCTCATCTACGAACTCCTGAGGATCCTCGTTGGCCTTGGACACGTAGTACACTGGGGGATTCATCCTGGTGAAGTCCCTCAGCCTGCTAGCCATGGTACTAGCATGTGGGTTCTCTCTGGTAGCACCCTCTCTCGCGGATTTAGGTGTGATGGCTTGAGCCTGAGTCGTGATAGCCTATGCCATCTGCAGCAAAGCATTCCTCACTTCACCATCTGTCAACCCATCTGGGTTGACATGCACTTGTTAAGCAACAGTTGGGGCTCGAGGAGGAGCTTGATTCCCTTCCGCAACTGCTTCCTCAACTCTTCTCGCGGCATTCCTCCTTGTGTTCATTTTCTACACGTATACACAAGAGTAGAGTTAGATCCTTAAAATGACAAAAAATGTCACAACTCTACATGGCACGAGTAGAAGAAGGGAGAATTTCCTATCATCGCTTAGTCTCTAAGTCATGATTGTGGGGTGCTTCACAACCATAAGCTAGTAACTACGTAACGTGTTGTGTTGAGCTTTAGATCCTAGGTAATTTAACCTCATGCTCTTATACAAAGTGTATAACGACCCGGATTCTTGAATCCGAATCTCCACCGGCGTCGTTGACCTATTAGAGGTCGCAGACAAGCCTCCTCTTGCATTCATCACATTCATCTAGTTAAACTTGCGGAAAATTTAAAACATTTTATATGTATGAAGTTTACTTAGACTTCATATAGTCATTACATATTTACATCATATACTAAGCTCAACATAGGAGAACAACCATCTATCATAAAGAATCAATCCGAAACTGAAGATGAATATATCATAAATAGTTTGCCAAAAACGACCTTATTAAAAAGATTCAAAATGAAAGTATGAAAGAAATGCTACGGAAAAAATATACTAGCTATGTATAAAACTAAGGATAGACTTAAATTGTAGCATCCTCAAAATCAAGAGGACCTATCAAATGGTTTGGAGAAACGCTGAAGTCCAAACCGCTGCAAGTGTTGTCGATCTGTCCTCTGACCTACACCTATAAAAATAGTAAATAGTAGGGGGTTAGTACACCACTTGTACTAAGTATGGGTGTATGCACACATACACATAAATCTATGAATGATCAATGAAAGCTCTTCCTAAGCAATATGCCATTTCTGGAAAGTCTAGTCATTAGACTTTCCTAATTTGTTAGTTGGAATTATTGTATGAATATGATGTATTTTAATGCGTTCAAAGGACACAACTCATTTTCTAAATGATTACAAGACATTAGTATCATCAACATAATTTTAGAACCCCTTTGGCGAAGATTTGAAATTTTGATCATGCCAAACCCGAGAGCTCCTTTTTTGTGACTTAGTTTATTTTTAAAGTCTTCTTATTCTACTTGTTGTGTAGTTAAATAATTACTTTGGTCCTATGTTTTAATTACAAGTGCAATGATTCATTGTAGTCCCATACCCATAATTAATCGATGCAAGTAATCCAAGGACTAAGATTTCTCTACTTTATAGTGAGTCATTCTTTACACTATATATTCATTAAGTTTCATCAGCCATTTTCTATTGGTCATGCCATTTATTTCATTACTTTCATGTTAGGGAAGTTATGAGGTATTTAGTTAACATTACGTTCCTCCTTCCCTTTATTGGCATCATATAAGAAGTCATTATAAGCCAATCTTATTTGGCCTTGCCCATTATTTGCTGAAACTTCATGAGTGTGACATTGGCAATTGACATTCTTAAGCTCTTCTTCATTGCTCACTTTGAACATACGTTCCATCATCATCATCATTCTC
This sequence comes from Solanum lycopersicoides, assembly GCA_022817965.1. Classification (NCBI taxonomy): domain Eukaryota; kingdom Viridiplantae; phylum Streptophyta; class Magnoliopsida; order Solanales; family Solanaceae; genus Solanum; species Solanum lycopersicoides. Next base: position 44,292,619 of record CM040628.1, on the reverse strand, counting down.
ACTTTCATAGAGACATCATAGGGAATAAGATCATGCGAGATAACATGAAATCCAGTGTCTTCCCCACACCGAAAAGGGTTGATTCACCGATTAAAATTAATCTAGATCATGTGAGATACTCATGAAATCCAGTGTCTGCCCCACACATGGAAATGGGTGATCCCCGGCTAAGGCGAATACATATTAAGTGTTCACTCCACACCGAAAAAGAGTGGCTCACAGCTATAGTGAACCAAGAACATATCGTGAGCATTAACCGACATAGATCATGTGAGCTATACATGAAATCCAGTGTCTGCCCCACACCAAAAAATGGATGGAATCACCGGCCGAAGTGAAACCGAACATGCCTAGCTCGCTTAGGTGGAAACCATTGGCTAGTTCCTATGTTGGCTAGACATAGTTCGAAGACTAGGGACTTAATGAGACTAATTATCCACCTCGGTGGTAGCCTCGTCACATGAGACTTACACGTGCAAGCACATGCTCATAACTAGTCTATAGGTTTTGTGCTCACTTTCATTATATTCTTTATCTTTTAAAGTTGACTCAAGTAATATGGAAGCTTGCTTCTAGATTGATATTTACTTACTCTTTTGATGACTTTTCATCCTTACTTTACATTGATGAAATGTGAATGTATTACAAATCATCTTATTTAACATTGATGAAATGTGCATTGTCCTTACATATCATCCTTACTTTACATTGATGAAATGTGAATTGTCCTTACATATCATCCTCTTTACATTGATGAAATGTGAATTGTCCTTACATATCATCCTTAGGTGTTAATGAGACTAGTCTCACACATTCTAACACCTTCATTCGTGAGTATTCTTTTAACATAGTAGCTTAGGTGTAAGTAAGACTTGTCTCACTTCTTTAACACCCCATTCTGGTCACTTACTTAATTTAGACCCCTTTAATTATGTTATAACTCACGTTACTTCTTTACTTTAGTGTAGTAGCTTCATTTCATCGTTTATGGACGATGAGCACTTCTTTCAATGAGTTACATGTGTTCATAGTTCATTCTTTTAGAGCATGTTGGGAGTTGTCCCAATGAATGGCATGCCCTTGGTTATGGATTCATTGAGTTACTTTAGAAGTGCTTATAATATCATTTGATACTATACTACACAATATTGGCATATGATTAGTATTGGCCTCAACATTTGGGATTAAACTAGCATAACATTTTGTTGGCATAAGCAATTTTACGTATGTTCATATTTAAATTGATATGTATGAACCTTTAGCCAATCTTTCAATCATTTACATAAGCTCCTAGCCATTAGCATGCATTCGTTTTGACAAAGTAGTGTTAGCCAATTTTATTGGCCAGATAGTCAATTCATTCAAGATGTGATTTCATAGAGATCTTTTAAGCCAAGCTTAGTTATGACTTTAGGCATAATGTTTTTAAGCATCTTGGACAGCATCATATTAACATTTGATGAATATAACATCTTCATAAATTCACAGTAAGTAAGCATTAAGACGTCACACATCATCACACTCGTTTTCGAACATAGGTTAGTAATAATCGTTCTTTAATTCACGTAAGGAACCCTTAGCATCAAACGAGTAAATTCATAGTTCATTCGGCATTCATAATTCAAGAACATTACATAAGATCAGCCAGCACCACATACCAACAACATGATCTCTAACCTATTCAACATGGAATCGAAAAGATACTAGGACAAAGTTTCGACGAGAACACGGGAACAACCCTAGTTTTCAAGATCTTTGAATCGTTGGAAAGAAAGTTCTCTTGGAGAAAAGTCCAGAGAGAAACATACCTAGTAGAACTTAATCTACGAAGACCACCTTGAACGAATCCTTGGATAAACCTTGAATTGCCTAGAACGTTGATGGAACTTTTACGTTTTAGCGTTCTGCGTCTACTGCCTTTGTGTTTTGTTCCAAGTGTTTGATCGTGAATGATTAGGTTTAGGAACTGACTTTGAATTATTCAACTAAGGCTATTTTAGTAATTAACAACTGATTGTAAATTACCAAAACGCCCTTCCTAAGTTGACTAAACATAGGAATGTTGACTTTGACCGAAATCTGGAAATCGCGTTGACCCTTGTTTTGGTCAACATTTTGACTTTAATTAATTAATTAAATCCTTAATTTAATTAATATAGGGACCTAGGAAATTATAAAAACACCCCTAAGTCACTAGGACACAACTAACAACTTTGGACCATCCTAGGTTAGGTACTAGGTTGTCCCTTAACTAGTACTAGGTTCCACCCGATTTGTCCTAGTTGTCGGGTGCATTAGGGGGTCCAATTCGGTTAGTCCTAGGTTAGTTGGCTAGTTAGGATAGTTGTTAGGACTTAGAGTTAGTTAGGTTGGCTGGTCCCACATGGAGGGACCGCCCGTGCGTGTCATGCCTAACCGCCCTAACAATTCGGTTAGGGTGGTTCTGTGGTCCCCTTGGCCGTTCCTTCACGTGTGTTGCCCATGTGCTTGCACATGGGTTTTTGCACTTTCCTAACTAATTTATCTGATGGCTCATTTGGGAATGTTTACTTATTGTCCCAAGGACCCTCACCATGTCCTTGGGCACTGCTTAATTACATGATCATTTTAATGATCATGTGCTATGGTATCTAGGCTTGACACTTGGATGCCTCATATTGTGTTAGTTACGAAACATATTTTTAGCTTAGGGTCTTCATTGCAGGTACATTCTTGTCAATAATCTTGGATTGGGTATGAAACCCAAAAAGTATATTTCATATTCGTATATAGAAAATTGGCTAATATCTCTTTCGCCAATTTTTCTATACTATGCCCAATATTTCTCAATATTGGGCATTGGGTGCCTATGTACCCCTAATAGGCTTCTAAGGCATACTGGGATCTTCATTAGACATATGATTTTCCGAATGTTACATTATCCCCCTTAGGAACATTCATCCCCGAATGACACTTACACATCATTTAAACAAAGAGGGTGATTTTCGAAAGTTACTTTATCATGCTTAAACTTTTCTTTTTGAATATCTGATTCACACTTATTTGGATGATGCATAACATTCAAGCTTATCTGAAGCTTCATATTTGAGATTGAGGAATTTCTTCTCAATCACACTTAACTTAATGCACATCACAACTCATGCAATACAAAAATCATGTCTATGCTACACAAAAACAGCAACATGAAATGCAAACATGACTTAATTTTAACTCACATGTATTATAAGACATACGATTACTAAATCACTTATACTTAGAGTTTTCTTAAACATAAAGCAGACTTAGGAAGAGAATATCTAACCTTAAGAAATGAACAAATGAGGGTAGCGGGATCTCATATCTGCCTCGTCCTCCCACGTTGCTCCCTCAACAAGATGGTTCTGCCATAGGACATTCATGGTGGCAACCTCCTTGTTACTCAGCCCCTTCACTTGGTGATCTAAAATATCGATTGGAACCTCTTCATCAGAAAGGTTCTCATCAACGCCTAACCCCTCAACAGGCAGGATGGATGCTGGATCGCCTAGACATTCTTAAGCATAGAAACGTGAAATACTGGATGAACAGAATCCAAGTCTTGAGCTAATTTAAGCTCGTATGCAACGTTTCTCACTTGCTGCAAGAGCTCATAAGGACCTATATACCTCGGACTCAACTTGCCTTTCTTCCTAAACCTCATCACCCTTTTCATGGGTGATATCTTCACGTAGACTTGATCACCCACCTCAAACTCAAGATCTCTCTTTCGGTTATCTATATAGGATTTCAGACGACTGTAACCAGTATCCAATCTATCCTTAATCATTTTCACCTTCTCCAAAGCCTCATACACTATCTCGGGACCAAGGATGGTCGATTCTCCTAATTCGAACAAGCTGATCGGAGATCTACATCTTCGGCCATATAATTCTTCGAAAGGTGCCATTCCAATACTGGAATGATAGTTATTATTGTAAGAGAACTCTATCAGCGGCAAGTGGTCATCCCAACTTCCCTTTAAGTCAATAACACATGCTCTCAACATGTCTTCAAGGTTCTGGATGGTACGCTCTGATTGCCCATCTGTGTGCGAATGGAAAGCAGTACTAAGCTTCACCTGTGTACCCAAACTTTTCTGGAAAGATTTCCAAAAATGAGAAGTGAATTGAGACCCTCTGTACGAAATAATTGATAGAGGAATCCCATGCCATCTCACTATCTCATCTATATAAATCTTGGCATAATCTTCGTCCTTGAAGGTAGACTTCATAGGTATGAAGTGAGCGGACTTGGTCATTCTGTCAATAATAACCAAAATGGAATCATGTAGTTTCATAGTCTTTGGCAGACCAACCACAAATTCCATATTGATAGCCTCCCACTTCCACGTTGGGATCTCAATCGTGTGAGTGAGACCTCAAGGCTTAAGGTATTCGAACTTAACCTGTTGGCAGTTCAGACACTCCTCCACGAACTTAGAGATATCTCTCATCATGTCTTCCCACCAATAGACCTCTTTAAGGTCTTGGTACATTCTGGTGGCACCTGGATGAATGGAATATCGGGAACTATGTACTTCTGCCAAAATACTTGACCTCAAATCATTCACATTGGGCACACATAATATGTTCTGATATCTGAGTATGCCATCTCCTCTTAACGAGAATGACTCATTCAACTTATTCAATACCGAGTCTTTCAACTCCATGAGTAATGGATCAAGGTGTTCATTGGCTTTAACATCTACAAGAAATGAGGATTCGGAACTTTAGTGAACCGAAACACCCCCACTTGGTGTATCTGTCAGCCGTACACCTAATCTTGACTATTGGTGCACCACTTTAACCAACTCCTTTTTCTCATCATCAATATGTGAAACGCTGCCCATGCTTAGTCTGCACAATGCATCGGCCACCATATTGGCCTTACCTGGGTGATAGTACACACTCATGTCATAATCCTTGAGAAGCTCTAGACATCTCCTCTCACGAAGATTCAACTCCCTCTGCGTGAATACATACTGAAGACTCTTATGGTCAGTATACACATCAACATGTACACCATATAAATAATGTCTCCACATCTTCAACGCAAAGACAACCGCGGCTACTTCAAGATCGTGAGTAGGGTAATTCTTTTTGTGGATTTTCAATTGTCTTGATGCGTATGCAATCACCTTACCATTCACCATGAGAACATATCCCAAACCTACTCGGCAAGCATACAAATATACCACGTACCCCTCACCACCTCTCAGCAATATCAATAATGGGGCCGAAGTTAGTCGGTCCTTGAGTTCTTCAAAACTCTTTTCACATTTCTTGGACCACTCAAACTTCTCCTTCTTCTTTGTCAATGCGGTCAATGGTGCAGCAATAGTGGAAAACCCTTCCACAAACCTGCGATAATAATTGTTTAAACCCAGAAAAATTCCAAATATTTGTAGGAGTAACGGGTCTCGGCCAATTCTTCACCGCCTCAACCTTCTTAGGATCAACTTCAACACCTTGGTCGTTCACAACATGACCAAGAAAGGTCACTGATCTCAACCATAATTCACATTTGATGAACTTTGCATACAACTGATGCTCTCTGAGTACTTGCAATGTCTTTCTTAAGTGTACCTCATGCTCTTCATTAGACTTATAGTATATGAGAATGTCATCTATGAATACTATGACGATGGAATCAAGGTACTCACGGAATAACCTATTCATAAGGTCCATAAATGCGGCTGGTGCGTTAGTTAGATCGAATGATATAACCAGAAACTCACAGGGCCCATATCTAGTACGAAAAGTCATCTTAGGGACGTCTTCTCGCCTCACTCTAAGCTGATGATAGCCTGAAAGAAGGTGTATCTTGGAAAAGAAACTTGAACTTTGGAGATGGTCAAACATATCGTCAATTCTGCGAAGAGGATACTTATTCTTTATAGTGACTTTGTTGAGTTTCCGATAATCGATGCACATTCTAAGGGTTGCATACTTTTTCTTTACGAACAACACTAGAGCACCCCATGGGGATATGCTAGGTTGGATGAAGCCCTTATCAAGTAGATCTTTTAATTGCAACTTCAACTCTTTGAGTTCAGTTGGTGCCATCCTATACGGGGGAATAGAAATTGGCTTGGTGTTAAGATCTGAATCAACACCAAAGTCAATCTCACGTTCAGGAGGGACTCGTGGTAAATCATCCGGATAGACATCTGCGAACTCATTCACTACTGGCATAGAATCTATGGAAGGGAATTCTTGATCTAAGTCATTGACTGTAACTAAGTGGTATAAATACCCCTTAGCTATCATCTTATTGGCCTCTAAGTTTGAAACAATTTGGCCGATGGGACTTCTACCACGCCCTTCCTATTCCAGTTCTAACTCATTTGGAAACTGAAACCTCACTATCCTGTTTTGATAGTCTATTGTGGCATAACACTTGTGAAGTCAATCCATACCCAAGATTATGTCAAAATGTAGCATGGCTAACTCTACTAGATCAGCGTGAGTGACTATATCAAGGACGTGAATTGGGCAATTTTTGTACACTTTCTCAGCTCTAATGCCGTCCCCTATGGGAGTACTTACTAAAATTGGATCATGCAAGATTTCAAGAAGCACATCAAATCTACTAGCTATCAATGGAGTGAAAAATTATAGAGTGGATCCTGGATCTAATAATGCATACACAGGGAAAGTAAAGACATGCAACCTACTTGTGACTACATCAGCTGACTTCTCTTGTTCTTCTCTACCTTTCAGCGCATAGAACCTGTTCCTCCTGGGAGGTTCGGCTGCAGCATTTGCATTCGGCCGAGGCTGAGCATTTACCTTGGCTTGATTACTCACTTGAGGACAGTATCGGACCATGTGTCCACTTTTGCCGCACCAGAAATAGGTGTTAGTACCGAGCAAACATTAACATCCATGCGAACGCCCACACTTACCACAAGGCCTATTGGTTCGCTGGACGTTACATTCATTGCCCTTTTTGGGTCTAGACTTATTCATCTTAGCTCTTGAATTACCTGAAGGAGTGTAGTTACCTAAGTGCCTCTTGAACTTAGGCCTGTTTTGGACTCCAAATGAGCCCCTACCCGAGCTCGAACTAGGCTGGTCCGCGGCCTTAGGCTTCTTTCCTTCGTGAACCTTTCTCTTACGGCAACTCTCCTCCACTTGTTGAGAATGCACCATCAACCTGCCCAAATACATATTGTCATGTAGCATGGCTGCCCGATAATCTTCTACCAGATCCTCAGATATGCCAGTAACAAATCTGCTCATCTCATCCCTGCTATTTGCCATGAGAGAAGAAGCATAGTTTGAGAATTTCACAAATTTCAAGGAATAATCCTTGACAGACATACCTCCTTGTCTTAGGTTGATAAACTCTTCAACCTTGGCTCCTCTCTGCTCCCTTGGGAAGAATCTCTCCAGAAAGGCAGTCTTGAGAACATCCCAAGTGATGGGAACATCTCTGCTAGTCTTGAGTCTTTTCCCTCCTTTAAAGAGTGTTTAGTGTCATTCGGGGACGAATGTTCCTAAGGGGGAGATAATGTAACATTTCGAAAACCCAAGTCATGTTGAAGACTCAACCAGGCTCCTTAAGGTCTAAATCATTGTTCCTAGACAAATTAGGTGTATATAGAGTGGTTAAAGTGTTTTAGAATCAAAATGTTCAAGAACGTCCATCACGTCCGGAAAGTTGGTTCATGAAAGGGCTAGTGTGTTCTAATTAGTTTGACTAAGTTTAAGGGTCGAAAACGAGCGAAAGTTTGTAGCAATAGGGGTACCACATAGTGAGGGATGATTTCATGATGGAAAAGTCAGGGTACGTTTCCCCAAGGACCAACCAAGGTCCCTCGAGGAGGACCCTTGTGGCAGGAAGGTGCAACACTACCTGGCAGTGTGCCTCGAGGGATGGCACGACAGGGCATCATGGGCACGACGGGGCGTCGAGGCCACCGTCGTCCCACCCTTAGTTGCCTCCTCAAGAATCATCGCCTGCACAGTCTCTGATCGAGATGACGGAAGTGTAGGACAGAGGGAGGGTCGCCCGTCACGCCCGTCACGCCCACGATGGACCGTCGATGGGGTTCCGTCGGTGGGGGCCTGTTAAGTTTCGGTGAACTTAAGCTATAGTTCATTTAATTTGTTAAGTGTCTTAGGGGTAATTGGATATTAAGGGAAGACTAATTATTTTGACTTAGCCCCACTATAAATACCCTAAATCCTCATTAGTCTAAGTACAATTCTTAAAATAAACTCTCTTTCTTCTCTCTACTTTCTCTCTCTATTAGAAGACTCCATTGGAGAATAGCTTGGGAGGTTCATTGGGGGATGGTTTAGCACGAAATCACCATCAAAACGTCATCAAATCATAAGGTATGGGATCTAATTCACCTTTGAGACTTCTTTCCTCAGAGGGCTCCTTCAAAGATTTTCCAAAAGTTGAGTTTCATATGGGTTTCATTCAATTTCAAATTTGATATTATGAATTGAGTTGTTCATGTATTCTTTGGGTTATAATGAGTAAATTATCATGTATTCTAACTTGATTATGATGACTTGATGTGGTTTGGTTTAGATTGTAGATGATGACCCTTAACCCTTAACCCTTAACCCTAGGTATAAGATTGATTTGAATTTGGGTTGGGTTGATGTAATTGATCTAATTATTGTTTAAATCATCTTTAATGATTTTTATTACATTGATCATGCATCTATTATGATGTATTGAAGTCGTTCATGCTAATTCTTGAGCATTGAATTTAGGGCAAGAAGATAGACTTAGATGTCATGTTATCAAGCTTTGATTTAGTATTGAATTATGGCGTAGTGACTCTTCTAAATTAGTTCTTATATTGATTGTTGAATTACATTGGTGTGATGACCCAAAATGGGTTGTTCTATGGGTTGATGGTAAGGCCCTTGTATTGGTGAACTATGGAGGAGTATTGGTAAGTCTTGATGTTTCCTAATTCTTATCTCAATTGTGGTTAATTGTCATCAAGTTTTGATTTTGTGTCAAAGTGTACCTTGTTTAAGGTGATAGGTTGGTATGATGATTGAATTGGAATGTTTTAGGTTTGGTTGTGAGGTTGACTAGGAGTACATGTTATAGAGAAGTTGTTAAGTAAATATGTGCCCTATTATGATGTGAGTTGCAAGGGTTAACTTCACTTAAGTGAATTGTGGATGAAAGGACTATTTCCTATACAATTCTTCTTTGAGCTATGATGATGAATGTACAAGGGCTTGACCCTATTATCTAACTAAGTTGAGATGATTAATAAAGTTTAAAGACTTCTCTATTGGGGACTTAGCTTAGCACCGAGTGAACTTCACAACGGGAGGTGATGACTTATCCATGAAAGGAAAGATTCATCCTAAGGTTGCCCATGTGATGTTAACTCCCTTGTTTATGGGATATGTCATTTAAGGGATTCCCATGAGGAGCGGCCCACTTTACCAAATGGTATAAATAGGGATATCTACCTCTTAGTTCTTGAACTATGTTGCCACCATAGGATACTAGCTAGTGGATCTACCTAGATAGCTACGTTTATGTTAGGTTCTACTTTGGCCGGTAGACCACCTTTCATCGGTGTAAGGTTTCATGACACCGGATTCCACATTTGCTCATTTGGTCTATGTCGGTTAAGGCAAGATTTCCTTAAACTAAAATGAATGAATAAGATATAGACTAATTGAAGTAACTTGAAGGGTTTGACTTTAGCTTAGGTAGGGGTATGGGACTCTACCTACGCCTTGCACTAGTTTGCCTTGATAGGAGCTTTGAGAAGTCAATATTATGTAGGTAGATGATTTTGTACATTGAATAAAATACTTATGAGTATGAAGTTGATACCCATTGTTGAAGAAGAATGCTTCATGAAATGGGAGAGTATGTTAGGTAAGGTGGATTGCTAATTGTAGTCTTGGTAGGTTACTTGATTAAGTAAGGGTCATGGGACTTTACTTGGTCATTGCACTTGTGACTTCATGAAGATTATAGTTAGTATGTTCTGTTTTGCTGTGCTTTACTCTTATTCATGTTTCGTAATGATATTTCTTGATGATAGGATCTTATGAGATTAAGGCTTAAATATGATGGTATACATGTGGTATAGTTAGTTGTTTTGTGTACTCAAGTAAATGGTCTAAATAGCATGATTTCCTTAAATGTCCCTTTCTAAGCATACTTGATTGGTAATTGTGCATATGGTTTCATACTTAGTACATGTGGAGTACTAACCCCATTTCCTTCCCTTTTCCCAAACATTTTAGGTTCCGGTCATTGAATTTTCTTCGAGGAGCTTGGAAGGAAGACTTGGATATCTTATTATCCAAGTGGTAGGTCCTCATTCTCCCGAGGGCTATGCCGATATTCTATTGCTATGCTACTTAGTACTATAGTTCTGTATTGACTCTATTACTCATTTGAGACGACGTTGTATATAGCCTATATGTGGCTCCTTTTATTGATGTAGGGCTATGCCCAAGATTTATTGTCTTTGTTAGATGGTTTATGAGATGAGACGGCTTTTATGACTATTATTTCCTTACTATATCAATGGGTGAAATAAAAGTAGAAGACTATGTAATCTTCGTATATGAACAAGTCTATGTATACTTGATATATACGATTATGTGTATGTATAGGTTTATGTAAACCTCCGAGTAGATATAGATAAAAAAATTTAAATTCTTTCACATTTTAATCGATGAATGCTATGACGAGGCTAAGAGGCTTGTATTAGTCCTCGAAGAGGCCGCCGCCGCCAGTTATATCTAGGGGGTAAACCCGGATGTGACAAACTTGGTATCAGAGCATGAGGTTGAATATCCTTGATGTTAATGTCTCTCTCAACCATGTTATATAGGTTCGTACTCATAATTGTGAAGCGCGCCACACTTATGAATAGGAACTTATTTGATGCTTAGGAATCACTCTAATTTTTGGAAATCCATATCGTGCCTCTAGAATGTACTTCATACATGCTTTCGCCTAAACCTTTTGTTTTTGTTATAGGAGATGAATACTAGAAGGAATGCAGCCAGAAGACTTGAGGAGGAGATTAATTCTGTGGGAATCCCTTCCCGTGATGATCTAGTTCCTCCTCTTGAAGAGATTGTTGCTGATGATAAGGCTCCAGTTGACCCTCCACCTATGACAAAGGCTCAGATGAGAGCTATTCTTGCTCAAATGGCTCAAGCCATGACTACTCAAGCTCAAGCCGCAACGGTGCAAGCCCAAGCTATAACTGCCCAAGCCAATAGGGATATTTCACCTAGGGGCCATGAGCAAACTATGGCTTCCCTACTTAGGGACTTTACCCGAAGGAATCCTCCTATCTTCTATGGGTCTAAGGTTGATGAAGACCCTCAAGAATTCATTGATGAGGTTTATAATATTTTGTGTGCTATGGGGTTGTCTTTTAGTGAGAATGCCGAGTTGGCCTCATACCAACTCAAGGATGTGGCTCAGACAAGGCATGTGCAATGGAAAAATAATAGGCCACTTCAAGGTGGGCCATTGACTTGGGAGATCTTCAAGAGGGCTTTCCTTGATCGGTTCTTCCCTAGAGAGATGAGAGAAGCTAAGGTGGTGGAATTCATCAACCTCCGCCAAGGAGGTATGAGTGATCATGATTACTCTTTGAAGTTCATTTAATTGGCCAAATATGCTCCTTCCTTGGTCTCCAATCCTAGAGACGAGATGAGTCGATTTGTGACGTGTGTGTCGAATGACTTGCAAGAAGAATGTCATTCGGCTATGCTTCATGATAACATGAATATTGGTCGTCTTATGGTGCATGCACAAAGGGTTGAGGAGGCTAGAGCAAAAAGGAAGGATAAGGATTCAAGAAGGGCAAGGTCTTTTGAGAGTGGAACTACTAAAGACAAGTTTGGAATTCAAGACAAGCGTAGATTCAAGAAGAGGTTCTCAAATCAAATTCCATCCAAATTTCCCAAGACTAGGGATTCTAAAGCCCCTAGGCCAAAAGTTGCAAAAGGGAAGGGTGGAAACTCATTTAATGAGAAGCCTACTTGTGTTAAGTGTGGAAAGGAACATTTTGGTGAATGCTTGATTGGAACGGGGAATTGCTTTAGTTGTGGAAAGAGTGGTCACAAAGCTATGGACTGCCCTAATATAACAAACCGAGAAACGAATGCGCAAAAACAAGCAAGTGAGGCTGGTAGACTCTTTTTTGCAACTGACTCACCCACGCGGAGTAGGCACCAAAATAGGTTCATGCAAAACATCGGGTAAAGTATCGAACTTTTGCTACTAAGGGAGTAACGAAAGACAAAGTAGCACCCGGATCAAGCAAGCATACACATCAATAGCAAAGATTTGTAACATACCGGTCACCACATCGGGAGAGGCCTCTTGATCATCTCTCGAACGAAGAGCATAAAAACGATTCTCTTAGTA
>CM040628.1:44154651-44279440 GCA_022817965.1 Solanum lycopersicoides | reverse complement strand
ATATACGATTATGTGTATGTATAGGTCTATGTAAACCTCCGAGTAGATATAGATAAAAAGTTTTAAATTCTTTCACATTTTTAATCGATGAATGCTATGACGAGGCTAAGAGGCTTGTCTTAGTCCTCGAAGAGGACGACGCGCAGTTACGTCTAGGGTAAACCGGATGTGACAAACTTGGTATCAGAGCATGAGGTTGAATATCCTTGATGTTAACGTCTCTCTCAACCACGTTATATAGGTTTGTATTCATAATTGTGAAGCGCGCCACACTTATGAATAGGAACTTATTTGATGCTTAGGAATCACTCTATTTTTGGAAATCCATATGTGCCTCTAGAATGTACTTCATACATGCTTTCGCCTAAACCTTGTGTTTTGGTTATAGGAGATGAATACTAGAAGGAATGCAGCCAGAAGACTTGAGGAGGAGATTACTGCTGGGAATCCCTCCCGTGATGATCCAGTTCCTCCTCTTGAAGAGATTGTTGCTGATGATCAGGCTCCAGTTGACCTCCACCTATGACAGAGGCTCAGATGAGAGCTATTCTTGCTCAAATGGCTCAAGCCATGACTACTCAAGCTCAAGCCGCAACGGTGCAAGCCCAAGCTATGACTGCCCAAGCCAATAGGGATATTGCACCTAGGGTCCATGAGCAAACTATGGCTTCCCGACTTAGGGACTTTACCCGAATGAATCCTCCTATCTTCTATGGGTCTAAGGTTGATGAAGACCCTCAAGAATTCATTGATGAGGTTTATAAGATTTTGTGTGCTATGGGTTGTCTTCTAGTGAGAATGCCGAGTTGGCCTCATACCAACTCAAGGATGTGGCTCAGACATGGCATGTGCAATGGAAAAATAATAGGCCACTTCAAGGTGGGCCAGTGACTTGGGAGATCTTCAAGAGGGCTTTCTTGATCGGTTCTTCCCTAGAGAGATGAGAGAAGCTAAGGTGGTGGAATTCATCAACCTCCGCCAAGGAGGTATGAGTGTTCATGATTACTCTTTGAAGTTCATTCAATTGGCCAAATATGCTCCTTCCTTGGTCTCCGATCCTAGAGACGAGATGAGTCGATTTGTGGGTGTGTCGGATGACTTGCAAGAAGAATGTCATTCGCTATGCTTCATGATAACATGAATATTGGTCGTCTTATGGTGCATGCACAAAGGGTTGAGGAGGCTAGAGCAAAAAGGAAGGATAAGGATTCAAGAAGGGCAAGGTCTTTTGAGAGTGGAACTACTAAAGACAGGTTTGGAATTCAAGACAAGCCTAGATTCAAGAAGAGGTTCTCAAATCAAGTTCCATCCAAATTTCCCAAGACTAGGGATTCTAAAGCCCCTAGGCCAAAAGTTGCAAAAGGGAAAGGGTGGAAACTCATTTAATGAGAAGCCTACTTGTGTAAGTGTGGAAGGACATTGGTGAATGCTTGATTGGAACGGGGATTTGCTTTGGTTGTGGAAAAGTGGTCATAAGTATGGACTGCCTAATATAAAAGAGAAGATGCGCAAAACCAAGCAAGTGGGCTCTAAGAAGAACGTTTATGCTCTTCGTTCGAGAGATGATCAAGAGGCCTCTCCCGATGTGGTGACCGGTATGTTACAAATCTTTGCTATTGATGTGTATGCTTTGCTTGATCCGGGTGCTACTTTGTCTTTCGTTACTCCCTTAGTAGCTAAAAAGTTCGATACTTTACCCGATGTTTTGCATGAACCTATTTTGGTGTCTACTCTTGTGGGTGAGTCAGTTGTAGCAAAAAGAGTCTACCGAAATTGTCCTATCTCTATGCCCCATAGAGTTTCTCATGTAGATCTAGTTGAACTAGACATGTATGATTTTGATGTCATTTTGGGTATGGATTTGTTGCATGCTAGCTTCGCTTCTATTGATTGTAGGACTAGAGTTGTGAGGTTTAGTTTCCCAAATGAACCCGTTTTTGAGTGGAAGGGTGGGAATTCTCTTCCTAGAGGTCGTTTCATATCATGTCTAAAAGCGAGTAAGATGATCTCAAAGGGGTGTATTTATCATATTGTGAGAGTCCAAGAAGTTGATCCCGAAATTCCTCCTATTGAGTCAGTCCCAGTGGTGAGTGAATTTACGGAGGTTTTTCCCAATGACCTTCCCGGCATTCCTCCCGAACGGTAAATCGATTTTTGTATCGATTTGCTACCAGAAACAAACCCTATCTCTATTCCTCCTTATAGAATGGCTCCGGCCGAATTGAAGGAGTTGAAGGCATAACTTAAAGATTTGCTAGACAAGAGCTTTATAAGGACTAGCATTTCTCCATGGGGTGCTCCGGTATTATTCGTGAAAAAGAAGGATGGGTCCTTGAGAATGTGTATTGACTATCGCCAACTCAACAAGGTTACTATCAAGAACAAATATCCTCTTCCGCGGATTGATGATTTATTTGATCAACTCCAAGGGGAGAGTTACTTCTCCAAAATTGACTTGAGGTCAGGGTATCACCAGCTTAGGGTGAGAAATGAAGATATTCCAAAGACGGACTTTGTAACTCGGTACGGGCATTATGAGTTCGTGGTTATGTCCTTCGGTCTCACAAATGCTTCGGCGGCGTTTATGGACCTAATGAATAGGGTGTTTTGAAGTTACCTTGATTCATTCGTTATTGTATTTATCGACGATATCTTGGTGTATTCGAAGAATGAGGTTGATCACATGGGTCATCTAAGGGTGGTATTGCAAACCCTTAGAGAGCATAAATTGTTCGCCAAGTATAGAAAGTGTGAGTTTTGATTGAGGTCGGTCGCGTTTCTTGGGCACATCATCTCTAGTGAGGGAGTTGAGGTAGACCCAAGGAAAATTGATGCGATAAGAAATTTGCCTAGACCCTTGACGCCGACAGATATTAGGTGTTTCTTGGGTCTAGCAGGCTATTATCGAAGGTTGGTAGAAGGTTTTACATCCATTGCATCTCCTTTGACTTCATTGACTCAAAAGGGTAAAAAATTTGAGTGATCGGAGGCCTGCGAGAAGAGTTTCCAATTATTGAAAGATAGGCTTACTTCCCCTCCGGTGTTAACTTTACCGGAAGGTTCTAAGGGGTTCGTTGTGTATTGTGATGCATCCCGCATAAGTTTGGAGTGTGTGCTTATGCAAAATGGGAAGGTGATTGCCTATGCTTCACGGCAACTTAAGGTGCATGAGAGAAATTACCCCACTCATGACCTTGAGTTAGCGGCCGTAGTGTTTGCTTTGAAAATATGGAGACATTACTTGTATGGTGTTCATGTTGATGTTTTCACCGATCATAAGAGTCTTCAATATGTGTTTACTCAAAAATAGTTGAATCTCCAACAACAAAGGTGGTTAGAATTGTTGAAAGATTATGATATGAGTGTCCTATATCACCCCGGCAAGGCCAATGTGGTGGCGGATGCTCTAAGTCATATGACTATGGGTAGTGTGTCTCATATTGATGAAGACAAGAAAGATCTAGTGAAAGATGTTCATAGTTTGACTAGATTGGGGGTGCGTTTGGAGAGTTCTCTAAATGAAGGTGCCACGGTTCATCATAGCTCTGAGTCATCATTAGTGGTTGAGGTGAAGTCCAAACAAGACCTTGATCAACTATTGATGGAGTTGAAGGAATCGGTTCTTGGCAAGATGAATGAGTCTTTCTCCTTAGGAGGGGATGGTGTGTTGAGGTACCAATGGAGGTTATGTGTTCTCGATGTTTATGGATTGAGGGGTCGGATCCTTGAGGAAGCCCATGGATCCCACTATTCCATCCATCCGGGTTCTACTAAGATGTATCATGACCTTCGAGAAATATATTGGTGGGAAGGTTTGAAGAAGGACATAGCGGAATTTGTTGCTAAGTGTCCAAATTGCCAACAAGTGAAGGTGGAACATCAAAAGTCGGGTGGCTTACTGCAAGAGATCGAAATTCCTACTTGGAAGTGGGAAGACATTAATATGGACTTTGTGGTAGGGTTGCCTCGGACTCAAAAGTCATATGATTCTATATGGGTGATTATTGATAGATTGACTAAGTCCGCTCATTTTATTCCTGTCAAATCCACGTTTTCGGCGGAGGATTATGCGAAGATCTTCATAGATGAGATTGTGTGTCGCCATGGTATTCTGTTATCCATTATTTCAGATCGGGGTGCACAATTCATATCTAGATTTTGGAAGTCTTTTGAAGAAGGTTTGGGTACTAAAGTGAAATTGAGTATCGCTTTTCATCCTCAAACGGATAGTCAAGCGGAACGCACAATTCAAACCCTTGAGGATATGCTTAGAGCTTGCATCATTGATTTTAAGGGAAGTTGGGATAAGCACTTGCTGTTGGTGGAGTTTGCGTATAATAATAGTTTTCATTCGTCCATCTCCATGGCTCCCTATGAAGACTTGTATGGAAGGAGGTGTAGGTCTCCTATAGGATGGTTTGAAGTTGGTGAACCATCGATCTTTGGTCCCGACTTGATTAATAGGACTTTGGAGAATGTGCATATCATAAGGAACATGTTGCAAACAACCTATAGTCGACAAAAGTCCTATGCCAACAATAGGAGAAGGGATTTGGAGTTTGAAGACGATGACAAGGTGTATTTGAAA
The DNA here is from genome assembly GCA_022817965.1 of Solanum lycopersicoides. NCBI lineage: Eukaryota > Viridiplantae > Streptophyta > Magnoliopsida > Solanales > Solanaceae > Solanum > Solanum lycopersicoides. Next base: position 44,274,852 of record CM040628.1, on the reverse strand, counting down.
ATTTCACCTATGAAGGGGGTGGTAAGGTTTGGCAAGAAAGGGAAGTTGAGCCCTCGTTACGTGGGCCCTTATGATATTTTGAAAAGGGTTGGTAAATTTGTTTATCGCTTTAAACTACCTAACAATTTATCTTCGGTTCATCCGGTTTTCCATGTCTCTATGTTGAAGAAGTATGTCGGGGATCCCGAGTCTATTCTTCCGATTGAAGGTCATGGAGTCAAGGATAATCTCTCTTATGAGGAGGCTCCGGTTCGGATCCTTGATAGGCAAGTGAAAAGGTTGAGGAACAAAAAGGTGGTTTTCATAAAAGTGTTATGGAAGAACCACCTAGTTGAGGGTGCAACATGGGAGGTCGAGGCCGACATGAAAACCAGTTATCCTCATCTTTTTTATGTTTAAGGTTAGTCATTCTTTCTAATGATATAATTGTGTCACATATTGTGAATCCTTGATGTTTCGGTGAAGTTTCTTCAAAAATCATATTTTTGGAGACTTCACAATAAAGTCACTGTAAGGTGGCCTTAAGCAATAATTTGAAATTTGTCTTGCTTCTTGCATATTTGAGTCAAGTCGTGTATTATGATATAGTGGATCCTTGTGGATAATATATTAAGCATATTGATAAGATGAGCTTTGTGGTAATCGACTTGTGTATCAAATGATTGAGCTCATGTGTGTAGTAAGGAGGAGATACCTCATGAGAAAACTTTGAGCTTATGTGTGATAAATTGATGTTTTGAAGTGTTTTATTCCAATGATGTGATTCATGCTAATTGGATAATGTGAATTGGTTGAGCTGCTAGTCTTGAGTCTTTTCCCTCCTTTAAAGAGTGTTTAGTGTCATTCGGGGACGAATGTTCCTAAGGGGGGATAATGTAACATTTCGAAAACCCAAGTCATGTTGTAAGACTCAACCAGTCTCCTTAAAGACTAAATCATTGTTCCTAGCCAAATTAGGTGTATAAGTAATCTTCTTATACGAAAGGTCTATGTATACTCGATAATAATACTATTACGTGTATGTAGAGTTTTATGTAAACCTCCAATTAGATATAGTTAAAAGTTTTAAATTCTTCCGTATTTTTGACTTGTGAATGCGATGATGAATACTAAGGGTCTAGTCTTAGTCCTCAAAGAGGACTACAACGCCGATTACGTCTAGGGGGTAAACCCGGATGTGAAAAACTTGGTATCAGAGATAAGGTTAAGTATCCTTGATAACGATGTCTCTCTCTACCACGTCTATATAGATTCGTACTCATAATTGTGAAGCTTCCACACTTAAGGTTACGAATCTATGTGATGCTTAGGAATCTCCCTCTATTTTCTTGGAAATCCAATATCGTGCCTCTAAAGTAACTATTATTTTGTTTCACCTAAACCTTGTATTTTTTTATAGGATTTGAATACTCGGAGGAATGCGGCAAGAAGGCTTGAGGAGTAGGTTGATCCTCCCCGTGGTGATCAAGACCCTCCACTTGAAGAGGAGGTTGATGTTCAACAAGTTCCGGCCAACCCTCCACCTTTGACGGATGGAGAGATAAGGGCTGCCCTTCTTCAAATGGCCCAAGACATTACTTCTAAAGCTCCAGCCTCCAGTCTTCAAGATAAATCTATGACGTCCCAAGCCAATGGGGAGGTTGCACCCCGAGCCAATCTACAAGTCTCTACCACGACATCTCGTTTGAGGGACTTCACTCGGATGAACCCTCCAACTTTCCATGGGTATAGGGTGGATGAAGAGCCCCGAGAGTTCATTGATGAGGTACATAAGATACTATTTTCCATGGGGTTAAGCACGAGTGAGAAGGCCGAGTTGGCCACATATCAACTCAAGGATGTGGCTCAAACTTGGTATGTTCAATGGAGGGACAATCGGCCTCTTTGGGGTGGACCGATAACTTGGGAGATTTTCAAGAAGGCATTTCTTGATTGTTTCTTCCCAAGAGAGATGAGACAGGCCAATGTGGTGGAGTTCATCAACCTTCGTCAAGGAGGAATGAGTGTTTTTGATTATTCTATGAAATTTACTCAATTGTAAAAATATGTATCTTCTTTGGTTTCCAATCCTAGAGATGAGATGAGCCGCTTTGTGACGCGGGTGTCGGATGATTTACAAGAAGAGTGTCATTCGGCCATGCTACATGACAATATGAATATCTCTCGGCTTATTGTTCATGCTAAAAAAGTTGAGGAGGCATGGGCTAGGAGGAAGACTAGGGATGCTAAGAGGGCAAGGTCCTTTGAAGGTGGTTCTTCCAAGAGTAGACTTGAGATTCAAGAAAAGCCTAGGTTCAAAAAGAGGTTCTCAAATCAAGTTCCATCCAAGTTCCCTAAGGCTCGTGATGACAAGGTGGCTAAACCTAGATCCCAAAAGGGAAAGAGTGGGAACTCACCTAATGAGAAGCCTACATGTGTCAAGTGTCATTTCAGTGAGTGTTTGGCTGGAACGGGCAATTGTTTTGGTTGTGGTAAGAGTGGCCGCAAGTTTCGAGATTGTCCTAATATGAATGGGCAAGAGAAGGGTGGTCAAGCAAGCGGTTCTAGTGATGCTCCAAAGAAGAACCGCTTTTATGCTCTTCATTCTAGGGGTGAGTAAGAGACCTCTCCCGATGTGGTGACCGGTATGTTACAAGTATTTTCTGTAGATGTTTATGCTCTACTTGATCCGGGTGCTACGTTGTCTTTTGTTACACCTCTTATAGCTAAAAAGTTTAATATTTTACCTGACTTGCATGAGCCTTTCTTAGTGTCTACACCGGTGGGAGAGTCGGTTGTTGCAAAGAGGGTATATAGAAATTGTCCTATCATGTTGCCCAATAGAGTTTCTACTGTTGATCTAGTAGCACTAGATATACTTGATTTTGACATTATTTTGGGTATGGATTGGTTGCATTCTTGTTTTGCCACTATTGATTGTAGGACAAGGGTGGTGAGGTTTAATTTCCTAAATGAACCCGTTGTTGAGTGGAAGGAGGGAAGTTCTATTCCTAGAGGTCGTATCATTTCTTGTTTAAAAACTTTCAAAATGATCTCTAAGGGCTGCCTATATCATATAGTGAGAGTCCAAGATCTTGACTCCGAAATTCCTCCCATTGAGTCGGTCTCCTTAGTGAGTGAATTTCTGGAGGTCTTCCCAAATGACCTTCCCGGTATTTTTCCCAAATGGGAAATTGATTTTGGTATCGATTTGCTATCAGAAACAAACCCCATTTCAATTCCTCCTTATCGGATGGCGCCGGCTGAATTGAAGGAATTGAAAGCACAACATAAGGATTTACTAGACAAGGTCTTCATAAGGCCTAGTATTTCTCCATGGGGTGCTCCGGTCTTGTTTCTGAAGAAGAAGGATGGGTCCTTGAGAATGTATATTGATTATCGCCAACTCAACAAAGTCACAATTAAGAATAACTATCCTCTCCCTCGGATTGACGGCTTGTTTGATCAACTCCAACGGTCAAGCTACTTTTCAAAAATTGACTTGAGATCGGGATATCACCAACTTAGGGTGAGAGGTGAGGATATACCAAAGACGGATTTCCGAACTATAGATGGGAACTATGAGTTCTTAGTTATGTACTTTTGTCTCACTAATGCTCCGACGGCGTTTATGAGCCTAATGAATAGGGTGTTTCGAAGTTACCTAGATTCTTTTGTCATTGTGTTCATTGATGACATCTTAATATATTCAAAAAATGAGAGTGATCACATGGGTCATTTGAGGGTGGTATTTCAAACCTTAAAGAGCATCGGTTGTTTGCCAAGTATAGAAAATGTGAGTTTTGGTTGAGGTAGGTGTCATTTCTTGGACATATCATCTCTAGTGAGGGAGTGGAGGTTGATCCAAGGAAGACGGATGCGGTAATAAATTGGCCTAGACCATTGACTCCAACCGACATTAGGAGTTTCTTGGGTCTAGCGGTTTACTATCGGAGGTTTGTGGAATGTTTTGTGTTCATAGCATCTCCCTTGACTACGTTGACTCAAAAGAGTAAAAAATTTAAGTAGTCGGAGGCATGTGAAAAGAGTTTCCAAATCTTCAAAGATAGGCTTACTTCCGCTCCGGTGTTGACCATACTGGAGGGAACAAAGGGTTTCGTTGTGCATTGTGATACATCCCGTGTGGGTTTGGGGTATGTACTTATGCAACATGGTAAGGTGATTGCCTATGCTTTTAGGCAACTAAAGGTGCATGAGAGGAACTATCCCACTCATGAACTTGAGTTAGCGGCCGTGGTTTTTGCTTTGAAAATTTTGAGGCATTATTTTTATAGTGTCCATGTTGATGTATTTACCTATCATAAAAGTATCCAATATGTGTTTACCCAAAAAGAGTTGAAACTCCGACAAACAAGGTGGCTAGAGTTGTTGAAATACTATGATATGAGTGTTCTCTATCACCCCGGCAAGGCTAATGTGGTAGCAGATGCTCTAAGCCGTTTGACAATGGGTAGTGTGTCTCACATTGAAGAAGCCAAAAAGGACCTAGTGACGGATGTTCATAGGTTGGCTAGGTTGGGTGTGAGATTGGAAGGTTCTCCAAATGGTGGTGTGATGGTCCATTATAACTCTGAATCATCTTTGGTTTTGAGGTGAAGTCTAAACAACACCTTGATGAACCATTATGGAGTTGAAATAATCGGTTCTTGGCAAATTAAATGTGTCATTCTCCTTAGGGGGGATGGTGTTTTGAGATTTCAAAGGCGGTCATGTGTTGCTAATGTTGATGATTTGAGGAACCGTATCCTTGAGGAAGATCATGGGTCCTACTATTCCATTCATCCGGGGTCAACAAAGATGTATCATGACCTTAGGGAGGTGTATTGGTGGGAAGGGTTGAAAAGGGACATAGCGGAGTTTTGTGCTAAGTGTCCAAATTGCCAACAAGTCAAAGCCGAGCATCTAAAGCCGGGTGACTTACTACAAGAAATCCAAATTCCTACTAGGAAGTGGGAAGACATCAATATGGATTTTTTTGGTAGGTTTACCTAAGACTCAAAAGTAATATGACTCCTATGGGTGGTGGTTGATAGGATAACCAAGTCCGCTCACTTTATTCCCGTCAAGTCTACTTATGCGGCGGAATATTATGCTAAGATCTTCATAGATGAGATTGTGTTACGCCATAGTATTCTCTTATCCATCATATCGGATAAGGATGCACAATTCACATCTAGGTTTTGGAGGTCATTTAAAGAAGGGTTGGGTACTAAGGTGAAGTTGAGTACCGCTTTTCATCCCCAAATGGATGGTCAAGCGGAACGTACTATTCAAACCCTTGAGGATATGCTTAGAGCTTGTGTCATCGATTTCAAAGGGAGTTGGGATAAGCACTTGCCTTTGGTAGAGTTTTCTTATAATAATAGTTTTTATTCATCCATTTCCATGGCTCCCTATGAAGCCTTGTATGGTAAGAGGTGTAGGTCTCCTATTGGGTGGTTTGAAGTCGCTGAGTCTTTAATTCTTGGTCCCGATTTGATTTATAAGACATTGGAAAAAGTTTATATTATAAGAAAGCGCTTGCAAACGGACTATAGTCGGCAAAAGTCTTATGCCGACCATAGGAGGAGGGATCTTGAGTTTCAAAAAGGTGATAAGGTGTATTTAAAAATTTCACCTATGAAAGGAGTTGTTAGATTTGGCAAGAAAGGGAAGTTGAGTCCTCGTTATGTGGGTCCCTATGAAATCTTGCAAAGGGTTGGTAAGGTTGCCTAGCGATTTGGCTTCGGTTCATCCTGTTTTTTATGTTTCTATGCTTAAGAAGTGTGTTGGTGATCCCGAGTCCATTCTTCCTATTGAGGGTCTTGGTGTCAAGGATAACCTCTCTAATGAGGAGGTTCTGGTTCAAATCCTTGATAGGCAATTGAAAAGGTTGAGGAACAAAGAGGTGGTATCCGTAAAAGTGTTATGGAAAAATGACCTAGTTGAGGGTGTAACATGGGAGGCCGAGGCCGACATGAAGTCCCGTTAACCTCATCTTTTTTATAATTAAGGTTAGTCATTCTTTCTAATAATAAAAATATGACTAGAAATTGAAGTTTCTTTATTTTTGGGCGGAAATTTGCAAAAGTTGCATTTTTGAAATTCTCACAGTGAGGTTACAGTGATTTACCACCATATTTGACTGCACACCTATTTTTCCACAAATTCCAGCAAATATAATTAGGTATAATCTGGAAAAAAAACTTTTGTACCGTATTATGGTAGTGTAAGCTTCTCCACTGCATCAGCAAGCATCTCAAATTGGTAGTGTCATGATGTAATCCAACCATAGCTGAATTTAGGGTTTAAGGTTTAGGGTTTAAGGGTTTCATGGTGAGATTTAGGGTTAGTGTTAGGGAAGGTTTAGTTTTTTTTTATGTTTTTTTTTGGGATTTAGGATATGAGGTTTAATGTCTACGATTTAGTGTTTAATGTTTGGGTTTTGGTACTTTTGGTTTGGTGTTAGAATTTAGGGTTAGGGTTAGGGTTTAGTTTTTTTTTTAGGTTTTAAGGTTTGGGGTTTAGGATTTTGGTTTAATATCTATGGTTTAGTGTTTAATGTTTGAGTTTTGGTATGTTGTGGTTGGGGTTTAGGGTTTAGGGTTTTGGGTCAGAGTTAGGGTTATGATTTAGTGCTTTTTCGGTTTTAGAGTTTAGGGTTAAGGATTTGTGTTGTAATATCTATGGTTTAGTGTTTGATGTTAAGGTTTTGGTATTTTGGGAATTTGGTTTAGGGTTAGGGTTAGGGTTAGGGTTTCATTGTTAGTGTTATTTTTTCTTTCAGAATTTGAGGTTTAATATCTATGGTTTAGTGCTTAATGTTTGGGTTTTGGTGTTTTGAGATTGGTTCTTAAGGTTTAGGGTTTATGATTAGGGTTATGATTAGGATTTAGTGTTTAGTGTTTTTTAGGTTTTAGGGTTTGGGGTTTAGGATTTCAGGATTAGTATCTATTGTTAAGGGTTAAATTATTCAATTTTGGTATTTTGTGCTTCGGATTTAGGGTTTTGGATTTAAGGGTTAGGGTTAGCCTTAGGTTTAGGGTTTAGAGTTTTTTTAGGTTATAGGGTTTGGGGTTTAGGATTTGAGGTCTAATATCAATGGTTTAGTGATTAATGATTGGTTTTTTTATTTGGGCTTGGGGTTTAGGGTTTAGGGTTAGGGTTATGGAAGGTTTAGTGTTTCTTTCGGTTTTAGGGTTTGGGGTTTAGGATTTGAGGTTTAATATCTATTGTTTTAGTGTTTAATGTTTGGGTTCTGTATTTTTGGCTTGGGGTTTACAATTTAGGGTTTAGGGTTAGGATTTATGTTTTTTTAGGTTTTGGGATTTCATATTTAGGATTTGGGGTTTGATATCTATAGGGTAATGTTTATTGTTTGGGTTTTTGTATTTTGCGGTGGGGGTCTAGGGTTAAGGTTAGAGTTCATGATAGGGTAAGGATTAGAATTTAGGGTTTGGGGTTAAGGATTTGAGTTGAAATATCTATGGTTTAGTGTTTAATATTCGAGTTTTGGTATTTTGTGCTTTTAGTTTAGGGTTTACGGTTTAGGGTTAGTGTTAGGGTTAGGCTTAGGGTTTAGGGTTTGGGGTTAAGGATTTGAGTTGTAATATCTATGGTTTAGTGTTTAATGTTATGGTTTTTGTATTTTGGGCATTAGGATTATGTTTAGGGGTTAGGGTTATCACTTAGGTTTTTTTTGAGGTTTAAGGGTTACGGGTTAAGTATTTGAGTTGTATACCTATTGTTTAGTGTTTAATGATAGTGTTTTGGTACTTTAGGCTTGGGGTTTAGGATTTAGGGCTTAGGGTTTAGGATTTAAGGGTTTAAGGGTGAGATATAGAGTTAGGGTTAGGGGAGGTTTAGGACTTTTTTAGGTTTTGGGGTTCGGGTATAGGATAGGTAGTTTAATATCTACGATTTAGTGATTAATTTTTGGGTTTTGGTATTTTTGGCTTGGGATTTAGAATTTTTTGTTAGGGTTAGGATTTAGATTTTTGTTTAGGTTTAAGGGTTTGGGTTTTAGGATTGGGGTTTAATATATATGGTTTATGTTTAATGTTTGAGTTTTTGTATTTTGGGCTTGGGGTTTAGGGTTTATGGTTTTCGGTTAGGGTTAGGGTTAATGTTAGGGTTAGGGTTAGGGTTTATTTTTTTTATATTTTAAGGCTTAATGTTAAGGATTTGAGTTGTAATATCTATGGTTTAGTGTTTAATGTTAAGGTTTTTGTATTTTGGGCTTTTGGTTTAGGGTTTAGGGTTTAGGGTCAGGGTAAGAGTTAGGGTTAGGGTTAGTGTATGGGTTTCATGTTTAGTTTTTTTTTTTGGTTTTAGGATTTGAGGTTTAATATCTATGGTTTAGTGCTTAATGTTGGGTTCTGGTATTTTGAGATTCGGTCATAGTGTTTAGGGTTTATGGTTAGGGTTTAGTGTTTAGTTTTTTTTAGGTTTTAGTGTTTGGGGTTTAGGATTTGAGGTTTAATATCTATGGTTTAGTGTTTAATGTTTCATTTTTTTAATATGGGCTTGGGTTTTAGGGTTTAGGGTAGGGTTTAAGGATAGGGTTAGGGTTAGGGTTAGAGTTAGGGTTAGGGTTAGGCTTATATATTAGGATTTGTTTATAGGTTTTAGTGTTTGGGGTTTAGCATTTGAGGTTTAATATCTATGGTTTAGTGTTTGATATTTGTGTTTTGGTTTTTTGGTCTTGGGGTTTAGGGTTTAGGGTTTAGTGTTCGGGTTAGGGTTAGAGTTTAGTTTTTTTTTAGATTTTAGGGTTAGGCTTAGGATTTGTGGGTTAATATCTATGTTTTAGAGTTTTATGTTTGGGTATTGGTATTTTGGGCTTGGGGTTTAGCGTTTATGGTTTAGGGTTAGGGTAAGGGTTAAGGTTAGGGTTAGGGTTTATTGTTTTGTAGGTTGTAGGGTTTGGGTTTTAGGATTTGAGCTGTAAAATCTATGGTTTAGTGTTTAATGTTTGTGCTTTTGTATTTTGGGTTTGGGATATAGGGTATACTATTTAGGGTTAGGGTTAGGGTTAAGGTTTGGGTTGAAGATAGGGTTTAGGTTTTTTTAAGGTTTTAGGTTTTGGGTTGAGTATTTGAGGTTTAAATTCATTGGTTTAGTGTTTAATGTTTGGGTTTAGGTATTTTGGGCTTCGGGGTTGGGATTTAGGGTTTAGGGTTAAGGATACGGTTAAAGTTAGATTTATGGTTAGGGTTAAGGTTAGGGTAAGAGTTAAGTTTTTTTTTAGGTTTTAGGTTTTTAGATTTAGGATTTAATCTTTAAAGTCTATGCTTTAGTGTTTAATATTTGGGTTTTCATATTTTTGGCTAAGCATTTAGGGTTTAGGGTTTGGGTTAGGGTTTCATTTTTTGGGGGGTTTATGATTTAGCGTTTAATATTTATGGTTTTGTGTTTAATATTTGAGTTTTGGTATTTTTGGCTTGGGTTTTATGGTTTAGGGTTAGGGTTAAGGTTAATGTTCAGGTGAGGGTTAGGGTTAGAGTTTTTTTTCAGGTTTAAGGGTTAGAGGTTAAGGATTTGAGTTGTAATATCTATTGTTTAGTTTAATGATAGGGTTTTTGTATTTTGGGTTTGGTGTTTAGGCTTTAGGGTTTAGGGTTTAGGGTTTAAGGGTTTAAGGGTGAGAGTTAGGGTTAGGGTTAGTTGAGGTTTAGTATTTTTTTAGGTTTTGGGGTTCGGTATTAGGATATGAGGTTAATATCTACGATTTAGTGATTAATATTTGGGTTTTGGTATTTTTGGCTTGGGTTTAGAATTTATGGTTAGGGTTAGGGTTTAATTTTTTTTAGGTTTTAGGGTTTAGGATTTTGGTTTGGGTTTTATATCTATGGTTTAGTGTTTAATGTTTGAGTTTTTGGTATTTTGGGCTTAGGTTTTAGGGTTTATAGTTTTGGGTTAGGGTTAGATTAATATTAGGGTTAGGGTTAGGGTTTTGTGTTTATATTAGATTATAGGGTATAAGATTAGGAATCTGAATTATAATACCTATGGTTTAGTTTTTAATGTTAAGGTTTTTGTATGTTGGGCTGGGGGTTTAGGTTTTAGGGTTTAGGGTCAAGGTAAGGGTTATGGTAATGGTTTCATGTTTAGTTTTTTTTTATAGGATTTAAGGTTTAATATCTATGGTTTAGTGCTTAATGTTTAGGTTCTGGTATTTTGAGATTGGGGCTTAGAGTTTAGGGTTTATGGTTAGGGTTTAGTGTTTAGTGTTTTTTAGGTGTTAGGGTTTGGGGTTTAGGATTTGAGGTTTAATATCTATTGTTTAGTGTTTAATGTTTAATTTTTCTATTTTGGGCTTGGGGATTAGGGTTTAGGTATAGGGTTAGGCTTAGGGTTAGATTTAGGGTTAGGGTTAGGGTTAAATATTAGGATTTTTTTTATACGTTTTAGTGTTTGGCATTTAGCATTTAAGGTTCAATATCTATGGTTTAGTTTTATGTTTGTGTTTTGGTACTTTGGTCTTGGGGTTTAGGGTTTAGGGTTTAGGGTTTAGGGTTAAGGTTAGGGTTAGAGTTTAATTTTTTTTAGATTTTAGGGTTTGGGGCTTAGGATTTGTGGGTTAATATCTATGTTTTAGTGTTTCATATTTGCGTTTTGGTATTTTGCGCTTGGGTTTTAGCGTTTATGGTTTAGGGTTAAGGATAGGGTTAGGATTTTGTGTTTTTTAGGTTGTAGGGTTGGGGTTTTAGGATTTGAGTTGTAAAATCTATTGTTTAGTGTTTAATGTCTGTGTTTTTGTATATTGGGTTTGGTATATAGGGTTTATGATTTAGGGTTAGGGTTAGGGTTAAGGTTTGGGTTGAAGATAGGGTTTAGGGTTTTTTAAGGTTTTAGGTTTTGGGTTGAGGATTTGAGGTGTAAAATCATTGGTTTAGTGTTTAATGCTTGGGTTTAGGTATTTTGGGATTCAGGGTTAGGGCTTAGGGTTTAGGGTTAGGGTTATGGTTAGGGTTAAAGTTTGAATTAGTGTTAAGGTTAAGGTTAGGGTAAGAGTTTAGTTTTTTTTTAGGTTTTGGGTTTTAGATATAGGATTTGATCTTTAAAGTCCATCCTTTAGTGTTTAATATTTCGGTTTTCATATTTTTGTCTTAGCGTTTATGGTTGAGAATTTGGGTTAGGTTGGGGTTTAATTTTTTATTGAGGTTTTAGGTTTTGGGGTTTAGGATTTGGGGTTTAATATCTTTTTTTTAGTTTTTAATGTTTGGGTTTTGGTATTTTGGACTTGGGAATTAGGGTTTGTTGTTTAGTGTTAGTTTTAGTGTTAGGGTTTAGGGTTTGGGGTTAAGGATTTGAGTTGTAATATCTATGGTTTAGTGTTTAATGATAGGGTTTTGGTAATTTGGGCTTCGGGTTTAGGGTTTAGGTTTAAGGATTTAAGGGTCAGAGTTAGGGTTAGGGTTAGAGGAGGTTTAGTTTTTTTTTTAGGTTTTTGGGTTTTGGGTATGGGATATGAGGTTTAATATCTATGATTTAGTGTTTAAGGTTTGGATTTTGATATTTTTGGCTTAGGGTTTAGAATTTTGTATTAGTGTTAGGGTTAATTTTTTGTTTAGGTTTTTGGGTTTGGGGTTTAGGATTGGGGTTTAATATCTATGGTTTAGTGTTTAATGTTTGAGTTTTGGTATTTTGGGCTTGGGGTTTAGGGTGTAGGGTTTAGTGTTAGGGTTAGGGTTAATGTCAGGGTTAGGGTTAGGGTTTAGTGTTTTTTTAGGTTTTAGGGTTTAGGTTTAAGGATTTTGTCACGGCCATAGAGTACCCCCTAGAAGTTAGGCCATTCTCAAAATGGCGTACTCGACCTCTCGGAGGTCTTGTACAAGCCCTTTCGTATCGTTCTGTAACAACCTGAAAATGACTATGCTAAGTAATGCTTAAACGTACCTAGAATGCCTGGTTTAGACCGGGTTCACACGGCTTGTTGTGCGTAAAACCAGACCTCAGAACCTATGAACTAGCCAAGCCAACCAACTTGGTGAGTTAGTTGAGTTAGGCAAGGTGAGAACCAACCATGTAGGGCACCCGAATTGAAGAGATTCACCCGGATGAGTTTTACCAGACTTAAAAGGGGTAATCTTAGGCTTGGAGGGTCTAGGGTTAAAATGGTCTTTTCCAAGTTTTGGGTAGTATTGTAATTACCCTAATTAATTAATTAATTAATTAATTAATTTAAAGAGGAGGGGCAATTCGGGTTAGGTTGGCCGAATTTTACCCTTTTTTGCAAGTTAAGCTTCACCTGGGTTTGAGCCTTGGTGGAAGCGACGTTTAGGTGGATTTAATTGATGTTGATTACCTGATTTTATAGGGGCATGGTGGTCATTTCACGTAGCTTTTGAAAAAATCAGATTTTTAAACAATTAAGAGAAGTCCTAATTTGACTAAGTCTCCACCTAATCTCCTAATCCTAAGCTAACACTAACTCACGTCTCTCTCTACTCTCACCTTATTTACACGATCACTCTTCAGTAAAAGAAGAGAACATAACAAAAAAATATAAAGTTCATCAAGAACTTGAACGCTAAAACTCAAAAGTAAAGATAATCTGAAAACGTAAAGCAAAAAGGGGTTTCTCGACGGGATTGTGTTGAGGTTTTGGTGGTGAGGCTTGGTTTCGTGATAATTGGCAGCATTGAAAAAAGTGTTGAACAACTTCAGGTATGGGTTTTCTTCCCTCTTGGTCCCTTTCCCAAGAGACCCCTCAGGTTCAGTCAATTCACAATCGAAAACTAAGGTTGTCCCCGTTGCATGCCCCTGTCATTAGATCCTTTAAAAGATTCAAGTATGCGTTGGTATGACTTCTGGTAGATGATTTAGGGCTGGTTGTGATTACGTGCTTGAATGTGTATGCGGAATTATGTAGAAATTAAAGTGGTGTTCCGAAAATGTGAAGTTCGTTAACTTGTTTGTGCATGTGTGTGCCGTGAATTAGCCACGGTTTGAAGCTTGATATTTACATGTTAAAGTGATATGAATTAAGTGTGTGCGAATATGTTAATAACGTGATCTTCATATGAGTTCAAAGTTGCTGAATTGAATGCACCTAAAGATCTCCCTAAGAACTACTCGAAATGTCTTAATGTTTAACGTGAAAGAGGGTGAGAAAATTGACTGCAAAAAGGTGAACAAATTTCCAGCATTCTGGAAATTTGTTTCGGCCAGCTTACTGTAAAAAAATTTAGTTTTAATTTTTTTTTAAAATGCATGAGGTCAGTGGGGATTGAACACAAGACCTCACCATATACAAGTTATATAAAAATTCATTAATAAAAATGAGGTAAGGGGGATTCAAAATGGGCTAAGGCTCAAGTGAAAAGTTTGGAGAAAAATGAAAGAAAAATGAAGTGAGGCGTGTAGGGTTCGAACCCACAACCTCTTGGATGGGTGAAGGAGAGAGGAGAAAAATGAAATAAAGAAATAATAAAATAAGGTGTGTAGGGATCGAACCCACAACCTCTCAGGCGAATGAGAAAGTATGGAGAAAATATAAATAAAAATAGGGTGAGGTTGTGGGGAATCGATCCCACACCCTCTTGGTCTAAACGAAGGAATCAAGTAAAGAAAGAAAGATAAAGAAATGTGGGCGTGGGGATTTGATCTTGGGTCCCCCAGGCCGAAATATTTAAGACAAAAAAATCAAGAAAAAGAAAGAAAGGAAGTGTAGGTGTGGGGGATGGATCTCGGGTTCCCTATCCAAGAATTTTATGTCAACAAATATTATATAGAAAACTAACTAAGTGTTATACAAGGGATTTGAAATAGGGTTCCCTTGCCCAATTCCGTATTGACACATAAGTCTTACGTGATTAAATAATTAATAAATGCTGCCCACGGGAATCAAAATTGAGACGTTGACATACTTAGAAGATGCATAAGTCTTGTACCACATAATCTAGGGTAATATGAATAACTTAAATGAACTATGAATGAAGCCTAATGGCTTGTGTGTATGGACTCATAAGTCCAGCATACGTTTATAAAGTAAGTGAACCTAAGATGTTATGTGATGAATGATGCGACCCTAGAAGGGTTAAGTAAGAGTGTGAAACACACTAAAAAGGGCCAAGTGCATTGGCATATGATAAAATGAACATTCACGTGGAGGGGTGAGTAATTATGAAGAGCAATTGTGCTAAAGCTAATGAATGTGGTGACAACATAATAAGAGGCTAATGTGAAAGATGAGAGCGATCTCAAATGAGCCTAAGTAATTGTTACCAAAACGTACTCACCTATGAGAGTGTAAAGTTAATGAAGAGACCAGTCTCTATGAACACTCTAATGAAAGTATTAAAGTTAATGCACACTTAATACTAATGATGAGATGAGAAATCATCTAATGAGCAATGATGACCTCATGTTAGAAGTCAGCTTCTATGATGTATGAGATGAATGTAATGGAACTTTATACTGAGCACCGATAGGCTAGCTATGAGTGGCGATTCCTTCTTTCGAGAAGGCAGAGGTTCATGTATTCTCATGGGATGAGACTGTTCGTCCAGACGGGTATGGGTCTCCTTATATCTTCTAGTCTTTGAACCTATGCAGACAACATAGGGATCTAGGAGGGTTCAATTCCCTATATACGCTAGCATGTTTTGGTTTCACTTTGGCCGGTGATTCCACCTCTTTTCGGTGTGGGGTAGACACAGGATTTCATGGAGCTCACATAATCTATGTCGGTTAAAGTTAAAGTTCCCAAAGAAAGAATGAGGCCAGCCTCATGTAATGCACACAATGAAATGAACGATACCAAAGGTGTTTGGGTAGGATAATTAAGAGGTGAACTAGACTTATGTACTGACACTAGGTCATTTTTAGTCATTGCACAATGAATCCAATGAGAGTCTTAAACTACATCCTAGGTATAGCTGGTGTTTACACTAGCCTATGAATGAAATGAAATGAAGTACGTATGAATGAATGAAACAGACTCTGTGTTTGCTAAATAAGGCTCCCTAGTTGAGGTCCCATATGTTGAGCCCTCATTTTGGGAAACCTAATGTTAAGTCCATGATTCCAGGGTCTCATGGCATATGAACGAATGAAATGAAATATGATATGTGCTATATGCAATATGTTATGTGCTATATGTAATATGTTATGTGATGTGTTCAATATGATACGTATGATGATGCATGTTACTCTCATGGCATGACTTTCCTAATCCGATTTTTGCAAGTCCACTGACTTGACTTTCCATAACTCATATCGTTAGTAGAGAGCTATTCTAAATCATGCATGTCAGTGGTGTGTGCTTGCATATACCCATACTTAGTACAAGTGTGTACTAATTCCATACATTTATCTACTTTTAGGTGCAGGTGCAGCTGGACGTTAGAGCTTACGAGTCTACGCAGAAGTTATCCAGACGTGGAGCTTTCATCCGGATTTGGTAGGCCCTCATGCTTTCGAGGATGCATATTGATTTATTCTAGCGTAAACATAGGCATGAGCCAGTGTAGTATGTTCCACTAGCGTTTCTTTCGTATTTACTTTCAGACGTTGTATTGGTGCCATTTTGGCAACTCTATTTTTATGACTATATCTTTCATTTGATTATCTTGATTTAGATGGTTGTTGTGAACGCTTATGAGTTTACATAGATAGTATTATGCGAGATCAATGTTTTCCACTATAAAGTTTAAGTAAACAAAAGTTCAAATTTTCCGCTAAAATTAACCTAGTTGAAGTAACGATCACGTATGTAGGCTTGTCTGCGACCTCTGAGGGTTCAACAACGCCGGTCTCGTCTGGGTCTAGATTATGGTCGTGACACATTCATTGCAAACATGTATGAAAAGTAGTACGGAATTAATACTTTTCACACGAAATAATAATACATCAAAATATGTCTTTTAAAGAAAAACATAATGAAAGGCTAAGTCTTAAAGTCTCAATCTTAGACATACGAATATATTGGGACATGACCCATATTTCAACATAAAGGAAAATAGATAAGTCTATTACAATACTTTTTACAAGGAAAATATCATAGTATAAGCGCAAGAACAACATTTAACACCTTAGAAACATATAAGATATCACATAAGCATTTTACCAAATATTGAAGAATGTTATAGTGGACTATGTCACTTTATAGTGAACTAAGTTCAACTTCACAGTGACCTCTTTTATCTTGCAACCCTCTCACCAAAGGTTATCCTAAGACTCGCTTAAGTGAGACGAAGAGAGACCGCCCATACACACTGTCTAAGAACACCTAAATGATCCTTAAGACTACCTAAGATAAGTTCATTCTCACTTTATTTGTTAAACTCCCTACCTAGAGTTACTCTAAGACTCACCTAAGTAAGACATGTAGAGACCGCCCATACACCCTCTTCAGGCCTACCTAAGCAATCCTCATAGCTACTCTAGATAAGTACTTTTTCATTAACATTCCTTTACTAAAGTTATTATGTTCATTAAGATGTTTAGAAAACATTCATCACATATGGACATTCACATAATGGTCTTTAAGTATACCTAGGGCACTCATACACTAACATCATCAAAGCCTAATCTTGTATTGTGTAGATAGCGTCCCATTCCACTACCTAAACTTCATAGTACTTATCCAACACTAGCATGTATCCCACATGATGAGAATAGGAAAAAACCGACATAGACCATACTAGCTAGGCATGTAATCCGGAGTCATAAACCTACTCCGATCGAGGGTTTTCTACTTTCCAAGGGTATAACTAGGACACATTCCATGTAGGCACATGGTAAGGGAATATCAAGGTCTTTTATGCACTCTAGTCTCATTCTCAAGCAGAGATTCATTGTACTCTAGTCTTCTTTTTAAGTAGAGAGACAAACCATAACGTATTCACTCGGTGCTAGCCTTTGTTCTCATAGAGTAAGTTCAGTTAAAAGGGGCATATGAAAAGGTACCATATCTTAGTCATTACCTAGTCATAATGCACCTATCGAAGATGGGTCCCCTAGGACTGCCACTCAATGGTCTATAAGATAGCTCATTCTTAACGTTCTTTCTATATAGAAGATTCCACATATTAGTCATGCTTAAAAGGCCACCATTTTAGGTCTACCGATCTTAGACTTTCATTCAACATTCATCTTCATATCACATACAAGACAAAGGTGCATAATTCTACTGAGTAAAGATGTTAATATTAATAATGTACATGTATCAAGTAAAGTACACAAGTATACCAAGACAAGACACACACACATTTTCACATATAGCATATCATTCTATAAACACATAGGCATAACCAACATCATCTATAGGTCATCCGATATACTACTTGTAAGACCCCCAAAATGAGTTGGGGTGTATAGATCCTAACATGTTTTTATTAAATTTATAATGTCTTAAAATGACTTATAATATTGTTTAGAGGTTGTGTGTGAAGTTTGAGGTGAATTAGAAGTTAAACGTAACGGGACGACCAAGACGTTCGACTATGAGTCACCTATGTGCCTCATATGTCTATGCGTGCTTATAATTTGTATTAAATTAGATTATGAAGTATTAAAACGAGTTTTAATGATGTTTAATGGTATTATTTGGAGTTTTGAGAAGTTTGGAGGTCAAATGTCCAAGACGTTCGAGAGATAGCCTTGAGACATGCATGTGTGTGACTTGATTGGGCCTTGCATGTTTGAATGAGTTGTGAGTATTTATTTTGGGTGAATATTATGTGGGAGGTTTAAAACATGTTAAGGGTTGTATTTACATTTGAAACGTCTAGGTACGACTTCAAAAGGGCCCCACAAAATGGCCCACAAGAAGGACCCAAGGATGGTCGAGACACTTCCTTGACAGTGTCAATCGACTGAACCAAACGACGGCCAGTTGGTTGACCAACGGACCGTAGGTGAGGTATCGTCGATTGAAACTTAGCCTTGTCAAGTCTCAACCAAAAAACAGGCCAAGGACTAATCGACGGAAGCCAAAGGACGGCCAGTCGATTGACCAACGGCCAGTCGATGATCATCCGTCGATGCTGGCCTGCAACACTGTCTTGCGAACTGTTTTATTTGAGGGGTGAATGGGAAATTCACCCCACGTCCTAAACTGACTATAATTGATTAACTTACCTATTTTTTGGTGCATTTAAGAGATCAAACACGTGAATAACCCATTCCCAATCCCTTCTCACGAAATTGAACCTTCCCTCCAAAACCAAATCTCTCTAAAAACCTCCATTGTTGTTGAAGCTCAAGAATAACTTGTAGATTGTATACTCATGGGTTCGTCACCATGTTTTAAAGGTTCTCAACTATATAAAGGTATGGTGATCCTTCATCTCTAGTTATCCTTCCATCCAGAGAGTTAATCTCAAAGTTTCAAAAGAGATTTTATGATAAAAGTTCTTCTTCTTCAATCTAGCCATGGGTTCTTTCTACAAATGTTTTTAATGATCAAATCATGATGAATTGATGTTAATGTATTGGTTTGAATGTGATTTTAATTCAATTGCATGATGAACTCATGTTTCTTCCCTAAATCAATTTAGTCCTTGCATGGGCTTTGTCATCATGGCTTCTTAATGGTTAAATTTTGATTCCCTTACATTGAATTGCTTATACCTAATGATATTTACGTGAATTGATTATAAACTGATGATGAAGGATCAATGTGGACTTGAGTTGTAATATCTATGGTTTAGTCTTTAATGTTAAAGTTTTAGTATTTTGGGCTTTGGTTTTAGGGTTTAGGGTCAGGGTAAGGGTTAGGGTTAGGGTTAGGGTTTCATGTTTACTATTTCTTTTTGTTTTAGGATTTGAGGTTTAATAAATACAGTTAAGTGTTTAATGTTTGGGTTCTGGTATTGTGACATTTGGGCTTAGGGATTAGGGTTTATGAATAGGGTTTTGTGTTTAGTGTTATTAGGTTTTAGGATTTGGAGTTCAGGATTTGAGATTTTATATCTATGGTTTAGTGTTCAATGTTTGGTTGTTGTATTTTGGACTTGGGGTTTAGGGTTAGGGGTATATGGTTTAGGGTTAGGGTTAGGGTTAGGGTTAGAGTTTGTGGTAAGGTTACTGTTAGGGTTAGATTTTTTTTTTTTTTTATAGATTTTAGTTTTTGGGTTTAGCATTTGAGGTTCAACATCTATTCTTTAGTGTTTAATGTTTGTGTTTTTGTATTTTGGTCTTGGGGTTTAGGGTTTAGGGTTAGGGTTAGGTTAAGTTTAGTTTTTTTAGATTTTACGGTTTGGGGCTTAGGATTTGTGGGTTAATATCTATGGTTTAGTGTTTCATGTTTGGGTTTTGGTACTTTGGGATTGGGGTTAAGCATTTATGGTTTAGAGTTAGGGTTAGGGTTAAGGATAGGGTTAGAGTTTAGTGATTTGTAGTTTATAGGGTTGGGGTTTTACATTTTGAGTTGTAAAATATATGGTTTAGAGTTTAATGTTTGGGTTTTTGTATTTTGGGTTTTAGATATACGGTTTACGATTTAGGGTTAGGGTTAGGGTGAAGGTTTGGGTTAAAGATAAGGTTTAGGGTTTTTTAAGGTTTTAGGTTTTGGGTTGAGGATTTGAGGTTTAAAATCTTTGGTTTAGTGTTTAATGTTTAGGTTTAGTATTTTGGGCTTTGGGTTTAGGGTTTAAGGTTTAGGGCTGGGGTTAGGGTTAAAGTTAGAATTAGGGTTAGGGTTAGGGTTAGGGTAAGGGTTTAGGTTTGTTTTTTAGGTTTTAGAGTTTGGGGTTTAGGATTTAATGTTTAAAATCTATGCTTTAGTGTTTAATGTTTGGCTTTTCATATTTTTGGCTTAGTGTTTAGGGTTTAGGGATTGGGTTAGTTTTTTTTTTTTTTTTTGGTGTGTGGTTTTAGGGTTTGGTGGTTTAGTATTTGGGGTTTAATATCTACGGTTTAGTGTTTAATGTTTGAGTTTTGGTATTTTGGGCTTGTGTTTAGGGTTTTTGCTTTAGGGTTAGGGTTAGGGTTAATGTTATGTTTAGGGTTAGGGTTTAGTGTTTTTTTATGTTTTAGGGTTTGGGATTTAGGATTTGGGGTTTAATATCTATGGTTTAGTGTTTAATGTTTGGGTTTGGGTATTTTGGGCTTGGGGATCAGGGTTTATGGTTTAGGGTTAGTGTTAGGTTTAGGGTTTAGGGTTTGCATTAAGGATTTGAGTTTTAATATCTATGGTTTAGTGTTTAATGTTAGGGTTTTTATATTTTGGGCATTGGGCTTAGGTTTTGGGGTTAGGGTTAGGGTTTATTTTTAATTTTTTTTAGGTTTAAGGGTTAGGGGTTAAGGATTTGAGTTGTAATATTTATGGTTTAGTGTTTAATGATAGGGTTTTGGTATTTTGGGCTTGGT
Source organism: Solanum lycopersicoides (assembly GCA_022817965.1). Lineage (NCBI taxonomy): Eukaryota > Viridiplantae > Streptophyta > Magnoliopsida > Solanales > Solanaceae > Solanum > Solanum lycopersicoides. Next base: position 44,254,551 of record CM040628.1, on the reverse strand, counting down.
TTTTTTTTAAAACAAAAAACGACCCTTGTGGTGGGTCAAGGGTTGAGCAACACCCCCAAGCCTTATCATTTCACAAAAAGAATTGTGTACAAAGAAGGGGGCTATACCTTACCTCTAACCTATGATGGGTTAAGTTTTGACCTACTTAATAAAGTTGGTCAACTTACCCTTACACATTGATCATATTCTAATCAAAACTATGTCTAGAATACGATAAATGAGGGAGACTCCCCCTTACACTTGTAAGAGAAAATAAAGAACTAATCCTATTCTAAACAAACTATTACAGTAGTCACTTTTGAATAGGTTATTATAAAAGTACAACACATTTGTGAAGAATACATAAGATGTATGCAACAGTGATAGGAAACATAAGGTAATTCTTTAATTCTTTTGAGTCTTTTCCTGCTAAAGCTTTGCAATCAAGCATTTTCTAGCATATAGCATCCTTTGATTGCTCCCAATAATTGATGAGGAGTGTATAAATGTTGAATTTATCCTTCTTATTACTCCATTTTGATAGAAAATCAATAGTACTATTTGCATCCCAGTATATGTGTCGACATGAAAAGATTTCCATCTTGCTACCAATGTCTTGAATAGTTTGAATATCTTGCCTATTTTTCCATGGTATTATACTTGTTTGATTAATCCATTTGCTCACCAATACAAAATCAACCTCCAACACAATTCTTTTGTAACCATGTTGTTCACACAAATGAGTCCATATAATGCTACCTTAATTTATGCACTGTTATTAGTACCAAAGCCAAGAGGTATAGCAAAAGGATTTATCATATTACCATTATTATCTCTTAAAATCCCTCCTCCCCCACCTATTTTACCAGGATTGTGCAATGCACTACCGGCAATATTCAATTTAAAGAATCCTAATGCATGTTTGTCCCACTGCACAAGAGATACCTAAATGATTCTTAAGACTACCTAAGATAAGATCATTCTCACTTTATTTGTTAAACTCCCTACCTACAGTTACTCTAAAACTCACCTAAGTAAGACATGTAGAGACCGCCCATACACCCTCTTCAGGACTACCTAAGCAATTCTCAAAGCTACTCCAGATAAGTACTTTTTCATTAACATTCCTTTACTAAAGTTATTATGTTCATTAAGTTGTTTAGAAAACATTCATCACTTATGGACATTCACACAATGGTCTTTAAGAATACCTAGGGCACTCATACACTAACATCATCAAAGCCTAATCTTGTAATGTCTAGATAGCGTCCCATTCAACTACCTAAACTTCATAGTACTTATCCAACACTTGCCTGTATCCCACATGATGAGAATAGGAAAAAACAGACATAGACCATTCCAGTTAGGCATGTAATCCGGTGTTATAAACCTACTCCGATCGATGGTTTTCTACTTTCCAAGGGTAGAACTAGGACACATTCCATGTAGGCACATGGTTAGGGAATATCAAGGTCTTTTATGCACTCTAGTCTTGTTCTCAAGCAGAGATTTATTGTACTCTAGTCTCCTTCTTAATTAGAGCTACAAACCATAACATATTCACTCGGTGCTAGCCTTTGTTCTCATAGAGTAAGTTCAATAAAAAGGGGCATAGAAAAGGTACCATATCTTAGTCATTACCTAGTCATAATGCACCTACCATAAATGGGTCCCCTAGGGATGACACTGAATGGTCTATAAGATATCTCATTCTTAACCTTCTTTATATATAGAATATTCCACATATTAGTCATGCTTAGAAGGGCACCATCTTAGGTCTACCGATCCTAGACTTTCATTCAACATTCATCTTCATATCACATACAAGACAAATGTGCATAAGCCTACTAAGTAAAGATGTTAATATTAACAACGTACATGTATCAAGTAAAGGAGACAAGTATACCAATACAAGACACATACACATCTTCACATATAGCATATCATACTATAAGCACATAGGCATAACCAACATCATCTATAGGCCATCCGATATACTACTTGTAAGACCCCCAAAATGAGTTAGGGTGTATAGATACTAACATGTTTATATGAAATTTTTAAGGTCTTAAAATGACATATAATATTGTTTAGAGTCAGTGTGTTAAGTTTGAGGTGATTTGGAAGTCAAACGTCACGGGACGACTAAGACGTTCGACGATTAGTCACCTATGTGCCTCATATGTATATGCGTGCTTTTAATTGTATTAAATGAGCTTATGAAGTATTAAAATGAGTTTTAATAATGTTTAATGGTATAACATGAAGTTTTAATAAGTTTGGAGGTGAAACGTCCAAGACGTTCGAAAGATACCCTTGAGACATGCATGTGTGTGTCTTGATGGGGCCTTGCATGTTTGGACGAGTTGTGAGTATTTGTTTTTTGGTGAAACTTATTTGGGAGGTATACAACATTTTAAGGGTTGTTTTTACTTTGGAAACGTCCAGGTATGACTTCAAAAGGCACCCGCAAAATGGCCCACAAGAATTACCCAAGGCTGGCCGAGACACTACCTTGACAGTGTCAATCGACTGAACCAAACGACGGCCAGTTGGTTGACCAACGGCCCATAGGTGAGGTATCGTCGATTGAAACTTATACTGGCAAAGTATCAACCAAAAAATAGTCCAAGGACCAATCGACGGAAGCCAAAGGACGGCCAGTCGATTGAGCAACGTCCAGTCCATGGTCATCCGTCGATGGTGGCCTGCAACACTGTCTTGCGAACTATTTTATTTAAGAGGTGAATGAGAAATTCACCCCACGTACTAAACTTACTATAATTGATTAATTTACCTATTTTTGGGTGCATTTAAGGGATCAATCACGTGAACAACCCATTCCCAATCCCTTCTCACGAAATTAAACCTTTCCAAAATGAATTCTCTCTAGAAACCTCCATTGTTGTTGAAGCTCAAGAAAAGCTTGTAGATTGGATTCTTATGGGTTCTTCACCAAGTTTTAAAGGTTTTTAACTAGATAAGGGTTTGGTGATCCTTCATCTCTAGTTATCCTTCCATCTAGAGAGTTAATCACAAAGTTTTAAAAGAGATTTTATTATCAAAGTTCTTCTTCTTCAATCTAGCGATGGGTTCTTTTTACAAATGTTTTTAATTGTCAAATAATGACGAATTGATGTTAATGTATTGGTTTGAACGTGATTTTAATTCAATTGCATGATGAACCCATGTTCTTCCCTAAATCGATTTAGTCTTTGCATGGGCTTTGTGATCATGGCTTGTTTATGGTTAAATTGTGATTCCCTTATGTTGAATTGCTTATACCTAATGATATTTACGTGAATTGATTTTAAATTGATGATGAAGGATCCGTGTGGATCAATGTATTAAGGATTGAACATGCCTAGTTTAGTATTATAGGAATTCACTGTAACATGGCCTTTTAATGATTAAATGTTGAACTCGATTAGGTGAAGATGACTATTGATACTATTTTAAGTTGATATTATTATTATATTGTAGTTATAATTCATGTATTATCAAGGTGAAGAAGGATTTATATGAGTTGATCTATGTTCTTCTAGTTTATCGATTGGTAGTACTATGTATGTGATGTGATCTAGAATTGTGGATATATGAAGCATGATTCCTTTGATGTAATGATCTATTTAGCTACTGTCTAACATGTATATTATAGTTAAAAATATGATTGATGAACAAGTCTTTAGGGAATTAGTAGCATTGCCTATTTTCTCTGTTCTCTAATAAATTGCTAGTTTAATGCTTGTGTTGGTATCATGATCTTGTAGGGATTTAAGTATGATTTAGATATATATTATATGTATATTTAGACACTGCCATGGATTGACAGGATTAATGAATTATGAGTTATAGTCCATGCAAGTGAAATTGTAATGTTGATGAAGCCTTGTATGGCATTGTGTGGTATGGTACACTTATGGTGGAGTGTTAACTTTATGTCATTATATATATGTTGACCATGGACTTGAAGGCAAATTGATGATTATATGAATGAGTGGTTATGATGATCACTTTATGTGTAACTTGTGCCTAGTCTTCTACTTGAGTTGTGAATCTAGGTTATGTTACTATTGTTATGAGCATGTAAAGGGTTATGTAATACCATGCGTAGGTGATGCCATTAATGATGTGTTAAAGATTGATGACCCCTACCCATGTACCCCTATGTGAATGTGTGACTAGCTATTGTTAGGAGCCTTAAAGTATAATATGAATATTGTCTTGTCTCCTATGCTAAATTGTGTTGTGTGGTCTATACTTGAAAGTTTAATGTGGTCTTAGAGGGTGTCTTCCTCAATGTGTTGTTGATAGACATTATGTGATCATGTTAACCAATGTATACACACACTCACACATTAAGCATGCTTACAATGTAGTAATGTTTATAGTGTCTAATGAAAGGTTGTTCTCATATTCACTAGTGTCTACTACTATGCATGTAAAGTAAATGTATGTGAATTATGATATGTTTATTTAACTAGGATGACTTGATAGGTGTACTAGTATGGGCAAGGGTATGGTACGTTGTTTATGCATTGCACATGTGTACCTTTATAGGATAGTTCCTAGGTTTGGTTTCTATGTACATGAATATGAATGTATGGTCATGTGTAGTCTTAATATGTTACGTGAAAGGTTTTCTCACATATATGTATATACTGACACGCATGTATGAAGACCTAGTTAATAGAGTGGCCTTGAAAGATGTGCCCAAGAATAATATAAAACTAGATATGTGCTTAAAGATGGTCTAAGCATATGGGAGTAAATATCCTAAGCTTATGTTTTATGAAAAATGATAATAAAGTCATTTTCCATAAAGGGAACTTATCTTAGCACCGAGTGAACTTGTAGATGAGGGGGTGTCACGTTCCTAAAGAGAGAAGGCGAAAAGGGTCCACTAGAGGTCCTCATAGGGTGGATAGACTCATGACTCAACAAAGGGTGTAGAGTTGATGTTTCCATGAAAGCCCCAAGTTCCATAAACTATGCTTGCCACATAGGATCTAGCAAGTTATATCACCTTATATGCTAGCATGATGTATGTCTTACTTTTGAAAGTAAGATGCCCTCTTTTTGGTGTGAGGGGATGACAAAAATTCCATGTTTAGCACCCATGGTCTTAGTGTCCGTTAAGGGTATAGTTTCCCTAAAGTAAAATGGACAATGGAAGTAAATGACTAGGACACTAGCCAGGATGACTTAAGGGAGGTTACATAGGATAGGTGGAAGTAATGAACCCATATAGACATTGCAAAATTAGCTCCTTAAGAAGTCATAGGAAGGTGTTCTAATGCATGTGTATGACTATGTATATGTTCTTTATGCATAACTTTGTAGTATTGGTCTATTTTTTATGAAGATATGCATGGTATTAGTCTATATGCATGATGTTGATCTTATTGACTATATGATGAAGCTCTTGTATTTACATGAATGAAGTTTCCTTCACTTACTTGTTGATGTATGAATTGGATGGTAAGGCTTGTGTTCTTATGATAGGTTTACTAAGTATGTGTGAGGTTATGGGGCTTCACATATACATTGCACTAGTAGGATTAGAGTAGGATTATGAGTAATGTGTTTCAATGCATTGATGTAAAGTGAAGTTGGTATATGTGCAAGTTGAATATAGCTTACTGTAATGGTCCTTATAGTCTTGGCTTAACTATGTCTATGTTGTACTATACTTCTATGATGGTATGTGTTGTCTTGCGTAGATTATATGTATGATTTTATTTTGGCCTTAAGGTGATGCATTGCACCAAATATCACTAGAGGCTACTAGGGAGGTTAATGAATAAAAGAAAGAAATGTTCACTGTGAAGTAGGAAATAGCTCAGTGTAATGTGACTTGAAAATACCTTAAATTCTATATGTGATCTTATGAAATGTTTGGCCTTTGAAAATATTTATATGAAGTATGTGAATGATTTAAATGCTATTGGATAAACATATTATAAAGATTTACTCAAAAGGGATGAAGCATGATTTCAAGAAAATGTCCCTTTTAAATGCATGTTTTTCCATGGTTGCCATACTTAGTGAATTCTTGTACTAAGCCCATTCTTCACTACTTTTTACACAAAGTGTAGGTTACGGATGCTTAAAGGATGTATTAAATGGTGAAGAGCTTGATAGATGATTCCAAAGCTCAATGAAAGGAATCCTTAAGTTCAAGGATCTCCTACTTATTTCTTTACTATAAAGTGTTTAAATATTGTATAATTATGTAATGTGTCTTAAGGGACGTGTCCCTAATGTATTCTAATGTTGATTAAGTTTAAGATGGCAAAGAGACTTAAAGTCTATATATGTATTATAACTTCTGTTTTATATATATGAAGTAATGCTCTAGCATATGATGTGCTAAATTTTTTAAATTTTCCGCTAAATTTACTATGACAATGCGATGAATGATAACTATGGGCTTGTATAAGACCTCCGAGAGGTCAATTACGCCATGTTACTTATATAGTGTGCTCCCGGGGTTGTGACACTACTATAGACTCATCAATATAGCCATCATAAGACTCTCTAACCAAGTAGGATGAATCATGCATCAACTTAAGACTACACACGCTAAAGGACATTGTCATAGTCTAACATGATCACCTAACATCATCAATAAAAGCACATATACATTCATCTTAATCACAAGTGAATAGATATGATCATACTTCACATAATTCAACTATACAACTCATCATGATATATCAAGTAGTTGCCGACAAGGCCATGATCTTCATAATACATAAAGTAATGCCGACACCACATAATTCACAAGTAAAACACATAGCACCGCCACCATATATGGACCATACTAATCATAACATAATTCAAGACCTAAATTACATAAAATAAAGAGAATTAAGGTAGCGTACCAACAATCCATTCTTAAAACTTCAATCCATAGCTAAATCATCCAATTCAATACTAAAAGGCCCTTACCCATGGCCATGATCATCAATTCAACACAAAAATCACAATACTGAATGAATATAAATCAATTCAACATAGATTTATCAATTTATGACAACCTATACATAAATCCACTACAATTCTTACATAATTCCATAGCCCAAAGAAAACTACACTATAATTAAAAAGCATTAAGACCAGATGATTACATCCAAAATATAGCTAATTCGAAGATATTATGGTTTGCATGGGTTTATGAATATTATAGGTTTAAATCATCAAATTAAGATCAATTCAATCTATAAACAATGATTCCAAACATTTTATGGAATAACCCATGGCTAGATTACAAAATTGGACAATTCATTTTTTTGATCATCTTTGAAAAAGTATTGGAATTGAATCCTTGAAGAAAGAGATTTCAAGGACGAATAACCATACGTAAATTTTGATGAAAATCCCACAAGATAGATGGAGAAAAAACTTGATAAATCTATCTTCTTGATTGGAGTTTCAAAGCTTCAACAATGGAGTTTTGGAGAGAGTGAATGGAGAAACTTTGTTTTGAGTTGAGGGTTTAGCTTTGATTGGTAGGTTTAGGGGTTTAAATAGGTCTATAACCTTCTATAATTCACCCCTAAATTACCCAAAATACCCCTACACTTATGGGACAAATTAACCAACTCAAATTTGACTTAAAGACGTCGCAACAAAATCTAGGACTTTACTGCGCGTCGTGGAGGCACTTCCAAATCATATTTTTCAAATATTCTTGGACAAAATGGTTCGTGACAGACCCGCATCGGAGGGAAAGACTTTCCCCCACTGCGTGACTGCTGCACGACGTGCAGCCACTGCCTAAAATTGGCTGGCGCGGCAGCTTAGCAATCCTAGTTTAGCTCCTCCTTAGGGACCCTTTTGATGGTCCTCGGGGCGTCGTTCTCGGACGTTTTGACCCTTTGTATTTAAGGATACACGTAGGAACCCTTGGTACTGAATTTAACCTTCAAACCATCCCCCCAAAACATCACTACAAAACACTATGACACACTAGTTCAACTTCAACAAGTTTCCGAACGTCTTAGACCTTCTAGGACGTTTGACCTCCAAACACTTCAAAACTTTATATACTGCCTCATAACACTATTATTAAAATTTTTATGACTTTAAAACATCATGACACAAGTGTTAGGCTCTAGTTCAACCTAGCTAATTTTGAGGGTGTAACAATCCTCCTCCATTGGACAACACTCGTCTTCGAAAGACACTTGGTACACTCGTCCTCGAACAATATGGATTCTTGACTTAGTATTCTAAATCTTCTTAGTATTGTATGTGTGATTAAAATGTGACATTGAACATAGTTAATAAGGTCCTTTATGTGGAACCTCCAACCTTGATGGATGGTTATGATATCTTAGAAGTTGAAAGTCGTAAGTATCCTTCTCCTGTGAATGGTGGACTTAGGGTTGATTGGCTGGAATGGCATGAAATCCTCCTTAGGAAATTCATTGAGCTATCCTCTTAACCATTGTAGGAAGCCTTAGTGGACCCTCTTTAGTAAGGTGTAATGTGATTCGGTTATGAACAAGTTATGGTACCTGTTCATATGCTCTTTTATTGAAATACTCTATGAGAACAAAGGCTAGCACAAAGTGAGTATGCATGGGAAGTTGATCTAACTAATATGACATTACAGAACAAAGAAACCCTCGATATTCCTTAAACATATGCATACATGGTATGTGTCCTAGTCCTACCATTGGCAAGTAGAACACCCTTATCGGAGTAGGTTATGACTCCGGATTGTATACCTAGCTAGTATGGTCTATGTTGGTTATTTCCTATTCTGATCATATGGGATACATGCTAGTGTTGGATAAGTACTATGAAGTTTAGGTAGTGGAATGGGACGCTATCTAGGCATTGCACAATTAGGCCTTGAAGATGTTAGTGTGTGAGTACCCTGGGTCTTCTACAATGTCACATCCCGAGAGCACCCCCTATAAGTAATCATCGTCGTCGTCCTCGGAGAGGACTAATACTATCCTCTTAGCATTCGTTATTACATATACTAGGTTTATAAGTTCGCAAATTAAAACTTTTCATCTACATCTACTTCATAAGGTATACTTAGACCTCTCTTTTAAACTTAATATATACATAGGGAGTTTACATAGAGTCCTCACAATAAGAAGCTTACATAGACTTCTACTTTTATATCACATATAAAATATACACAATATAGAGTAATAAAGATGTCTTAGATAAAACCATCTAAGTCAGAATAGAAAATTTTGGGCATAGCCCTTACACAAAATTGCCACTTAGGGCTTACAATAATATGTTGAACAATACGAGTTAAACGAATGTCATTAGACTATAGCAAGTCACTTAGGTAGAATGAGGAAAAAGGCATCATCCTCGGATCTTGAGGACATACCCACACTTGGAGAAATGATCCAAGCCTTCCTTGCAAAGTGGTCACGAACCCTTCAACGACCGAAACCTAAAATTATTGGGGAAAAGGGAGAAATAGGGCTTAGCATATCGCTTTCACTATGCATGGAAACATATCCACGAAAGATAGAAATCATGCTAAAAAGGGACATTTGATAAAACAATGCCAAGTTACTTTGAGAAGACTTATGCATAACCCAAGAACACATATGAAACAATAATCATATATTCTTTATGATACAAGTATATTCAACACAAGACCAACATACTCATGTTAAGCCAAGTCAACATGTGTATAGCATAGTAGAACCATAGCCAAAGCAACTGTAATATCATGTTATAACAACAAATCATGTTCATAAGTTCCTATCATAATAACATAAGTAAAACCCTTACTCATAACCCCTTACCAATCCTACTAGTGCAATGGTTAAGTGAAGCCCCATAACTCCACTCAACTAACCAAACTAACAAAAGGATCATGAATAAAGTTTAACTTCACATAACATAGTTCTATGAGTATTCATCATCACATTTAACAAGATAGACCAATAACATTCATAATCAACATAAGCATAATATTCATTTCATAAGAGCATGAGAACGTAAGAATCACTTCCTAGGATTTCCCTTAAGGCCAACTAGTGCAATGTATACGTAGAGTCACATACCCCTACCTAGACTAAGTCAAACCCCTTAAATCCTCCTAGTTAGAGTTCACTTTATTACTTCATTTTACTTTCAAGAACATCTTGCCTTAATAGACATAGACCGTATGAGCTAATGTGGAATCCGGTATCAACGAACCGTACACCGAAAGAAGGTGGACTACTTCCCAAAGTAGTACCAATACATGAACATATCATCTAGATGGATCCACTAGCTAGTATTCCTATGGGGAAAACATAGTTCAAGAACTAGGACATGTACTTGGCACTCTCTTTATGCTCAATGCATTACACTCTCCAATCTCATGAGTATAATAGTGAACCTACCTTCCCTATTTGGGAAGGGACACTCCTCACTACTAGTTCACTCGGTGCTAAGCTAGAGTCCTTTTGGAATGTCTTTCTTTAACAATCATAACTTAGTTTATGTCATAGGAGAATATCTATTTGTATAGTCACATTCATTAGCTCAATAGGAATTGCATGAGAACACCTTTCATTACAACCCTCACATCTGAGATTAGCACATTAAGATCATCTTATCATAGTAAGACGCATAGGTACTTCATAACCAACCTTATATCATTACATATTAAACATAATCTGACAATCATATAATCAAGACATTCCAATTACATCATGATACCAAACCTACTCAACCCAATTATAAGACATACTTCAATCTAACTTCATCACCAAGTACAAGCCATTATAATTGAAGCAAAGGGTTAGGACAATAAAGACTTACCCAATCATCTTCCAAAGCCATCATCATGGTCTTACCATCAACCAATCAATTCCATACAATAATAGGTGTAATAATATCATTCGATAGTAATTTACACAATAACCAAGTCAATTGCATCATTACAAGTTAATTCAACAGTAGTTCATAACTTAGGGTTAGGGAATGGGGGTCAATTCATGATCTACTCCTCATGCTAGGTTAACTCATCAAGAAGTAGCATAATTGAATAATAATAAATTATAATCTATCCATAATAATAAAAATAAACCATAGACAATACAATTTTGAAGATCAAATTCGTGTTAGGAAGAAACCCGTATGAGATCATCTTTTTGAAAACCAATTTTGGAAGAACCCGTTGGGGAAAGAAATACCAAAGGTGAAGAGTTCCCATACCTCATTAATATTTTAATATTGATGGAGAAAAGAACACTTCTTAATGTCTTAGAACCCTTAGACTTTTGTCTTCTACAGAGTTTTATTGGGAGAGAGAAAGTAGAGAGAAGGAAGAGCAATTTGGGTTTGGGAATTCGGGGGGGGGGGTTAAGTTGTTTTTACGCTTCGGTTAGGTTATATGGTTAATTAACTAGCCTAATTAACCACCCTAATAGATAATAAAACCCATAAATAAATAAATAATTTAATGAACCAGTTAAAAATTCACCAGCGAATTTTATAACTGACCTACAAGACCCCGACCTACGTTCCGTTGGTCAGTCGACGACCATGCCCCCCAACCGTCCTGCACCTCCATCGTTTATGATAGAGAGTTGCCAAATTGGATTTTTTGAAAAAATAGTTAACTGACCATCAATGGAGGCAGCGATGCCCCGTGGATTAGGCCACGCCTCGTCGCGTGCTACCGTCGATGGCTACTGCCCTCAGTGCCTTATTTGGCAGGTTTGGGTAAAAATGAAAGGGTCTTCCTCAAGGACCCTTAGGGTGGTTCTTGGGGAGTCGTACCCAGACGTTTCTATGCTAAACCTACCCTAATATGTGTTAGACACCTTTACACCATATTTCATCAATTTTCGACATTTAAAACCCCGTGAAATAGGTGAAGGCACACTACCACCTTTTTGACTAGTCTCCGGACGTCATTGACTTTCCTTGATGTTTTGACTCTAAAAATTCATAAATGACTTTTATACACAAATATTGACCTTAAAGCAGTGTTGCAAACCTTATACACTCATGTGAGACGTTAGATTAGGTTTTGGATTTTTGGAGTGTTAAATTATCCCCCCCCCCATTTTAGGAACATTCGTCCCCGAATGACAGTAAAATATTTTGAAGGGAAAGGATGGACTCAATACTAGAATCCCAACCAACAACATACACAATCAACATGAGTTAAAACTCAAATTATCATAATAACATGACATTTACACATAGCATTCAAAACTTCAATTACTACACATAAGAGGTCAAAATCAAAACATAACGAATTTGCTTCTCACAACAACATGAGCTCATTATATAATTAAAGAGTCACTTACCACAAAAATTCAAACTATACATATGATCAATATTATTCATGAAGGAAATAACATATCCAATACACAATAAGTGCAAAACAAGCAAAGGATAATTTTTCCATGAAACTTCATTTTAGCAAAAACCTTTTTCATGAATATTCACATCTTTGAAAAACAAGACAAATTAAATTCACTCATTATTTTTAATTATTAATAGGACAACTTACCTCAATAAACAAAGAGATGAGGGTAACGTGACTTCATGTTGTCCTTGGCCTCCCATGTTGCTCCCTCAACTAAGTGGTTTCTCCATAGGACTTTTACGGAGGCCACCTCTTTGTTCCTCAATTTCTTTACTTGAAGATCAAGGACTTCCACCATAAACTCTTCATAGGAGAGGTTCTCATCCACCCCTAGACCCTCAATTGGAATAACGGACTGGGGATAACCGATGCACTTCTTGAGCATGGAAACATGGAACACCGGATGAACCGATGCTAGTTCACTAGGTAGTCTCAACTCGTATGCAACTTTTCCAACCATTTACAAACTTTCATAGGACTAGGATTCACTTCCCTTTCTTGCCAAATCTCACCACCACTTTCATGGGTGAAATTTTTAGATACACCTTATCACCTTCTTCAAATTCTAAGTTCCTCCTCCTATGGTTGACATAAGACTTTTGCCGGTATATGTTGTTTTCAATCGGTTCCTTATCATGTTAACTTTCTCCAATGTTTTATAAATCAATTCGGGATCAAAAAAATGAAGACTCTCCCACTTCAAACCATCCAATCGTAGATCTACATATCCTAACATACAACGCCTTAAAAGGATCCATGGTTATAGTTGAATAGTAATTGTTGTTATCAGAAAACTCAACCAAAGGAAACTGTTTATCCCAATTTCCCTTGAAATAAATTACACAAGCTCTAAGAATATCTTCAAGGGTTTGAATAGTACTCTTCGGTTGACCATCCGTTTGGGGATGAAAAGTTGTGCTTAACTTCACCTTTGTACCTAACCCTTTTTTGGAATAACCTCCAAAACCTAGATGTGAATTGTGCATCCCTATCCGATATGATGGATTACGGAATACCATGATGACACACAATCTCATCTATGAAGATCCTTACATAATCATCCGCTGAGTAAGTGGACTTGACGGGAATAAAATGAGCGGATTTGGTCAACATATCCACAAATACCCATATAGAGTCATTTTTCCTTTGAGTCCGAGGCAAACCTACCAAGAAGTCCATATTAATGTCTTCCCACTTCCATGTGGGAACTTGGATTTCTAAAAGTATGTCATCCGGCTTCTGGTGCTTGACTTTAACTTGTTGGCAATTCCGGCACCTTGCAACCAATTCCGCTATGTCCCCCTTTAAGCCATCCCACCAAAATACTTCCTAAGGTCATGATACATCTTTGTATAGCCCGGATGAATATAATAACGAGAACTATGAGCTTCTTCAAGAATCCAGTTTCTCAAGTCATGTACATTGGGCACACATAACCTTTCTTGATACCTCAAAACACCATCCCCCTAAAGAGAATGACTCATTATGCTTACCAAGAACCGATTCCTTCAACTCCATCAATGATTGATCAAGGTGTTGCTTGGACTTTTCCTCAACCACCAATGACGATTCGGAGTTATGATGGACCATACAACCACAATTTGGGGAATCTTCCAATCTAATACCCAAACAAGCGAACCTACTGTCACGACCGGGGAGCAGCCCCTAGAAGTAACATGGCGTACTTGACCTCTCAGAGGTCTTATACAAGCCCATAGTTATCATTCATCGCATTGATATAGGTAAATTTAGCGGAATATTTAAAACTTTCATAAGAAAAACATCACATGCTAGAACTTCACTTCCAATGTATATACATTAAATATCATAATACATAGTTAAAGACTCTAAGTATTTTTTCCATCTTAGACTCAACATCAATAGAATAGAATAGGGACATGACCCTTATCATTATAACATAATATCTAAGTTATTACATATACTTTGAATGAAACATAATATATGAAATCCTTGAAAAATAAGGATCCCCTTTCTTGAACTTGAGAAAGATATCCAAGACCTTCACTTTTTAAGAGACATCCTCTAGTCCACACCACCTACACTTTGTGTAAAAAGATGAAGAAGAATGGTGTTAGTATAAGAATGCACTAAGTATGGCAACCATGCAAAGACATGCATTTAAAGAGGACATTTTTCTTTGAAATCATGCAATATACTTTTTGAAAGATTCTTCATAAACATTGACACAATTTTACAATATAATTCACATACTTCATATATGCATAAACACTCTCCATGTCAACACACCAAGTTACATACATTGCTTTTAAAGCACATCAACCATGTTCATAACATTATCTTCTTTTGCATTAACTCATTAACCCCTAAGTAACCCTTTAGTGATACTTGGGGAAATGCATGAATAGTTTACCATATTACCATCCACAGTCAAGCATCACCTTAATGTCACCAAGGTTAACATTCATACAACCTTCATTAAGTCAACATATATATTTATAGAAGCATAACATATCATGAGACACATAGTTCACATGTAACCCATCATACATTATGAACCACATATAAGGCTTATTGCAAGGCAACATACAAGTCAACACTACCAATAAAATCATAATAAAACAATAGTTAACTAATGCATACTTGAATATCATTTCATCAAAACATCATAAGACTTTACTTATAATCCCAATCTAAGACTATTAGTGCAATTGTAATACCCCGGAAATCCATGACCTATAATAGAGCCTAATATGTTCATTAATAATGATTTTAGACCTAAAATAAGTATAAATAACTTGTTTGAGAAGTATTGGATCCATAGGATAAAAGAAAAGCCTTAAGGTCCGGAAACTAGCGAAATAAACCTAGTTGACGTACCTATGTTTGGTGAAGTTTTTGGATGGTCATATGAAGTCCAAAACTTGTAAAAAGACTTTGATTAGGTAGAAGTTGGGCGAGTAAGCTTCCAAGGCATCTTGCGCGCAGGTAGATTCGGGTGGTTGCTGCGCATCGCGCAACCAACACGTGGGAATCTGTAGTTAGCCTCGCGATGCAGGGCTAACACGGACCCTACTGCCTCTTCTTAAAATTAGAAAATAAATTAGGGAATTAGCCTCGCGACGCGCACCTACTTCCCAGATATCGTAAAAGTCGTATTTTGGGTGTTTTGACTTCACAACTAAACCCATATAAGTTAGGGGTCTTTTGGGTAATTTAATGGGTGACTATATAATGTCTTAGGGTCTGTTTTAGGTGAATTTTTATCACTCAAACAAACTCCCACAAGTTGAACTCAAAAATCTCTCTCTCCCAAATTCTCTCTCTTCCTCCAAAACTTCGTTGAAGCCCGATAGAGCTCCAAGAAGAAGATAAAGACTTCAAGTTTTTCAACTCAATTTCATGGATTAATCTTAGTTAAGGTATGGTTTCTTTCACTCTTGGGATTCCTTTCCAAAGAGGTCCTTCAAAAGATGATTTCTAGATCCGCCAAAACAAGGGGTTTTCTCCTCACATGGGTCTTCTTTTTAAAACGAAATTGTGAGTTAATTGTGATGAATTATGATGAATTAATGTTGTTTAAGTATGAATTGATGGTCAACTGATGAATTCCTATGATTTTTCCCTTGACCCATGTCTTTCCCCCAAATTCCTAATTTCTTGGATTAATTAAGGTTAATTGTTGAGGGTGATGAACATGTCACTTGTTTACTTTTATTTTAGTTATGTTAATACTTCATGAATTTTCCTTTTTCATGTGTTGGTTGTGAGTTCTTGGGTATTGAAGTATGAAGTCCCATGAAGGGCAATGGGGTATGATCTTGATTCTCTTTTGATCTCAATTATGCAAGGTGAAATGTACTTATGTAATAATCATGCTATTGCTAATTGTGTTGTTGTGATCTTGGTGAAAAGGATACCTCATCCCTAACCCTAGATCTATGAATCGGCTATGAAGTATGAAATTATGTTTGATGTGATCATTATATGATTGAATGTAGTTTCTCATGAATTACAATGTTGTGTCTAAAGTGAAAGGATAGTTCTCACTTGTGATCACCTATGAGCTATTATGATAAGATGTTTACTTAAAGGTCAAAAAGAGACAAATGTGAACTTGTATTATGTTATATGATGATTACTAAAGGGAATAATTTCTTAGCACCGAAATGGCATGTAAATTAGATGGAGGTCTCACGTTAGTAAGTACGATCTCCCACATGGGTTTCTTCACGGTAGTAAGTCCGAATTCCCTGGTTATGTGTTGTCTCATGAGATGGAAACCTACATGTTAGTAAGTCAAGGTTTCTAGCAACAATCTCCTTGACCCTTAACTATGTGCCCACATAGGACTCTAGCTTAGTGGATCCACCTAGATAGCTACGTACAAATGGTTACACTTTAGGGAAGTGTTAACCCTCTCTTTTAGATGTGGGAGTAGATAACCCGATTCCATATAGCTCACATGGTCTTATGTCGGTTATTGCATTTGTCTCCCTAATGCAAACGTAATGAACAAGTATGCATGTGAACTCCTATTAGGGTCGTCTTAAAGTCTACCACATAGGGTAAGGGAGGGTATGGGACTTCTCTGACTCATTGCACATGTGGGATCCTAAGGCATGGTTGTAGTAGTATTCTTTTATGATTATGATTATGATTATGGTTATGTTAATAAGCTATGAGTAAGTATTGATGTATAAGCATCTTATGAAAATATGTTGTATGTACGAAGTGGGTTGCTCAATGTGATACTTAGCCTTGGATGGGATTATGGGGTTCTATCTTTGACATTGCACAAGTATTGCTTGGGTGATCTACATGTTGGATTGCAATTATGTTGAATTGAATTATTATGCTTCTTATATATGCATGTTGAGTTAAATTGATAGAAAACATGATTTTGACTAAATTTTCCTTTTCTCATGCATTGATGATTTTTGTGCATACCAGTCATACTTAGTACATGTGTTTCGTACTAACTCATATTTCTCTCTTATCCCCCAAATAGTTTAGGTTCGGTCCATTGTGGACATTCATGGTCATTGAAGAAGAAGACTTGGCTCTTTCCTAAGTCAATTGGTGAGTCCTCATGAGTTTCGAGGATAGAACCACTTGTCAAGCCTTATTCATTTTTGTCTATGTTTTGAGATAATTATTCCATTCTCGTTTTGAGACTTCATTGTCACACCCGGATTCTGGAATTCGAATATAACCGGCGTCGTTAACCTCTCAGAGGTCGCAGACAAGCCTATTCTTAGCTTTCATCACAATCATAAAGTAAAATTTGCGGAAAATTTATAACTTTTTAATATTTATCGAAGTATACATAGAATTCATATAGTACTGCATAAGAGTGATATTTTAATAGATCAAACTAAACAACCATCTATTAAAGATTAAACAATTGAAATAAATGATCGTAATAATAATAATTATAGTTTGCCAATCAGCCTTATTACAAACGCATTGAAACAAATGTTTGAATTCAAACTCTAGGGACTATCTCCTCTAGCTATGTCTAATTTACTAAGCTATAATAATAAATGTAGCATCCTCGAACTCAAGAGGACCTACCAAAGTCCGGAGATCACTAATCGAAACCGCTTTGTCGAAACTTCAATCTTATCTTGGACCTGCGCAAATAGTAATAATATATGGGGTTAGTACATACTTGTACTAAGTATGGGTGTATGCACATAAACACGTAAGGACTAGGCATAATCAAAGAAAAGTCTTCCTAAAGCAACATGCCATTTCTGGAAAGTTAAGTCACTTTACTTTCTTAAATCGTTACTTATGATTCATGCTATGAATATGACATATTCTCATGCAATTAAGGCACACATTTCTATATGAACATAATACCTTGGAATCATGAACATAATTTTAGAACAACTTAAACGAAAGTTTATTATTTTGATCCTCTTAGCCCGAGAGCCCCTATTTCCAGACTTACTTTATTTTTCAGTCTTTTCTTCTTTCTGTTTGTAGTTCAATGATCTCTTTGATCCTATGTCTTACTTACAGTGCAATGATTCATTGTAGTCCCATACCAACAATAAATATAGTAAGTAATTCACAAGACTAAGGAAATGATTTGGCTACATTACTTTCAAGTTAGATTTCTTTATTCTTGTTAAATGGGGATGAATATATTTATAAGTCAATCTTTATTGGCTATGCCCATTAGTTGATTATTTGAGATATATAGTTCTTGGGACATATATTCACACTCCAATATTAGCACAAACCACTAACTTGTTTATGCTTATCAAACACTGGTGATTGACATTCTTAAGCTCTTACTTACATAGCTCACTAAGAACTTACGTTTCTACTTCTTTACTTTGTTGTACACTTTGAACATGCTACTTTATTCTTTCTTACTCTCATAAAGAATTCTTTAGCATTAACGGAAGTAGATCATGCGAGCTAACATGAAATCTAGTGTCTCCCCCACACCGAAAAGGTGTGGTTCACCGGTTAAGGTGAACCAAGTTCTTTGTCTACCCCACACCAAAAAGGGTAGTTCACCGGCTAAAGTGAAACCAAGTCAGTGTCTTCCCCACACCGAAAAGAGGGGTTCACGGCTATAGTGAACCGAATACTTTCCTGAGATTTAACTGACATAGATCATATGAGCTAAACATGAAATCCGGTGTCTTCCCTACACCGAAAAGAGGTGGAATCACCGGACAAAGTGAAACATACTGCTAGCCTTCTTAGGCTAGTACCCCTATGCTGGAAAACATAGTTCGAAGACTAGGAGATGTAAGGAGACCCTGATCCACCTGGGTGGTGATCTCATCTCATGAGACTTACATGTGCTGGCACAAGCTCATTGCTAGTCTGTCGGTGCTAAGCTCAGATCTATTTTACTTTATTATCTTTTAGAGTTGACTCAAAAATTATAGAAGCTTGCTTCTAGTTATGAGGTTTACTTAACTCTATGGATGACTGGTCATCCCTTTCTATACTTGATGAATATGAACTTAAGTCTTACATTATCATCATGGTGCGAGTGAGACTTGTCTCACGGATACTAGCACCCTCTTATGTGAGTATTTTTTACATAATCGATTGAGGGTAATTGAGACTTGTGTCACTTCTTTTAACACTCTATATTAGGTCAATTTCATAACTTAAGCTTTTAGTTATTTCATTACTCACTTTAACTTGTTCAACGTTTTTTGGTAGTGTTGTACAATTCTTTATGAAAGATATAACTACTTATTCAATGCTATTACGTTCACAAGTTTGTGTGGATAGGGTATGTTGGGACATGTCCCATTGATTGGCATACCCTATTTTATGAGTTAATAGATGTAGAGATAAGTATAACTTTACATGATTTGGAAGATATATGATTAGACATAGTTTGCTAGCCAATTTGTTGGCATAAATCATAATTTCACTTGATACTTGTCGTAATATTATCAATACAATTTCAATTACTTCATGAATACATTATAGTAATCTAACATGTTAAACAAGCCAACTTTTAACCTTTGATTATCCTATGAAATAATTCAATGAACAACTTATCACAATTTCATCTTCTCGAACACAAGTAGGCATTACAACATTTAACGTTCATGTAAATAATACCCCAAGTATGAGGATCTAACATGTAGGTTTCATTCGACATATAATTCACTAAAACCTACACATAATGATCAGTTAGCACCACATACAAACAACATGCATAGAGATTTACATTCTACATACTACAAGAATAAGAAATCGGGAGAACTACGGAGATGAACATGCGATTCATTGGGAACAACACTAGTTTCGATATTTTGAAGTCAAAACGTTTGAAAAGCCTCTTTGAGAAAGAATTCCAGGAGAGAAAACCCATACCTTACTGTAGAATTTAATCTATGAAGATCAGATCGCACTTTGCACGAAGACCTTGAAGAAAATGCTTGAACTCTCCTAGGGTTTCTTACGTTTTCTCACTTGTTTTTAGTTGTAGCATTTTTTATGAATAACGTGAGACTAATTCTTTATGAACTTAATGTTAACTAATTAAACATAGACTATATAAATTAACACAAATAACTTAATTAGCTAATTGCCAAAATGCCCCTCTAAATTGACTAGAATTAGAAGAACACTTGACTTAACCGAAATCTGGAAATTGCTAAGTGGTTTTGGTTTTGTCCAAATATATTAATTAATTAAGTTGCTAATTTAATTAATTAAGTAACCTAGGGTAATTACTAAAGTACCTCTAAGTTGTTAAGACCGTAACCAATTATATAATTACCAAAACGCTCCTCCTAATTTTACTACAAATAGAAGAACGATTGAGTTAACCGAAATCTAGAAATTTCTTAAGTGTTTCGGTTTTGAATATTTAAATTAATTATTTAAGTTGCTAAATTAATTAATTAGGTAAATTAGGGTAATTACTAAAGTAACCCTAAGTTGTTAGGACCATAACCAACCCTATGGACCATCCTAGGTTAGGTACTAGGATGTCTCTTAGTTAGTAACTTGTCTTAAAGTCACCCGGTTATGTATTAGGTTATCGGGTCCCTTAGTTAGTTATGTTTGGTTTGTACTAGGTTAGTTAGTTAGTTAGGTCAGTTAGTTAGAGTCTAGGACCGGTTAGGGAGCTTCACCCCACGTGGGTGGACCCGGACGCACGCATGTCCCTAACCACTCTAACCGAATTGGTTAGATTGTCTCTTGGCCAGTTGCACATGTGCTTGCACATGTGTTGCATGCACTTTCCTAACTAACTATTCTGTAAGGTTCATTTGGAATGTTTACTTATTGTTCCAAGGATCCTCACTATGTCCTTCGGCACTGCTTAATCTACCTGATCATTTAAATGGTTATGGGCTATGGTACTAGGCTTGACACTTGGATGCCTAGTACTTGATGTGTTAAGTTGAGAATCAATATGTGTATTTTTTAGCTTAGAGTCTTCATTGCAGGTATAATTCTTATACAATCTTGGATTATATTCTAAATTACTTGTTATATATAGAAATTGTCTAATACCCTTAAGCCAATATTCTATAATTTGGCCAATATTTATCAATATTGGGCATTGGGATGCCTATGTACCCCAATACGCATTCTTAAAACCTAATAGGCTCTTTACTAGACATGTACATTTTTATGTGATGTTACATTCATTGTAGCCTATATAGGCATATTGTAATAGACTAAGTGCTATGCCCAAACAATTGCGATTCATTCTTTAGATTGTTAAATGTGAGACGAACTATTAGACTATGTTGTTATTAAATGTTAAGCGAGAAGTCTGTGTATGCTTCCTATGTAGAGGTCTATGTAAACCTCATTACTCTATAAGTAAAAGTTTTAAATTTCCGCACATTTTGACCTATGATATGTGATGACTAATTCTCGAGGCTTGTCTTAGTGCTCTTCGAGGACGACGACGCGGGTAGCGACTAGGGTGTACTTTGGGTTGTTACAACAATGTACATGTGAAGCCCCATAACCTCACACATACTAAGTAAACCTACAAAGAGACAACAAGCATACTCAAGCACCATATAGTATAGGATACTCTTGAGAACACCATTCAAGAGCTCCTATGTTGACTAGATCATCATACATTCATAATGGACATACTTTCATGTACAGAGAGTAATCACGCTAGGAGTTATTCTATGATGAGAATAGGTAATAGCCGACATAGACCATGGTAACTAGGCATGGAATCCGGAGTCAACCCTACTCCGATAAAGGGTGTTCTATTTGCCAATGGTAGAACTTGGACACATCCCATGTAGTCACATGGTTAAGGAGACCAATCATGCCCAGAATTAGCAAAAGTATTAATCAATACTGAAGAAACTACGGAAAAAGAGATAATAATTGGAGGAATACCAATAGTGATAAAATTTAAAATATATCAAGGGAATGAAAATATAACCTTAGGAATAAAATGGTTAGAACAAGTTAAACCATATAATCTAGAAGATAAGCAGTTGACAATAAATTATGAAAATAAAAGAATAATAATAAAAAGAATTTTAATATAATAAAAATGATCCTTTGCAAGGATGGAAAAAACATAAAACAAAAGTAAAAATTGAGTTAGTTGATGATAATAGTATAATAACCCAAAAACCAGTAAAATATAATTTTAATGTTTAACTGAATTCAAGATACATATAAATGAATTACTAGAGAAACGATATATACAAGAAAGTAATAGTAAGCACACAAGCCCGGCATTTATTGTAAATAAACATAGTGAAAATCCTTTCTTCAATGCTCTTGTTGTAGGTTGTTCCTCTAGCTTTAATAATGATAAAATCCACTTTTGGAATTCATCCATATCTGATCTTCTTAATTCTCTTGAATTTGAATATATCATTACCTGATCTCTGGCGTAATAACTCCATATAGCATTTCCATTTAAATAATTATTAGCTAATTCTTGAATTATAGTTGATATGCAAATTTTAAAGTATGAAAAGATTCATGCTTGTCCCAATGATATTATGCTTTTCAGAAAAGAGTTTGCCAGTATGGATGTCAATGAATGCAAAATTTGTGGAGCTTCTAGATGGAATAGTAATGCAATGAAAATTCGAGCCAAGGCCCTAAGGTATTTTCCTTTAAAACCAAGATTACAAAGATTTTTTATGTCTTCAAAAACTCCTAATGTAATGCTGGATCCATTTACATTCTTGATAGCCCCTGAAATGTATTTAGTTTTATCTATAACTTCTGTTGGTATGCTGAATATTAATTGTCTAACTACTCGAACAGAAACCTTCTTCAACAAAACAACATTTTTTACGTTATGTGTTTCAATAAGAATACTTTAAATAAAAAGATAAGTATCATTAACGAAGCAGTTAAAAGGTTTACTTTCTAAACTATTTCTTAACTGAAAAATCTGGACCAAATTACCTGCTCATTTTTGTTTGTAAAGTACAAAGCAGCATGTACAAGGATGAGAGACTTACGTAACAACACTGTATCCTTTGCTTAAGCAGTTTGCTCTAGTTCTTTTGTTGCCAATCTTTAGTATTACCTGATAAGAAACTCATTATTTGTACAACTTAAAGTAGCATTCACAAAAGAGAAGGTATGACGAGCAAATACATACAAGTAGAGAAGAAATTAAGCCAAAAATTACATATACCAAAGTTACCAAACCTCTTTCTGTTGCTATCATTATCTTCCCTGTTGCGTGTTTGTATTGGATTTATTGGTATAGTTGAATCTATAGGTTTTGTTGGTATAGTTGCAACCCTTGAAGTGTAGTTAGTTTTAATTATATGTTTTGTTGGTATAGTTGCATATTAGTGGTCTAATTACTAAAACTACTTTGTGCACAATTTTCTCCTCATATATATGAACTTTCTTTTGTTCCCTATTTGTATTGGTGGAATTTTTCTATACCTTAAATTTGATCAGATCTCAGACCATTTTGTACACGGGTTTGAGACATAAATTAATGTATGTGTGTATGTATATGGATCGTACATCCTAGTAAGTTTTATCATTTTTTTTCTCGAAGAATGTTTGCTAGTTGTAGCATAGGGTTTATGCATTGTGTACATTCAGAAGGCCACATCTTGGGAGATTGCTTCAGGTGGAATTTCCCTCGTTTTTTGTCCTCTGAACTTTTTTTCTTAGGTTTCTACTCAGGCTGTCAATGTGCTTCCGTTCTTTAAGGGTTTGTTGCTTTGGCTATGAATGTGCTTCTCCTTTTTCTTTGTTTGTTTTTTAGGTTGTGAATGTCTTGATACAGAACATTCTTTTGCATACTAGAATCATTTGTAGATGCACATAGCTTTTTTTTATGTAACATTTGGCCTACTAAATATTTCGCTAGAGTATGAGAACTTGTTGTATCTCGTGATACTTTTATTAATTGAATTTCATGTTATCACAAATTTATTTTATTATTTCAGGTCACGCGGATATGATTTTCAAAAATTATGTCTATGAAATATATCAATATGATGAACCATTGTGGAAATTCCTTGAAGACACTATTTTATTGGATTTGTTATCTAATGACTCAAGATGTTTTGTTAATATAAGTTTAGTTTTAAATTTATGATATTATAATTTTGATTAATACTTCATTTTGTTTAGATTTGATGAGATATATTATGTCCTATGAATCATATTATATATATTTTAGCATTTGATAAACATTATCACATCCAATTGGCTATTTTTTATTAGAATTTTGTTGGATTTATTGGTAGAAGTGTGAACTAGATAATTTTATCAATGGATGTGGTCATTATAAATTACGGATAACATGTTGGTCGTTAAGGTTTGTGAATTTTAGTGTCAAAATAAATGAATTTTCTAGCCAAAAATATTGGACACAAATGGAGGAAATTAAGATGCTTTCAAAAGGATATTCTAGCCTTTATAATTGCCACCAAACTATTGTCATTAAAAATATGGATTTTTAGCGGTAATTTTATCGAATTTACTAGCTATAAAAATGGACGCTACATGAACATTATTGTCGTTTCAAATTTCATTTAACAACTATTTTTATTGCCACTAAAACTAATGCGTTGTAGCAGCAATTTAGTAGGATTTAGCGTCTATTAAAATGGACACTACACAAGTATAACTAACTGTTATTATTGGATTTAAAATCTATTTAAATTTCTGCAAGCAATTGTCGCTAGAACAAATGTGTTTTAGTGTCAATTTAGTTCGTTTTAGTGGCAATAAATATTGTCGTTACATGAGAATAACTAAGTTCTTTGCATTGGATTTAGCAGCCTTTTTAATTGCTGCAACAAATTTCGACTATATCAAATGAGTGTTAGCGGCAAAAGACCTGACTTTACCTGCATTTTTCTAAATGGACGCAAAAGCCTTCGCCGACCCTTGATACAGCGGCCAAAGGGCATTGGATGGTAATGTCTATAGCGGCAATAGTTATGGCCACATGCAATTATTAATTGCTGCTATATCCCTTTTTTGTTTAGTGGGAGAACTTTAAGAGGTAAAATTCCTACTAATGAAAAACTAACCATCTTTGGCATTGAGCCAACAAATTGTTTTTGTTGTTGTAACAGGCATGGTATGGACACTATAGAACACACCTTCAACAATGGGACATTTGCTGCAGCTTTGTGGAAGAGCTTTTAAGAATCTGCTTCAGTCACTATAGACCACAGATCCATGCCCCAACTTATCATGCAATGGTGGTCAGCTACTTACAACAATAAAGCTCAGAGGCTACTACTACAAGCTACACCAATATTCAAATGTTGGAACATCTGGAAGAATAGGTGTGCTAAAAAACGAGGAGAAAAACAATCCAACATCAACAGAGTCAACTATGCAACATACAAAGAGAATTCAGATGCAAAAAGCCATTCCCCATTGGCACATCAATGCACAATTTATCAAACTTCAAGCTCTTATCAGACAAACAAAAAAATTCAGATGCAGACACACATTCAGGGAAGCTAATGTTGTAGTTGGTTCACTCTACAAACACAACCACAAAATCACTAACGTATTTTTCAACACCCAACAATTACCTAAGGAAGTAAGGGCTTACTATAACTAGACATGATGGAAATGCCAAGTTTTAGAAGAAGGAAGATTAAGAACATGAAAGAACCTCCTTGACTGTATGGTCAACCTTTTCAATTAGGCTATCCTTGTAGTATAACTTCCTTGAATAGGTTAGTTTTTTTCAGTTTTTGAATTGTAAAGGGAGAGTCTCCCTAGTTTACTTTTCCTAGAAGTCTTTATATTGAGAGGAGTCCTCTCTTTAGGTTCTAAGTCTCTAGGTCTACCTTTTTGTAAGGGGATGAGTTTACCTTATTTTGGAAGCTTTACCACCATAGCACCTGAGGTAAGTTCCCTCTTCCTTGTACTTTTGTTTTTATTAATGATAAGGCCTGGGGTTTTTGATCAGCCCCTACCCCTCCAAGGGTAGTTCAATTTTAAAAAAACATTAAACACTAAATCATAGATTTTAAAGATAAAATCCTAAACCCCCAACCCTAAAACCTATAAAAAAAAACTAAATCCTTATCCTAACCCTAATTCTAACTTTAACCCTAACCATAACTTGAAACCATAAACCCTAAACCTGAAGCCCAAAATACCTAAATCTAAATACTAAACACTAAACCTTAGATTTTAAACCTCAAATCCTCAACCTCAAAACCTAAAACCTTAAAAAACCCTAAACCCTGTCTTTAACCCTAACATTCACCCTAATCGTAACCCTATATTGTAAACCGTAAATCCCAAACCCAAAATACAAAAACACAAATATTAAATACTAAACCATAGATATTACAACTCAAATCGTAAAACCACAATAGTACAACAAAAAAAACCTAGACCCTAACCCTAACCCTAACCCTAACCTTAACCCTACCCCTAACCCTAAACCATAAATGCAAAGCCATAAGCCCAATATACCAAAACTCAAACCTTAAACACTAAACCATAGATATTAACCTACAATAGTAAGCCCCAAAGCCTAAAACCTTAAAAAAACTAAACTCTAACCCTAACCTTAACCCTAAGCCCTAAACACTAAACCCTAAAACCCAAGACTAGAATACCAAAACATAAACATTAAACACTAAACAATATATATTGAACCATAAATCCTAAACCGAAACCCGAAAACCTATAAACAATACTTAATCCCTAACCCTAACCCTAACCCTAAACCTAAACCTAAACCCTATACCCTATACCCTAAACCCTAAACCCAAAATACAAAAACTATACATTAAAAACTAAACCATAGATATTAAACATCAAATCCTAAACCCTAAACCCTAAAACCTAAAAAACACTAAATATTAAACCCTAAACCTAATCCTAACCCTAAACCCTAAACCCTAAACCCTAAGCCCCAAGATCAAAATACCAAAACCCAAACATTAAACACTAAACCATAGATATTAAACCTCAAATCCTAAACCCCAAATCCAAAAATCTAAAAATAAACAGTAAACCCTAAACCCTAACCCTAACCCTTACCATAACCCTAAACCCTAAAACCAGAGCCCAAAATACCAAAAAATAACATTAAACACTAAACCATAGATATTACAATTCAAATCCTTAACCCTAAAACCTAAAACCTAACCCTAACCCTAACATTAACCTTAAACCTAACCCTAAATCATAAACCATAAACCCCAAGCACAAAATACCAAAACTCAAACATTAAACACTAAAACATAGATATTAAACAAAAATCCAACACCCCAAACCCTAAAACCTAAAAAAAAAAATTAAACCCTAACCCTAAGCCCTAAATTCTAAACCCCAAGTCAAAAATACCGAAACCCAAACATTAAACAATGAACCGTAGATATTAAACCTCAAATCCTAAACCCCAAAACCTAAAACCTAAAAAAATTCAAAACCATCCCTAACCCTCACCCTTAAACCCAAAACCCAAAACCCCAAAATACCAAAATCCTAACATTAAACACTAAACCATATATATTACAACTCAAATCCTTAAACCCTTTAACGATCGGCTAGCACCCCCTAGAAGTAACCGGCGTCTTCGTACTTGAAGAGGACTAATAATAGCCTCTTAGCATTCGTCATTACATTTTATATGTTAAAATGCGGAAAAAATAAAACTTTTAGGTATTGATGTTTATAGAGACCTCTCGCATACTACACATATATACATATAAAGTTTACTTAGACTACTCGCATAGGAAACTTACATAGGCTTCTCGTTTAGACAATATACATAACGTATAAGAATGTATTCTAATATATCATCTCACATTAAACCATCTAGAATGGAGTACAATATTCGGGAATAGCCCATATTTCATTACAACGAAAGCCACATATAGGCTTATACAATAATAGTCTTCAAATGAAATAGAAGGAAACTAAATTTCTTTAGACAATAAAAACATCAAGTAGCTAGATAGTGGCATCATCCTCGGAATGGTGAGGACGTACGAAACACTTTGGGAAATATCAAAGTAGTCTTCAGTCGGCCTCATAGAAACTCAACAGCCGGAACATACATATTGTAGAAACATAGAAATTGGGTTTGTACACCACTTGTATTAAGTATGGTTATATGCACATATAACATTTGAAAGCGTACATGAAAGGGGCCATTACTTTAGAAAAAATTCTATGTCATTTGGAAAGCCTTTAATGCACACAAGATAGCATATACAAGATAAGGATCACAATAACATAAGACATGTACATAACCAAAGATTATAATTTACTCCACATAATCAAGTAAACAAAATATGAGGTCATAAGTAATGATTTGCTTCATACAACATATCATCATAGGTAGTCATCACCACATATATCAATTTAGACCAATAAAAACTCATTAACATAGTAAGCATCATATAAGAGCGTTATCATGTAAATTAACATATCATAATACATAAAATCATAATGCATAAGACCATGTCCTAGGACTCCCTTTAGAGTGTACCTGTGCAATATCTAGGTAGAGTCACATACCCCTACCTATCATAAGTAGACCCCTCAAGTTATCCTAGTCAATGTCCATCTTCATTTAGTCATTCATTTTACTTTCGGGAACAATTTCTTTAACTGATATAGACCACATGAGCTAAATGTTGAATCCGATGTCATGAAACCTTAAACCGAAAGCAGGTGGACAAATTGCCAAGGTAGTACCAAAACATAAACATAGCGTCTAGGTGGATCCACTAGCTAGTATTCCTTTAGGAGAAACATAGTTCAAGAACTAGGAGACATGCTTGAGACCCTCTTTATGCACCATGGCATTGTAATCTCTATCTCATGAGAACCATTGTGAACCTACCTTTCCACATTGGGAAGGGACACCTCTCATAACTAGTTCACTCGGTACTAAGTTAAATTCCCTTTTTGAAATGTCTTTAATACTTTATTAATCAATCATAGCTTAATGTAGGTCAAAGGAGACTGACCCCTCGTATATCAAAATCGTTAGCTCATTAGGAATTACATGAGAACTTCCTTTCATAACAACCCTCATATATGTGAGATTAACACATTATCATCATCATGTCATAGTAAGGCACATAAGTGATTCACAATAAACCTTATAGCATCATACCTTAATCATAATCTCACAATTCGCATATTCAATAAATTTCAATTAAATTCATCACACCATCACCTACTAAATCGAATCACATGTACTACTTCAATTTAACATCATCATCAAGTACTAGCCATCACAATTGAAATAAAGGATTCAAGATCATAAGGTCTTACCAATTCACCTTCATAAGTCTCCTTCAATGGTATTAAAATCAACAAACCATATTCATCCATAAATAGTGTTAATAACATCATGCAATAGTAATCTATACAAGAATTAAGTCAATTGTATCATCACTACCCAAATTAACTTCAATTCATAACCTAGGGTTAGGGGAAAAAGGTTAATCATGAATTCTTCGTGAAATAGATCCAATCCCAACAATACATTACCTTAGTCATTCCATGAATGAATTAAAATAAATAAACAAAGTCTAACAATCAATACATTCATCAATTTTCATCAATTTATAAGCAAGATCCAAGATTTGCGAAAAATTGGAGAAAAAGACATGATCCACACGAAATTCCAATCAATTAGCATCAATTACACAACAATATACACTGAATTAGACATTAGTAATCACAATTGGTCATAATCAATCATAATTTTAAGATTAGAAGAAAACCTATCTGTAGAAGAAAACCCTTGGAATTGGGTGATTTATACATCAACTTTGAAAGAACCTCTTGGGGAAAGTAATCCCAAGAGTGAAGAACACATACCTTAATAAAGCTTAATCTATGAAATTCAAGTAAATTCCTATAGAAATTGGTCTTCTTCTTCAAGCTTTCTTGTTCCTTCTATGGAGGTTGAATGGAGAGAGAAAGTAGAGAGAGGTGAGAGCTTTTGGGTTTTGACTTGGGGATTTTATTTGAGTGAGTGAATGTGAGGTAAAACTGATTTAAAATCAATATATAGGCCTCCCATTAAATACTAAAAATACCCCTCACTTAGGTTGACCTTTTCATGAAGTCAAACCTGAATTCCAAATTTTAGATTTTCTTCAGGGAACAAGTCCACATCAAGGAGCCGGTCCCTCAAATTTTCCAAAATTAATTTTATGAACCAGATGAGTACACTATGTGTCCATGTGGCAAACCAAGATACTGGATCTTGGTGGACCAAGTCCGTGACGCGCAGACATTCCACCTAAGTGCAATTTGTTGTTGCCTTAGGCAACTTGCTTGGCCAAGGTTGGGGTCCCTTCATGGACCCCTAGGGCGATCCTTGGGGGGTGGGACCTGGAATGTTTTACCCTATATACATTTTTTTACCTATTTAAAGTCTTTTTAGAAGTTTTAGACTTCATATGAAACTCCTAAACCTTCACAAGACCTAAGGGAGTTTTACTAATTCAAGTGCACTAGCTTCCAGGCGTCATGGATGTTTCTTGACGTTTTGACTCTTAAACTTCCTAACAAGTTTTAATGCATTAAGTTATGATTAGAATAGTGTTTTAAGAATTAGTTAATTATGTGAGGCTCTAGATTAGGTCATGGATTTTCAGAGTGTTACATTATCCCTCCCCCCCCTTAGGAACATTCGTCCCCGAATGACACTAAAAATCTTTTGTAGGGAAAGGATAGACTCAATAAGAAGCCCAACCCAAAGCATGTAGATAATGAGTCAAATAACAATGGAGTACTTCAAAACTCAATTCAAAACATATGAACAACATTACACATAGCAACTCAAGTCACAACACATAAGAGCTCAACATATAATAACACATTATGAGGAACTACCTTCTCAACATCAAAATGAGCTTAAAATAACATTAAAGAGCTACCATGCTATTGTTCCCAAGACCACATCAAAAGAGTAAAAATATCAAGAAGACAAAACATATATTTCACATTAGTGCAAGTTAACACAAAAAGCCTCTTTCATGAAAACTCATTTTGTCATCAACTTTACCAAAATATGCACATACTTAGGAAACAAGCAAAATTGATGATATTATTATGTTATTCTAAGAGGAACTACTAACCTAAATTAGGAAAAAAGTTGAGGATAGAAGGATTTCATGTCAGCCTCGGCCTCCCATGTTACTCCCTCAACTAGCTGGTTTCTCCGTAGAACTTTTACGGAGGCAACCTCTTTGTTCCTCAACTTCATAATTTGGCAATCTAGAATTTTCACCGAAACCTCTTCATAGGAAAGGCTCTCATCCACACCTAACCCTACAATAGGAAGAATGGACACAGGATCGCCAATACATTTCTTTAACATGGAGACATGGAATACCGGATGAACCGAAGCTAGTTCACTAAGTAATCTCAACTCATATGCAAATTTTCTTACCAGTTGCAGAACCTCATATGGATCCACATACCGGGGACTCAACTTACCCTTTTTGCAAAATCTCCTAACCCCTTTCATAGGTGAAATCTTCAAATACACCATATCACTTACTTCGAATTCAAGATCTCATCTTCTATTGTTGGCATAGGATTTTTGCTGACTATAGATTGTTTTCAACCTATCTCTTATCACCCAAAACTTCTCCAAAACGTCATAGATTATTTCGAGACCAAGTAGTGAAGACTCAGCAACCTCAAACCGTCAAAACGGATACCTATATCTCCTACCGTATAGTGTTTCAAATGGAGCAATTGAAATACTACAATGGTAGCTATTATTATAAGAGAACTCAATCAAAGGCAAGTGTTCATCCCAACTTCCCTTAAAATCAATCACACAAACCCTTAATATGTCTTCTAGGGTTTTAATAGCACGCTCTGCTTGACCATCCATTTGGGGATGTTAAGCGGTGCTAAGTTTCACTTGTGTACCCAACCCCTTTTGGAAAGACCTCCAAAAATGAGACGTGAATAGAGTACCTCTATCCGATAGGATGGACAAAGGAATCTCGTTAAGACTCACATTCTCATCAATGTATATCTTTGCATAATCCTCCGCCTTATAAGTAGACTTAACGGGGATAAAGTGAGCGTATTTTTTCAACCTATCCACAATAACAAAAATTGAGTCATTTTGCCTCCAAGTTCGAGGCAACCCAACAACAGAGTCCATATTAATTTCTTCCCACTTCCAAGTAGGAACACCCATTTCTAAGATTAAAATACTAGGTTTTATATGCTCGGCATTTACTTGTTGGCAATTTGGACACTTCGATACAAACTCCACTATGTCATTTTTCAATCCATCCCACCAATATACCTCTCTAAGGTCACGATACCTTTTTGTGGAACCTGGATGAATAGAATATCGGGAACCATGAGGTTCCTCTAACACCCTATTCCTCAAAACATCAACATCCGGTACACATAATCTATTTTGGTACCTTAGCACACCAATCCCCCTTGGGAGAATAACTCATTCAACTTGGTAAGTACCAATTTCTTCAACTCCATCAATAGGGGATAAAGATGTTGCTTAGACTTCACCTCAACCACTAATGATGAGTCGGAGTTATTATGAACCATAAAACTACCATTAGGGGAATCTTCCAACCGAACACCCAATCTAGCCAACGTATGAACATATTTCATTAGGTCTTTCTTCAATTCATCTATATGAGACACACTACCCATGGTCATACGACTTAAGGCATCCGCAACCACATTGGCCTTGACGTGGTTGTAGATAACACTCATGTCGTAATCTTTCAACAATTCCAATCGTCTTCTTTGTCGGAGATTCAAATCCTTTTGTGTAGACACATATTGAAGACTCTTATGGTCGGTATACACATCCAAATGAATACCATATAAATAATGCCTCCGTATTTTCAAAGCAAACACTACAGCCGCTAATTCAAGATCATGAGTTGGATAATTCTTCTCATGAACCTTGAGTTGTCTAGGGGCATAGGCTACAACCTTCCCATATTGGATAAGAACACACCCCAAACCCACTCGCTATGCATAAAAATATACCACAAAGCCCTTGGTACCCTCCGGTAAGGTCAACATCGGAGCAGAGGTAAACCTATCTTTCAAAATTTGGAAGCTTCTTTCAGATGCTTCCAACCACTAAAATTTCACACTCTTTTGGTTAAGGTAGTCAAAGGAGAAGCAATGGACATTAAACCATTTACAAACCTCCTATAGTACCCGGCTACACCCAAGAAACTTCTTATGCCGGTTGGAGTCAATGGTTTAGGCCAATTCCTAACCACCTCGGTTTTTGTTGGATCGACCTCTATACCATCACTCGAGACAATATGACCAAGAAACGCCATCGATCTGAACAAAAACTCACACTTTTTATACTTGTAAAATAGTTTGTGTTCCTTAAGGACTTGTAATAGCACTCTCAAATTACCTATGAGTTCACCCTCATTCTTCGAATATACCAAGATGTCGTCAATGAAGACAATGACAAAGGAATCTAGGTAATTTTGAAACACCCTATTCATGAGGTCCATAAAATCTGTCGGGGCATTAGTGAGAACAAAAGATATTACTAGGAAATTTCAGCGACAATACCTAGTTCAAAATGCTATTTTAGGTATATTTTAACCTCTCACCCTAAGTTGGTGATACCCCAACTTCATGTCAATCTTAGGAAAGTAGCTTGCACCTTTGAGTTGATCAAACAAGTCGTCAATCCGAGGGAGAGGATACTTGTTCTTAATGGTGACTTTATTGAGTTGATGATAGTCAATGCACATCCTAAGGGGCCCATCCTTCTTCTTAACAAACAATACCTGAGCACCCCATGGATAAATACTAGGTTGAATGAAACCTTTATCTAGTTAATATTTGAGTTGAGCCTTCAACTCTTTCAATTCGGCTAGATCGATCTGATAATGAAGAATTGAAATGGGAGTCATATCCGATAATAAGTCAATACCAAAGTCAACTTCCCGTTCGCAAGTTATTCCGGGTAAGTCATCCAGAAAACTGTCACATCCCGAGCGCACACCCTAGAAAACATGGCACTCTCGGAGTGCAACCGGTGTACTTGACCTCTCGAAGGTCTTGAAACATATTTTGACACGAAATATCTTAAAACATCTTTCATATTAGAATCATAGAAAACATGAAGTATCAACATATGCCAATCTTAGACTCAAGAATACTTGGGACACGGCCCATACCATACGAATATAGAAATACTTCAACTTTGCTTGAATAATAACTAGATTCCAAGTTTTCCTTCAAGATCCTTCTCACCTTCCACTTACACCTTTAGATATAACAAAATGTATGGAATAAGTACAAAAACACTTGTACTAAGTATGGCTCAATGCATTAAATCATAAAAATGGACATTTATTAGAAACATGCTCTTTTTTTATTAAAACATCATATCATAAGCATAAGAACAACATATAACACTTTAGAAACACATAATATATCACATAAGCATTTTATCACTTTTTAAGGAACATTATAGTTAACCTTACCAATTTACAGTGAACTACTTTTAACTTTACAGTGATCTCATATAACATACAACCTTCTCATTAAAAGTTATCTTAAGACTCAGTTAAATAAGACAAATAGATACCGCCAATACACCCTCTCTAGGCACATATAAATGATCCTC
The DNA here is from genome assembly GCA_022817965.1 of Solanum lycopersicoides. Taxonomy (NCBI): domain Eukaryota; kingdom Viridiplantae; phylum Streptophyta; class Magnoliopsida; order Solanales; family Solanaceae; genus Solanum; species Solanum lycopersicoides. The sequence continues at coordinate 44,219,629 of CM040628.1, read as the reverse complement.
AAGACCACCTATAAAGAGATAAATACACTTACAATACACCAACATCATAAACATGAGATCCTCCTACCAAAGGTGATTCTGAGATTCAGTTGAGTGAGTTGTGAAGCGAGCGCCCATACAATCTCTTCACACACACCTAAGATATCCTTTAGATTACCTAGGATAGAATCATTCTCAATTCAAATAATAGTATAAATATGCCATGACATTCTCTTTCCAAAGGTTATCCCAAAAGACTTACTTAAGCAATGCAAGAAGAGAACGTTCATACATCCTTTCCAAGTTTACCTAAATAATCCTTAAGACTATCTAAATTTAGATCATGTCTACTTATAAAAGTGACATTCCCTGTCTAGAGTCATACTTAAGACTTCCCTAGGTAAGATATGAAGTGACCATTCCTATGCCCCCTTCACACCTTCAGCAACTCTTAAACTACTCTACGTAAGTACTTGGTCATTAACATACTTTCAAACTTAAGTCATTATCTTTACTAGTTCATTAAGAGACATTCATCACATATAAGGACATTCAAGTAATTGTCTTGGAGAAGACCTAGGTACTCACTCACTAACATCTTCAAAGTTTATTGTGAAATGTTTAGATAGCATCTCATACCACCACCTAAGCTTCATAGAACTTCTCCAATACTAGAGGGTATCCCATATGATGAGAATAGTCAATATTCGACATAGACCATGGTAGCTAAACATGGAATCCGTAGGGGACGGTGTTCAACTTGCCAATGGTAGAACTTTGACACATCCCATGCAGGCACATGGTTAAGGAATATGAAGGGTTTCTTTGTTCTCTAACGTCATTTTATCTTAGAGCAACTCTCCTAGCCATACTCACTCTGTGGTAGCATTTGTTCTCATATAGAAATTCAGATAAAGGAGTACATAAAGATGATCGATATCTAGTTCATAACCCAATTACGTTACACCTTACCAAAGAGGACCCCTAGGGTTGCCTTACAAAGGTTAAGAAGAGAGATAAATGACTTTCCTAAGTATTATTTCATGCCTTTCCAGCCAATCGACCCTTAAGTCCATCATTCATACAAGAAGTATACCATTACAACTTTCTACTTCAAGTATATCTTAACCTTCTTTCGAAAGGTTCCACATAATGACCTTCTTTATATAGTTAAAGGTCTCAAATACAAGACAAGGGTACATTAATGCATCAAAAAGAGGTACTTAGATCTACCTAAACAAGACACATCAACTGCACCTTATCACATATAGCATTTCAAGTATCATATAAGACAAACCAAGTCAACTTTAGGTCATCCTATACACTACTATAGCATTATCAACATAACCATCACAAGACTCATATATCCAATTAGGAAGAATCATGCATCAACTCTAAGACTACACACATAAAGACATAGTCATAGTTTTACATGATCACCTAACAACATCAGTAGAAGAACACATATTTCCATATTACTCACAAGTAGATAGATATGATCATACTACACATAAATCCACTACAAAAACAATCATAATATGCCAAGTAATGTCAACAAGGTTATGATCATTATAATACATAAAGTAACGCTGACGAGGCCACATAATTCACAAGTAAAACACATAGCTCCGCCACCATAAGTGGAACATACCAATAACAACATAATTCAAGACCTAATTTACATAATATAATGTCACGCCTCAATTCCTATTAAGACAAACAGGCACCCGATGCCCTAAAGGCCCGAGAGAACCAACCTGTAACTTGTTCTTACTATGAATCTAATTGTAACAATCATGACAAGTTCACATAGGACGCAATGATATGAACAAACATAACTAGACCCAAAAGTTATATACAAGACTTGGCCGTCAAGGCCACAACTCTCTAAGACACAACTGGACCATATACACAAGTCTACAAAGCCTCTAAAATATAGAAGACCTAGATGAGGTCGGGATAGACCCTGCCTTACCCTTAACTACGGAAATACCAAAATCAATTTACTCAATAAGGCTCAGAATCAACTTGGATCTCACCAATAGTAGTAGAGTGTCATGTGCTCCTACTGAGGAGATCTACTATCTGGAATACATGTGTAACATTCCAGAAAATGACATGTCTACTAAAGAGCCCAGTAGGTCTTTAAGAATACGTATTAGGGGTACATAGGCACCCCCATGCCCAATATTGAGAAAAATTGGGCATAGTATAAAAAAATTGGCTAAGGGATATTAAAAGTTTCTATATATTAAAAGTAAAATACATTTTGGGTTGTCCTACCCAATCCAAGATTGCTTGTCCAAGAAATGTACCTGCAAGGAAGACCCTAAGCTAAAAATATTCGCTTCAGAATATTAACACATTAGGTGCTAGGCTTCAAAGTGTCAAGCCTAGCACCATAGCACATGACCATTTAAAATGATCATGTAAATTAAGTAGTGCCCAAGGACATGGTGAGGGTCCTTGGGATAATAAGTAAACATTCCCAAAGGAACCATAAATAATAGTTAGTTAGGAAATTACAAGCAACCCATGTGCAAGTACATGGGGAGATACGGCCAAGAAGGGCCCACCCTAACCGAGTTTGGTTAGGGTAGTTAAGGGGGAAAACGTGCACAAGGGACCACTCCATGTGGGTCCTAACTTCCTAACCAATTCTAGACTCTAACCTACTACACTAAATAACTAACTAACCTAGGACCAAACGAAATAAACTAATTAGTGCACCCGACAACCTAGGACTAAACCGGGTTGACACTAACCTAGTACTAGTTGAAGAGACAACCTAGTAGCTAACCTAGGATGGTCCAAAAGGTTAGTTATGTTCCTAACAACTTAGGGGTACTTTATTAATTCCCCAAGGTTACCTAATTAATTAATTTATCAACTTAATTAATTAATTTAAAAGGGCTAAAACCGAAACTACAAAGGAAATTTTTCAGATTTCGGTTAAGACAAGAAATGGACAACCTAGTACCTAACATAGGATGGTCCAAAGAGTTTGTTAAGGTCCTAAAAACCTAGGGATACTTTAGTAATTACCCTAGGATACTTAATTAATTAATTTAGCAACTTAATTAATTAATTTAAAGGGGGAAAACTGAAATCACAAAGCAATTTCTAGATTTCGGTTAAAACCAAAAAAAGTCAACCTAGTAACTAACCTAGGATGGTTCAAAGGATTGTTTATGGTCCTAAAGACTTAAGGGTACTTTAGTAATTACCTTAGGTCACCTAATTAATTAAATTAACAATTTAATTAATTAGTTTAAATAATAAAAACGAAATTCTTACACTAACCTAGTACAACTCAAGAAACATCTTAGTACTTAACCTAGGATGGTCCAAAAGGGTTAATTTTTGTTCAAATGACTTAGGGGTAATTTTGTACTTACCCTAGGTACCTAAATTAATTCAATTAAGAGTTTAATTAATTAATATAAAGTCAAAATGTTGACCAAAACCATAGTCAACACCAATTTCCAGATTTGACTAAGTGTTACATTCTCCTATGTATAGTCAACTTAGGAGGGACTTTTTAGTAATTACTTAATTAATTTATTTAAATAAATTATTCAACCTAAGTTGTATAATTCAAGATCAGTACCTAAACCCAAAAACAGTAAGTGACGAACGCAAGAAAAAGGCAGAAAATTTATCGATTTTTCTATGGCGATTTCAACGTTTCTTCAAGGATTCGTTCAAGGTGGTCTTCGTAGATTAAGTTCTACATAAGGTATGGGTTTTACTTCTGGACTTCTTTCTCCAAGAGAACTTCCTTTCGAATGATTCAAAGATCTTGAAAACTAATGTTGTTTACCGTCGTTCTTGTCGAACTCCTTTCCCTAGTATCCTTGTTACGATTTCAATGTTGAATAGGTTAGAAATCATGTTGTTGGTATGTGGTGCTGGCTGATCTTAAGGTGTATGGTTTTTGATTTAATTAATGATTGAATGAACCTATTATTTGGACTCGTTTGATGCTAAGTGTTATTACGTGAATTAAAAGAATGATACTATGTTAAAGATATGTCCGAAAATTTTATGTATGAAGATGTTACGGTCTGTTGTGCATGCTTGCTGTTAATATGACGTTATGAAGATGATATATTCATCAAATGCTAATATGATGCTGTACAAGATGTTTAAAAATGTTATCCTACAGTTATGTTATAAGGTTGGCTAATAAGATCTCCATGAAATCATAATTTGAGTGATTGTTTGGCTTATGCCAATAAAATGACTAATAGTACATTGTTCAAAATTTAAATGGGATTGAATATAATGTATTCTTTAAATAATTGAAAAATTGGCTAATGAACAATATATATATATATATATATATATACAACAAACTAAGCATGAACGAATGTAAAATTGGCTTATGCCAACAAAGATGGTTATGAAATCTATGCCCAATTGTTTGTGCCAATACTAATCGTATGCCAATAATAGGCTAACGATACATTGTTTAAAAGTGATGCATGTAAATGGCTATAATATTATGTTAAATAATTAAAATATTGGTTAATGAGTCATACATATTAAATTTAAATATGAACAAACGTAAAATTGGCACATGCCAACAAAAATTGTTATGTAGTTTAATATTCAAAGGTTGAGGCCAGTACTAATTATATGCAAATCTTGTTTAGTTAGAGTATCAAATGATAATATAAGCACTTCTAAACTAATACAATGAACCCATAACCAAGGGCATGCCATTCATTGGGAAAACTCCCAACATGTTCTACAAGAATGAACAATGAACATATGTAACTCATTGAAAGAAGTGCTCATCGTCCATAAACGATGAAATGAATCTACTACACTAAAGTAAAGAAGTAACGTGTGTTATAACATAATTAAATAGGTCTAAATTAAGTAAGTGACCAGAATGGGGTGTTAAATAAAGTGAGACAAGTCTTACTTACACCTAAGCTATTATGATAAAAGAATACTCACGAATGAAGGTGTTAGAATGTGTGGGACTAGTCTCATTAACACCTAAGGATGATATGTAAGGACAATTAGATTCATCAATGTAAATTAAGGATGATATTTAAGGCCAATTCACATTCATCAATGTAAAGTAAGGATGATATGTAAGGACAATTCACATTTCATCAATGTAAAGTAAGGATGACAAGTCATCAAAATAGTAAATAAATCTCAATCACATTATATATGTAAGTGTAAGGACAATTCACACTTAATACGTAAAGAAGAGATGAGAAATCATCTAATCAGCTATGACTACCTCATGCTAGAAACAAGCTTCGATGATGTATGAGTTGAATGTAAATAGGAACTTTAAACTGAGCACCGATAGGCTAGTTATTAGTGGTGATGCCTTCTTTCGGGAAGGGTAGAGGTTCACGTAATTCTCATGAGATGAGACTATCCACCAAGGTGGGTATGGGTCTCCCTAAATCTCCTACTCTTTGAACTATGCTGCCAACATAGGGAACTAGCCAGTGGTTTTCAACCTTAGCAAGTTAGGGATGTTTTGGTTTCACCTTGGCCAGTGACTCCACCTCTTTTTGGTGTGGGGAAGACACCGGATTGCATGAGCTCACATGATCTATGTCGGTTAAAGTTGAATTTCTTCAAAGTATGAATGATAAAGAAATGAACGATACCGAAGGTGTTTGTGCAAAACAATCAGGAGGTGAAATCAGATTCAAGTAATGACATTAGGTCATTCTTGGTCATTGCACTTGATGATCCCGAAGAGAGTCTTAAACTTCATCCTAGGTATAGATGGTGTTTACATCAGCCTACGAATGAATGAAATGAATAATGTGAAGTACGAATGAACGAATGAAGCAGACTCTGTGTTTGTTAAAGAAGGCCCTCGGGTTGAGGTCCCATATGTTGGGTCCTCACTTGAGATGTCTTAATGCTATATCAATGATTCCAAGGTCTCGTGTATATGAAATGTATAATATATAAAACATGAAAGTAATGAAATCAATGGCATAATCAACAGAGAATGGCTTATGAAATGTAATGAATACTTAATGTAATGAATAACTTGTTGTAAGGATAGTCAAATCGTGTCCAATAAAGTTTACAATAAGTAAAGGGCATAGCCAATAATGAATCCTCATGTTATGAAAATGATACAGCCAAATAAATTGGCTTATAATGACTTTATATAATTGGCAGAAGATATTGGCCAAATAAGATTGGCTTATAATGACTTCTTACATTAGGCTAATAATACAATAATACGAATAGTCACTAAAGATTGACTTATAAAGAATTCATGCCCAAAGTAAGCAAGATCATAAACTTTAATGATATGACCCAAGAACTATGCACATTATGGAATCAACTAAAGAATGAGTATAGTCAATAAGTATTCATGCCCCAAATTGTAGTTAAGTCATTTCCTTAATCTCTTGAATTACTTACTTGATTCATTGTGGGTATGGGACTACAATGAATCATTGCACTTGTAAGTATAACACAGGACCAAAGGAGTTATTGAACTACACAACAACAAGAAGAAAAAGACTGAAAAATAATCTAAGTGTGCAAAGAGGAGCTCTCGGCCTAGAGGATCAAAATCTCAAATCTTCGCTCGAGTTGTTCTAAAATTATGTTGATGATACTAATGTCTTGTAATCTTATAGAAAATGAGTTGTGTGCTTTGAATGCATTATAATACATCATATTCATACCACAATTCACAACTAACGAATTAGGAAAGTCTAATGACTAGACTTTCCAGAAATGGCATGTTGCTTAGGAAGAGATTTCATTGATCATGCATAGCTTTATGTTTATGTGTGCATAGACCCATACTTAGTAAAATTGGTGTACTAACCCCCAACTATTTACTATTTTTAAAGGTGCAGGTCAGAGGACAGATTGACGACACTTGCAGCGGTTTGGACTTTAGCGTTTCTCCAAACCATTTGGTAGGTCCTCCTGATTTCAAGGATGCTACAAATTTAGTCTAGCCTTAGTTTTAGACATAGCTAGTGGATGTTGTCCCTAGCATTTCTTTCGTACTTTCATTGCGAAGCTTTGTAATAAGGTCATGTTTGGCAAACTATTTATGATATATTCATCTTCAGTTTCGAATTAATTCTTTATGATAGATGGTTGTTCTCTTATGTTGAGCTTAGTATATGATGTACGTAGTTAATAATTATATAAAGTCTATGTATACTTCATACATACAAAAAGTTTTAAATTTTCCGCAAATTTAACTAGATGAATGTGATGAATGCAAGATGAGGCTTGTCTGCGACCTCTGAGTGGTCAACGACGCCGGTGGCGATTCGGATTCAAGAATCCGGGTCGTTACAAACTTGATATCATAGCATGAGGTTAAATTACCTAGGATCTAAAGCTCAACACAACCACGTTACGTAGTTTCTAGCTTATGGTTGTGAAGCGCGCCACAATCATGTCCTAGAGACTACGTGATGATAGGAAATTTTCCCTTCTTCTACAATTTATTGTGCTATATAGAGCTTTGACACTTTGTGACATTCTAAGTATCTGACTTCCTTCTTGTGTGAATTCGTAGAAGAATACACACAAGAATTAGGATGGCAAAGTGGTCTAAGGCGCCAGACTCAAGATCTAGCCTCCCCAATAAGGGGCCATAATGGAAATGCCCAACGTGGACGAAAGACGTGTGGTGAGTGTGGCTGTTCGCATGGAGGTGAATGCATGGTAATGTCTAAAATCCTGCTATGAGTATTGAGGAGGAGGAGAAGGATAAGTTGGCTGCATACCAACTCAAGAATATGGCTTAGACATGGATTTGCTTCGTAAGTGTTATGCTATAATAGTCTATAGAAACAGGGTAGTAAGGCTTCAGTCCAAATAAGTTAGGTTAAAATAAGAAGGGCGTGGTTCAAATCCAACTGGCCAACAAGATGTTATCTAAGAGGTTAGATATACTCTTTCTAAGTCTGGTTTATGTTTAAGAAAACTCTAAGTTTAAGTGCTTTAGTCGATTTGGTGTGATAGGTCACTAATCGTATGTCTTATAATAGCACTTTGTGAGTTAAAACGAAGTTATGTTTGCATTTCATGTGCTGTTTTTGTGTAGCATAGACATGTTTCCTGTATTGCATGATTTGTGATGTGCATTAAGTTAAGTGTGATTGAGAAGGAAATTCCTCAATCTCAAATATAAAGCTTCTGATAAGCTTGAATGATATGCATCATCAAAATAAGTGTGAATCAGATATTCACAAAAGAGAAACGTTTAAGTATGACAAAGTAACTTTCGAAAGTCACCCTCTTTGTTTAAGTGATGTGTAAGTGTCATTCGGGGACGAATGTTCCAAAGGGGGGGATAATGTAACATTTCGGAAAATTACATGTCTACTGAACAGCCCAGTATGTCTTTAAGAATATGTATTAGGGGTACATAGTCACCCCCATGCCCAATATTGAAAAAAATTGGGCATAGTATAGAAAAATTGGCTAAGGGATATTAGCCAATTTTCTATATATGAAAAGTAAAATACATTTTGGGTTGTCCTACCCAATCCAAGATTGCTTGTACAAGAAATGTACCTGCAAGGAAGACCCTAAGCTAAAAATATTCGCTTCATAATATCTGCACAATATGTACTAGGCATCCAAGTGTCAAGCCTACCACCATAGCACATGACCATTTAAAATGATCATGTAAATTAAGCAGTGCCCAAGGACATGGTGAGGGTCCTTGGGACAATAAGTAAACATTCCCAAAGTAACAATAAATAATAGTTAGTTAGGAAAGTACAAGCAACCCATGTGCAAGCACATGGGGAGATACGGCCAAGAAGGGACCACCCTAACCGAATTTGGTTAGGGTAGTTAGGGGGGAAAACGTGCACAAGGGACCACTCCATGTGGGTCCTAACTTCCTAACAAATTCTAGAGTCTAACCTACTATCCTAAATAACTAACTAACCTTGGACCAATCGAAATAAACTAATTAGTGCACCCGACAACCTAGGACTAAACCGGGTTGACACTCACCTAGTACTAGATGAAGAGACAGCCTAGTAGCTAACCTAGGATGGTCCAAATGGTTTGTTATGGTCCTATAAACTTAGGGGTACTTTATAATTCTCCAAGGTTACCTAATTCATTAATTTATCAACTTAATTAATTAATTTAAAAGGGCTAAAACCGAAACTACAAAGGAAATTTTTCAGATTTCGGCAAAGACAAGAAATGGACAACCTAATACCTAACCTAGGATGGTCCAAAGAGTTAGTTAAGGTCCTAACAACCTAGGGATACTTTAGTAATTATCCTAGGATACTTAATTAATTAATATAGCAACTAAATTAAATAATATAAAGGGGCAAAACCGAAATCACAAAGCAATTTCCAGATTTCGGTTAAAACAAGAAAAAGACAACCTAGTACCTAACCTAGGATGGTTCAAAGGATTGTTTATGGTCCTAACGACTTAAGGGTACTTTAGTAATTACCTTAGATCACCTAATTAATTAAATTAGCAATTTAATTAATTAGTTTAAATGATCAAAATGAAATTCTTACACTAACCTAGTACAACTCAAGAAACATCCTAGTACTTAACCTAGGATGGTCCAAAAGGGTTAATTTTGGTTCCAATGACTTAGGGGTAATTTAGTACTTACCCTAGGTACCTAAATTAATTAAATTAAGGATTTAATTAATTAATTTAAAGTCGAAATATTGACCAAAACCATAGTCAACACCAATTTTCAGATTTGACTAAGTGTTACATTCTCCTATGTTTAGTCAACTTAGGAGGGACTTTTTAGTAATTAGTTAATAAATTTATTTAATTAACTTATTAAACCTAAGTTTTATAATTCAATATAGTTATTAAACCTAAAAATCACGTTCAAACTAATAGAAAAAAGGGACGCAAAAACAGTAAGCGACGAACGCAAGAAAAAGGCAGAAAATTTATCGATTTTTCTAGGGCGATTTCAAGGTTTCTTCAAGGATTTGTTCAAGGTCGTATTCATAGATTAAGTTCTACATAAGGTATGGGTTTCTCTCCTGGACTTCTTTCTCCAAGAGAACTTTCTTTCGAATGATTCAAAGATCTTGAAAACTAGGGTTGTTTCCCGTCGTTCTTGTCGAACTCCTTTCCCTAGTATCCTTGTTACGATTTCAATGTTGAATAGGTTAGAAATCATGTTGTTGGTATGTGGTGCTGGATGATCTTAAGGTGTATGGCTTTTGATTAAATAATGATTGAATGAACCTATTAATTGGACTCGTTTGATGCTAAGTGTTTTTACGTGAATTAAAAGAATGATACTATGTTAAAGATATGTCCGAAAATATTATGTATGAAGATGTTACGGTATGTTGTGCATGCTTGCTGTTAATATGACGTTTTGAAGATGATATATTCATCAAATGCTAATATGATGCTGTCCAAGATGTTTAAAAATGTTATGCCTAAAGTTATGTTATAAGGTTGGCTAAAAAAGATCTCCATGAAATCATAATTTGAGTGAATGTTTGGATTATGCCAATAAAATGAATAATAGTACATTGTTCAAAATTTAAATGGGATTGGCCATAATGTAATCTTTAAATAATTGAAAGATTGGCTAATGAACAATATATATATATATATATATATATATATATATATATATATATATATATACCAAACTAAGCATGAACGAATGTAAAATTGGCTTATGCCAACAAAGATGGTTATGAAATCTATGCCAATTATTTATGCCAATACTAATCGTATGCCAATAAAATGGCTAACGATACATTGTCTAAAAGTGATGCATGTAAATGGCTATAACATTATGTTAAATAATTAAAAGATTGGTTAATGAATCATACATATTAAATTTAAATATGAACACACGTAAAATTGGCACATGCCAACAAAAATGTTATGTAGTTTATTATTCAAAGGTTGAGGCCAATACTAATTATATGCAAATCTTGTTTAGTTAGAGTATCAAATGATAATATAAGCACTTATAAACTAGTACAATGAACCCATAACCAAGGGAATGCCATTCATTGGGACAACTCCCAACATGTTCTACAAGAATGAATTATGAACATATGCAACTCATTGAAAGAAGTGCTCATCGTCCATAAACGATGAAAGGAATCTACTACACTAAAGTAAAGAAGTAACGTGAGTTATAACATAATTAAAGGGGTCTAAATTAGGTAAGTGACCTGAATGGGGTGTTAAAGAAAGTGAGACAAGTCTTACTTACACCTAAGCTACTATGATAAAAGAATACTCACGAATGAAGGTGTTAGAATGTGTTAGACTAGTCTCATTAACACCTAAGGATGATATGTAAGAACAATACATTCATCAATGTAAATTAAGGATGATATGTAAGGACAATTCACATTCATCAATTTAAAGTAAGGATGATATGTAAGGACAACTCACATTTCATCAATGTAAAGTAAGGATTACAAGTCATCAAATGAGTAAATAAATCTCAATCACATTATATATTTAAGTGTAAGGACAATTCACACTTAATAAATAAAGAAGAGATGAGAGATCATATAATGAGCTATGACTACCTCATTCTAGAAGCAAGTTTCGATGATGTATGAGTTGAATGTCAATAGGAAATTTTAAACTGAGCACCGATAGACTAGTTATGAGTGGTGATGCCTTCTTTCGGGAAGGGCGAAGGTTCACGTAATTCTCATGAGATGAGACTGTCCACCAAAGTGGGTATGGGTCTCCCTAAATCTCCTAGTCTTTGAACTATGCTTCTAACATAGGGAACTAGCCAGTGGTTTTCCACCTAAGCGAGCTAGGGATGTTTTGGTTTCACCTTGGCCAGTGACTCCACCTCTTTTCAGTGTGGTGAAGACACCGGATTTCATGATCTCACATGATCTATGTCGGTTAAAGTTGAAGTTCCTCAAAATATGAAAGATAAAGAAATGAACGATACCGAAGGTGTTTGTGCAAGACAATCAGGAGGTGAAATCAGATTCAAGTAATGACATTAGATCATTCTTGGTCATTGCACTTCATGATCCCGATGAGAGTCTTAAACTTCATACTAGGTATAGTTGGTGTTTACATCAGCCTACGAATGAATGAAATGAATAATGTGAAGTACGAATGAACGAATAAAGCAGACTCTGTGTTTGCTAAAGAAGGCCCTCTGGTTGAGGTCCCATATGTTAGGTCCTCACTTGAGATGTCTTAATGCTATATCAACGATTCCAACGTCTCGTGTATATGAAATGTATAATATATAAAACATGAAATTAATGAAATCAATGGCATAATCAATAGAGAATGGCTTATGAAATGTAATGAATACTTAATGTAATGAATAACTTATTGTAATGATAGTCAAATCGTGTCCAATATAGTTTACAATAAGTAAAGGGCATAGCCAATAATGAATCCTCATGTTATGAAAATGATACAGCCAAATATATTAGCGTATAATGACTTTATATAATTGGCAGAAGATATTAGCCAAATAAGATTGGCTTATAATGACTTCTTACATTAGGCCAATAATACAATAATACGAATAGTCACTAAAGATTGGCTTATAAAGAATTCATGCCCAAAGTAAGCAAGATCATAAACTTTAATTATATGCCCAAAGAACTATGCACATTATGCAATCAACTAAAGAATGAGTATAGTCAATAAGTATTGACTTATAAATATATTCATGCCCCAAATTGTAGTTAAGTCATTTCCTTAATATCTTGACTAACTTACTTGATTCATTGTGGGTATGGGACTACAATGAATCATTGCACTTGTAAGTAAAATATAGGACCAAAGGAGTTATTGAACTACACAACAACAACAAGAAGAAGACTGAAAAATAATCTAAGTGTGCAAAGAGGAGCTCTCGGCCTAGAGGATCAAAATCATAAATCTTCACTCGAGTTGTTCTAAAATTATGTTGATGATACTAATATCTTGTAATCTTATAGAATATGAGTTGTGTGCTTTGAATGCATTAAAATACATCATATTCATACCACAATTCACAACTAACGAATTAGGAAAGTCTAATGACTAGACTTTCAGAAATGACATGTTTCTTAGGAAGAGCTTTCATTGATTATGCATAGATTTATGTGTATGTGTGCATATACCCATACTTAGTACAAGTGGTGTACTAACCCCCTACTATTTACTATTTTTATCGGTGTAGGTCAGAGGACAGATTGACGACACTTGCAGCGGTTTGGACTTTAGCGTTTCTCCAAACCCTTTGTAGGTCCTCCTGATTTCGAGGATGTTACAGATTTAGTCTAGCCTTAGCTTTAGACATAGCTAGTGGATGTTTTCCCTTGCGTTTCTTTCGTACTTTCATTTCGAAGCGTTCATTTTAAGTATCAACATATGAGTGCATAGATCAAGAGAGATGACCACCTTTTATTACTCTTGTGAAATCATGTAAGTTACATTCTATTATATACTTTTCTGTACATTATAATCTTTGTAGGGCATGTGATACAAGTTACCAGCTGATCAGTGGTAGAAGAGGTTGACCCATCATAGGCATTTTAACCCATGGGATGCGGTCGTCAGAATTACACAAATTAGGATCGGCCCATGCTAGGCTTCCACCCCTGAGTTGCCACCCATATATACAAATAGGGATCGGCCCTTGCTAGGCTTTTGCCCCTGAGCTTCCACCCTTCTATACGAATAGGGATCGACCCGTACTAGGCTTTCGCCCCTGGGCTGCCACCCATAATTATACAAATTTCTTCACTTAGATTCTTTAATCTTTGAGATTGTTGTAACTCTTTTAGGATTGTTCTTTGAATAATCATAACTCTTATGAGATGTTGTTTTGGTGGTCATAGATATGGAAGTATGGACCACTAGTAGAAGACATTAAAATAATACTTCAAGGTAGTAACAATGACATGAGGAGCTATGTAACATCAAGACATTACTTTAAGATCTTAATGACACTGTTAACTTCAATTCACAAAGAGAAGGATTCACCAGACTTGCTTTTGAAAATAACATGTCCATACCAGCACATGGGGGGATAATTAGACAAGTATGGAATAGTGAACATATAATGAAATAGTTTAGGGGAAATATTGGTAGCTATTTAGAGATAGTACATTGGCACTATGTTTTCTTTGTTAGGAATATAACTTAGTAGATTCACTTCATTGATATTAATCGCAACTATCAGATTTCATGCCAAGGAATATTGAATCGAATAGCCTTACATACATTATCCTCTAAACGATATAATTATCACGATTCAGCCTCTCCTTTTCGGTTTTTAATCTACAATTTAAGTCATGGTAAACTAAAATTAGCAGCTATCACAATGTGAGCGGACAATAGCTAGCTTTGACAGATAATGAGCCCATACAACCCCTAACATAATGTGTATAACCATACCCTCATTCTCTGTCTAACACATACATTATATATCCTTTCCCAAGATCAACCAAGTTGCACAAACAATAATACACATAGAACAGCCCCAAAAATTCTTTATCATACAACAATTATTGAACTCACCACCCCATTGAGTTCTTCATGAGAATACACCCCTAATTCCTCACTCAAACTCATACATAAGGAAGACAAAAATGGAGTAGTCACCTTAACTCAAGTTCTGCAACTTTTCATTATAACTTGAATTCTTCTAGAACATCATCTTCCCTTCACACATAAACCTAAGAAGAAGAAAAAAAATATCTTAATAACTAAAAAAGTGAGACAATAATTGAGCATGAATAAAATGTTTTGCTAATCATCCATGGGAGAATTAAGAAAAATCCAAGTGTCTACACTTACCTTCGTTTGCAGATATGAGGGTTTCTTGAAGAACCCTAAAACAACTTAAAACTGTTGTTTTAATATTGAAGAGAAAAGAGAGAGAGAGCTGGAGTTAATTCCCAATGTTATATTTTAAAATGGGTGAAAGATATCGCACATATTGGATTTATATGGAGCTTTATTAACCACAAAAATATCCTCTAGACCCTCCTTTCTTTTAGTCCATTTTCAGCCACTAATTGGTCAAGTAGGTGATGCACCTGCTTATGTGCATCAAACAACTCAAAAGGTCAAACTAGGTGATGCACCACTTGCTTTCACTTGGGCTTTATCCATATTAGGCCTTGGCAGATTTGGCTGCTGGGCTTTCTTTAATTTTTATTTTCCTTTAATAGGTTTTGGCTTCATGTGAGACCATTAATATAAGCCTAAATCTGGTCCATCAAACTTGGGCCCTTTAACTAAATTATAGCTCAAGTAGGTGATGCAACTGCTAGATTAATTAAGCCAAGCAAGCAACTCAATTATTTTATTACAATTTTTGAATGTTAATCCCTTTTTCTTCAACGTAGCACTTAACTTTCAACTTGAAGCTCAATTACCACCTTACTAAATGCACTTTTTGTCGGAGTTAACTTTCAGTACACAAGCTGAAACGTCCAAGGTGTTACATCACCTTCCACTAATCATATAAGAAACATGATCCCTCACCTATACTATAAGTCTATGTCAAGTATCACATTAATAGAACTAGAATATACATAATACAGGCCGTTACATCCTCCACCCCTTAAAATATTCGTCCTCAAATGTTAGCAAGGTTATCCAGCCCAAACAATTTCAAGCCTATGTTAGTACTACTATTAATCACATTCAACATATAGACTTATACTTACTCGTCGAAGACTCCACTAACATTTTGATCTTACTCAACGGTCTGGAAGAGGTGAGGATACTTCAATTTGATTTGCTTCTTCCGCTTCCCATGTAAGTTCTTCTACTTGTAGGCTTCTCCATAGTACTTTTATACTAGTTACTTCTTTATTTATTAACTTCCTAACTTGTCAATCCAGAATAGAAATGGGTACTTCTTCAGAAGTGAGATCTCCAACATGTACATCTCCAGTAGGAGTAATAGGATATGGGTCACCTATGCATTTTTGAAGCATTGAGGCATGAAACACCGGATGAACTAATGAGAGCTCTTGTGGTAGCTCCAAGTCATAGGTTACTTGGCCGAATTTTCGAGTAATCTTATATGGCCCTAAATAGAGTGGACTCAACTTTCCCTTTTAACCAAACCTCATTACCCCTTTCATTGGATACACCTTCAAGAACACTCAATCGCCTATAGAAAATGCTATTCCTCCTTCTAACATTCGCATATGATTTATGTCGACTTTGAGTTGTTTCTAGCCGCTGCTATATCACTTTGACTTTTTCCATAGCTTGATGAACAAGACTTGGCCCAAATAAGGCAGTTTCACCTGTTTCGAACCAGACAATTGGTGATTTAAACTTTTCTACCATATAAAGCTTCATAAGGTGCCATTTAATGCTCTAATGGTGGCTGTTGTTATAAGAAAATTCAATAAGTGGTAGGTGATCATCCTAGCTACCCTTGAAATATAATATACAAGCTCGCAGCATATCCTCAAGTGTCTGAATTGTATGTTCTGCCTGGTTATCCGTTTGAGGGTGAAAGGTTGTACTTAAATTCACCTGTGTTCCCAAACTCTTCTAAAACGACTTCCAAAATTTTGCAGTGAATTGAGATTCTCTATCACATATTATAGTGATTTGCACTCCATGTAGTCGAACTATCTCTTTAATGTACAACCTTGCATACTCTTCAGTTGTATAAGTAGTTTTCACTGCCAAGAAATGAGTTGCCTTGATAATTCTGTCAACTACAATCCATTTGGAGTCAAACTTCCGGAATGAGCGAGGAAAACCAGTGAAAACCTCCATGTTGATTATGTCCGATTTTTAAAATTTTGAAGTTCTATACGCTGCATGTAAGCTTCGGGCTTTAGGTGTTCTAGTTTTACCTGTTGACAATTTGGACATTGAGCCACAAATTCTACAATGTTCTTCTTCATGTCCCACCACAAATACATTTCTTTCAAATCATGATTCATTTTAGTTTATCTCGGATTAACAGAGTATCTTGAATGATTGCTTCCATCATGATCCACTTTCTTAGTTAATCTACACTAGGTACACACAATCGTTTTTGACGCCGAAGTACTCCTTCTTGTCTAAGCTCAAATGCCTTTGTCATACCATGTTGTACATTCTCCTTAAGCTGTAAAATAATAGGATCAATATTATGTCTCTCTTTCACTTCCACTATTAATGAGGATTCTTCCACATTTTTCACACTAACCCTTTGTTTGGAGATTCAAGAAGGCGAACTCCCAAGCTAGCTAGTTGGATAGATCCTTAGTTATTCCTTGTTGTTCCACAGACTGCCCATAGGTTCTTGCTAATATTTTACGGCTTAACGCATCAGCTACTACATTTTCTTTACCGGGATGATACATTATATCAATGTCGTAATCTCTTAATAGTTCCAGCCACTTTTGCTGCATCAGATTTAGGTCCTTTTTCTTAAATATATATTGCAAGATTTTATGATCAGTTTATATGTCAACATGAACTCCATACAAGTAGTGGCGACATATCTTCAAAGCAAACACAACTGCTCCTAGCTTTAGATCATTGGTTTGGTAGTTTTTCTCATGTGGCATGTAACACACTAAAATGAACTAAGGTGAACTAGATCTTCGTGGTGTTTCTTGAGTTAATTTTAAGTTAAAATGAGTCATATTAGTGTCCTTAGGCAGTGTGTGAAGTTTGATTAAGTTTTGAGGTCAAACGTCCAAGAACGTCCATGACGTTTGGAACGTGTGCCATAGAGAGTGCTTGTGTGTCCTTGTCTGTTTGAGTGAGTTTTACGTGTTCGTTTTGCTTGAAATAGGTTTGAGATATTCCTAAGACCTAGACGAATATGCTTAGGTGTTTAACATCCGGGTACGACCAAACCTAGGATCCACAAGGGGCCTTAGAAGAGGACCCCATCTCTTGGCAAGAAGCTGCCAAGCAGTGACCAAACGACGACCACAAAGGACGGTCCATTTGTCCATCAACGGTCCATCAACCTTGGGCATCGACTGGACCTGCAAGTGTAGCAAGTATGCACATGATGGTGTCCAAGTCCCAATCGATGGACTCCCATCAACGGGGTATCGATTGATAGACGGCCTGTCTGTGTGGACTCGTCGATGGGCTGCCTAAAGCTGCAAAAAAATCTGCCTTGGCTTGGGGTGTTTGGTAAATTCACATCAAGTCTTTTAAGAACGTTGGATGATATTTTTAGGGTTTATTAGGCATATTAAAGTGTTTCAAACCCTAATACCTAATTTTAGAGCTCAATTCCTAAAACCCAAAATCCCTCTCTCTTAGAACTCTCTCTCAAACTCCATAGAAGCTACAAGTCAAGAATGGGCTAGAAGGGTCTGTTGGTGGTCAAGTTCTTCGTCCAAAATCATTGGGGTTTCTCTTATATATGGTATGGTATCCATTCTTGAACTCTCTTCCATTCAAGGAGTCAATTCTAATGGATTTTCAAAAAGGGTTTTCAACCCTAGTTTCCTCTATCTTCAACTCTAAATATGGGTCTTGTATGAAAATGTTTCTAATGATTAAAATATGATGTTTCTAATGTTATTTGATGATTTTAATGCTAAAACTTCAATGAAAACATCTTCAAGCTTTTTATCAAATTTTGGCTTAAGAAATGGGTTAAATGAGCATGACTTTGTAGTCTTTAAACTTTGGTTTCCTTATGTTGACATTGTTGTTTAGCTACTTCCCTAAGGGATATTTTTTTGATGAATTGTTGATTAAAATTGTAAATAGGTGTTAAGGCTTTGGAAGAATGTTAAGATGGTTTCATTTTTAACTCTCTTTATGAATTTCTCTTGAGTGGTATGGTCCACCTTCTTGGTGGCTGTGTTTACTTGATGAATTTCATTATACTTAGTGTGTATTGTAAGTGTTGCTTTGAAGTCCTAATATGTCAAATGAAGTGATAATTAAGATGGTTCTTGTATTGTGTATTGTGAAGCTTGACTTGCATGTTGTGCTTAGATTATGCCTAAATGAAGTATATGATTATGGGAAGCATGTAAAGTGTGTGATTTGATGAATGAATGTCAAAATCATATATAGAAGTTAATATAAATTAAATGATGCTTATATGCAAGGTATGCTGACATGTAAACACACACACTTAAATGAATGTATGAAGTTAAGTTGAGTAAAAACGGGAGTTTTGGGGTGAACACTCTTCGTGAGTTGAGATGAAGTGTTTAGTAGCAACCTCAATACATCCTAAGAGCTTTCTAAGATAGGTTGGAAGATGAATACCCTTCATAAGTTGAGATGTTCTGTTCTTTTACTTATCCTTAACCTATATTATAAAATGTTGAGAATCCGTGGGGAATTATGCTTAGCACATAGAGGATATGAAGAAGGGGTGGTTACACTTCATGAGTTTAGATGTTGTATTCCAATGTACCTCTTGATATGAGTACTCCTCGTTAGTAGAGAATGAGTTACTTAGTAGCAATCTCCTTATCCTTTAACTATGCGCCCGCATAGGTGTAGCTATTGGGAAAGCCATGCAAAAGCTAAGAGAATAACCTTACTCTGGGCAAGTGAGGATACCTCATCCGATAGGGGTTAATATCGGGATTCCATGTCTACCACTCATGGTCTATGTCGGTTAAGCTAACCCCAACTAAAGTAATAAATGTGCTATGTCTTCTTAAAGTGTGTGCTACTTAGGGTAGGTAGTGGAATGGGACACTATTTAGCCATTGTACTAGGTAGGCATTCCAAAATGGGAGTCTTGGTGAGTCTTATATGAATTGAATGAACTAAGTCTCCTAAAAGAACGTACTACTTAGGGTAGGTGGAGGTATGGGACGCTACCTATCCATTTCACTAAGTAGACCTTCTGAAAGGGGAGTCTTGGTGCCAAGCCTTCTAAAAGCGTGTACTACTTAGGGTAGGTGGTGGAATGGGATGCCATCTACTCATTGCACTAAGTAGGCATTCCGAAAGTAAAGTCTTTTTGTGTTGTTGAGTGTTCTTCTAATGTCTTGTGACTGAGTGGTGACTTGTTCTCCCGAGTGGAGTAAGAATATGGTGGGTAGTCTTAAGGATATCCTCGGTGTGCATTAAAGGAGGTGTATGGTTGTTTCCTTCATGTCTTACCTTTGACTATCTTAGGATAACCTTGGCTAGGAAAACTTCTACGTAAATGAGTTCACTTCCTCTTGGCAATACCTTGGGAGAGTTTACTATTTTGGAGTTAGTTTGGTTCACTGTAAAATCAAGATAGTTTACTATAATAATTTAGAAGGCTTACTGTAAGGTGTATATTTTTATTAAAATTATAGAAATCCTTCTCTAATTGTTAAATGATGTTCCTTATGTTGTTTGTTTCTAAATTCATGAATGTTTTAATTATTTGGTAAGAAAGCTTATTTTACTAAAATGTCCCTTTTTGCATGTTTTTGCATATGCCATACTTAGTACATTATTTGTATTAACCCCATACTTTTCTATACTCTATAAGTATAGGTTTTGGAAGCAAGGTTGAAGTGTAGAAGGCAAAGCTTGGGAAATATTCTCTCAAGACTAAGTATATCCTCATATATTCGAGGTCATAGTTCTATTTCTTAGTTTTCTTTATTTAATGAATTATTATGTATTTCTTTTAATGTAAAGGCTCGTGTCCCTAAGATATTATGTAGTGGCTTGTGACGATGAGATTTTCTTAGTATTTATGAAAGACATCCTTTTTATATTAAATGTCGTGAAAAGTTTAAAATTCAGCACTACTTTTCATGTCTTACGTAATGAACAAAAGTTAGAGGGCTTGTAAAAGACCCAAGGGGTCAAGTACGGCAGGTCATGACCCAAGGGTTCTCCCTAACTTCTAGGGGGTACTTTCGGGTCATGGAATGGCCGCATCTGCCTTGAGACATAAGCTATAACTTTACCATGCAGCATCAATACACAACCTAAGCCCACTCCTGAAGCATCACAATACACTGCATAAAGTTTTGTGCATTTTGGAAGTACCAATAATGGCATAGAAGCTAATTTACTCTTCAGCTCTTTGAAGCTTCTTTCACACTCATCACTCCACTGAGGTTTGGTTTCTTTGTGTGTTAGCTTTGTTAAGGGTGAATCAATGGAAGAGAATCCTTCAACGAACCTTCTATAATAACATGTCAATCCAAGAAAACTATACATCTCCGTAGGCGTTGTAGGTGTTGGCCAGTTTTTCACGACTTCTATCTTCTGGTGATCAAACCTTATTCTTTTATGAGATACAATATGAACTAAGAATGCCACAACTTTCAACCAGAACTCACATTTAGAGAACTTCGCATACAATTTACGATCATGAAGAATTTATAAAAGCTGCTGCAAGTGATTAGCATGATACTCTTCAAATCTTGAATACACCAAAGTGTCATCTATGAACACTTTCACAAACACATCTAAAAGTGCTTGAACACCCTATTCATCAAATCCATAAAAGTTGTTAGAGTATTTGATAGTCAGAATACATTACTAAGAACTCAAAATGACCATATCGTGATCTTAAAGCTGTCTTGGGTATATCTCTGTCTTTGACCCTCAGTAGGTGATAACCCGACCTCAGGTCGATCATTGAAAAACACCTAGCACCTTCTAATTTATTAAACAAATCATTAATTCTATTGAGGGATATTTGTTCCTAATCATTACTGTATTCAACTGCCGGTAGTTGATACACATTCTTAACGAGCCATCTTTCTTGCATACAATTAAAACTGGTGGTTTCGATGTGGACTTACTAGGGCTTATGAATCCTTTTTCTAATAAGTCTTTTCATTTTTTATTCAACTCTCGTAATTCTTCCGGAGCCATTCTATACAGACGAAATGAGATAGGTTGAGTATCTGGAAGCACATCAATACCAAACTCTATTTCTCATTCTGGAGGCAAACCTGGAAGATCTTGAGGAAACACATCGAGAAATTCATTTACCACAGGAATGGATTGAAGAGTTGGTGGCTCTGCATCTAGATTTCTCATCTGACCAAATGGAATATGTATCCTTTGGAAATCAACTTCTTTTGATATAAATTTATGTTTTGGCGCCCTAATATTACCTTTCCATTCGAGGACCGCCTCTTTCGCAAATTGGAAATGCACAATCTTTGTTAAGCAATCTACCGTGGCCTAACAAGAATTTAACCAATCCATACCCATTGTAACATCAAAATCTACAGTGTCTTGCTCAAAAAGGTCAGCCAATGTATTGCGATCACAAACAGTTACAATACAATTACGATAAACCCTTTTAGTTATAATTGACTCACCAATTGGTGTAGATACTTCAAATGGCTTCACTAATAATTCTGGTGTTCTTTTCAACTTTCCTGCAATAAATGGAGTAATATATGATAGTGTAGACCCCGGATCAAGTAATGCATATACAATATGGTAGAAGATGAACAATATTCCTATATCACATCCAGTGAGGCTTCTGAATTATGTCGATCCCCTAGTGCATATGTGCGATTCTGACCTCCACTAGAACTAGATGCTCCTCTAGCTCCTCTACCACGACCTGTAGGCATATGTAGTCCCCTACCTAAAGATTATGTTGATGAGGTCGATGCAACAATTCACTAGTCAGCTGTACAACGCCACCCACGCCCCTATGAGGGCAATTTCTCATCATATGCCTTGGTGTCCCACACACAAAAAAACATTTGTCCCAAACCTGCATGCACCTAGATGATTCCTCCCACACTGTTTACAAGGCAGTCGAGGAGGCCTTGATTGGCTCGTACTTCCCTGCTCTTTATGACCCGCTATTTGTGCGCCATGGCTTTCACTTATTTTCCTAAAATGATTGCCCATAAACCATTGGAATCATCATGGGGCAATAGATGTAGAGTAGAAAGATGATGGCGTAGGTGGTCTATTAGAGAACCGAGGCCTAAACTCATCTTGGGATGGTGTAAACTGCCCCATTGATGTGGCACTCTTAGAATGCCCTATTTCTGAGTCTACTCGTGTGTCCTTCTTATTTGCCTTTGATTCTCCAACTTATTTGCAAAAGCCTGCATCTTTGCTATATCAATATCTATATTCAACGAAGCAATGGTACATTCTCTATCCATATAGGAATCTAATCTATCCACATAACGATGAACTCTATCCTCCATAGTAGCTACTACATTAGGAGCATACCTGGCCAAAGAATTAAATTTGAGATTGTACTCCCTCACGCTCATATTTCCTTGATGGAGATTTAAGAACTGATCCACACAGGCCTCTCGTATCTCCAATGGCAAAAAATGGTCAAGGAATGCCTTTTTGAACTCTTTCCACGTAGGTGAAGGTGCATCTGTTCCCCTAGATTTCTTCCAAGCTTCATACCACAATATAGCCACACCCTTCAATCTATATGCAGCTAGATCAAGTGCTTCATTACAAATTAAATGCATAATATCCAAAGTGTGTTTGATTTGATGTATAAATTTTTGCGGATGTTCATAAGGATCTGACCTGATGAACGATCGACGGTGGGAAAAAGTTACGAAAATCACCTATACGTGTTCCAACTACTCTATCTACACCACTAGTACCAACAACTAGACCTTCTTGCCTTTGGCCATGACCAGCAACTATACTAGTCAATAGTTGGACTGCATTCCTCAAATCGTGCTCGGTAGCATAAATAGGGGGTTCCTGAGGTTCAGCTTCCTTCCTTAGTTCTTCAGGAGATGGAGGCGTTGGGCAAGTCAGTGATAGAGACTCATCTTGAGCCCCACATTGAACAACTTGACTAGGTGGTGGTTGGCTTGTCCCTTCTTGGGTAGCCACACTTACTAGCTTAGGAGTACCTTAACTCCTTCTCGTAACCGAAATCTTTACTATAATAAAAAATTTAGAAATTAGATATGATTCATCTACAACATTGGTTCTATCACACGATCTAAGAAATGAAACAAATGAGGCAACTGCTACATGTCTCGTAGCCTCCTATTTATAGATGTGGTGCACAACACATCCATAAGCAAGACTCGAAACAGACACGACTTTAGAGACTCCATAGGATGACCTGCTCTTATACCACCTTTGTCACACCTCAAATTCCATTAAGACGAACAGACACCCGATGCACTAAAGTCCCTAGAGAACCAACCTGTAACATGTGCTTACTATGCATATAACTGTAACAATCGTGACAAGTTCACATAGGATGAAGCGATACAAACCAATATAACTAGACCCAAAAGTTCTATACAAGACTTGGTCGTCGAGGCCACAACTCTCTAAGACACAACTGCACCATATACACAAGTCTACAAAGCCTCTAAAAGATAGAATACCTATAGTAGGTCGGGACAGACCCCGCCTTACACTTAATTATGGTACAATACAAAAATGAATTTACCATGGACTCAATTAAAGTCTGAATCAACATGGAGCACACCAAAAGTAGCACAATGTCGTGTGCTCCTATTGAGGAGGTCTACTAGCTGGAGTACCTTAGCCTGCATCATGAAATGCATTGTCCCCCGCGAGGGACGTCAGTACAAAAAAATGTACTTAATATATAAGGAAATAGCATATGTAATACGAGGGTACAAATGAAATCAAGTATCAAGATATCAGTGCATAGATCAGGAGAGAAGACCACATTTTCTTATTCTTGTGAGATCATGTAAGTTACATTCTTTTCTTTACTTTTTTGTACGTTATAATCTTTGTAGGGCATGTGATACAAGTGACCAACTGATCAATGGTAGAAGAGGATGACCCATGCTAGGCATTTTAACATATCGAATGCGGTCCTCATAATTACACAAATTGGGATCGGACCATGCTAGGCTTTCGCTCCTGAGCTGCCATTGTTATATACAAAAAAGGATCGGCACATGCTAGGATTTCTCCCTTGAGTTGCCACTCTTCTGTTCCAATAGGAATAGGCCCATGCTAGGCTTTGGCCCTTGAGCTGCCGCCCGTGATTATACAAATTTCTTCACTTAAATTCTTTAATCTTTGATATTGTTGTTTAATAGTTCATAACTCTTTTGGGATTTTTATTTGAATAATCATAACTCTTTTGAGATGTTTTTTTGGTGGTCATAGATATGGAAGTACAGACCAATAGTAGAAGACATGAAAATAATACTATAAGGAAGTAACAATGACAGAAGTAGCTATGTAACATCATCACATTACTTTAAGAGCTTAATGACACAATTGACTTCAATTATCAAAGAGGAGGATTCACTTGACTTGCTTTTTCAAATACCATGTCTATACCTACACATGGGGGGATAATACACAAGTATAGAATAGTGAACATATAATGAAATAGTTAATGGGGAAATATTGTGCCACTATGTTTCCTTTGTTAGGAATATAACTTAGAAGATTCACTTCATTGATATTAATCGCAAGTATAGATTTCATGCTAAGGAATATGGAATCGAATAGCCCTACATAGCTTATCCTCTGACCGATATAACTATCACAATTCATCCTCCCCTTTTCGTTTTTTAATGTACGGTTAAAGTCATGGTAAACTAAAATTAGCAGCTATCACACCGTGAGAGGACAATAGTTATGTCACGACCCGATACGACATCCTAGAAGTTAGGGCCAATCTCGGATTGCAACTGGCGTACTTGACCTATCGAAGGTCTTGTACAATCCCTTCCATATCGTTCATCACATATAAACATATGAAAAGTAGTGCGGAATTAGAACTTTTCACAAACATTTGCACAGTCTTTAAAATCTCATTCATATAAAACTCGTAGGAAATACTAAGTCTCATTCATCAAATCTTAGACACAAGATTACTTTGGGGCACGACCCATACACAATAGAAATATAGTACTACTTAGTCTATTACAATACTTCAAAAGAGAAATAAAAGACATCTATGCGCTCGAGTCGAATCAGGACATACTTCAACTTGCTTGAACGATTTTCTAATTCAAGCTTATCTCTCCAAAAGCACATTCACCTATGAATCACTTTAGATATAGATAAAAATATGGAATTACTACAAACACATGTACTAAGTATGACATAACGTATAAAAATCATGAAAACGGACATTTATTGGAAATATGCATCTTTTGACTTAATATATTAATATAATCATAAGAACAAATTTAACACTTTAGAAACACATAAGAAATCACTTAAGCAATTTAGATCATTTTAAAGAAACCTTACAGTGACCTATATCACTGTTACAGTGAAGTTTCTTAGCTTACCCATAGACATTTTATAGAATGCAATTCCCTCACTAAAAGCTATCCTAAGACTCACTTAAGTTAGACAAAAAGAGGCTGCCCATACACCCTCTCTAGGAATTCCTAAATGATCCTTAAGACCACCTATAATTAGATATACACACTTACAATGTACCAAGCATATGAACATGAGATCCTCCTACCAAAGGTGATTCTAAGGTTCATGTCACACCCGGAGAGCATACCCCGGATGAGAACGGCGGTGTTGTCCTCTCAGAGGACTCAGACAAGCCCTTAGCATTCATCATAATATGTGATCAATAAAATTAGAGGAAAAATTAAAACTTTTAACATACTAATGAAGTATACTTAGACTTCATCCTTAAGATTCATAAATACATACGATATTCTAAAACGTCTCACATACATAAAAAAAGCATCTAAGAGAGCAAATATGTACTTAGCCAATAATAGTCAATATGCCATATAGGCCTTAATACAAAAGAATCCAAAGAACATAAATGGAAATCTAATATTCTTAAATTCTACTAATGTCTTCATAAAGCTGGAAAAAGAAATGGTAGCGTCCCGAACATGAGGACCTACCGAGACATGGACAAAGAGTTCCAAGCTTCTTCAAATCGACCTCTTTAACTTCAATGGCCGGAACCTACAGTTGTAGTAATATAAAGTAATGGGGTTAGTACGCCACATGTACTAAGTATGGGTATATGCACATAACACATAGGGACATGCATGAAAAAAGATCACTTATCATCTCTTTAGAAAACATGCTAAGTCACATGAAAGTCTTCAATGCACATACCATATAACACATACAAGTTAAAGCATGATCATAATCAAAGACATATTCTCATAGAGTCATGTTAACATTTCATATTCAATAGATCATATAGACACAATATACAAAATAGTTACCAATGACCTCATCCCCAACCTACAAGTGCAATGGTCATGTGAAGCCCCATAACCCATTACAACAAAGTAGGTAATATAGGAGACCATAAGTAAAACCTTGCTTCATGTCTTGTAACATAAGTAGTCATTCCTCATATAACAATATAAGCAAATAACATATTCATCATAATGAACAACATCATATAAGAGTAACATCATGTATCATAATCATCCTATCTTTCATGTTATCATATTCATAAGAACAATCTTCTAGGACTTCCCTTAGAGTCAACTTGTGCAATGTCTAGGTAGAGTCTCATACCCCTACCTATACTAAGTAGACTCCTTAAGTCACCCTAGTTAACATTCATTTATTTTTCTTTCATTTTACATGAGGGAACATTCGCCTTAACCGACATAGACCATGTGAGCTAAACATGGAATCCGGTGTCATGAAATCCCACACCAAAAGAAGGTGGTCTACCGGCTAAAGTAGAACCTAACATGACATAGATTTCTAGGTGGATCCACTAGCTAGTATCCTATGGTGGCAACATAGTTCAAGAACTAGGAGATGTATTAGAGACCCATAGTTCCACATTACATGGCAGCCTTAATCTCATGAGAATCATTTTGAACCTACCTTCCAACTAGGGAAGGGACACTTCTCATATCTAGTTCATCAGTTCTTAGCTTAAGTCCCTTTATTGAATAACCTTTAAGTTGTCTTTTATCATAAACTCATTATAGGTCATAGGATATTAACTCCTTGTATAGCATGATCATAAGCTCTTTTAGATTATATGAGAATTTCCTTTCATCATAACCCTTCATATGTGAGATTAACATAACATAATCACCTTGTGTAAAGCATACAAGGGATATCATAACTTGCATTTTCGTATTCTTATCATGATCTCACAATTTACATGTTCATAGCCCAGCATATTCACATAGCAACATCATGTATTCCTTTCGTAATCATAGCATCATAATTATAGGCTAACATAAACATTGAGACTAATCACACTTAGAAGAGTTACCTCTTGCTTCCAAGAATATTATTCATCATGCAATATTCATAATTATATATAGTGAAATACTCAATGGCATAATCAATAACAACTCATCAAATCATGTATAAGATCAATGCATAGCGTAGGAGAAGGTAAACGGGTCGTTAAACGGTTCATTCAAGTCTTAATTCTAATCCTAACGTTTACACATTATCAAATACCATAAACAACCCATTCGGAACCATCACTTAGAGAAAGATCATGTATCACACGACATTCAAACATTATCAATCAATTACTCAACAATTCGTGTGAAATTTTAAATATAGAAAAAGTTTACTTTTCATTGAAAATCATAAATCTAGGGTTAGGAAGAAAATCCATTTTGTAGAGTAAAAACCCTAGTATTTGAAGTTCTTGAAAACTTCTTTTGAAAGGACCTCTTGGGGAAAGGAATCCCAAGAGTGAAAAAACCATACCTTATATATGAACAATCCACGAAATTTGATTGGAAACTTTGAAACCTTCGTCTTCTGCCTAAAGCTTTTCTTGTTCTTCAATGGAGTTTGGAAAAGAGAGTATTCTTGAGAGATTGAGAGAAATTTCGTTTGGTCTTATTTGGGACGTGTAAACGTGGTCTAAAACTGACCTAATATACATATATAGTCGTCCCATGAATTACCCAAAAGACCCTCCACTTAAATGGGTCTTTTTAATAAGTTAAATTACCAAAACGCCACTCCTAAATTTACTAAAAATAGGAGAGTATTTGACTTAGCCAAATTCTGAAAATTTGCTAAGTGCCTCGGGTTTTACCATGAAATTAATTAATTAAGTTGCTATTTTAATTAATTAACTGACCTTGGGTAAATACTAAAGGACCCCTAAGTCACTAGGACCATAACCAACCCCTTTTGACCATCCTAGGTTAGGTACTAGGATGTTTCTTTAGTTAGCTACTCGGCTAGTGTCACCCTGTTAGGTCTTAGGATTTCGGGCACACTAGTTAGTTCATTTTTGTTAGTCCTAGGTTAGTTAGCTAGTTAGGTAAGTTAGTTTGAACCTAGGATTAGTTAGGAAATTCGGCCTCACGTGGCTTGACCCGACGCATGCCGACCCCCTAACCACCCTAACCGAATCGGTTGGGCTTGGTCGCTTGTCTCTCGGCCGGTAGCACATGTGTTGCCGTGAACTTTCCTAACCGTTCACTTGAAGTTGCACTTGGAAAGTTCACTTCTTGTCCAAGGATCCTCACTATGTCCTTGGGCACTACTTAATCTACATGATAATTTTAAATGATCATGTGTTATGGTACCTAGGCTTGACACATGGATGCCTCGTACCTAATGTGTGTAAGCGATGAAAATAAATTTTTTAGCTTAGGGTCTTCATTGCAGGTACAATTCCTAAACAAGCTTGGATTGGAGCATTTGAACATCAAAGTGTATTTTAAGTTACTTATGTATACATCGAAATTGGCTAACACCCTTAAGCCAATATTTTCTAACATGCCCAATATTACTCAATATTGGGCATTGGGATGCCTATGTACCTCAATAAATATTCTTAAAACATAATAGACTCTTCACTAGAGAAGTACATTTTCTGGAAACATCATTTTAAGCATTATTAAATAGATTAAGCTCTAGTCTAAGTCATGGCATTTCCGGAATGTTACATTATCCCCCCCTTAGGAACATTCGTCCCCGAATGACACTAAAATCTTTTCGAGGGTAGGAAAAGAATCAATATTAGAATCTCAACCAGCACATAACATATCACTACACTTAGTAATCAATTCATGATCCACAACATATATGAGCTACATATTCATAACACATAGTGAGGAATTTCCTTCTCAACCATATCATAAGCTCAAAATGCATCGAACAGTTACCATGCTATAAATCTTCTCAAGATATCAACAAAACATCATAATCTAAAGAAAACATATGCATACAAGTTTCACATAAGTGCAAGAATAGAGTATGAAAACATCTTCTTAAAACTCTAGTTGGTACTATCTTTTACCAAAACATGCGCCTATTTAGTAACCAAGTTAATTTCATGATTATGCATTACTTTCTCTATTGAGAGGAATATCTAACCTCAAGGAGTAAATAGATTAGGGTAGTGAGACTTCATGTCGGCTTCAACCTCCCATGTTGGACCCTCAATAATATGGTTCCTCGGTAGAACTTTTACAGAGTCAACCTCCTTGTTTCTCAACTTCTTGACTTGGCGATCTAGGATCTCAACCGGAACCTCTTCATAGGAGAGTTTCTCATCCACTCCTAAACCTTCAATAGGCAAAATATATACCGGGTCGCCTATGCATTTCTTGAGCATGGAAACATGAAACATTGGATGAACCGAAACTAGTTCACTATGTAGTTCAACTCATAGGCAACCTTTTCCATTCGTTGTAAGACCTCATAAGGACCAACATACCGGGGACTTAGCTTCCCCTTTTTACCGAATCTCATCACCCTGTTCATAGGTGAGATCTTCAAGTAGACTTGATAACCTATTTTAAACTCAAGATCTCTTCTTCTATTGTCGGCATAAGACTTTTGTCGACTATAGGCTGTCTTCAATCTATCTCTTATGATTCGAACTTTCTCTATCGCCCCATATATAATATCTGGACCAAGGAGTGAGGACTCACCAACCTCAAACCATCCAACCGGAGATCTGCACCTTCTACCATAAAGAGATTGAAAAGGTGCCATGGAGATGCTCTAATGATAGATATTGTTGTAAGGAACTCAATCAAAGGTAAGTGATCATCCCAACTTCCCTTTAAATCAATGACACATGCTCTCAACATGTCTTCAAGTGTCTGAATGGTACATTCCGCTTGACCATCCGTCTGAGGATGAAAAGTTGTACTAAGTTTCACTTGAGTACCTAAACCCTTCTGAAAAGCCTTCAAAAAAGGAGAAGTGAATTGGGCACCTCTATCCGAAATGATGAACAAAGTAATCCCATTAAGACTCACAATCTTATTAATGTAGATTCTTGCCTAATTATCGGCAGTATATGTAGACTTAACAGGAATGAAATTGGCAGATTTGGTCAACCTGTCCACAATAACCCATATAGAATCATTCTGCTTTCGGGTTCGAGGAAACCCAACAACAAAGTCCATATTGATGGCTTCCCACTTCCAAGTAGGAAATTCCATGATTTAGGTTAAACCACAAGGTTTTAAATGCTCGGCTTTAACTTGTTGGCAGTTTAAACACTTAACAACGAACTCTGGTATGTCCCTCTTTAAACCATCCCACCAATAGACCTCTGTAAGGTCATGATACATTTTCGTGGCACCCGGATGTATAGAATAGCGAGAACCATGGGCTTCTTCTACAATCTTATTTCTCAAATCCTCAACATCGGTTACACATAATCTCCCTTGGTACCTAAGAACACCATCCTACCCTTGGGAGAATGACTCATTGAGCTTACTAAGTACTGATTCTTTCAACTCCATTAATAGGGGATCAAGATGTTGCTTCAATTTCACATCAACCACTAATGATGAGTCGGAGTTATGATGGACCATGAAACTACCAATTGGAGAATCTTTTATCCTCACACCTACGCGAGCCAACCTATTAACATCTTTAACAAGTTCTTTATTCTCTTCATCCACATGAGACACACTACCCATAGTCATACGACTCAAAGCATCCGCAACCACGTTGGCTTTGTCGGTGTGGTAAAGGATATTCATGTCGTAATCCTTCAACAATTCTAACCATCTTCTCTATCGGAGGTTCAACTCCTTTTGTGTAAACACACATTGAAGTCTCTTATGGTCACCAAACACATCAACATGCACACCATACAAATAATGCCTCTATATTTTTAAAGCAAAAACTACAGCGGCTAACTCGAGATCATGAGTTGGGTAATTCTTCTCATGAACTTTGAGTTGTCTAGAAGTATAAGATATCACCTTACCATGCTGCATGAGGACACATCTCAAGCCCACTCGAGAAGCATCACAATACACCATAAATACTTCATTACCCTCCGGTAAGGTCAACACCAGAGCGGAGGTAAGCTTATCTTTTAACTCTTGAAAACCTTTGTCACAAGATTCCGACCACTCAAACTTCACCTTATTTTGGTCAAAGATGTCAAAGGAGAAGCAATGGACGAAAATCCATCAACAAATCTTCTATAATAGCCGGCTCGACCCAAGAAACTTCTTTTGTCTGTGGGAGTCAAAGGTCTAGGCCAATTTCTGACCGCATCTCTCTTCTTCGGATCCACCTCTACACCATCACCAGAGAGAATATGGCCAAGAAAAGTAACCGACCTCAACAAAAATTCACACTTGCTAAATTTGGCATAAAGTTGGTGTTCTTTAAGGACTTGCAAGTCCAACCTCAAGTGACTCTCATGTTCATCTTCATTCTTAGAGTATATAAAAATATCATCAATGAACACAATCACAAATGAGTCGAGGTAATCTCGGAAGACTCTATACATTAGGTCCATAAATGCCGCCGGGGCATTTGTTAACCTAAAAGATATAACTAGAAATACATAGTGACCGTATCTAGTTCGCAAAGTTGTTTTGGGAACATCTTCACCTCTTACCCTAAGTGGGTGATATCCCAACCTTAAGTTAATCTTGGAAAAAAATTATCACCTTGGAGTTTATCAAAGAGATCATCAATTTTAGGGAGACGATACTTGTTCTTTATGGTGACCTTATTAAGTTGGCGATAATCAATGCATTATCTAAGGGACCCATCTTTCTTCTTAAAAAACAAGACTGGAGCACCCCATGGAGAAATACTAGGTTGAATGAAATCCTTGTCTAGTAAGTCCCTTAGTTGGAGCTTCAACTCTTTCAATTCATCCAGAGCCATCCTATATGGAGGAATTGAAATGGGATTCATATCCGGTAATAAATAAATGCCAAAGTCAATTTCCCTTTTGGGAGGAACTCCTGGAAGGTCATTAGGAAAAACCTTTGGGAATTCTCTCACTACAGGGACTGACTGAATAGAAGGAGTTTCACATTCTAGGTCCTTAACCCTCACCACATGGTATAAACAACCCTTGTCTATCATCTTACAAGCCTTTGAAAACGAAATAATTTGACCCTTTGGCATAGAATTTCCCCCCTTCCACTCTAGAATAGGTTCATTAGGGAATTGAAACTTCACTACCCTTGTTCTACAATCTATGGAAGCAAAACAATCATGAAGCCAATCCATATCCAATATGATATCAAAATCAAACATGTCAAGTTCTACCAAATCAACAAGAGTAACTCTATTGGGCAGCATGACAGGGCATTTCCTATAGACTCTTTTTGCAACTAAAGAGTCACCCATTAGGGTACAAACGGAAAAGGGCTCAATCAAAACATCGGGAAGTACATCAAAATTCCTAGCTACCAAAGGTATAACAAAAGAAAGAGTAGCACCTGGGTCAATCAAAGCATAAACATTAACAGAGAAAACTTGTTACATACCCGTCACAACGTTGGGAGAGCTTTCTTGTTCACCCCTAGCCTTGAGTGCATAGAAATTGTTCCTTTTTGGAGCTTCAGAATTAGGACCGCTTGGTTGAGCTTGACTATTACCCTTACCTTGACTTCTCACATTAGGACCATCTTTCACCATATGGCCACCTTTTCCACAACCATAACAACTATTAGTTCCAACAAGACATTCGCCCCTATGCTTCTTACGAAACTTACCACAAGTTGGTCTTTCTCTTGGTGGATCAACATTTCTCCCCTTTTGAGGTTTAGGATTAGAATCTCTATCATTGAGATTCTTGTAGAAATTTGAAGAAATTTGGTTTAAAAACCTCTTCTTAAACTTAGGCTTGTCTTGAACAACAAGCCTACTTCTAGGAGAACAACTCTCAAAAGACTTTGCATTCTTAGCTTCCTTATTCCTCTTCCATAGGAGACTTTCCTCAACCTTTTGAGCATGAACCATCAACCTAGAAAGATCATATTTTCATGAAGCATGGCTGCACGACATTCTTCTTCAAGCTCTTCAGACACACCCGTTACATAACGGCTCATTTCATCCCTAGCATTAGAAACCAAAGAAGAAGCATATTTGGCCAGCTTAATGAACTTCAAGGTGTATTACTTAACATTCATACTTCCTTGACGAAGGTTGACGAACTCCTCTACCTTAGTTTCTTCTTGCTATATTGGGAAGAATTGATCAAGAATGGAATAAGATGCTAAAAGACACATCGTGTCAAAGCTCTAGAGGCACGCCATAGGAGTATCGAGAAAAGAGAAGTTTCCTAATCATCACATAGCCTCTCATCTAAAATTATGGCGCGCTTCACAACCATGAACAAGACACTAGGTAAAGTGGTTTAGTGAGACATTGATCCTAAGGATAATTAACCTGGCTCTGATACCAAGTTTTTCATACTCGGAGAGCATACCTCGGATGAGACCGGCATCGTCGTCCTCTGAGAGGACTCAGACAAGCCCTTAATATTCGTCATAACATGAGATCAATAAAATTAGCGGAAAAATTAAAACTTTTAACATACTAATGAAGTATAATTAGACTTCATACTTAAGATTAATAAAGACATACGATATTCCAAAACGTCTCACATATAAAAAAAAAACATCTGAGAGTGCAAATTTGGACTTAGCCAATAATAGTCAATATGCCATATAGGCGTTAATACAAAAGAATCCAAAGAACATAAATGGAAATCTAATATTCTTAAATTCTACTAATGTCTTCAAAAGATGGAAAATGAAATGGTAGCATCCCGAACATGAGGACCTACCGAGACTTGGAGAAAGAGTTCCAAGCTTCTTCAAATCGACCTCTTTAACTTCAATGGCCGGAACCTACAATTGTAGTAATATAAAGTAACGGGGTTAGTACACCACATGTACTAAGTATGGGTATATACACATAACACATAGGGACATGCATTAAAACAGATCACTTATCATCTCTTTTGAAAACATGCAAAGTCATATGAAAGTCTTCAATGCACATACCATATAACACATGCATGTTAAAGCATGATCATAATCAAAGACATATTCTCATAGAGTCATGTTAACATTTCATATTCAATAGATCATATAGACACAACATACAAAACAATTACCAATGACCTCATCCCCAACCTACAAGTGCAATGGTCATGTGAAGCCCCATAACCCCACACAACAAAGTAGATAAGATAGGAGACCATAAGTAAAGCCTTTCTTCATGTACTTGTAACATTAGTAGTCAGCACCTCATATAAAAATATAAGCAAATAACATATTCATCATAATGACCAGCATCATATAAGAGTAACATCATGTATCGTAATCATCATATTTTTCATGTTATCATATTCATAAGAATAATCTCCTAGGACTTCCCTTAGAGTCAACTTGTGCAATGTCTAGGTAGAGTCCCATACCACTACCTATACTAAGTAGACTCCTTAAGTCACCCTAGTCAACGTTCATTTATTTGGCTTTCATTTTACATGAGGGAACATTCGCCTTAACCGACATAGACCATGTGAGCTAAACATGGAATCCGTTGTCATGAAACCCCACAACAAAGAAAAGGTGGTCTACCGGCCAAAGTAGAACCTAACATGACATAGCTTTCTAGGTGGATCCACTACCTAGTATCCTATGGTGGAAACATAGTTCAAGACCTAGGAGATGTATTAGAGATCCATAGTTCCACATTACATGGCAGCCTTAATCTCATGAGAATCATTGTGAACCTATCTTCCAACTAGGGAAGGGACACTTCTCATATCTAGTTCATCGGTTCTTAGCTTAAGTCCTTTCTTGAATAACCTTTAAGTTATATTTTATCATAAACTTATCATAGGTCATAGGTGATTAACTCCTTGTATAACATGATCATAAGCTCTTTTAGATTATATGAGAATTTCCTTTAATCATAACCCTTCATATATGAGATTAACATAACATAATCAAATTGTGTAAAGCATACAAGGGATATCATAACTTGCATTTTCATATTCTTATCATGATGTCACAATTTACATGTTCATAGCCCAACATATTCACATAGCAACATCATACATTCCTTCCGTAATCATAGCATCATAATTATAGGCTAACATAAACATTGAGAGTAATCACACTTAGAAGAGTTACCTCTTGCATCCAAGAATATTATTCATCATGCAATATTCATAATCATACATAGTGAAATACTCAATGGCATAATCAAGAACACTAATCAAATCATGTACAATATCAATTCATAGCGTAGGAGAAGATAAACGGATCGTTAAAGGGTTCATTCAAGTCTTAATTCTAATCCTAACGTTTACACATTATCAAATACCATAAACAACCCATTAGAAACCATCACATTGAGAAAGATCATGTATTACACGACATTCAAACATTATCAATCAATTAGTCAACAATTTGTCTAAAATTAAATATAGAAAACATTTACTTTTCATTTAAAATCATAAATCTAGGGTTAGGAAGAAAATACATTTTGTAGAGTAAAAACCCTAGTATTTGAAGTTCTTGAAAATTTATTTTGAAAGGACCTCTTGGGGAAAGGAATCCCAAGAGTGAAAAACACATACCTTATAGATGAAGAATCCACGAATTTTGATTGGAAACTTCAAAACCTTGGTCTTCTCCCTAAAGCTTTTCTTTTCTTCAATGGAGTTTGGAAAAGTGAGTGTTCTTGAGAGATTGAGAGAAATTTCGCTTGGTCTGATTTGGGACGTGTAAAAGTGGTCTAAAACTGACCTAATATCAATATATAGTCGTCCCATGAATTATCCAAAAGACCCTCCACTTAAATGGGCCTTTTTAATAAGTTAAATTACCAAAATGCCACTCCTAAATTTACTAAAAATAGGAGAGCATTTGAGTTAGCAAAATTCTAAAAATTTGCTAAGTGTCTCAGGTTTGACCATGAAATTAATTAATTAAGTTGATAATTTAATTAATTAAGTGACATAGGGTAATTACTAAAGGACCCCTAAGTCACTAGGACCATAACCAAACCCTTTTGACCATCCTAGGTTAGGTACTAGGATGTTTCTTTAGTTAGCTACTCGGCTAGTGTCACCCGGTTAGGTCTTAGGATTTTGGGCACACTAGTTAGTTCATTTTTGTTAGTACTGGGTTAGTTAGCTAGTTAGGTAAGTTAGTTAGAACCTAGGATTTGTTAGGAAGCTCGGCCCCACGTGGCTTGACCCGACGCATGCCGACCCCCTAACCGCCATTACCGAATCGGTTGGGCTTGGTCGCTTGTCTCTTGGCCGGTATCACATGTGTTGCCATGAACTTTCCTAACCGTGCACTGTGAAGTTGCACTTAGAAAGTTCACTTCTTGTCCAAGGATCCTCACTATGTCCTTGGGCACTACTTAATCTACATGATAATTTTAAATGATCATGTGATATGGTACCTAGGCTTGACACTTGGATGCCTCGTACCTAATGTGTGTAAGCGATGAAAATAAAAATTTTAGGTTACGGTCTTCATTGCAGGTATGATTCCTAAACAAGCTTGGATTGGAGCATTTGAACATCAAAGTGTATTTTAAGTTACTTGTGTATACATAGAAATTGGCTAACACCCTTAAGGCAATATTTTCTAACATGCCCAATATTACTCAATATTGGGCATTGGGATGTCTATGTACCTCAATACATATTCTTAAAACCTAATAGACTCTTTACTAGACAAGTACATTTTTGGTAAACATCATTTTAAGCATTATTAAATAGATTAAGCTCTACTCTAAGTCATGGCATTTCCGGAGTGTTACAGTTCACTTGAGTGAGTTGTGAAGCGACCACCCATACAATACCTTACACACACACTTAAGAGATCCTATAGACTACCTAAGATAGAATCATTCTCACTTAATGCAATAGCATACATATAATATGACATTCTCCCTTCCAAAGGTTATCAAAACACTTACTTAAGTAAATCAAGAAGATAACATTCATGATTGACCTCTTGAAGATTACCTTAATAATCCTTAAGACTACCTAAGGCTTAGATTATGTCGACATAATCAACCAACATCCCTAACTAGAGTCATTCTTAAGACTTATCTAGGTAAGATACGAAGTGACCATTCCTAGACCCCGTTCACACCTTAACTAGACAACCCTTAACTACACTAAATAAGTACTTATTCATTTTATATTTTTTATTACCTTAAGTCATTACATTCATTAGTTCCTTTAAGACTCATTCCTCACATAAGGACATTCAGAATGGTCTTGGACAAGACCTAGGGACTCTCACTAATATCTTCAAAACCTATTGTGCAATGTCTACATAGCGTCCCATACCAAACCTAAACTTCATAGAACTTCTCTAATCCTAGTAGGTATCCCATATGATGAAAAAGTGCAGTAACCGACATAGACCATGATAGCTAAACATGGAATCCGTAGTTCTAACCTTCTCCAATGAGGGTGTTATACTTTCCAAGGGTAGAACTAGGACACATCCCATGTAGGCAGATGGTAAAGGAATATGAAGGGCTTTTATGTACTCTAGTCTCATTCTCAAGTAGAGATACTTCCCATAGCATACTCACTCTATTCTAGCCTTTGTTCTCATAGATTAATTGACATTAAAAGATCACATGAAGAGGTCACATATATAGTTCATAACCCAATCACATTCACCTACAAAAGAGGTCTACTAGGCCTACCTTACAATGAAAACAAAGAAAGCTCATCATGACTTTCCTAAGGATGATGTGATGCCGTTCCAACCAATCAACCCTAAGTCCATAATTAATTACAAGAAGTATACCATTACGGCTTTCGACTTCAATGTTCATAACCTTACCATTAGGTGTAAGGTTCCACGTACATGATATTTTTAACATCATTTAAGGTATCCCATATCATTCATTAATACATAAAAAGGGTGCACTAAGCTTACCTAGTCAACACATATCATATTCACATATCATTAATACATGTATCAAGTAAGGGACACAAGTCTACCAAAACAAGACACAACCTACTTTGTTTTATTACATATATCATATCATTCTTTGAAGTACTTAGGAATTCCCCTTATCATCTTGATGTCATCCAATACACTACCATATCATCATCATTATAACCATTATAGACTCATATAGTCAAGTAGGAATAATCATGCATCAACTCTAAGACTACACACATAAACACATAGTCATAGTTTGACATGATCACCTAATATCAATGGAAGAACACATAATTTCACTTTAGTCACATGTAGATATATATGCTCATACTTCACATAAATCAACTACACAAATCATC
Source organism: Solanum lycopersicoides (assembly GCA_022817965.1). NCBI lineage: Eukaryota > Viridiplantae > Streptophyta > Magnoliopsida > Solanales > Solanaceae > Solanum > Solanum lycopersicoides. The sequence goes on along the minus strand of CM040628.1, from coordinate 44,180,258 downwards.
ATAGTACTTCAAGTAGTTCAGACAAGGCCATGATCATCATAATACATAAAGTAACGTTGACAAGGCCACATTATTTACAAGTAAAGCACATAGCACCGCCACCATAAGTGTATCATACCAATCATAGCATAATACAAGAGCTACATTACTTAAAATAAAGAGAATTAGGGCAGTGTACCAACAATCCCTTCTCACCACTTCAATTCATAGCTAAATCATCCAATTCAATACCATAAGGGCCTTACCCGTGGCCATGAACATCAACTCAATACATAAACTATAATAATCAATGAATCTAGGTCAATTCAATCTAGATTTATCAACCTAAGACAAATTAGACATCAATTGAATACAATTCTTACATCATTAAATATCCCATAGAAAACTACCTTAGAATTTATAAGCATTAAGACAATATCACTTAACCCATAAAGTAATCAAAAACTAGGGTTCATCAATTACATGGGTTCATAGGTTAATTGATATAAAATCATCTATTTAAAAACAATTCAATCAATATTCAATGCATTAAAACCTTTAATGCAAGAACACATGGATAGATCATGAAATTGGACAAGTTCATCTTTGGAAACATTAGAAAAACTCTTTGAATTTGGGCTCCTCGATGAATAGAGTTTCAAGGATCAAAAACCATACATCAATGATTTTTATCCACGAAATTGATAAAGAATCACCACTCAAATCTTCAATCCAAGCTCTTCCTTGAGTTTTGGCTTCAATGGAGTTCTAGAGAATTTCTAAGAGAATTTGGATTTTTATTTTGAAGAATGAATTCTCCTAAGTGTTTAAGGCTTATAAACATGTTTAAAATACCAAAAGTACCCCTAAGTAACCTACCTTTCTATTATTTGGACTTGGTTTGAATTGGTAAATTCACCCCTAGACATAACAATAAAGTTGTGTAGAAATAGTCCCAACCAACGAGTGGCCATCGACGGCCCGTTTCCCAACCAACGGACCATCCTGTTGGTCTGTGGTTTGGGACTGAGGATGGTACTTGGCTTCTATACTACCAAGCCTAAGTGTCAACCTATGACACTCACTCACGAGGTGTCAATTGACCCACGAGTCGTCAACTGCCATTCGTAGGTTTGGCTGTTTTGACAGCTTTTGCTCTTGGGTTGGGTCCTTCCTCAAGGACCCTTTGATGGTCCTTGGGGATGTTTTACCGGACATTTTAAACCTGAATATGTTTGTATATGATATTATGACCTACCACATCAATTTCATCCAAAATGAACATGTAAAACTCAACGAAACATGCCAAGACACACAAGGTCATTTCAAGGCAAACCTTTCGAACGTCATGGACGTTCTTGGATGTTTGACCTCAAAAATACATGAAACTTGACACAGCCAATAAACACAATAATAACTCATATAATAACCTCATAATCTCATGAAACACACAAATAGGCACATAAGCACATGAGGCACACAGGTGACTTAGTCGTCGAATGTCTTAGTCGTCCCTTGACGTTTCACTTCCAAATCAACTCAAACTCTAGACACTGCCTCAATACCACATTATAGAAAATTTTAGGACCTTATAACCTCATGACAATAATGTTAAGCTCTAGGTTTACCTAAGTCATTTTCGAGGTATTACAAGCTAACTTTGACAGTTAATGAGTCCATACAACCCCTAACACAATGTGTATCACCACACCCTCATTGTCTGTCCAACACATACATTATATATCATTTCCCCAAGATCAACAAAGCTGCACCAACAATGGTACACATAGAACAGCCCCAAATATTCTTTATCATATATCCCAATTATTGAACTCACCACCCCCTTGAGTTCTTCATGACAACACACCCCTAATTCCTCACTCAAAATCATACATAAGGAAGACTAAAATGGAGCAGTCACCTTACCTCAATTTTTGCAACTTTTCCTGATAACTTGAACTCTTCTAGAAGATCATCTTCCCTTCACACTAAACCAAAGAATAAGAAAAGAAGTATCTTAATAACTAAAAAACTGAGCATTAGATTTTGGAATTTTTCTTCTTTTGTACGCATACTTGAGCATGAATAACATGTTTTCCTAATAATCCATGGAAGAATTAAGTAAAATCCAATTGTATGCACTTATCTTGGTTACCTTGGTTTGCAGATATGAGGGATTCATAAAGAACCCTGCAACAACTCAAAATTGTTGTCTTAATTGAAGAGAAAAGAGAGAGAGAGCTGGATTTAGTTCTCAACGTTATGTTTTAAAATCGGTGAAAGATATCTCCTCATATTGGATTTATATGGAGCTTTATTAACCACAAAAATATCCTCTAGAACCTCCTTTGTTTTGGTCCACTTTCAGCCACTAATTGGTTAATTAGTTGATGCACCTACTTATGTGCATCAAGCAACTCAAAAGGTCAAACTAGGATGCACCTCTTGCTTTCACTTGGGCTTTATCCATATTGGGCCTTGGCAAATTTGGCTGTTGGGCTTTCTTTCATTTTTGTTTTCTTTTAATAGGTTTGGGCTTCATGTGAGCCCATTAATATAAGCCTAAATCTGGTCCATCCACTTGGTCTCTTTAACTATATTATAGATCAAGTAGGTGATGCAGCTGCTAGCTTAATTAAGCCAAGAAAGCAACTCAATTATTTTATTCCAATTTCTGAATGTTAATCCCTTTTTCTTCAACTTAGCACTTAACTTTCAACTTTAATATCAATTACCACCTTACTATATGTACTTTCCATCGGAGTTAACTTGCAATACACATGCTGAAATGTGCAAGGTGTTACATCACCTTGCGAGCTAGTTTAAACCAACACTAATCATATAAGAAACATGATCGTTCACCTATAGTATAAGTCTATGTCAAGTATCACGTGAATAGAACTAGAATACACATAATACAGGTTGTTACTTATAAAGAGAATTAGGGCATCGTACCACCAATCCATTCTCATCACTTCAATCCATAGCTAAATCATCCAATACAATACCAAAAGGCCCTTACCCATGGCCATGATCATAAATTCAATAGAAAAATCACAATACTCAATGAATCTAAATCAATTAAATATAGATTTATCAATCTTAGACAGCTTATATAGCAACCTAATACAATTTTTACATCATTCAATAACCCAAGGAAAACTACACTAGAATTCATAAGCATTGAGAATTAATCATAATTCCCATAATATAGAAAATTTGAAGAACTTAGGTTTTGTATGGGTTCATGAAGATTTCAGATTGAAATCATCTATTTAACCACAATTCGATCAATAAAAAATTATTCAAAACATTTAATGCAAGAACCCATGGATAGATTTCAATTTAGAAAACTCATCTTTTGAGAAGTGTTTGAAAAACTCTTTGAAGCTTGGCTTCTTGAAGAAAGAAGTTCCAAGGATGAAGAACCGTACCTATATTGATGTTAATCCACAAAATTTGATAGAAATTGGTAGATAAATCAACCTTTTAGCTTCAATCTCCCTTCAAGCTTCAATGGAGTTATAGAGAGCTCTTTAGAGGTTTTGGGTTTTGATTTTAGAAAAATGAAATCATCAAGGTAGTTAGGACTTATAAACCAACTTAAAATACCTAGAATACCCTTAGGAAACCGCCCAATTAATTATTTGAACGTTGGATGAAATTACCATTTCAACCTTGCATTTTACAGTGAAGTTGCGCAGGTTGCAGACCCAACCTACGCCTTCTAACCTACGCCTCGTAGCCCAACCATTGTACCTTCCTGTTGGTCTGTGGTTTGGGTCAGAGTCTGGTCCTTGGATTTCCATCCTCCACACGACTAAGTGACATACTACGCCCTCCACCTACGGGGCGTCGACTGACCTATTGGTCGTCGTTTGCCAACTGTAAGTTGGGCTGGCTTGACAACTTTTGGCCACCAATATGGGGCCTTCCTCAAGGACCCTTGGTTGTTCCTTCGGGATGTTTGTCCGGAAGTTTAAAACTTGAATATTTCCGTATACGAGTTTAGGACCTCTCACATCAATTTCATTTAAAACGAACACATAAAACTTCACAAAACATGCTAAGACACACAAGGTCACTTTAAGGCAAACCTTCAAACGTCATGGACGTTCTTGGACGTTTAACCTCCAAACTTCATGAAACTTAACACAATGCCTATAAACACTATTATTAATCATATAAGGACCTCTAAAGCCCATGACACACGCATAAACATATAAAAACACATAAGGCTTATATATGTGACATAGTCGTCTAACGTCTTTGTCGTCCCTTGACGTTCCACTTCCACGTCACCTAAATCTCTAGACACTGCCCCATTACCACATTATAAACCATTTTCATACCTTAGACCTTTATGTAAAACATATTAGGCTCTAGTTTCACTTAAGTCATTTTAGAGGTGTCAGAAAAATTTCCGTAAATTCCCTCACCACGGGGACCGACTCAATAGGTGGGACTTTGGAGTCAAGATATTTGACTCTAACAATATCATAAAGACACCCTTTAGAGATCATTTTCCAATATTTTAAACAAGAAATAATACGTTCTCTAGGAATTAAGTTAACCCCATTCCACTCTAAGACGGGTTCATAAGGAAAATTGAACTTAACCACTCTTGTTCTACAATCAATGGAAGCAAAACAAGCATGCAACTAATCCATTCCCAAAATAACATCAAAATCAACCATATCAAGTTCTAACAAACCCACCCATGTAACTCTATTACGCAAAGATATAGGACAACTCTTAAAGACTCTTCTAGACACAACGGAGTCACTAACCTGGGTGGTAAACGAAAATGTTTCAATTAAAACATCGGGTAGAATATCAAACATTTTAGCTACTAGAGGAGTTACAAATGATAATGTAGCATTGGGATCAAGTAAAGCATAAACATCAATAGAAAAGACTTTTAACATAGCAGTGACCACGTCGGGAGACTCCTCTTGCTCACCCCTAGAGCGGAGAGTATAAAAGTGGTTCCTCTTTGGATCTTCAGAACTAGTATCACTAGCTTGATCTTGACCACTTCCTTTCTCTTGACTCTTTATATTAGGGAAATCTCTAACTTTGTGGCCACTTTTTCCACACCCAAATCAATTCTCCGTCCCAACTATACACTCACACCAATGATTGTTACCACACTTGGAGCAAGTAGGTTTCTTGCTAGGTGAATTTCAACTTATTGCCTTTTTGGACTTAGGGTTAGACACCCTATACTTTTTGTGTTAGAAAAATTGGAAGGAACTTGGTTTGAAACCCTCTTCTTAAACCTAGGATTGTCTTGAATCTGAAGCCAACCCTTGGAAGTACATCCCTCATAAGACTTGGTCCTTTTAAACTCCTATTCTTTCTCTTGAGTATAGTATCTTCCACTTGTTTAGCATGAACCATCAACCAAGAGATATCCACGTTGTCATGGAGACGCGCCAAATGATACTCTTTATCCAAATCTTTGGACACTCCCGTCACAAAGCGACTCATCTCATTCCTTGGGTTAGACACAAAGGAAGGAGCATACTTTGAGAATTTAGTGAACTTCAAGGAGCATTCTTGTACACTCATACCTCCTTGACGAAGGTTGATGAATTCTTCCACTTTCGCCTTCCTTTTTCTCTAGGAAAGAAACGATCAAAGAAATCCCTTCTAAATATCTCCCAAGTGATAGGACCCTCTATTAAGGCCCTATTATATCTACATTGGGAGTACCATGTTTGAGCTACGTCCTTGAGTTTGTAGGAAGCTAACTCGGCCTTTTCATTTGAAGTGAAACTCATAGCATAGAACATCTTATAAACCTCATCAATGACTTGGGGATCTTCATTCACTTTCGACCCATAGAACATAGGAGGGGTTATCATTATAAAATCCCTAAAGCCGAAAGCCGTGGTACTAGAATTTTGTTGAACACGAGGTCTGTCACGACCCAAATTCTTGAATTCGAATCGCCACCAGCGTCGTTGACCTCTCAGAGGTCGCACACAAGCCTCATCTTGCATTCATCACATTCATCTAGTTAAATTTGCGGAAAATTTAAAAAAATTTGTACGTGTGAAGTTTACTTAGACTTCATAAAATCATTACTTATTAAACATTATATACTAAGCTCAACATCAATAGACAACCATCTAATATCAAGAACATTTCAAAACAAACGATGAATAGAATATATTAAGTTGCAAAAACGGCCTTACATCAAAAGGTTCGATAGGAAATGTGAAAGAAACGCTAGGTACAACATACACAATCTATGTCTATATCTAAATCTAGACTAAGATTGTATCATCCTCGAAATCAAGAGGATCTACCAAATGGTTTGGAGAAACGCTGAAGTCCGAACCGCTGCAAGTGTCGTCAATCTGCCCTCTAACCTGCACCTATAAAAATAGTAAATAGTAGAGGGTTAGTACACCACTTGTACTAAGTATCGGTGTATGCACACATACACATAAAGGTATGCATGATCAATGAAAGCTCTTCCTAAGAAACATGTCATTTCTGGAGAGTCTAATCATTAGACTTTTCTAATTCTTTAGTTGTGAATTGTGGTATGAATATGATGTATTTTAATGCATTCAAAGAACACAACTCATTTTCTATATGATTACAATACATTAGTATCATCAACATAATTTTAGAACATCTCGAGCGAAGATTGGAAATTTTGATCCTCCAAACCCGAGAGCTCTTTCCTTGGGACTTAGTTTATTTTTCAGTCTTTTTCTTCTTGTTGTTGTGTAGTTCAATAATTCCTTTGGTCCTATGTTTTACTTACAAGTTCAATGATTCATTGTAGTCCCATACCCACAATGAATCGATGTAAGTAATCTAAGGACTAAGGAATGATTTCCCTACCTTATAGTGAGTCATTCTTTACACTATATATTCATTACATTTCATAAGCCATTCTCTATTGATCATGCCATTGATTTCATTACTTTCATGTTAGGGAAGTTATGAGGTATTTAGTTAACGTTATGTTTCTACTTCCCTTTATTGGCATCATATAAGAAGTCATTATAAGCCATGGTTCTTCCTTATCAACATGCTTTCTTAGGAGGTCAAATCTCTGGACTTGCCTAATTCGTAATTGAAAGTTCATACCATGAATATGGCACACATCATACAAACATACGTTCACATAACATACATTTCATGTTTCATATATTATACATTTCATATCCACGAGACCTTGGAATCGTGGATGTAGCATTAAGGCCTCTCAAGTGAGGGCCCAACATATGGGACCTCTACCCGAGGGCCTTCTTTAGCAAACACAGAGTATGCTTCATTCGTTCATTCATACTTCACATTAATACTTTCATTCATTCATAGGCCGATGTAAGCACCAGCTATACCTAGGATGAAGTTTAAGACTCTCATCGGGATCATGAAGTGCAATGACCAAGAATGACCTAATGTCATTACTTGAGTCCGGTTTCACCTCCTGATTATATTGCACAAACTACTTCGGTATCGTTCATTTCATTATCTTTCATACTTTGAGGAACTTCAACCTTAACCAACATACATCATGTGAGCATCATGAAATTTGGTGTCTCCCCCACACCGAAAAGAGGTGTAGTCACTGGCCAAAGTGAAACCAAAACATGCTAGCTTATTGGGTTCGAACCAAGCTAGTTCCCTATGGTGGCAACATAGTTCAAAGACTAGGAGATTTAGGGAGACCCATACCCACCTTGGTGGACAGTAACGTCTCATGAGAATTAAGTGAACCTCTGCCCTTCCGAAAGAAGGCATCACCACTCATAACTAGCCTATCAGTGCTCAGTTTAAAGTTCCTATTTACATTCAACTCATACACCATCGAAGCTTTCTTATAGCATGAGGTAGTCATAGATCATTAGATGATTTCTCATCTCTTCTTTACGTATTAAGTGTGAATTGTCCTTACACTTACATATAGAATGTGATTGAGACTTGTATCTTGATATTCAACACTCTCTTAGGTGAGTACTTTTAGTGACCTTTACTTAGGCTTGGTTGAGAGTTGTCTCACCATTCATCTTAGCCGCTTATCATGTTGTCACCATTTTCATTAGCATCATAGTTTATCATAATTAGTCACCTCATTACGTGAATGTTCATTTCTTCATCTTGTCGTTAACTTACATCATATGCCATACACATGGCCTTTAGTGTAGTTTACACTCATAGTAACCCTTTCGGGTTGCTCATATTTGGCTAACTGTTTCATGATCATCTAAGTGCATATTGTGCAAGACTTATGCATCTTGCACATTCGGTCAAGGGGATCCGTGTTCGAATCCCTTGGGCAGACTATAATTTTCGATTATGTGTGAGACTTATGTATCTCACACATTTGGCCTTGAGGCCGGGTTCGATTCCCCTCTCTCACAAGATTGGCATATGATTAGTGTTGGCCTAAACAATTGGGAATGACTTAATAGTTAATTTATTGGCACAAGCCAAACATTCATTCAAATATAATTTCATGGAATCATTAGCCAATTCTATGACATATTTTGGAGATAATGTTGTAGGACAATTTATTGGCATAAGCAAAACCTTCACTACACTTGAACTTTTAACCTTTGATTAACTTACAAGAACAATTCAATGTTTTTACGTTCACAAGTTCGTGTGGATAGGGTATGTTGGGACTTGTCCCATTGATTGGCATACCCTATGTTAATGTATAGATTGATATCAATTTTTATTTTCTATAAGTAATATGATTAGACATATGTTTTACTAGCCAATTTGTTGGCACAAATCATAATTCCACTATACACTGGTCATGAGAATATTATTGGCCAATTTAATTAATTTCATGTAGGTACCATAGCTAATCTCATCATTTTAGTAAGTCAATCTTCCCATCATTCTTTGAAAGCAATGTTGTAGCCAATTCTATTAAACAACCAATTTATTGCCCAAATTATTGGCATAAGATAGGCAATTCATTCAAATGTGATTTCATGGAGATCTTTTAAGCCAACCTTATAACATAACTTTCGGCATAACATTTTTAAACATCTTGAACAGCATAATATGATCATTTAACAAACACAACATCATCAACAAGTCACATTTACAGTAGTTATGCACAACAAACCGTAATCATCTTCATACATAACAGTTTCAGACACATCTTAACATAGTATCATTCTACTAACCAATCTTAGTTCATGACTTTAGGGTAACGTTTTTAAGACATATTGGACAACATCAAATTAATATTGATGAATTTAACATCTTCATAATGTCACAATAACAGCAAGACAACATTCGGACAAAGACATCAACACTTAAACAATTACGGGTGTGACTAACACATCGTCGATTCATGATTCACATTTTAAGTACTTAACTTTATACGATCACAACTTCATAGGTTAATCCACATTCATATATTAAAAACATTACACATAAGATCAGCCAGCAGCACATAAAACAACATGATCTCTAACCTATTCAATATTGAATCAAAAAGGATACTAGGGACAAGGAAGTTCGACGAGAACACGGGAACAACCCTAGTTTTCAAGATCTTTGAATCATTGGAAAGAAAGTTCTCTTGGAGAAATAAGTCCAGGAGAGAAACCCATACCTTATGTAGAACTTAATGTACGAAGACCACCTTGAACGAAACCGTGAAGAAACCTTGAGATCGCCCTAGAAAAATCGATAAATTTTCTGCCTTTTTCTTTCTTTCGTTGCTTACTATTTTTGCGTCGCCTGTTTTATGAGGTTGAATGTGATTATAAGTCTTAGGAACTGATATTGACTCATTCAACTTAGGGTTTAATAAGTTAATTTAATAAAGTAATTAACCAATTACGAAAATGCCCCTCCTAAGTTGACTAAACATAGGAGAACATAACACTTAGTCAAATCTGGAAATTGGTGTTGACTATGGTTTCGGTCAACATTTTGACTTTATATTAAATTATTAAATCCTCAATTTAATTAATTTAGGTACCTAGGGTAAGTACTAGGATGTTTCTTGAATTATACTAGGTTAGTGCAAGGATTTCGTTTTGACCATTTAAACTAATTAATTAAATTTCTAATTTAATTAATTATGTGACCTAAGGTAATTACCAAAGTACCCTTAAGTCGTTAGGACCATAGCCAATCCTTTGGACCTTCCTAGGTTAGGTACTAGGTTGTCTTTTTCTTGTTTTAACAATACACCATTTTAGGTCTACGGCAATCCTAAATCTGGACAACGCTTATAAAGTATTGCCTAAAATACTTTTGGGAACACTTTTAAAGTTTAGCCAAAGATTTTGACTTTTAGCTACACTAATATTAGCAACACTTCTAAAGTATACTCTTTAATGGGATAACCTACACTTTATAAGTCTTGTTATAGTTGGCAACAACTATTTACATAAATGGCCACACTTTTAAAGTGTGTTATTTTTATAATTGTAAATACAACACATTAAAAATGTGGCCTTAGTGTTTTCACCAAAATTTTATATTACCTCCCATTTTTATTTGGCCAAAAAAATAAAACATTAAAGAAATATTAAAAAGAATAAAACATTAAAGATATAAAAAAGGCAACATTTCCTAAAACTTCAGCTGAAGCTTACATTTTCAGCTGAAGAATACCATTTGCAAGAACTGAGGAAGAGGATCGAAGAATGGAAGAAATCGATTTGTACTACGATTTTCATCACATTTCTGTCAAACTTCAGATGAAGAACACCATTTTTAGTTGAAAATCGAAGAGCACTGCGAATTCTCTGAAGATGAACTGAAGAAGACGATTTTCCTCTCAGAGATTCGTTGTTCAAGATTGGAGAGATTAAGAAGACTATTTTCTTCAAAGATTCCTGGGTAAACTGCTGTTCCATCACATTTCCTTTTGAAAATTAAAAGAAAAGGATTCACAAATCAACTTGCCTCATGTATTAAAGCTTTACGGTTGTTGGAATAGAGTTTATCAGGTAAGAGATTTTATCTTCAAAAGTCTAAATTATAGCTTTAAGATTTTGATATTCTTGTGTGTCAGTCAAAAATTTAAGTTAGGGTTTTTATTATCTTGTGTTGTTGATACAAATTTTGTTGATTTTGGGAGTTTAGTTTGTAGCTGTATAACGTATAAATGGGCAGATTATCTTTGACACACTAGTTTTTTCTCTTGAATGTTGAATGTAGATGCTGAAGCTAAGTAGCCTTTATCTGAAGAAATGAGTTGTAGCTAAGTCATCTTTCTTTGAAGAACTGAAGTGTTGAAGCTGGCGATACCTACGATATTTTGTCCCTAATATACATTTCGTCAAGTGTAAGTAACTACTCTACATGAATTTCAAAAGGTTTTAATGTCTGTTTTATAGTCACTGTTTTTTTAGTCTTCTTGAGTTCATAGTTGTGCTCACCTTAAGCTTGGTTTGTTCCTTTGTTAACCACATTGATTATGTCTTGTAGCTATTTGCTGATAAAAGTTTTCTTTATTCGACTACATGCCTTGAAGTGTCTAGAAGTCATTTTGTTGTTTCTCTAGTGCATTTTCAAGTATACATCAGAAACTTTAGTTCAATATTTTTTAGTTGTTTTGGGATCACCTCGTAGTATGAATTTGCTAAACTTGCTTTGTAGTTTGAGTTGCAGTATATAGAAAATGAATCATATGCCTTAGAGATAGGAGATATAGGATATATTTTTCAAGTCTAGGAGGGGTAGAGAGGGAGCAGTAACTTGTGAGAGTGTTTTGCAAGAGCTGGAAATTACAGTTATGAAAAATAGGAAATTTCATCCTATAAAGGGATCTATTAGCAAAATAATAGTAATAGACTTTAACTTTTGTGACCGGACGATACATAATTTCTTATTTTTTACAATAACAAGTAACTGTGTGTGACAAGTTTGATTGGTGACCTCAAAAATACATTTTATTACCTTCTATAACTGGTAAAACTACAGTGATAGCGTAACATGCTTTAATTGTTAATGTATATAACTTAAATCTTTAGTAAAGCAATTGTTTCTACGTCTTTAATTGTTTTGTTTCTTTTTCTACTTTCAACTTGAGGATTATGCTTTCTTTCTTTTCTGCTAACTGTTACTAGCAATAACAGAATAGAAGTAGAAGATTTGTTTTTGTAGTATGGACAACCTGTTGAGTTTTGGATATTGTTGAAAGTGAGGCTTGCTTCATCTAAGTTTTAGAAGAATTAGGAGAAGTCAGTGCAAAAAAAATGGAGAGAAAGTTTTGTATGATGCTAAAGTTTGTCCTATTTGATAAGCTAGATGCAACAGATGAGAAATAGCTTGTAACTTTCTAATTTCATTACATGTCAAGTTCTTGCATATATAATAGAAGTAATTAGAAATGTAGAGACAGTCTATGGTCAAGTGCTATAAGATAGTCTATGGATGTTGCTAAAGTCTGTTTCTACGTCTGTCCTCTTGATGAAGTTAACAACTTCATTATCAACCTTTTCCTCACTGACTTTATGTTTCTCCTTCGTATCGACTTCAATGGTTCTGTCATGCTCCACAAAGTGGGCTTTCTTTTGAGCTTCAGGGGATAGACCTATGGTGGTATCCACCAACACTTTTTCTATCTGACTTTAGTTGATCGGATGCCTTTCCCTTTAGTCTATGTCAAACTGTGGATATTCCAGTTAGTAGTGAACATGAATAAGCCTACTAAAGATCTTAAAATATATTTATTATTTTATAATTTTTGAAGAATAAACATGATGTAATTTGTACGCTTCCAAGTTAGAAACTTGTGACCATATCTGTAAGACTAGAGTCTATTCATCTTAGTGATAAAATTAAATAAAAAAGTAGTTTTAACATATAAGAATCAACATCAGAAACAATGTTGTTCTCTTCTTTACATTCCTAATCATAGACAACCTCCTCACTTCTTTACAATGTATTGTTTCTTTTTTACATTGACTAAAAAAACTAACTCATATAAAATGAGATAGGAGAAATAATCAATTTTGTTGTAAACTTGGAAAATGACAAATAATTTAAAATGTAGAAAAAATGAAGTAATTTCCAGTATGATTGGGGTGGTAGGGAGAGTGCAGACGAAAGGTGGGGGTGGTGAGAGCAAGGGGTTAATAGTATTGGGTGTTGAGTTGAGAGTTGAGTCAGGTCGCCTCGTGATCGGAGAAGGCAGATCCATGGAAGACTGTTCCCCCTCGTCACGTGGGTTCTCTTTTGACTAACAATAATGAGTTATGACCCATTCATTTCTTAGCCATAGATATGAAATTACAAAAAGTTGTAACGTAACACATGAGAACTAGCAGTATAACTCAGGTAGTACTATATATAGTGACCACTTGGAATTTGCTTAGCTTATCAATAATAAACACTCTCTCATGTAACACATGATCATATGGTCCCTACCTCTCTCTGCAATTTGTTCTGCAAACAAAGAATAAAAAAAAATGTTTGACGACCAACGTGGACTACCCTGCACCTGCTGACTGGTATTTCAACATTTTATCAACTTATATAAATCAGCTAACTGACAATACGAGCTGACTGGAATGCCTTGGTCTATACAGTTTTAGATTACTAAAATAAGTGCAGGTCTAAATGCTTTGGTCTAGACTGTTTTACATGATTCAAGAAAATATCCAGTTTTTATTTTTATCTAAACTTGTAAAGTTCACCAGTAACTACATTTGTAGCTTAAGAAATTTGATCAAGTTTGTGTAAAAAGTTATTTTCAAATGGATAAGCATGCAATATTTGAAAATGATGTCTCTCTGTTGATTTTTTCTAGTCACCTTTGTTGACTTCTTGTTCTATGGATGTGGAAATACTTGGTTTCAATTGTTGTGGTATTTAGTGGACTTAATACTTGATAAAGTAGGACTTATAAGGAATCATTGCTCCACAAGCATGTTGGTTTACTGGTGGTTCTAACCATGTTCTTTCTAAACACCAGGGGTACTACCAGGTGTAATGAAAAATCAATGCTGAAGAAACACATGATGAAATACTTGTTGAATTTTAGAAAATTCTTTGACTGATTGTTTACTTACATGATCTTGAGTTTCTCATGATATAGTTTTTGGTATTGAATTAGATTCAAGTATCATTTTGTGTTGAATTAGATTCAAAATAATTTTTTGTTTTGGTGTTTTGACGTGCTTACTCGGCTGTACGGGTTAAAATATAAGAAGATATATCCACATCCTTTAAGCTTCAGAAATATAGTTAATGAATTTTTAAGAGAACTATAAAGGCAAATAGAACATATAGGATGTACATAAAAATAAACACGCTTAAAAATCCTTCATAAATCAAAATTAAAACTTTAGCAAAAGTAGCATCAGGGAATGCAACCTGATTTAACAAACTGAGTGAGTCTTCAGTAAAACATCTAACAGAGTACCCCCCTATGGATACTTATGGGGAATAAAGAAGTTCTTGAGTAAATTTAGGCCGCTAATGGAGGTTTTATATCGTCATTCTGATGCTTTCATTATTTCACTGAAAGTTATTTCTTGCTACTCTTATGCTTGACTTTTGAATATCGTTGGACTATGATGCATAATGTTTTTATTGATTGGGTTGGGGGTATTGCAGTTCTTTAACATTCATTCCTGCTGAAATCTTAATAACATGATAACAGTTGTAACAAATACTACACTTACAGAACATTCACCACAAAGGGAAGGATAAAAAAAACCTTTCTTCATGTATCACTTATACAACAGTTCAGAAATATAAAAACCTGTTGTGTCACTAATAAGTGAAATTTGGAAACTGTTGTATTACTAAGACAACAAATATAAAAATTATTGTATTACTAATACAAAGCGACATTCGTAAGTTGTTGATCGAATATCTATTATAGGATCATAAGAATGTTTGCTTGAATGTTTAAACATGGTATTATATATTTGATACTTCTCTGATAGGGTGTGCACAAGAATGAGATTTTAAATCTTTAACTCTAAAAGCTCATAAAACTCTAAAACCTCTAAAGCTCTAAAGCTCTAAATTAAAGTACAAAACTTTAACTTTTAATCATTTGAATTCTATTTATTTATTTTCTTTCTGAATTATGTATATCCTATTAATTGTACTTATTTTTTTCTTTATAGTATCATCAACAATCAAAAACATTTGTGGAGGATCCAAGGTTTGATTTGGCATAGCGAAAGTCTCATGACTAGGTAAGAAACTTTTATCATCTCATAACACATGATTCTGATAGATTACTCGTGACTTTTAAAACTTATTTGTGAACTAGTTAATGATTGTTACTGAAAGATTAAATATTGATATCTTCTTCTAGGAGTTCACATATCCCATCCAAGGATTGGATGAATTTAGCAAGGTATAGCAAAGAGTATATTGATGGCATTGAATCATTTCTGTATTTTTCTTACTCTTATGGAGATCCTCATGGAGAGAAAATTCAGTGTCCATGTGCGAAATGTTGTAATATTCTTTGGAATTAAAGGAATGTAGTGTATGATCATCTAATATGCTATGGATTTGTTAAAGGCTATACTAGATGGATCAATCACGGGGAATGGGATATCAAGTTGAATGTTGATGGTGATATGGATTACTCCCGTGATGATATTTATGGGTTGTTGAATGATCAATTTAGAGATGTTGCACAGGCTGGAGGAGTTTATGATGGTCCAAACGAAGATGCCAAGAAATTCTATAGCTTACTTGAAGAGGCAAACCAAGAATTATATCCTGGTTGTATAGGTTTCTCTAAATTATCATTCACACTTCGCTTATATTTGTTGAAGTGTTTACATGGATGTAGCAATGAATCATTCACTTCTCTTTTAGAGTTATTAAAAGAGGCGATGCCCGAGTTGAACATTTCTTAGTCTTACAATAAAACCAAGTCTATGGTTAATAATCTTGGTCTGTATTATGAGAAAATTGATGCATGTCCAAATGATTGCATGTTGTTCAGGAATGGTCATAAGGATGACGAATTTTGTCATACTTGTGGAGATTCACGATATATTCAATCTCCTTAAGTTGATAGTGATCTTGAGCCTTCAAAAAAACAACATCGAGTTTCAACAAAGACTTTGAGACACTTTCCATTAATTCTTAGACTCAAAAGGCTATTTATGTGCTCAAAGACGGCAGATTGTTTGAGGTGGCATGAAGAGGAACGTTCTAAAGATGGAAAGTTAAGGCATCCCGCTAATGGTCTAGCATGGAAAGACTTTGATAGGGTGCATCCAGATTTTGCATGAGATTGTCGCAATTTGAGACTTGGCTTGTCAAGTGATGAATTCAATCCATTTCGAACCATGACTATATCACATAGCACATGGCCAGTTATGTTGATGGTTTATAATCTTCCGGCTTGGATGTGCATGAAATCTGAATATTCTATACTTTCTTTACTTATACCTGGGCCGCGATCACCTCGAACTGACATTGATATTTACTTACAACCATTGATAGATGAGTTAAAATTATTATGGGATTCTGAGGTTGAAACATATGATGCTTCCAAAAATGAAACTTTTCAAATGCGGGCAACTCTTATGTGGACAATCAGTGATTTTTCTGCATATGCTATGTTATCTGGTTGGAGTACAAAAGGAAAGTTTTCTTGCCCTTGTTGTAACTATGACACTAATTCTCGCTATCTTAAACATAGTCGGAAAATGTGCAATATGGATCATCGTGTTTTTCTACCCATGGATCATCCATGGAGATCTAACAAAAGATCATTCAATGGCAAAATTGAATTCAGGCCTCCTCCACCTCCCTTAAAGGGAACTGATGTGCTTAATAGCTTACATGATTTTGAAAATGTGTTTGAGAAGAAGAGAAAAAGATCAAATGATGGACCATGGAGAAAAAGGTCAATTCTTTTTGAATTACCTTACTGGCAGCACAACTTGTTACGTCACAACCTTGATGTAATGCACATAGAGAAGAACATAGTTGATAGCATACTTGGAACTCTTTTGGATATTTCAGGAAAAACAAAGGATCATGCAAAAGTCCGGTATGATTTGAAAGATATGGGAATCAGGAAGAACCTTCATCCACAAGATACAAAAGATAGTAAGAGAACAAAGTTTACAAAGGCGTGCTTCTCAATGACAAATGGAGAGAAATCCATCTTTTGTGGAGTTTTAAAGACAGCCAAGCTACCTGATGGTAGTGCCTCCAATATATCTAGGTGTGTGCACTTGGATGAAAGAAAGGTGTCTAATTATAAAACCCATGATGCTCATTTCATGTTACATTACTTGCTTCCAATACCAATTAAAAGCATTCTTCCTGATCATGTGGCTATTCCTTTGATTCGTCTAAGTTCCTTCTTCCATCGTTTGTGCCAAAAAGTAATCACATTGGAGGAACTAAATTGCTAAGAAGTAGAGATCATAGAAACAGTAAATCAGTTGGAGCGAATTTTTCCTCCTTCATTTTTTGATATCATGATTCATTTTCCTATTCATTTGGTGAATGAAGTGAGATTAGGCGGTCCAGTTCAAAATCAATGGATGTATTCCACTGAAAGAGAAATGGGTATATTCAAATCATACATTCGCAATAGGCGTTTTCCAGAAGGTTGCATAGCAGAGACACGAGTGGGAATAGATTGCATGAATTTATTCTCCAAATATCTGCATCGGGGTGTGGATACCAGATTTAACAGAAGAGCGCGAAACAATGATGAATGTGACCCAAGTGACGCAGAACTTGTGAGTTTGTTTTCTAACAAAGGAGTTCCTTTAGAAGCAAAGAAAACGGATCCAATCACTTTAGATGACAAGTCACTAAGTCAGGCACATGCATACTTATTGGCAAATTGTGACGATGTTCAAGAATATATTAGGTACCTTAATTTGAATATAGTATTCTTTTTGTATAATTAATTTTTAACTTATTTACTTTATTATTTTAACAAATATAGTAAATGTTTTGTAGAGAGCATGAGCAAGAGGTTGATAATCAGTCACAGAGATCTAAATGGAGCAAAGCCAAGAATCATTGTCAAAACTTCTCTCAATGGTTTGAAACTCGTGCTTTGCGAGAGGATGTGCCTGATTTGATAAAATAATTGTCTAGAGGACCAAATTCTGTTGCGAAAAGATATTTTGGGTATCTCATAAATGGATATAGATTCCATGTTAGGCAGCGTGATGCAAGGCGTAAAACACAAAATAGTGGTGTTACACTAATTGCCTCAACTACAAGCTTTGCAAGCTCAAAGGATAAAAATCTGATTACTGTAGATTTGACTTATTGTGGCAGAATAGTTGATATTGTTGAATTAGACTATTACAACCATTTTAAGGTTGTTTTATTTAAGTGTGATTGGTTTGAAGTTGAAAAAGATGTTTATGGCCTTACTTATGTCTATTTTAAGAAGAGATGCTCTCAGGAAGAGCCTTTTGTGCTTGCATCTCAAGTACACCAATGCTTCTATGTGCAAGATCCATATGATCAAGATAAACATTATGTTATGAAGACTGTTCCAAGAGACTTGTTTAACATGGGTGATGAAGTTGAATCTAATCTCCAACAAAGTTATGAAAATGAGCCATCTAAACATTCGAAGGTTCCATCTATACCAAAAGATAATGGTGAAGTACTCTTAACAAGGACTGATTTACCAGAAACAATTATTGATGTGCCTTTGGAGGAATTTGTCACTCAACAACTTGAAGTCGAGTATGAAGAGGAGTTTGAAGATGAGTTCGAAGACGAGTCTGAAAAATGAGGATGAAGATGAGTTTTCAGATGCGTTTGAAGACGAGTCTGAAAATGAGTATGAAGATGAGTCTGATGATGAAGTCGAGTCTGAAGAAGAGGTTGAAGAAGACACACCATGAGTTTCATTATTGTTGTGATGATCATATAGTGCTTACTCACTGTTTTTGTAATCTAATAGTTTTTTTTGGTACAACACATTAATATATCTAATATGTGGAATCTAATATTAGATCGCTACAATGTTTAAGTATTATGTTGGCTTTTTTCATGTGCCCAATTGTTGTTTTGTTAAGTAATTTATGTTGCCTTCTTATCTGATTATTATTTTATTGAGGAACCTATACTTCTAGATGATTATTGCTTTATTTGGTTGTTTGTTATTTATATACTTTCTGGTTTCATTTTATTATCAGGCAGTTGGCATTAGAGGCATTCAACTCTGTAATTACATTACTATTTTGTATAGTTCTGCAATATTATACAGTACTATAATGTATAAATTCCGGAAAATTAAGGAAATTTTGGAAGTTCTGGAAATTCTAGAAATTCTGAAAATTCTAGAAACTCAGCTGTTGCAATCTACTATAATAATATATCCATCTGTCAACCTTATATCAAAATTACATTGCTGCTACTTCTTTCACTTAAACAATCTTATTATTTTGTAGGTTTACTTACTACTTGGAAACAAATTGAATAGATTTAAACAAAGCGAAAAGAATGAATCAATCAACAATGCAAAAGAAAAAGGGTTTGAATCCAAACAAAGCTCAAAGTCCATTGAAGAATCTGGATGTTGATATGCAATACCGATCAAGTGCTGAATTGGCCAACAAATTCAAGATTAAGAGAGAACAACTTGCAAATGAACGCAATGATAAAGCTAAGAAAGAGCAGGCACCAATACCACATAAAAGAAATAATTCTGAGGATTTCATTCCACAACAAGGAAAGAGTAAATTGCTTGGGTATAAATCAGTCATTCAATCGTCTTCAAGGGAAAATCTTAGAACCTCACGTATGATTGCAGGGAAAGGACAAACTAAACAGAGGTTATTTCAATCTAAAGAGTCCATTAAAGATAATGGAACTAAACTTCCTATGAATAACTCTAGGTTCCATACGTCCTTCAAGAAAGATGTTATTGCTTCAGCAATGTGACTGGAAGAACACTAGGTAATGGAAAGGTACGACACGATATTGAGAATCTACTGAGCTTCAAAAATGGGAAGAGCAAGTCGGTTCAACCAGCCACCAGTATTGGTCAGTTTCTGAATAAGCAAAAGATACACAGTGAACATGATATTCTTGATCTACCAAATTGCAAGCAGGTAAAGAGGAAGCCGGTCATACCAGCTAGTACTCTTGATTAGTTTCTAAACGATCAAGGGATACACAAAGATGATGAAACAAAACGTGACAACCACACAACAACTGATGTCGAATTTATGCATACTCCTATTATTAATGAACAGAACAAAGGATTGGATGATCTTGTGGATCAAGAAGAATTCAGTAAAGATAAATGTGACGTCAAAGAGGAAATTGACATTGATTGTAGTACAAAAGGTATGTCTTAAACCTTGTAAGATTTAGAACTCATTATAAAAGAAATATCTTATTTCCTGTCTATTACATCAATCTAGAAATGTCGAAGCCAAAAAAAGTTCGAGGACATACAACATGTAAGGATATTCATGCAAGAAATTTGGAAGAAAGAAAGGAGGTGACATTTGATAAAGGACAAGCGGTGGGACCAACTAATAAGATAGTGTCACAATTAAGCAACTTTATAGGAACAATTACAAGGAATCCTAGATTCATCAGCTTGATGTACACTAGTTGGCATGTGGTGCCAAAGGATACTAAAAAGCGCATGTGGGAATACATCAATGTAAAAACAACCACTCTTGAGAATGCATATTTTATTATTTGTTTTTACTTGCTGAAACTAAATATATTTTATTTTGCATAGTCCAAATTTCTACTTCTAGTAGAAGGAAAGAAGTGGGTGATGACTGGTCTTCGTGATGCTTGGAGGCGACACAAGCAAAAAATTAAAAAGATTTTTTTTGATAAAAACAGTACCCTTGAGGATATGCTAGCAAAATTTCCTGATGGCATTCCACATAATCAATTCCGCCATTTGGTATTGGAAACACCCAACTGTTCAAGTAAGGTTAAAATGGTGCATTTCTACTCATCGACTAATTCTGCATCATATCTATTCTTTTTATACATATCAATTCAATTATCTCTTTGTTTTTAACAATAGGCCATATTCGAGATGAATTCTGAAATAGGAAAAAACAAAAGTGGAGGCATCTAATGGGACCTATTAATTTTGCTAGAGTACGCGTGGCATTGGTAATACTTAGCTGACATTTCATACAAAATTTGATTTTCATTTTTTTTGTACTTTATAAGAACTTACTGATTTTTTAAAATTTCTTTTGATATAATCTGTAGTGTGCAGCCAAAGACAACAACAAAGAACCATCAAAGCCTGAAATATTTATTGCAACTCGTACCAAGACGGGAAATAAATCCAGGCTGATACCCAAGTTGCAATAGTAAGTTTTTTTGAAGAGGATTAGTAGTGAACTTTATTCAGACTTAACATTTACATTGTGGGGAGTTTGACTACATTGAATTTTAATCACGTATGCCTTCTTCTTCTTCATCTTCTTGTGCAAGTTCGAGGAGATATCAATTATTTGTCGATGTTGTTAAAATGTTTTTTATGAAAAGTTTTCATAATTTTTTAATGCTTGATTGCTATCATAGTATTCGAAATGAAATAGTACTTACAATTCACTATGGATGCCAATCTTATTCAATAGGCTGAACTTCAAAATCGCCAAAATTCTAGGGAAGCAGCTGATGATGCATTTAGGGCAGTATTTTGAAAGGAGCAGCCTGGTCGATTTAGGTGCTATGGTAGATCAGTGACAACAAGTTCTTTGAAGAAAGATGAGGAAATTAACAATCTAAAAGAAAAGCATGCCAATGAAATCACTTCTCTAAAGGAAGAATTGAGAGAAAAAATGCGACATTTATTCACTCAATTGCTGCAAAACAACCCTGGAATGATTTTTCAAGATATACCAGGGTGTGTTGGATCTAACCTTGCTTCACCTATTGATGCAAGTTGCGCACAAGCTGTAAGAGGCAGAAATCTTCCATGTTCTTCGGTGTCAGCTCATGATTCGGTTCTTCAAAAGGTATTTTGTATTTAAAATTCTCTGTTAATAGTGTGAATGTTGTTTTTCTTCTAGTTTAGTTGGTGTTCTTGGAATAGATTCACCTCATTCGTGAGAAGTGTCCCAAACCACCGCATTGGTGATGAGTCGTTGAAAGAGTACTTCTATTGGGGAAAGATGACAATAATGGCAGTGCTTGATATGATTGCGTGTAGTTCTTATGGTGAGTGAACTTATGCAAACATCGCAGAGAAGTTAGATAAAATATCCCACAATAAAGCTTGGAGCACTAGGATGTCGGATACTAGGAGAAACACCTTTGCAGTGCAAGATAACACAATCCGACCGCCGATTAGATTCGTGAGAGATGGATCAAATGAGAACTGAGCTCTGGTTGGTTTGTAACATGTCATTGAGTGCGGAGAAGGTAAATGCGTAATTTTGACTAAACATCCACACCAGTGGATGACTACTACTATGAAGAGGATTATTATGCGATGAATGAGCTGACGGGGGGTTTCCGACCGAACGCCCTAGGTTCCAACCAGGAGAATTGGTACCAAGGTCAAGGAAATCAAGGTCGTAACTTGGTAATTACTTAAAAGAAGGCTTATGTTTGAGATGGAAAATACAACCACGACAACAACTTCAACCGGGGTAACTATGGTAATAGAAATGATCAAAGTGGGCCCTGTTCCGCCTCAAAATTGCGCAGTTTCTCCTAGGGATGGTGGAGGTAGTACGGTGCGAGTTGAAGATATATTTCAAAAGATGATGAGGAAGTTTGATGCTAGTGATGAGAACGCCAAGGAGTTGAGAGGTGATTTGGCCAATATTGCAAAAGGTGGATGCACATGCAGTCTCAATCAAGCATCTCGAGTTTCAAATGGCCCAATTGTCACGACTAGAATCTAGACCCCAGACGAGATCGGCATCGTTGACCTCTCAGATGTTGCAGACAAGCCTACTTACGTCATTCTTACTTCATCTAGGTTAATTTTAGCGGAAAATTTGAAAATTTTTGTTTCTTAACATACTTGTTAAACATTCTTATCATTTCATAATTGCTCACCATCAACCATCTAACATTAAGAGATAAGCAACTGAAATAAATAGTTCAATTCTTATAAAGTGTATAATTGCCAAAATGGCACCAATACATAGTCTAAATAAAAACAGGAAAGAAATGCTAGTGGAACATGCTCCACTAGCTCAACTCAAACTAAGCTAGAATATAAAAGGCAGCATCCTCGAAAGCATGAGGACCTACCAACTCCGGATGAATGCTGGACATCCGGATAACTGCAACAATGATCCTGTAGCTCTATCATCCACCTGTGCCTGCACCTAAAATAGTAGTGTTTGTATAGGGTTAGTACACACTTGTACTATGTATGGGTATATGCAAGCACACACCAAGGACATGCATGAGAAAGAATAGATCTTCCCTAACAACATGATTATGGGAAGTCAAGTCAGTGGACTTTCCAAATTTGGATTAGGAAAGTCAGTGAGATTTCCAAATTTGGATTAGGAAAGTCATACCATGAGAGTAACATGCATCATCATACTCATCATATTGCACACAACACATAACACCATACATATAACACATATCATAGCACATAACATATAACACATAGCTTCCTTCATATCATTCATTCATATGCCACGAGACCTTGGAATCATGGACTTGACATTAAGACTTTCCCAAATGAGGGCTCAACATATGGGACCTCAACTAGGGAGTTTTCATTACCAAACACAGGGTCTGCTTCATTCATTCATACGTACTTCATTTTATTTCATACATAGGCCAGTGTGAACACCAGCTATACCTAGGGTGTAGTTTAAGACTCTCATCGGGTTTGCTGTGCAATGATCAAGAATAACCTAGTGTCATTACCTGAGTCTAGCTCACCTCTGATTATCCTATCCTAATACCTTTGGTATCATTCATTTAATTATGTGCTTCATTTGAGGCTGGCCTCATTCATTCATTGGGAACTTTAACTTTAACCGACATAGATCATGTGAGCATCATGAAATCCAGTGTATCCCCACACCGAAAAGAGGTGGAATCACGGCCAAGGTGACCCAAAAACATGCTAGCGTAATGGGAATTTAACCCCGCCTAATCCCTATATTGGCAGTATAGGTTCAAAGACTAGGAGAATATAAGGAGACCAATAAACGGCAAGCCGACAATCTCATCTAATGAGATTACGTGAACCTCCGCCCTTCCCAAAGAAGGCATCACCACTCATAGCTAGCCTATCGGTGCTCAGTATAAAGTTCCATTTCATTCATATCATACGTCATGGAAGCTGGCTTCTAGTATGAGGACATCATAGCTCATTAGATGATTTCTCATCTCATCATTAGTATTAAGTGTGTTAATCTCAATACTTTCATTAGAGTGTTCATAGAGACTGGTCTCTTCATTATATTACACTCTCATAGGTGAGTACGTTTTGGTAACATTTACTTAGGCTCGTTTGAGATTGCCCCTATCATTTGTATTAGCCTCATATGTGTTGTCACCACATTCATTGTCATTAGCACATTTACTCTTCATAATTACTCACCTCATTTTACGTGAATGTTCATTTCATCATGTGCCAATATACTTGGCCATTGGTGTGTTTCATACCCTACTTAACCTTTCTAGGGTTTCATCAGTTCAAGTTTATTTCATCATTCAGTACATACATCTTAGGTTCACTTACTTTTAAATGTATGGTAGACTTATGAGTCTATACACACAAGCCATGAGGCTTCATTCATAATTCGTTAAGTGATTCATACATTCCTAAGATTATGTAGTACAAGACTTATGTATCTTGTATATATTCAAGATCTTGATTTCGATCTAAGTAGGTGGCATTATTCTTGGATATTTTGTTCACGTATGACTTATGTATCAATACGGAAGTTTTGGCAAGAAACACAAGTTTGAATCACTTGGATATCATTTACTTTTTCGTTGATTTTATTTTTAATATTATAACATTAGAGCTCTAGATTAAATCCCAACATTAACATCGTATCATTAATTTTCTACTTAATTTTCCTCTTAAATTGGCCAAAGGGTTGTGGGTTCGAACCCCACAACCCCTTTTATTTGTTTTAATTAACATTTCATTGCCCTTTTCGCCCAAACCAAGAGGTTGTGGGATCAAACCCCCACACCTCTTCTATTTTTGTTAATTATTCGCTGGGATAGGAGGTTGTGGGTTCGAACCCCCACAACCTCCTTATTTAAACTTTAATTTCGCAGGCTGTGAGGTGGTGGGTTCGAACCCCCACAGCCTCCTAAATTTATTTTTTAATTAATTTAGGCGAGTGGCAAAGAGGTTGTGGATCGAACCCCCACAGCCTCACTCTATTTCTTTAGTTAATTTCGCCTTCTCTTTTTTCAGCCTTGAGGTCGTAGCGTTCGATTCCACGCCTCACGTTTTCTTTTCTTTATTTTTCTTTCCTTCACTCGCTACCTGGAGCGTCGTGGGTTCGAAATCCCATGCCTCCCATTTATTTATTTAATTTATTTCTCTCTTCATTCTCCTCCAGTGTCACGAGTTCGATTCCCCCAGACCCATTTCTTTTTCTTTGTTGTGAATTCCAGTAGCCAGGTTCGATTCCCCCCAGCCCCATTTTCTTTTCCTTTTCTCGCAAACCAGTAGCTAAAGGTTGAGATCACAGGTTCGAATCCTAGTG
>CM040628.1:43998103-44154408 GCA_022817965.1 Solanum lycopersicoides | reverse complement strand
GAACATTCGTCCCCGAATGACACTACACTACATATTGTAATGTCCAGTCAGATCATAACAAAAAAATATGCACAGTCAAGCAATAGCAACAAAATATGGAAGATAAGGAAACATAGACTTAAGAGTAGGAAGTCTAACCTCAAGAGCTGAAAAAGATGAGGGTAGCGGGATCTCATGTCGGCCTCAGCCTCCACGTAGCACCCTCAAACAAGATGATTTCTCCACAATACCTTCACTGTGGCAATCTCCTTGTTCCTCAGCCGCTTGACCTGTCTGTCTAGAATCTCAACAGGTACCTCTCATAAGACAAGTCTTCACCAACCCCAAACCTTCAACAAGTAGAATCATACTGGATCACCTAGGCACTTCTTCAACATAGAGACATGAAAGACTGATGAACAGAAGCTAGCTCCGCAGGCAATGCAACTCATAGGCCACCTCACCCACACGCTGTAGGATCTCATATGGCCCAACATACCTCGGACTCAGCTTCCTTTCTACCAAATCTCATCACCCCTTTCATAGGTGATATCTTCAAGTAAACCTGGTCACCAACATCAAACTCTAAGGCCATTTTCTGTTGTCTGCATATGACTTCTGCCGACTGTAAGCAGTAGCCAACCTGTCCCTAATCACTCTGACCTTCTCTAAGGCCTCATGAATGATCTCTGGACCCAAAATGGATGACTCTCCAACGTCGAACCACCCAACTGGAGATCTACACCTCCTACCATACAGTGCCTCAAACGGTGCCATCCCAATGCTGGAGTGATAGCTATTATTATACGAGAACTCTATAAAGGCAGATGGTCATCCCAGCTACCTCTGAAGTCAATCACAACGCTCTCAACATGTCCTCCAATGTCTGAATGGTGCGCTCTGCCTGCCCATCTGTCTGATGATGAAAGGCAGTGCTAAGCTTTACCTGTGCCCAAGCTCTTCTGGAAAGATCTCCAGAAATGTGAAGTAAACTGAGCTCCTCTATCTGAAATGATAGACAAAGGAATCCCATGCCATCTCACAATCTCATCAATGTAGAGTCTCGCATAATCCTCGGCTCTGTAAGTAGACTTCACAGGGATAAAGTGGGCAGACTTAGTCAATCTGTCCACAATAACCCATATGGAGTCATGCTGCCTCCTAGTCCTCGGAAGACCAACCACGAAGTCCATATTAATGGCCTCCACTTCCAAGTTAGAACCTCAATAATCTGAGTCAGACCGCCAGGCTTAAGATGCTCTGCCTTAACCTGCTGACAATTAGGACACTTGGCCACATATTCTGCAATGTCCTTCTTCATGCCATCCCACCAATAAATCTGCTTAAGATCATGATACATCTTGGTGGAACCTGGATGTATGGAATATCTGGAACCATGGGCCTCTGCAACAATCCTGGTCCGCAAATCATCCACATCTGGTACACACAGCCTGTCCTGATACCTAAGTATGCCATCACCTCCCAAAGCGAAAGACTCATTCATCTTCATCAGCACTAAGTCCTTCAGCTCCATCAACACAGGATCTAGATGCTGACCCTGCTTGACTTCAACTACCAAGGATGATTCAGAACTAGGATGAACTTAAACATCCCCACTAGTAGAGTCAACCAATCGCACACCCAGTCTGGCCAGTCTGTGGACATCTTTCACCAGCTCCTTCTTCTCATCCTCAACGTGGGATGTACTTCCCATGCTCATCCTGCTCAAAGCATCAGCTACAACATTAGCCTTACCTGGATGGTAGTGCACATTCATGTCATAATCCTTCAACAGGTCCAACCATCTCCACTGACGTAAATTCAACTCCCTCTGTGTGAACTTGTACTAGAGACTCTTATGGTCTGTGAATACATCCACATGTAGTCCATACAAGTAGTGCCTCCACAGATTCAGTGAAAACACCACAGCTGCCAACTCCACGTCATGAGTTGGATAATTCTTCTCATGAACCATGAGCTGTCTAGACGCATAGGCTATCACCTTACCAACCTGCATAAGAACACAACCCAAACCAACCCTAGATGCATCACAGTAAACAGTGTAATTCTCACCTCACTTAGGCAAAGTAAGCACCGGGGATGAAGTGAGTCTGTCCTTGAGCTCCTGGAAACTCCTCTCACAAGTCTCCACCCACTCAAACTTGGATTTCTTCTTAGTCAAAGCTGTCAATGGAGCAGTAATGGAAGAAAAACCATCCACAAACCTGTGGGAGTAACCAGCCAATCCCAAAAAGCTACGGATGTCAGTGGGAGTAAGAGGCTTTGGCCAGTTCTTCACAGCCTCAGTCTTCCTGGGATCCACCTCCACGCCTTGATCGGACAAAACATGACCCAGGAAGGTCACTGATCTCAGCCAGAATTCACATTTACTGAATTTGGCATACAACTGATGTTGTCTAAGTACCTGCAAGGTTAGTCTCAAATGTTGTTCATGCTCTTCCTTGGTCTTAGAGTAGATGAGAATGTCATCAATGAATACTATGACGAAAGAGTCAAGGTATTCACGGAAGACTTTGTTCATGAGATCCATAAATGCAACAGGTGCATTCGTGAGACCAAATGACATGACTAGAAACTCATAGTGACCATAGCGGGTACGAAAGGCTGTCTTTGGGATATCTCTGTCCCTAACCCTAAGCTGATGATACCCTGAACGAAGATCAATCTTATAGAAGAAACTAGACACTTGGAGCTGATCGAACAAATCATCTATTCTGGGAAGTGGATACTTATTCTTTATAGTGACTTTGTTGAGCTGCCGATAATCGATACACATTCTAAGGGTTCCATCTTTCTTTTTCACAAACAACACTGGAATGCCCCAAGGGGATATGCTCGGCTGAATGAAACCCTTGTTAGTGAGATCTTTTAACTGCACCTTCAACTCTTTGAGTTCAGTTGGAGCCATTCTATAAGGAGGAATGGAAATTGGTTTAGTATCGGGTTCTAAGTCGATACCAAAATCAATCTCTCGAGGGGGAGGGACTCCAGGCAAATCATCAGGAAAACACATGTAAGAACTCATTCACTATAGGCACTGAGTCTATGGAAGGAATTCATGATCCAAATCATTAACACTCACAAGATGACACAATAACCCTAGGACATCATTTTATTGGCCTTAAGGTTCGAAATCAAGAGGTTAGGACGACTCGAGTTGTACCCCTCCCAGACTAGCTCATCTTCATTAGGGAAACAAAATCTCACCACTCTACTACGACAGTCCAAGCAAGCATAACAACTGTAAAGCCAGTCCATGCCAAGAATAACATAAAAATCATGCATGGGTAACTCAACCTAGTCTGCGCACATAGTCTTACCACTTATCACTATTAGGCAACCCTTGTATACTCTATCAGTTCTTACATTTTCTCCTAAAGGTTTACTAACCACTATAGGATCATGCAGAACTTCAGGCAATATCTCAAAAGTGAGAGCAAGCAAAGGAGTTACAAAGGAAAGCGTAGACCCTAGATCAAGTAAAGCATAAACAGAAGTTGAGAATACTTGCAACATACCTGTGACCACATCAGCGGACTTCTCCTACTCCTCCCTGCCCTTCAGGGCGTAGAACATGTTCCTCTTAGGAGGCTCGGCTGCTGCTGCACCCTGTGGATTAGGCCTAGGTTGAGCATTACCTCCAGCCTGACCTCTGTTCTGTGGGCAGTCTCTAACCATGTGCCCACTCTTACCGCAACCGAAGCAGGCATTAGTGCCCTGTCTGCACTATCCACTGTTAGTTCGGCCACACTTAGCACAATTCTTTTTAGGACGCTGCATCTCACCTCCATTGCCCTTCTTGGGCTCAGGTCTGCCTCCTCTAAGTGTTGTACTCCTCTGAAAATTTGAGTTCCCAGAACTCTGTTGCCCCTTGTTTAATATAGGATGCTGACAGACGCCAAAATTGTTTATGTGGCCTCCATGGCTGGGACCTGCCTGATCTTGAGGCTTAGGCCTTCTAGAATCACGAATGCCCCTCTTTTTACGACTGTCCTCTACCTGCTGGACATGCACCATCAACCTGGAGAGGTCCATATTATCATGGAGCATCGCAGACTGACACTCCTCTTCCAAATCTCCATTGATTCCTGTGAGGAACCTGCTCATTTGATCCCTGATGTTAGACAAAAGGGAAGTAGCATACCTGTATAATTTAACAAACTTCAGTACTCACCTTATCCTTGCTATTAGATACTAAGGAAAGTAGCATACCTGGATAGCTTTACAAACTTCAGGGAATACTCCCTAACTGTCATAGATCCATGCTTAAGGTTGATGAACTCCTCAACCTTGGCCTCCCTCATTTCTCTGGGAAAGAATCCCTCCAGAAAGGCTGTCTTAAACAGTTCCCAAGTGACTGGAACTCCGCCCAAAGCTCGGCTATCTTGCCACATCTTGCACCAAGACTGTTCAACATCCTTGAGCTGATAGGAAGCCATCTCAGCCTTCTCGGTATCTGTGGCCCCCATAGCCACCAGAATCTTATGCACCTCATCCATAAACTTCTGGGGGTCCTTTGAAGTCTTAGACCTTGTGAAAATAGGAGGATACATCCTCGTGAAGTCTCTCAGTCTGTCAGCCATGCTACGAACCGGTGGGTTCTCCCTCTGAACATCCTGCCGGTTGACCTGGGCAGTCATAGCCTGGGCCTGCATAGTAAAGGCCTGTGCCATCTGGGCCAGAGATGCCCTCACCTCAGCATCAGTCAACCCAGCTGGGTTAACTGGCATAGCCACTCCTTCAGCTGGAGCCTGGGGTGGAACCTGATTACCCCCAGCAGCTGCACCTCCTCTACTCTGACCAATAGTCCTCCTAGTTTTCATTCTCTGAAAACAACAAAGATTGATGTTAGACACGCTCATAACACCAAGAAATTAGACTTTAGGAAAACCACGATAAGATCAGAAAAAGGGAAGTTTTCCTACGCATCATGCAATCTCTAATCCAGGATAGTGGTGCACTTCACTACCATTACTTAGAAACTACTAAATGGGGTTGATGTGAACTTATTATACTCGGAATTTAACCTAATGCTCTGATACCAACTTTTTCACGAGTTCGATTCCCCCCAGCCCCATATTCTTTTTCGTTGTCGCGAATTCCAGTAGACAGGTTCGATCCCCCCAGCCCCATTTTCTTTTCCTTTTCTCGCGAAACCAGCTGCTAAAGGCTGAGGTCACAGGTTCAAATCCTAGTGGCCTCACCTCTTTAAAATGTATTAATTTCCGGATTTCCTTTATTAACTTTAGCCTATTTTAACCTTGCATAGCTGCTGGATATTTTGGTTATTTTCAATTCATTTTTATCAACGCTTTCACATGATTAAAAGGGTGCATTCATAAATCAGTTTGATACATTTTTAGGCGCATCTTTCATAGAATTATTTAGCTAAAAGATTGTTATTCAATCAACCATAATTCATTACAATGAACATCACATTATGCACAATTTTAGCACGTAAAATACAAGAAATAACATGCCTTTTTACTTCTCCAAAACAGTGGCTAAAACTCACTGCCAACGTGCGCACACACACACACATTTTTTTTCGATTACACATTGATTGTCATTTTCGTGATTTCACTCACATAAACATATTCACATTCCTAAATCTACCAGCAAACAAACCCGACCTACAAAATAATTGGGAGCTAGTGACAAGGACATGCAACGGGGAACAACCGTAGTTTCGGAGTGAATATCTTGAATCGTAAGGGGCCTTTTGGGAAAGGGACCAAGAGAGAAGAAACCCATACCTTAATTTGCTTGTTCAAACGTGAATTTGATGCCCAAAACCTTCTCCAAAATCAGTCCAAACCTCCTCAACGTACACACCACTCGACGAACAACCTCTCTTTGCCTTGACGTGTGATTAACGTTGTTTTTCTTTAAAATTCGTGTGAGTTCTTCAAGTGTGAAGAACCTTGGTTAAACTTTCTGTTCTTCATTTTTTTTTTTGGCAGAGATATCTTGGAGAGAGTTTGTTGAACGTGTGAGGGTGATAGACGTGTTAGGAGAGTGTTAGCTTAGGTTTAGGAGTCTTAATTCAAGACTTAGCCAAAATAGGGTTTAATTAAATTAACCAAAATCTGATTTATTTCAACTAATACGTGAAAGGACCCTTTTGCCCTTAAAAAATCAGATTTTAATTGATGATTAAATCATCAATTCGTCGCTTCTAGTGGGGCTCAAACCCGAGTGACACCCTACTTGTGAAAATGGGTCACTTCGGGTCGCCCCAACCCGAATTTGTCTTTTTAATTAAATTAATTAATTAATTAATTAATTCCTCAGGGTAATTTCAAAATTACCCTTGGCCTGGAAAAGATCATTTTACCCCTGGACCCTCAAAACTTTAAATTTCTTCTTTTAAGTCCGGTAAAGACTCTTTCGATTAAATCTTCGTTTTCGAGAGCCTCACATGGTTGGTTCCAACCTTTCCAAGCTCAATTAACTCCCCAAGTTAGTTGTCTTAGTCGTAGTAAGGGTTCTGAAGTCTGGTTCTACGCGTATCAATCCGTGTGGACCTTGGTCCAATCGCAAGCATTCTTGACACCTTAAGTATTTATATTTTTTCATTTTTTTTAGGGTTGTTACACCAATTGTCTACTACTGCGAACCCACGTCAATCGGGTACTCTTCCTTGCAATACCGTCCAAAATCTGAGAAATGATGGATATTATATGACAGTCGCTACTCGAGGGGGTAAGCAAACCATTGATACACCTATACCATATGGCGTAGAAGATGAGCTGACAAAAGATGATGAGGTAGTGGAAGCTAGTGGTAAATTGGTAGACGAAGCGGTGAAAAAAGTAGAGATACACTAAAAGGTGGTCCCTGTGCCTAGACCACCACCACCATTCTCGCAAAGATTAGTGAAGTAAGACTGAGGATGGTAAATACCGGCGTTTTATTACTATGTTGAAAAAGCTTTCCATCAATGTCACTTTGATAGAAGCTATTGAACAAATGCCCGGTTATGCCAATTTTATGAAGGACATTGTTACAAAGAAGAGATCGGCAAGTTTTGAGGATGATGACCGAATGCAACATTGTAGTGCTATTGCTACAAGATCTCTTGTGTAAAAGAAATAAGATCCGGGCGCTTTCACTATTCCATGTACCATCGGTTTGTTACACTTTGCTAAAGCACTATATGATCTCGGTGCAAGCATAAATCTCATGCCTCTCTCCATTTATAAGAAATGTGTTTGGGTGACCCAAAGCCCACTGCGATGCGGTTACTGATGTCCGATCGAACCGTGAAGAGGCCGATTGGGATGCTCCATGATTTGTTAGTGAAGGTGGAGTCATTTATATTTCCTTCTGATTTTGTGATTCTTTACTGTGAGGTGGATTTTGAGGTGCCTATTATTCTTGGGAGGCCATTCCTTGCTACTGGTCGTGCCTTGGTTGATATGGCGAAAGGGCAGATGAAGTTTCGGTTAATAATGAAGAAGCAACCTTTACCATTTGTATGTCCATGAAGCAGAGTGGTGAGCTCCAAACAATATCTGCTATATCTTACAGTGTTGAGAGTACGTCCGAGGTACAAATCGAAGAGCGCCTTGGTGTTGAGGCACTAGCGGCAGTGACCATGAATTTTGAGAGTGATGGTATTGAAGAGTATGGGTTGTTGGTTGCGGCACTTGATCGAGGTGAATTTCGGTTCAAAGAAAAGAAATTGGAGTTAGATATGAAGCATCGCTAGTCTCCACCCGCAAAACCATCTTTTGAGGAGGCCCCAAAATTAGAGCTTAAGGCTCTACCACCTCATCTGAGGTATGTATTCTTGGGACGAGATGAAACTTTGCCGGTAATCATTGGATTAGATTTGAATGTGGACAAGTAGAGTGTCTGGTAGAAGTGTTAAAGAGGTTCAAGTGACCCATTGGTTGGACTATTACGGACATTATTGGGATACCACCCAGTATTTGTTCACACAAAATCCAACTCATGCCCTATCATTAGCCAAGTATTGAGCACCAAAGACGTTTAAATCCACCTATGCAAAAGGTAGTTAAGAAGGAGATTATGAAGTGGTTGGATGTCTGAGTCATATATCCCATCACAAATAGTAGTTGGGTATGTCATGTTCAGTGTGTACCCAAAAAGGGGGAAATGGCAGTGGTTCCCAATGAAAATAATGATCTTGTTCCAATGAGGCCGGTGACCGAATGGAGAGTGTGTATGGATTACCGGAAATTGAATGCATGGATTGAGAAGGACCATTTCCCTATGCCTTTCATGGATCAGATGTTAGATAGGCTCGTAGGAAAAGGATGGTACTATTTTCTTAATGGTTATTCGGGGTACAACCAAATCTCTATTGCACCGGAGGATCAAGAGAAAAACACCTTTACTTGCCCTTATGGGACTTTCGCATTCAAGAGGATGCCTTTTCGGTTGTGTAATGCACCGGCTACTTTTCACAGATGTATGATGTTGATATTCTCCGATATGGTGGAGGACACTATTTTGGTGTTTATGGATGACTTTTCAGTTGTTGGCGACACTTTTGATCGTTGTTTGAGTCACTTGGCCGAAGTTCTTAAAAGATGTGAAGATAGCAACCTTGTGCTAAATTGGGGAAAATGTCACTTCATGGTGAAAGAGGGTATTGTATGGGGCCATCGCATCTCAGAAAAAAATATAGAGGTTGATCGAGCAAAAGTAGAGGTTATTGAGAGACTTCCTCCACCCATCTCTGTAAAATGTGTGAGAAGTTTTCTTGGGCATGCGGGCTTCTATCGGAGATTTATTAAATTACTCAAAAATTGCACATCCTCTGTGCAAGTTACTTGAGAAGGAATGTAAATTTTATTTTGATGAATCTTGTCTGAAGGCATTTGGAGAGTTGAAGGAGAATTTAGTGTATTTGCCAATAATTATTTCCCCAGATTGGAGCAAACCATTTGAGGTGATGTGTGATGCTAGTGGGTTTGCTCTTGGGCTGTTATTGGGACAAAGAAGGGATAAAATATTTCACACCATTTATTATGCAACTAAGGCCCTAAATAAAGCTCAAAAGAACTATATTGTGACTGAACAAGAGCTCCTTGCTCTGGTATTTGCTTTCGAAAATTTCACTCCTGTTTGCTTGGCACGAGAGTCATAGTGCATACTGATCACTCTGCTTTGAGATATTTGATGGAAAAGAAGGATGCGAAACCAAGGTTGATTAGATGGGTGATACTATCGCAAGAGTTTGATTTTGAGATGAAAGACAGAAAAGGGACCAAAAATCATGTTGCCGATCACTTGTCAAGATGAGAGGATGAAGCTATGCGAGAGTTGGGTGAAAACTCTGAAAGTAATGATACCTTTCCTAATGAGCATGTATTGGCCGCTTCTCATGACTTAATCCCATGGTTCGCCAATTTTGCTAATTATCTGACTAGTGATATAGTCCCATCGGACTTGTCCTTCCATCAGAGGAAAAATTTTATGCATGATGTGAAAAAGTTCATTTGGGATGAGCCTTACTTATACTGGAGTTGTGCCGATGGTCTTATTCGTCGATGTGCACAGGAAGTTGACATGCTAAGTGTTTTAGAGGCATTCCATTCCTCTCCTCTGGGTGGGCATCATAGTGGATCCGGACTGGCCATAAGATTTTGCAGTGTGGGTACTATTGGCCAACCATCCACCAAGATTCTCATGAGTTTGACAAGCCATGTGATAGGTGCCAAAGAGATAGAGGTATTTCGAGGAGGCAAGAGCTCCCCTTGAATCGCATTCTAGTGATTCAATTATTTGAGGTGTGGGCCATCTATTTTATGGGCCCGTTTGTGAGTTCTCATGGGATGAAATATATTCTTGTGGCGGTGGATTATGTGTCAAAATGGGTGGAGGCCATAACACTTTACAACAATGAAGGGAAGAGTGTCACCGCGTTCTTGAAAAAGAGCATATTTTCCATATTTGGCACACCTAGGACCATTATTAGTGAGGGGGGGGGGGCACTTTTGCAACAAGTTGTTCAAAGGGCTATTGGAGAAATATGGGGTTCGCCACAATGTTGCCACCCCGTACCATGCACAAACTAGTTGGCAAGTTGAGGTATCCAACAAAGAAATCAAGTAGATCCTGTCGAAAATGGTGAATGCTAATAGAACGGATTGGTCAAGGAGGCTTGATGATGCTCTTGGGGCTTACTGGACAGCATACAAGACTCCCATAGGTATGTCTCTATACCAACTTGTATATGGGAAGGCTTGTCACTTGTCGGTTGAGTTAGAGCACAAGGCCATGTGGGCGATGAAGAAACTGAAGATAGATTTGAATGAAGCAATGGAACAGATACTTAATGGGTTGAATGAGTTTCGCCTAAAAGAATATGAAAGTTCAGCCCTCTACAAAGAGAAAATGAAGAAGTACCATGACCAAAAGATTGAGAAGCGCGAATTTGTAGTTGGGGATTTGGTGCTTCTGTTTAACTCTAAGTTGCGCTTGTTTCTGAGCAAACTCAAGTCCAAATGGACTGGTCCATTCTTGATCACTAAAGTGTTCTCACATGTAGCGGTTGAGTAAAAAACAAGGAGGGTGCAAGGTTCACGGTAAATGGGCAAAGAAACAAGATCTACCTAGGGCATGTGGAGAGTGCCCATGATGTTGTTGAGACATATCACCTTGATGAAGTCTAAGTAATCAAGGGTCTTGCGTCGTGCCGCGACGTTAACTCAAGCGCTTCCTTGGAGGCAACCCAATGTGTATCCTCTAGCCAACAACATGTTTTTCTTTTATTTGTAGTAATGTTTGCATTATTTTGTTTCGTGTTTTTTTACTAATGTCATGTGTCAATTTTCTTTTATCTTTTTTAGTCTATTATCTAGAGAGTAGTTTAGGGGTCGTGTCTAAAAAGTGTCCTGAAAACACAAACAGAATGGCTTAATGGGTGCTCAATGTGCAGTGACCAAACCACAAGAGTTCTGCAGAAATTGGTCTGGTGCACAGATCTACGGAGCAACCGACGGGCCGTCGTCCTATCGACGAAACATCGATGGAGCCTACACACAGTCTCTGCGATTCTTAAAGTGAGGAGATGGGTTCTTTAAGTGAGGATATGGTGGCAGAATTCTACGCCTCCTAAGTAGCCTCTCTCCGAGGTTCTTTGGACAGGCGTTCTATCCCCTCCAAACACTCACCGCTCATAGATGTCTGAGTGAAAGGCTGCCTGGTGGAATTTTCTTCTCCTGCCATCCACCGCTTCCTATACGGTGGGGCCATTGATGTCGAGAGGGTTTCCCTCACACCAGAGTTTAACTAAAGGTGGGATGTGGTCAAGAATGGCCATATTTAGCGGGACACAGATCTGAGAGATTCCACCAAGAGGTTGATTTCCCAGCAAATATCCATTGACGGTGAGGGAGCAAACTGGGTGTTGAGCCCAGAGGCCTTATCAAGAAGGCCAAACTCACGTTTGCAACCAAGTTTTTCTGGCTATTGGTCCGCCACCGCCTATCCCCCACGGTTGCAGATAATATACTTACTTGGGATAGATAGGTCTTGGTAGCAGCTCTGGTAGTCGGGTTTGAGATCGACTTCGCCAAATTATTGATCTCCGTTATACATGAGAGGGCTTTTAAGCACTCTACCAGTTACCCGTTTGCTTGTATGATCTTTTAGCTATGCAGGGATGCCGGCATGCCCATTTGGCATTGTGATGCCCTTGGTACACCGACCGGGACAGTAGATATTGGCATTGAGTTGTAGCCGCTGAGTGAAAACTTGGTGGAGAGAGTGGAGTTAGCCCAAGGGGCTGATCATGCCGCTTCTGAGCCTATGGATACCACCCCGGTCGAGTCTTCCCTGGGAACTAGTAGGGTACCAAGTTCCTCCCGGTCTACTCCTCCATCATCAGCACTGGTCCCGATTGCTAGGGTCCAGAAGTTAGAGGCCCAGATGGCCACCTTGCTGCACCATATCTAGACTTGGATGCAGAAGTCCATTGCCGAGGCTGACGACCGGATTGACAAGAAGGTAGCTCAGCAAACGGAGAGGAAGATTTAGGAAAGGATCATAGGCCCTTGTTCAGATTAGCCAATCTTTAGCCTAAATAAAAGAGAGCCAGATGAAATTGATCCCTTTTAGATCAAAATATTTTGAGTTTACAATAGACCTTTCTTTTCTACACCAACTCATCTTCCCTGGTATAATGTGTTGGCCCTGATCCCTCCTTGGACATGTGTACCTCAATTTAAGCCAAAAACATAAGTTGAGGGTGGCTATTGCAGAAACTAACTTCGTCTTGGCCCTGACCCAACCTTGGGTATTGTGTACCTCGACTCATGGCAAATCCATAAGTTGAGGGTGGTTATTATGAGTGATGTCCCGAAAAGTGGAGATAAAAAGAGTAATGTGGAAAAGAAAAGAAACAGTGAACAAGAGAAGTGACTCGGTCAAAACAATTATCAATTGAGTAAAGAAAGAAAAAGAAAGAAAGAGATTAAACAATAAATAAAAGAAAGAGAAAAAGAGTGTTGAAGAAAAAGTAGTAAGATTCACTTCCACAAAAGGAGAAAGAAAGGAGAAAACAAGGCAAAGATTGCAAGAAAAGAAATATTATGGCATAATAGACGATGAAAGAGGTAGGACGCTTAGCCGTAATGTCAAGGAGGGAAATAAGTCACTAAAATGTACCCATATGTACCATACCTGACCCTGAGCCTACGTTACAATCCAAGAAAGTCCTATCGTGATCTCAGAGTCTAATATGGTGAACTTATGCAGTAAAAATAAGGGCAAGCCTATGGTGACAAGTACCAACTAGGTGTTAAGTTGTTTTGACAGTGAGTGTTGAATAATGATCCTTGTACTCAAATTTGAAATCACTGTGCGAAAATGGAAGATATCTCTTGAAGTGAGGGCACTAGTTGCAATATTGGAAAGTTGGTACCTTGGTGAGAGATAAAAGAGTAGAGGTGTAGGTGCGTGGTGAGTCTGTGTCATGGCGTGATCGACATGAATGAGCTTAGTGAGCCTAAGAGTAAAAGAATGCAATAAAGCAATAAAAAAAATCGGGATTGATAGCCGTATGATTGCGAAAGCTTAAGATAGGATACTTTTGTGCAACAGTGTTGTGGTGAGTCAGAGTGTGTCGCTTAAGAACAAAAACTGAATTTAAGTTAAGGTTGTTGATATACCGTCGTTTCACGATACTTTCAATGTTTTTTCCTTAAGATTGGTGTTTGTCTAAAGTCTTTTTGTAGTAATTTTAATATGGTTTTTTATCTTTGTTTTGTAGGAAAGTTGTCCGAAAATAAAATGCAGAAGGCTGTGAAGAATCAGTGCAGAAGTGACCCACGAAGCCATCGACAGACCATAGGTGGTGACCGTCGAATGGAGGTTCAGGCATGTGGAAGCAACTAGGGCAATTCTGACTAAGTGTGGGGCTACGGAAGGATCGACGGTCCATCGGTTGATCGACGGACCGTCCTGGCAAAACGTTGATTTAATCAGAGAATGTCCCAGTATCCGGTGTTGAAGAAAAATCTAAGTGTGAAACGATGAGAAGCATCGACGAACCGTAAGTGCATCGATGGAGCGTGTTGTTGGTTCGTTGATTGGATTAGAGAAGATGCAACGTGAAGACTAAAAAAGATGCTAAGTATGGACCGACGGAGGCAGTCGACAGTCCGTCGTTCTGTGGGGTCGTTGATTGAAGTTGTATTTTTGGACAAACTTCCCTTATTTGTTTTCCTTTTATTTTAAGACAATGTTTTTATAAATAGGGTGTAAAACCTCGTTTTTGGGGCTGGATGCTTTACTATTTTTCATACTTCTGCTCTTGGAGTTTTGACTTTGCAACTTGGGCAATTAATTCAAGTTTCGGAATCGATT
This sequence comes from Solanum lycopersicoides, assembly GCA_022817965.1. NCBI lineage: Eukaryota > Viridiplantae > Streptophyta > Magnoliopsida > Solanales > Solanaceae > Solanum > Solanum lycopersicoides. Next base: position 44,140,563 of record CM040628.1, on the reverse strand, counting down.
TTTAAGTGAATTTTGTTGTTTCAAATATAATTTCTTGATTTTGTTCAAACTTGTCAAAGTAACTTCATGAATTATTGTTTATAAACTATGAATTTTGTTATTGTGACATGGTTAACTAAATCCAAAACTAGGGTTGTGGGAACATGGGTGATTAACAAAGTAAAACTAGCTAAATAACAATTCTCAAATAGGTTCTTGCATGCATTGATAATTCTTTCGCTTAGAAGTCTTTTTAACGAGTGCACACGTTAGAACTCGCTTTATTTCTACTTTGCCAGACCAATGGGGTAGTTAATAGGAAAAGAACTATCGACATAGATTTAGTGGATACTATCTAATAGGCTAGTTTCGATTGGTGCGAAGTAATAACAAATCCAAACATCGAATATGATGCTTAATCTGAAGTAAAGGTAAGGGTTAGGAACTTAGACACACGTAGACGGACCAAGGTACGGGGTGAAATTCTCTAAATTCCGGACAAAGGATTTAGAGATACATAACTTATCACTTTGCATGCAAAACACTAGGAGAAGATTGTTATAGCTAGGATTACCGCGTTATGAGCCTATGGGGAACACTTACACCCTAGTTTTTCTCAGAACTTGATAAAAACCAAAGTTTCACTCTTTCTACTTGTTTACTTAGAAATAATTAAACACTCACTACAAGAAAAATGATCTTCAGCGAAAGGAAATATTATCGTTAAAAGCCCAAATCCCGTCGTTAAATGTCTATAACGACCGGATAAAAATTGGGCGTCATCGGTTGTTAAAAGCTCCGTCGTTAAAAGTTAACAACTGTATATTCCGGTCGTTGAAAGTAAATGACCGTATTTGGGCTTCTTAGCGACAACAAGTAATACGGTCGTTATAATATTTTTAGCGATCGATTTTTCCCTTTGTTAGTACGATCGTTTGAAGTGCTTTTTGCAACAAGATTTTACCTTTACTTGTTATTTATAAACTTTCAATGACATTCTATTTTTTAAAACCTAATTGATTTCCGTAAACAAATTAATGAGCAAATAATCAATATTTTGATTATTCATATGAAATTTCATTGTAAATTATAAAGAAGTTAAAGTGTTGCATTACATAAAATTATGTATCATAATTATAAGACATTAAATATCAACTCCCTACAAAAGAGAATAAAATTGAAATATGTCCAAATGAGAATATCATTAAATAAGTCCTAGAACATAAAAAACAGGTTTGTCGTCTGCTTCAACTTGTTCTTTAACTTTCAGTTGCTCTTACTTCTACTTCACTCTTATCTGATGCAGACCGGTTCTTCAAATTTAAATTTTGTTGGTCTGTTAAAAAAACAAAATTATGTCAAATTGATAACAAAATTTCTAATACATTTTTACTATGTTTACCTCCTTTTCTCTTTATGATTAACCAAAAATAAAACAAACACAAATTTATACGAGTCATCCATAGAATTTGGTAGAAAAGAGATCTAAAACTTAATGGAAGTGTCAAAAGTATACATAACAAAATTTATTCTATAAATAACTCCACATATAGAGAACATAGAACAAAAATTAAGATAGGTGGAAAGAAAAACTAACCAAAAAGAAAGTTAATAGAGTACAAATATTTAAAAAAAACGTAGAGTGCCAAGTACTAGATCACAACCCATTTCAGCAAATGTTGGATTTTATGGAAGACAAGACTGTAAGATGTTTTGAATGAAAGATGAGTAGTGTACAAAAACTTTAATATATTTGTCTATGAATTTTGACTTTTGATGTAATCTACAAGATGTAAAGGATGAAAATAACATGGTAGATTTCATAGTTACTCTACAAAAATAGGACTTCCACAGTAGGGAACCTTCATTTTATTTTTTTAACACAAGGTTTTCACTTATGTCTACTGCCTAAGTACTACCTTAGTTCTATGTCGTAGCACTTCTAAAGATATAACACACTTACCTGTTTTTATCTTTCAAAAATACATTTCAGTGTATATTAGTACAATATTTTTGTTGAAGATATTTTCATAAATAAGGCCACATCCTTAAATCTAATTCAACCATTTAAAATATTTGGTATGGATATGAGAACTAAGGGGGAACTAATGACAAATTAAAATAAATGTTGACTACAACACTATAAAACACAAACCCAATCTGCAGATAACGATAATTTAGAAATGAAAGAAATGAGAAGGGAATAGATGTCGGGGGGGTTAGGGATTCATTAACAGCTTACTGAATCAATAATGGAGTTCCAAAGAACACACCTTGCTTCCATATATTTTGGATTTACATGAATGCCTTCAGTTGAGGTTGTTGGGTCAAGTTCTCGAGTGCCTACAATTATGACGATTGTGACAAAGTTATTCGTTAAGGAACAAAAGTGCACCATGAATGCAAGTGACTATTTGGCCAAAGAACTCTCAGTCCTACCTTAAAAGTGCGGGAATTATAAACCAATGAAACCTTTCATTTCCCAATTTCATTGCGTAGAAGGGGCCTGATCCAGTTGCACAAAATGGAGTTTCAGATAATCATCAACTCAGGATTATTTTCTCCAAAGGAAATCCAATACCCTGTGTAAAAGCTCTAACATTCTACAAATCTGCAATAATTTCATAGATTATAGTATGTTAATGTTAAAAACTGCAGGCACCAACAAAGATAAATACTTACACAATTGGACCATTTTAATCTGTAAAGGGTGAAAGGGAAATCAAAGTACACCTAAGCATATAGGGTATTGCCTTCATTGACTTTGTAACGCTTGTGAAAGGGGAAGAGGTAGAAATCCCAGTTGTGAAAGAGATAGTTAAGGAACCTGCAAAAATTTAAACGGATGAAGTTTCAGTTGAAACTAGCTGCTCTTTCAACTACATCGGATACTGGTGTAAATATGGGATTCAAAAAGGAGATGGAGTTGATTCAGGGGTTGAGAATGGTGTTCCACAGTCAGGAGACAAACATCTCAAAATGGAGACAGATGCTAAGGTTGAAGCACCAAAGAAAAAGGTCAAGAAGACATTTGTACAATGACTGAGATTGTTTATGATGCACTGTCAGCTGCTGATGTTCAGAAAGTTAATGCAAAAGAATTTGAAATTTCTCTTCAGAACTGTGTAATAAAAGAGACAAAGGGCGAGAAGAATATTACGCTGAGTCCTATATTTATGACAGGAGGGATAAGATTTCGGATAAATATCACGTGTTTGTAACTGATTCAGAAAGAAAACAATTTATTGCTAAACTTTAAGAAATGGAAGATTGGTTGTGTGAAGATAGAGAGAATGAAACTACGGGTGTTCACATTTTCAGCTTGAGAAGCTTAAAAAGCAAGGTGCCTGATATTCCAACGATATAAGGAGTACACAGAGAGAGGTCCGATGTTGACCAATTTATTTATTGCATAAATAATTAGAGAGAGACAACAGTGTCAACTAATACTATGTTTAATAACATTGATTTAGCGGAGAAACAGAAGGTTGTGAACGAGTGTGGCGAAGCTGAGGCTTAGGTTTAGAAAGAAAAGCGAGCAGCATGATGCTCGTCAAATATTATACGACCTTGTTAATTTGTCAGCTGATGTTTGAAGAAAGGCAGAGGCACCAAATAGGGTCTGTAGTCCTATAATTACAAAGCCTAAACCACCAACTCCCGAGACACCTTCATGTCAATCTTTTCAACGAAGTGAGAAACAACCTCCGACTGCAGAGAGTCCTAATGCAAGAAATGCAAATGCAACGATCAGTACTAGTGCTGGCAGCGATATACCACGTGCTGCCAAGCCAATGAAGATAGACAAATCTAAGACTACGCCAAGTGCTTCATGAGTTAATTTGATTGACTGATCTTCATGGAGTTCATGAAGGCAAAGCCTTGGTTTGATTTGTATTTCTTAAATCATTTTACTGGAATTTTTAAGGATACTATAGTAGCAATTAACATTTTTTCATTAGATTAGTGTGATCAATATTGGCCGGCTATGGCCTGTCAAGATATTTTATTGATAACGACACTCTTAAATTATGTTTTTCACGGTGTTTTGTGAATATGAAATTTGACTATTTTTCTTTAAAAAATAGTTATTACCACTAACATTGCTTGTGATCAAACACATATAATATGGGAAGATGTGTTATCACAAGAGATAAAATCACACTCAATTAGCAAATTCAGTGTTCATAAACAACTTAATATTTAAACAAGATACAGAGCAGGAACTATGAACAGTGAGCATATCATTTCACAATAATCTATATATATGACATTTCAACATCGATATCTCAATGTTCTACCAGTGATTCTTACAATGTTTTCAATCAAGAATAAACTTGATATACTATAATAGATAACTCAGACAATTTTCTCAAAATCTAATATCTTGAAGACAACTTCTACAGTTGAAAAGAAAAAAATTGTATGCCAAACATCTCTTATCAAGCATGGATGCATTTGTTTTTTTAGAAGATATTCAGCATACAATATTTTACAATTTGCACAATATCACAATCATACAACAACTAGATTGAGCTCAAATTCACAAAAATAAATCACATGAATAGAAGGCCAACTGATAAACTATTATAATTCACAACAAACGACAGTCAACTATTTTTTTAAAAAATATTACCTAAAAATCGTTTAGAAAAAACAAGCTTTAACACAAAGAGTGTTAATGAATCGCAGATCCAAAAGAAATTATACACAAAAAATAGAAAAATGATGATAAATACTAGAAACAGAGGACAAAAAATAGGAGTCAGGCTACGCAAAGGGTTAAGTGTATTTTACCTAATTCATAATATTTAGCATTATACCTGAACAATCAACGAAAATGGATAGATTTTGCTCTAAAAATTGAAAATTTTCAAATGGAATGTCCTCAATTCGATTTTTAGAGGAAATTCTATAGCATAAAAGTTACAACTTTAAGAAGAAATGATCAAAAACTTACCTTTGACAAAAAGGAGAACAAAAACTAAGACAAGACAAATTTACCAGATGAGTAGAGTGGGTGTCCAAGTTCAAATCGCCATTAGAGAAGGAAAATCGTTGCAATGAAGAATGAGAGTTCAAATCTCCACCATAGAAGAATGTATCCTGGTGTTTGAGGAAAAGGGTATTTTGTTAATTTTATTTAGTTGGGGTGGGAGTGGGGTTTTTTAGAGTGAGGGAAGTTTTAGAGAGAAAATTTTTTAAAAAAACTTGGGTTCTTTTTTATTTAGGGTAGTTTAGCATAACCACACAAAGTTATATTTTTTAATTATTTATCTTTTATGACACTTTTAAAGACTGAAAAAATATCTGGTCTCTACAAATACAACAATAGCGACCAAATACATAACCCTTCGCTAAGAAACAGTCGTTAAAAGTCAAGTTTCTTGTAGTGACTTCTGTTTCACAAAAAAAAAAACCCCTTTAATTACCTATTTTCGGAAAGGACTTGACTAAATAGACGTAATTGTATATTGAAGTTATGCCTAAACTATTTTCCTCGTGGGATCGACCCCAACCTACTAGTTTGGTTCTTTACTTTATCCGACCACTTATACTTCTGTAAGGAAGTGTAATTTGAGCGTATCAAAGGTCTTGATGGCTTGTGTGTTTATGTGGAGCCAAAGTATGAATTCTCTTAGTTGAGAATATGTGTCTTTAGTAGGCTATAGCAAAGTTGTTATGTGTATTACCTTATGCCTGAAGTATGATGTTTCCTGTTGAATTATATGATACTTGTGATGGTTTACATTGATGATGCTATAGTAGTGAATTGGGTGACCTATAGTTGACATGGTTATCCCTAGGTTCTCTTGAATAGAATGATCTAGGTATGGTATGGTGAAGTATGGGTGTGTCTTGTTTTGGTAGACTTGTGTCCCTTACTTGATACATGTACAATGTGAATATGAATTCTTGACTTAGTATGCTAAAGCTCCTTAGTATTGTATGTGTGATGGGCATGTGACCTTGAACATAGCTAAGAAGTTCCTTTATGTGGAACCTTCATCCCAGATGTAAGGTGATGATATACTTGAAGTTGGACGTCAAAATGGTATACATCTTGTGTGAAGGGTGGACTTAAGGTTTTTTGGCTGGAACGACATGAAATCATCCTTAGAAAAATCATTGAGCTATCCTCTTGACCATTGTAGGTAGCCTTAGTGGACCCTCTTTCGTAAGGTGTAATATGATTGGGTTGTGAACTAGATATAGAACCTCTTCACGTAATCATATATTGAAATACTCTATGACAACAAAGGTTAGCACCAACTGAGTATGCCTGGAAAGTTGTTCTAACTAAGATGAGTTTAGAGAACAAAGAAACCCTTGATATTTCTTAACCATGTGCCTACATGGGATGTACCCTAGTCCTACCATTGGCAAGTAAAACACCCTCCATCGGAGTAGTCTCTTCATGTCGTATCTAGGGAAGTCTTAAGAATGACTCTAGATAGGAAAGTAGATTGATAAAGTAGACATGATCTAAATTTAGGTAGTCTTAAGGATTGTTTAGGTAAGCTTGGAGGGGTGTATGGGCGGTCTCTTCTTGAATTACTTAAGTAAGTCTTTTGATAACCTTTGGGAGGAGAATGTCATATTATATACATATTGTTGTGTTAAGTGAGAATATTCTTATCCTAGGTAGTCTAAAGGATCCCTTAGGTGTGTTTGAAGGGTTTTTATGGGCGGTAGCTTCATAACACACTCAAGTGAGTCTTAGAATCACCTTTGGTAGGAGGATCTCATATTTATTTATTTTGGTGTGTTTTGGATGCTATATTGTGATATGTGAATTATAGGTGAACTTATAGTGAAGTCACTGTAAGCTCACTGTAACATTACTGTATGTTCATATAAATTGAGTATAATTTGTAATGTGTTCAAAATGGGGTGTTTGGTGTTTAAATGTGATTCTTATTCTTTCGGTATGATGTTTTAATCAAAAAGAGCATGTTTCTCATAAATGTCTGTTTCTCATGATTTTATGCATTATGTCATACTTAGTACATGCATTGTACTAATTCCATACTTTTTGTCTATCTCTAAAGGTGTGGCTAGCAGGTGAGAGGTGTCTTGAAGCAATCTTGGAAACTAGGACTCTTTCAAGCAAAGTTGAAGTATGTCCTCACTTGACTCGAGGGCATAATTATCTTTTGACTTCTTTTATTCAAGTATTGTAATAGTCTAAGCAATTTTATATTTCGTATTGTATGGGACATGTCCCAAGCATTATTGAGTCTAAGATTGGCATATATTGAGACTCAGTATTTTCCTATAATTTTATATGAAGGATGTTTTAAGATATTTCGTGTGAAAATTTTTAATTCTGCACTACTTTTGATACATGTTATGCAATGAATGATGTAAAGGGCTTGTACAAGACCTCCGAGAGGTCAAGTACGCCATGTCGCACTATAATAGTGCCATATCTTCTGAGGTGTACTCTCGGTATGTGACAAAGTTGGTATCAGAGCATAGGTTATGAAAGTAGTCTTAGGAATCAAAAAGTCTCTTAAAGCCACGTCTAGTAGATTCTTGTCCATCGGTGTGAGTGGAGACACATCTATGGGCGAGAGGCTCTAGTACGATAGAGTTTCTTTTCCTTCTCTACTCTTATGCCGTGCCGTAGAGTAAAAAGTTATGAGTTTCCTTCTTAATACTTTTTTTTGTGTTTATAGGAATATGACTACTATAAGGATGGCCTCTAGAAGGTTTGAAGAGGAAAGGGTGAATGAGGAAATTCCTCCTCAAGTTGAGCAAGTTGAGAAAGTTCTTCAAGGTGTTCAAGGAGCTCAGGGTGCTAGAAATGCTCAAGTACCTGTTGTGAAAGAAGGTAATGATGTTCCGGTGGTTCCCCCGGACATGACTAATTGGGAGATTAGAGAGGCTTTGCTTTCTTTAGCCCGAGACATGACTACTCATGTGAATAGGGGTGTTAAACCTATAGTGAATGCTATGGAATGCACTATGAGATATAGATTGAGAGATTTTGTGAGGATGAATCCTCCTATCTTTCTAGGCTCTAAGGTGGGAGAGGATCCCCAAGAGTTTCTTGATCGTGTGTACAAGCTGTTGAGTGCCATGGGATAACTTTTAGGGAGAAGGCGGAGTTAGTTTCGTACCTATTGAGGGATGTTTCTCAACTGTGGTACACACAATGGAAAGATACTAGGCCGGTTGAGTCGGGTCCTATAGAGTGGGAGGAGTTTAAGGAGGTTTTCTTAGAGAAGTACTTTCCCCGTGATACGAGGGAGGTGAAGGTCGAAGAGTTCATTAATATTAAGCAAGGCAATATGAGTGTTGAGGATTATTCCTTGAAGTTCACTATGTTGTCTAGGTACCCTTGGTGTCTTACCCAAGGAATGAGATGAGTTGGTTTGTGACCGGTGTTGTCGACCATGTGAAAGATAAGTGTCGTACGGCCACGCTCCATAGTGAAATGAACTAGTCTAGGCTCATGGTGTATGCTCAATCCATTGAGGAGTCCAAACTTGAAATGATTGCTAGAAACTTGAAGAGGGGTGGAGCTAGTGAGCAAAACCAACTTAGGTTCAAGAAGAGGTCTCCAATGCAAGATGGACCTAGTTCTCCTAAAGTCAAACTTGAGAAAGGTAGTGGTTCTCAAGGTGGTAAGCCTACTTGTGGTACTTGTGGGAAGAAGCACTATGGTAAATGTCTAGTTGGTAACGGGAATTGCTTTGGTTGTGGTGAGGAAGGACATAGGGTGAGAGATATTCGTACTATTGTGGCTAGTGGGAAAGAAGGTAAGCAAGTTACTCCAGGTTTTCCGGGTGATGATGTTCCAAGGAAGGCTCGCTTCTATGCACTCCAGGCTAAGGGATTAAAGCCGGACGAGGATGATGATGTTGGTAAGTGATGATTTCTCTTACTAGTTGTTATGAGTTCCTTCTAAGTGGAGGAGTATGGTGAGTACTGGAGTTTTGATTGGTTGTCTCTTCTCTTCTATTCAACTCAAGATTGACAGTTAGAAAGTCATAATATCATGTTGCGTGTTGCATTGTGTTGAGGAAACTTGTTGAAATTGGATTTCATTGATTCCTTGCATTGTGAATTTCATGAAGTTATATATACGTAGTAAAATGTGTGTATATGGTTGTATCTCTTTTTTTGTTATGATTTCATCACTAATTGTTTAATAGTTGCAATTTTGGAAAAATTGAGCATAGTTCACTGTATTGTTTAACAGTTCACTGTAAGGAATTTCAAATTGGGACTAAATTGTTATTTTGTTGAAAATGGTTATATTGTGTATTGAATTGATTTATATGAGCATGAAAATGAATGTAGAATGACTTCTTGCAATTTGAATTGAAGAATGTGAGTCTTATGACATGATGAGTCGTAGATTAGTTTCTAGATTCTTTTTGGTTGTGAGTCTGTTGTATAGGTGAAAATAATGTTTCTTATATATGTGTATGGTGTGGTATGGTTATGTGATTCTAATCTTGAGTGTCATATCTATTGAAAGTAACTAAAATCAAGCAAGTGTCATTGGAGACGAATGTTGTCCAAGTGTGGGAGAATGTAACACCTCTAAAATGAAATAGGTGAAACTAGAGCCTAACACTTGTGTATTGATGTTATGAAGTCTTAAAAGGGGTTAAAATTAGGTTTGTAGGCAGTGGTTAATGTTTCGTTAATTTTGGAGGTCAAACGTCCAAGAACGTCCATGACGTTCAAAAGGTTTGCCTTGAAACGTCCTTGTGTGTCTTAATGTGTTTCGTAAAGTTTTACCTGTTCAGTTAAATAAAATAGATGTGAGAGGTCTTTGACATGTATATGATCGTATTTGAGTGGGAAACGTCCGGGAAAAACTCCCTAAGGACCAACCAAGGGTCCTTGAGGAAAGACCCAACTTGTGAGCCAAGGCTATCCAAACCAGCCTCACCTACGGATGGCATCGACGCCCAGTAGGCTGATGGGCGCTCCATAGGTGGGAGGCGTAGGTGAGGACATAGCCTAGGGAGCTTAAGATCCCACGGGCAAGTTTATGAATCCATCAACGGGGTGTCAGGATGTCCATCTGTGGACCTATGTCTCGTCAATGTGCACCCGTCGATGGTGACTGCATTTCGAGCAGGATCACTGTTAAGTGTAGGGTTAATTGGGAAATTAACCCCACGTCCAAATAAATAAATGGGAGTTTTCCTAGGGGTGTTTTGGGTATATCAAGTGGGTTTAAAGTCTAAAACACCTAGGTGAATTCATTATTGCAAATCAAAACCCAAAATCTCTAAGAAACTCTCTAGAACTCCATTGAAGCCAAAACTCAAGATAGAGATTGAATTGATGATTCTTGGTGATTTCTGCATCAAATCTTCACCAAATTCGTTTTTCTAGCATCAGTTGAGGTATGGTCTTCATCCTTGAATCTCTTTTCTTCAAGGATCCAAACTTCAAAGTGATTTCGAAAGTCTTCCAAAGTATAAATTGTCCTATTTTAATATCTATCTATGGGTTCTTGCATAAAACGTTTGAATTCATTATATATTGATTGAATTGATGTTAATTAGATAATTTTAACCTAATTACTCTATGAACCCATGTAATTCTAAAAACCCTAGTTTTTGACTATGTTGTGGGTGATTTGATTATGTCTCAATGTCATTGCATTATTGTGTAGTTTGATTAGGGCTATTGAATTACGAATGAATCATTCTAGAACAATGAGTAGGCTTCCCTAATTTTATTAGTTCATGTTTTATTATCTTTCATTCATTGTATATTGTTATTTTTTGGTTTGATTGTAAACTATGGCTATTGGTAAGATCCTTGGTATATTGTGTTGGATTAATTGGCTATGGATTGAAGTTGTGAGGTTGGATTAATGGTATGTTGACCTAATTTTCTCCATATTTTGTAGTATAGGACTTAGATAGTAATGATGTTTTGTATGGTCCGCTTATGGTTGCGGTGCTTATGTGCTATACATGTGAATTATGTGGCCTTGTCGGCATTACTTTATGAATTGTTAATATCAATGTCGCCTTGTCGTTGATTATGTGAGTATTGTGAAGGTCTTTATGTCTTGGTTTTTTATGTGGAGTCAAAGCATGAATTCTCTTAATTGACGATATGTGTCTTTAGTAGGCTATAGTGAAGTTGTTATGTGTATTACATTCGTGATTGAAGTATGGTGTTTCTTGTTGAATTATATGAGACTTGTGATGGTTTATATTTATGATGATATATTAGTGAATAGGGTGACCTATAGTTGACTTGATTGTCCCTAGGTGCTCTAGAATAGTATGCTATAGGTATGGTATGGTGAAGTATGTATGTGTCTTGTTTTGGTAGACTTTTGTCCCTTACTTGATACATGTACAATGTGAATATGACTTCTTCACTTAGTATGCTAAAGCTCCTTGATATTTTATGTGTTATTTACATGTGACCTTGAACATAGATAAGAAGGTCCTTTATGTGGAACCTTCATCCTAGATGTAAGGTTATGATATCCTTGAAGTTGAAGGTCGTAACGGTATCCTTCTTGTGTGAATGGTGGACTTAGGGCTGGTTGGCTGGAATGACATGAAATCATCCTTAGGGAAATCATTGAGCTATCTTCTTTACCATTGTAGGTAGCCTTAGTGGAACCTCTTTGGTAAGGTTTAATATAATTGGGTTGTGAACTACGTATGGAACCTCTTCATGTACTCCTTTAGCACCGAGTGAGTATGCTTAGGAAGTTTCTCAAACAAAGATGACTTTAGAAAACAATGAAACCCTCGATATTCTTAATCATGTGCCTACATGTGATGTGTCTTAGTCCTACCATTGGCAAGTAAAACACCCTCCATCCGAGTAGGTTCATGACTTTGGATTCTATGCATAGCTAGTATGGTCTATGTCGGTTATTGTCCATTCTCATCATATGGGATACCTACTATTGTTGGAGAAGTTCTATGAAGCTTAGGTGGTGGTACGGGACGCTATCTAGACATTGCACGATTAGGCTTTGAAGATGTTAGTGAGTGAGTCCCTAGGTCTTCTCCAAGACCATTACTTGAAATTTCCATATGTGTAGAGTGTCTCTTAAGTAAAATAAATAAGATAATGACTTAAGTTGAAAAATATGTTAATGATTAAGTAGTTACCTATAGTAGTTTAAGAGTTGCAAGTTAATATGTGAAGGGGGCATAGGAATGGTCTCTTCATGTCTTAACTAGGGAAGTCTTAAGAATGACTCTAGATAGTAAAGTAGATTGATAAAGTAGACATTATCTAAACTCAGGTAGTCTTAAGGATTCTTTAGGTAAGCTTGGAGAGGGTGTATTGGCAGTCTCTTCTTGAATTACTTAAGTAAGTCTTTCGATAACCTTTGAGAGGAGAATGTCATATTATATACATATTATTTTGTGAAGTGAGAATGATCTTATCCTTGGTAGTCTAAAGTATCCCTTAGGTGTGTGTGAAGGGATTTTATGGGCGGACGCTTCATAACTCACTCAAGTAAGACTTAGAATCACCTTTGGTTCATATATATGTGTTTTGGTTTTTTTCGGATGCTATATTGTGATATGTGAATTATAGGTGAACTTACAGTGAAGTCACTGTAAGCTCACTGTAACATTACTGTATGTTCATATAGATTGAGTATAATTTGTAATGTGTTCAAAATGTGATGTTTGGTGTTTAAATGTGATTCTTATTCTTTTGCTATGATGTTTAATAAAAAAGAGCATGTTTGTCATAAATGTCTGTTTCTCATGAATTTATGCATTATGTCATACTTAGTACATGCATTGTACCAATTCCATACTTTTTGTATATCTCTAAAGGTGTGGCTAGCAGGTGAGGTGACTTGAAGCAAGCTGAGAAACTAGGACTCTTTCAAACAAAGTTGAAGTATGTCCTCACCTTACTCGAGGGCATAATTATCTTTAGACTTCTTTTATTCAAGTATTGTAATATACCAAGTAATTCTATATTTCGTATTATATGGGCCGTGTCCCGAGTATTATTGAGTCTATTATTGGCATATGTTGAGATTTAGTATTTTCCTACGATTTTATATGAAAGATGTTTTAAGATATTTCATGTGAAAAGTTTTAATTTCGCACTAGTTTTCATACATATTATGCAATGAATAATGTCAAGGGCTTGTACAAGACCGCCGAGAGGTCAAGTACGCCATGTCGCACTCCGAGAGTGTCATATCTTCTAGGGTGTACTCTCGGTATGTGACAAGGGACACCTCTAGTAACTAGTTCACTCGGTGCTAAGATAATGTCCATTTTTGAAATGTCTTTAAGCCTTCATTAATCAATCATAGCTTAATGTAGGTAATAGGAGACTAACCCCTTGTATATCATAATCATTAGCTCATTAGGAATTTTATGAGAACTTCCTTTCATAACAACTCTCATATAAGTGAGATTAACACATTATCATCATCATTTCATAAAGGCACATAAGTGATTCGTAATCAGCCTTATATCATCATACCTTAATCATAATCTCACAATTCACATAGTCAAGACATTTCAATTACATTCATCATACCATCACCTATTAATTGTAATCACATATAATACTTCAATTGAACATTATCATCAAGTACTAACCATCACAATTGAAGTAAAGGATTCAAGATCATAAGGTCTTACAAATTCACCTTCATAAGCCTTCTTCAATGGTCTTACCCAATTATATTCATCCATCAATAGGCTTAATGACATCATACAATAGTAATCTATACAAGAACTAAGTCAATTGTATCATCATTACCATATTTAAATTAAATCATCACCTAGGATTAGGGTGAAAGGGTTCATCAAGAATTCTTCAAGAAATAGATCCATTCCCAACAATTAATTACCTTAAGCAGTCCATGAATGAATTAGAATCGATAAACCCTTTCTAACAATAAATACATTCATCAATTTCCATCAATTTATAAGCAAGATGTATGATTTAGGGAAAATTGGGGAAAAAGACATGATCCACACGAAATTCCCATCAATTAGCATCAATTACTCAAAAATCTACACTTAATTAGCCATGGGTAATCACAATTAGTCATAATCAATCATTAATTTCAAGTTTATAAGAAAACCCATTTGTAGAAGAAAACCCTTGGAATTGGATGATTTAGAAATCAACTTTGGAAGGACCTATTGGGTAAAGGACTCCAAAGAGTGAAGAAACCATACCTTTATCAAGCTTAATCCACAAAATTCGAGTGAAATACAAGAGAAATTGGTCTTCTTCTTCAAGATTTCTTGTTCCTTCAATGAAGGTTGAATATAGAGAGAAGGTAGAGATAGGTGAGAGCTTTTGGGTTTTGATTTGGGATTTTATTTGAGTGAGTGAATGTGGGGTAAAAATGATTTAAAATAAATATATAGGCCTCGCATGAAATACCCAAAAGACCCCTCACTTAAGTTGACCTTTTAATGAAGTCAAACTTGAATTCCAAATTTACGATTTTCGTGAGGAAATAGTCCGTGTCGTGAAGAAGCTCCCGCAAGTTTTCCTAAATTAATTTTTTGAACCAGACGAGTCCTCTATGTGCCCGCGTCGCAGACCAAGTCCGCAATGCTGAGACATTCCACCTAAGTGCAATTGGTTGCTCCCTTAGGCATGTTGCTTAGCAAAGGTTGGGGTCCCTTTATGGACCCCTAGGGCGATCCTTGGGGGAGAGATCCTTACTTTTACAAGTTTTAGATTTCGTATGACCCTCCTAAACCTTCACAAGACCTAAGGGCGTTTTACTAGTTCAAGTGAACTAGCTTCCTGACGTCATAGACATTTCTTGATGTTTTGACTCTTGAACTTCCTAACTAGTTTAAATACACTAAGTTATGCTTATAAACAGTGTTTTAAAGTTTATTTCATCTTGTGAGGCTCTAGATTAGGTCATGGCCTTTTGGAGTGTTACAACATTATACCCTAAAACTTAAAAATAAACTAAAACCTAATCCTAACCCCTAAACCCTAAACCCAAAGGCCAAAATACAAAAACCCTCACATTAACACTAAACCATAGATATTAAACCATAATTCCTAAACCCCAAACCCTAAAACCTAAAAAAACCAAAACCCTAACCCTAAACCCTAAATTCTAAACCCCAAGCCAAAAATACTGAAACTCAAACTTTAAACACTAAACTGTAGATATTGAACCTCAAATCCTAAACCCCAATCCCTAAAACCTTAATAAACTTCCTTAAACCTAACCCTAACCCTCCTCTTTAAACCCTTAAACCTTATACTCTACGCACAAAATACCAAAACCCAAACATTAAACACTAAACCATAGATATTAAACCTCAAAGCCTAAGCCCTAAAACCAAAAAACCTATACCCTAACCCTAACCCTAACCCTAAACCCTAAGTCCAAAATATGAGAATCCAAACAATAAACACTAAACTATAGATTTTAAGCCTCAAATCCTAAACCACAAACCCTAAAACATAAAAATGCCTAAACCCTAACCCTAACCCTAAGCCTAACCTTAACCTTAACCCTAAACCTAAATCATACACCCAAAACCCAAGCCCAAAATAACAAAAACCAAACATTAAACACTAAACCATAGATTTTATACAAGAAACCTAAACCCCAAAACCTAAAACCTTTAAAAAACCTACACCCTAACCCTATCACTAACCCTAACCATAGCTCTAATCCTAAACCTAAACCCTAAACCCAAATCCCAAAATACGTAAACCCTAACATTAAAAGCTAAACCTTAGATATTACAAATCAAATCCTTAACCCCAAACCCTAAAATCTAAAAAAAAATAAAAATAACCTTAACCCTAACATTAACCCCAACCCTAACCCTAATACATAAAACCTAAACGCTAAGCCCAAAATACCAAAATCCAGATATTAAAAAATAAACAATAGATATTAAACCCCAAATCCTAAAACCTAAAAAAAAAACTAAACACTAACCCTAACACTAACCCTAATCCGTAAATTCTAAACCGCAAGCCAAAAATACCGCAACCCAAACATTAAACACTAAACCATAGATGTTAAACCTTAAAGCCTGATGTAACAACTCGAAAATGACTATGCTAATTATTCCCTAAACGTACATAGAATGCCTTGATTAGACCGGGTTCACACGGCTTGATGCGAGTGGAACCAGACCTCAGAACCTATGCACCAGCCAAGCCAACCAACTTGGTGAGTTATTTGAGCTAGGAAAGGTTGGGTCCATCCATGTAGGGCACCCGAATATTAAGATTCACCCGGATGAGTTTTAACCGGACTTGAAAGGGGTAATCTTAGGTTTGGAGGGTCTAGGGGTAAAATGGTATTTTCCAGGCTAGGGGTAGTATTGTAATTATCCTAAGTATTTAATTAATTAATTAATTAATGAAAATAGTGGACAATTCGGGTAGGGTTGACCCCAATTGACCAATTTTCGCGAGATGAGCTCCACCCGGGTTCGATCCTTGGTGGAAGCAATATCTAAGTTAAATTAATTGGTATTTAATTATCTAATTTAATTAAGGGCATTTAGTCTTGTCACTTAAGCCTTAGAAAATCAGATTTTTATTTAAAATAACAAAGAGTCCTAGTTGGACTAAGTCCTTACCTAAAACTCCTACTACTAAGCTTACTCTCACATCTCTCCAATTTCATTATCACCTCTCTCCACTCTCATTCTCACGCTTTCTTCATAAGTAAAAGAACAAAAAAATCAAAAGTTCGTCACTCTTGAAGAACTTGTACGCTAAAACTCAAAAGAAAAACTAAACTAAAAACAAAAAGCAAAAACATCATTCTTGACGGATTGTGCTTGAAGTTTCAGTGCGTAGGTTTTGGTGTCGTGGGAGTTGGATGTCCTTTGGAGAAGGTTTGGAAGGTGTTGAAGTCAGAAAAGGCATGGGTTTTCTTCCTCTTGGTCCCTTTCCCAAGAGACCCCTAAGTTTCAGTCTATTATAATCCGAAAACTAGGAATGTTTCCGTTGCATGTCCTTGTCACTAGCTCCCATCGATTGTTGTAGGTTTGGTATGTTTGCTGGTAGAAACTAGGGATGTAACGTGTTTTTGTGATGATTATCTTCATGTATGTATGTTCGGATGTATGTGACTAATAATTATGTCTTTCCGAAATTATGTGATAAGTATGTATGTGCATTGTGTAGGTCGTAACTCTTGATCACAAATTGAAGTGTGAAAAAGGCATGTTGAATCCTTGTATTTTATGTGCAAATGCTTGTAAAAATCATGATGTTCATATGAGGTGTGATGTTGTTGAATTGAGTGAAAACTCTTGGCTAAATGTAACCACGAAATTGCACCTAATAATGTATGAAGTGTTTCACGAATTTTTCCTTAAATCTACCATATAAAATGTTGAGAAAAATGGACTGGAAAACGTGATCCAAATTTCCAGATTGCTGGAAATTTGGTTTCGGCTATATAACTTGGAGAATTCGAGTTTCAAAAATTATTTTAAAATGTGTGAGGTCATCAGGGATTGAACACGAGACCTCACTATATGTAGGCTGCTAAGAAAAGTTGATATTTATTATGAGGTGAGGGGGATTCGAAATGGGGTAAGGTTGGATGAAGAAACAAATGAAAAAGGAAAATGAATAAAATGGGGAGTGTGGGGATAAAACCCACAACCCCTCGGATAGGTGAGAAAAGCAGGAGAAAACTAAAGAAAAATAAAATGAGGTTGTGGTGGATCGATCCCACATCCTCTTGGTCTCAAACGAAAAAGAGAGGAAAGAAAAGAAAGAAAAAAAAAGTTTAGGCATTCGGGATCGACCTCGGGTCCCCACGACGAAAATATAAATCTAAAAAATTAAATATGAGACTAAGTGTTGCTCAAGGGATTTGAAATCGGGTTCCTTTGCCCAATTACGTATTGATACATAAGTCTTACGTGAATAAATATTTAATGAATGCTGCCCATAGGGATCGAACTCGAGACCTTGGCATACTTACAAGATGCATAAGTCTTGTACCACATAATTTTGGGTAAGTCTGAGTCACTTAGACGAATTATGAATGAAGCATCATGGCTTGTACGTATGGGTTCATAAGTCCAGCGTACGTTTAAAAATAAGTGAACCTAAGATGTATATGATGAAATGATGTGATCCCAAGAGGGTTAAGTAAGAGTGTATAATACACAAAAAGGCCAAGTGCATTGGCATATGATGAAATGAACATTCACGTAATGGGGTGAGTAATTATGAAGAGCTAATTTGCCAAAGTTAATGAATGTGGTGACAACATGATAAGAGGCTAATATGAAAGACGAGATCAATCTCAAATAAGCCTAATAAGTATTACCAAATATCATACTCACCTATGAGAGTGTAAAACTAATAAAGAGACTAGTCTCTAACAAACACTCTAATGAAAGTATTGAGATTAATACACACTTAATACTGATGATGAGATGAGAAATCATCTAATGAGCAATGATGCCCTCATGCTAGAAGCCAACTTCTATGATGTGTGAGATGAATGTAATGTAACTTTATACGGAGCACCGATAGGATAACTATGAGTCGCGATTCCTTCTTTCGAGAAGGCTGAGGTTCGTGTAAATCTCATGAGATGAGAGTGTCCGTTTAGGCGGGTATGGGTCTCCTTATATATCCTAGTCTTTGAACCTATGCAGTTAACGTAGGGTTCTAGCAGGGTTCAATTCCCTATATACGGTTGCACATTTTGGTTTCACTTTGGCCGGTGATTCCACCTCTTTTCGATGTGGGGTAGACACTGAATTTCATGGAGCTCACATGATCTATGTCGGTTAAAGTTAAAGTTCCCAAAGAAAGAATGAGTCCAGCCTCATGTAATACACACAATGAAATGAAATGATACCAAAGGTGTTTGGATAGGATAATCAAGAGGTGAACTAGACTCAAGTAATGACACTAGGTCATTCTTGGTCATTGCACAGTGAACCCGAAGAGAGTCCTAAACAACATCCTAGGTATATAAATGAATGAAAAATGAAGTACATATGAATGAATGAAGCAGACTCTGTGGTTGCTAAAGAAGGCTCACTAGTTGAGGTCCCATATGTTGAGCCCTCATTTGGGAAGTCCTAATGTTAAGTCCGTGATTCCAAGGTCTCATGGCATACGAACAAATGATATATGATATATGTATGTGCTAAATGAAGTATGTTATGTGTTGTTTGCAATATGAAAAGAATGATGATGCATGTTACTCTCATAGCATGACTTTCGTAATCTAATATGGCAAGTCCAACTAACTTGGCTTTCCATAACTCATATCGTTAGGAAAGAGCTATTCTTAATCATGCATGTCCTTGGTGTGTACTTGCATACACCCATACTTAGTACAATTGTGTACTAATCCCTACAACCCTTTACTTTTAGGTGCAGGTGCAGGTGGACGCTAGAACTTATGAGTCTACGTTGAAGCTATCCGGACGTGGAGCATTCATCCAGACTTGGTAGGCCCTCATGCTTTCGAGGATGCTTATCTCTTATATTCTAGCTTAGACGTAGGCATGAGCTAGTGGAGGATGTTCCACTAGCATTTCTTTCTTACTTATTTTCAGACGTTGTATTGGTGCCATTTTGGCAACTTTATATCAATGAAGTTATGAACTATTTCCTTCATTTGAATATCTTATTATTAGATGGTTGTTGTGAAATGATGTGATATGATGCATTTCTTATAATGAAGTCTATGTATACTTCAAAGCAAACAAAAGTTTTAAATTTTCCGCTAAAATTAACCTATACGATTTAATGATGACGTATGTAGGCTTGTTTGCGACCTTTGAGAGGTCAACGACGCCAATTTCGGCTAGGGTATAGACCCCAGTCATGACACCTGAACTCCATACCATAAAACAAAAAAAAAAAACTAAACCTTTCCTAACCATCACCCTTAAACCTTACACCCTTAAACCCTGAACCCTAAACCCAAAGCCTAAAATACCAAACACTAACCTTACAAACTAAACCATTTGTCACACCCCGAGAGCATAACGTAGAATATATGACACTCTCGGATTGCAACATGGCGTACTTGACATCTCAGAGGTCTTTTACAAGCCCTTATACATCATTCATTGCATACATGTATGAAAAGTAGTGCGTAATTAAAACATTTAACATGAATAATATCTCGAAACATCTTTTATATAAAACCATTGGAAATACTAAGTCTCAACATATGTCAATCTTAGACTCAAGAATTCTTGGTACACCACCCATACAATAGAAATATAGAAATACTTAGTCTACAACAATATTTTGAATAAATGAGGTCTAAATATAGTAGTGTCCTCCAATCAAGTGAGGATACCTCAACTTTGCTTGAAGGAGTCCTAGTGTAACACTCGTCGAGACCTAATCTAGAGCCTAACATGAGTGTCTAAGGGTTTACATACTGTTTTAAGACCTAAATTAATGTATATAATTTATCCAAGAATTAGTAGAGCCAATACGTCAAAGGAAGTCCATGACGTCAGGAAACTAGCCTAATTTGACCAGTTGACGTTGCTATGTTAGGGGATGGTTTCGGAGGGTCAAATGAAATATAAAACTTGTAAATAGACTTTGTTTAGGTATAGTGTAGTATATATGGTCTAAACGTCCAATAGAGATGACCCAAGGACCACCCGAAGCATCATGGAGGAGGACCCCAACATGGGTGCGCAGGCTACCAAAGCAGCCTCCGAAAGTCAAGAATCAGTGCCATGTTGTCCAACGCGCAGCCCACATGGACCTCACTGCCTCAAATTATTATTGAGAAATAAAATGTGTGTTGTCCCCGCGATGCGGAGCGACTTCCCAGATCCGATAAAATCATATTTTTGACATTTTGACTTCACAAAAAAACCCATTTAAGTGAGGGGTATTTTTGGTAATTTAGGGGGTGAATTTATATAGCCTAAGGTTTATTTTAAAGTCATTTTTCACTTACCCAAACACAATTCCCAAAACAAACCCAAAAGCTCTCACCTCTCTCTACTTTCTCTCACCCCAATTCCTCAATTGAAAAAGGAAGAAAGCTTAAAGAAGAAGGTTGATTACTCTAGGACTTCACTTCAATTTCGTGGATTAAGCTTCAATAAGGTATTGGTTCTTCACTCTTTGGATTCCTTTCCCCAAGAGATCCTCTCAAAGTTGATTTCAAAATATCCAATTCCATGGGGTTTTCCAATTTTAATGAGTTTTCTTCTAAACTTCAAATTGAGGATAAATTGTGATTTCCTATGACTAATTGAGTATAGATTGTTGATTGATTGATGGTAATTGATGCAATTTCATTTTGATCACGTTCCCTTCCCCAATTTCCCCAAATCTTGGATCTTGGTCATTAATTGATGGGAATTGAAGAATGATTTTTTTATTAAACTTGTTTTATGTATTCTAATTCATGTACGTATTGACTAGGGTAATGTATTGTTGGATTGGATCTATTTCTTGATGAACCCTAATTCCCCTAACCCTAGGTTATGAATTGATGTTGTTTGTGAAAGTGATGATACAATTGACCAAGTTATTGTGTTAATTAATATTGATTGATATTACTAAACCTATTATTGGATTCAATTGGTTGGTTGATGGTAAGACCATATTGGTGTCATTTGAAGGAGATTTGGTAAGTCTTCATTATCCTAACCTTTACTTCAAGTATGATGGCTTGTGATTTGTGATGTAGTTCAATTGAAGTATACCTTGTTAATAGCCTACATTGGTGTTGGTATGATGTTTAAATGAAACGTCTTGACTCTGTGATAGTTAGATTATGCTTAATATGAAATAATATAAGATTGGTGATGACTTTCCTATGCTCCTTGTTATGAAATGATGATGTTGATATGCTAATCTCACATGTGAGTGTTTCAATGAAAGGATATTCTCATGCAATACCTATTGAGCTACGTGACAATGACTATATAAGGGATTAGACCCTATGACCTAAACTAAGTTATTATTAATAAAGAAAAAAATTTCAAAAGGGACTTACCTAGCAGCGAGTGAACTTGACAATGGGAGGTGTTGACTTCCCATAGAAGGAGATTCACCCTATAGTTCCATATAAGGTGTTGACTCCCCTATGAGGGACACTCACACAATGGATTCACATGAGAAGAGGCTCCAATGCCATAGGAATGTAGAGGGTTCATACGTATCTCCTAGTTCTAGAACTATGTTCCCATCATAGGAAGACTAGATAGTGGATCCACCTAGAAAGCTACGTTTATTTTTTGCTCTATTTTGGCCGGTAGACCACATTTCATCGGTGTAAGGTTTTACAACAAAAGATTCCACACTTAGATCGTGTGGTCTATGTCGGTTAAGGCAAGTGTTCCCGAAAGTAAAATGAAGTAATAGACTATACACTAACTAGGGTGACTTGAGAGGTTTGACCTAGCCTAGGTAGGGGTATGGGACTCTACTTATGCCTTGCACTAGTTTGCCTTGAGGGAATCCTTACGAGGTTGTTCTTGTATCTTATAATTTATATGCTATGAAGACGTTGAATTTATATGTTGATGATCCTATATGATGTTAGTTTCATTTATGAACATGCAATTGGTTTATATTGCTAAATATGATGACGCTATGTTAGGTTAGGTTAGGCATTATTTGTATCTTATGTTTTGTTTAATTTATTGATTAAGGTTATGGGGCTTTGCTTGGTCATTGCACTTGTAGGCTAAATGGTGGGTTATAAGTAAGGGTCTTGATTGTATTATGATGTTGTGAAGTCTAGTATATGTTGACTTGACTATTACTTGTTGATGTTGGTGTTGTGTTGTACATGGGTTTGACTTATGGCTTATGTGATTATTGGCTTACATGGGTTCTTAATTGTGCATAAGTCTTTTCAAAGTACTTTAGCATGGTTTTGATCAAATATCCTCTTTAGCATGGTTTCACTCGTTTTATGTGCATAAACCCATACTTAGTACGAGTGTGTACTAACCCATGTTTTATGTTTACAACAAACGTATGATCCGGACGTTGATATTAGAGAAGGCTTTGAAGACAACTTGGATTGTTATATTCCAAGTTCTGTAGGTCCTCACTTTTCGAGGCATATTCAATTATCTACCTATTGGATGTTGTTTAGCCTTAAAGACACTTTGTTCATTCTCTTTCATTTTTGGTACTATAATTGTAAAGTCGATATGTGGCTATAATATTTTATGCAAGCGCTATGCCCAAATTGTGATACTCTTATCTAGATGGTTTAACATGAGACAATGTTATAGATTTCTTATGAGACTATCTTATATTATGTATGTTCAATAAAAGTAGAAGACTGTGTAATCTTCTTGTGCGAAGGGTCTATG
This sequence comes from Solanum lycopersicoides, assembly GCA_022817965.1. Lineage (NCBI taxonomy): Eukaryota > Viridiplantae > Streptophyta > Magnoliopsida > Solanales > Solanaceae > Solanum > Solanum lycopersicoides. The sequence goes on along the minus strand of CM040628.1, from coordinate 44,117,278 downwards.
TATACTCGATATGAATATATTATGTGTTTCTAAATGTCTATGTAAACCTCAATGTAGAAAAAAAAAGTTTTAAATTTTCCACATTTTTTACGTGTGAATGTAATGATGTATGCTAAGAGGCTAGTCTTAGTCCTCAAAGAGGACGACGACGGTGGTTACGTATAGGGGGTGCTTCCCGAATGTAACAAACCATGTATCAGAGCAAGAGGTTGAATACCTTTAGGATTTATGTCTCATTAAACCACGTCTACATAGATTCTTATTAATAATTGTGAAGAGCTCCACACTTATGAATGAGGAACTATGTGATGCTTGGGAAACTCTCATCTTCTTGTAATCAGATGGCATGCCTCTGGAGTCTACCTTATGTGTGCTTTCACCTAAACCCTTTATGATGGTTATGGGTATTATTACTTTAAGAGCATCCTCATGAAGGGCTGAGGAAGGAATTGCTAATGCGGGAGCACAAGAGAACCAAGTGCCTCCACTTGAAGAAGTTGCTATGGGTGATCAAGTTCCGGTTTCTCCTCCTCCCATGGCGGATGGGGACATAAAGGCATATCTTCTCCAAATGGCCCAAACCATTACAACCCAAGAACAAGTCGGCACTACTCAAGCACAAGCTATGAAGGCCCAAGCTAATCGGGAGGTGGTACCCTGAGGAAACCAACAAGTTAGAACCATGGCCTCCCGTTTGAGGGATTTCACTAGGATGTGTCACATCGCGAAACCACACCCTAGAAGTTAGGGTGCAATCTTGGATTGCGACCAGCGTATTCGACCTCTCGGAGGTCTCATACAAGCATATCATATCATTCATTGCAGATACATAATGAAAAGTAGTGGGATATTAAAACTTTTCATAAAAACAATATAGAAGTCTGAAACTCTTTCATATATGTAGAAACAGGAAAACACTAATCCTCGATCATCATCTTAAGAAACGACAATACTTGTGACACGACCCATACGAATTTAAAACATAATAATATATAGTCTATTACAAACCTTCATTAAAGAAACATAAAATGACATATATGCCCTCGAGTCAAGGGAGGACATACTTCAACTCTTCTTGAATGATTTCCTTGTCCAAGTCTTCCTCCCAAAGCACTTCACCTACCAAGAACTATAGATATAAAATAAAGCATGGAATTAGTACAACCACATGTACTAAGTATGGCATTATGCATAAAAATCATGACAATGGACTTTATTGGAAATATTCATCTTTTCTTTAAAACATCATAATATCATCATAAGAATAAAATTTAGCAACTTAGAATCACATAAGAAAACGATTAAACAAAATATCACATTTTTAGCGGACACTTTCCAGTGAACTCGAATCATTGTACAGTGAATTCCTTCACTGTTACAGTGAATTCCTTCACTGTTACAGTGAATCACTTTACCTTCCATTAACCAACTTCTAGCGTGTAATTCCCACACTAAAACCCATCCTAAGATTCACTTAAGTCACATAAAGAGAGACTACCCATACAACCTCTCTAGATGTGCCTAAACGACCTTTAAGATTACTTATAATGAGTCACATACACACTTACAAAGGATCTTAAACATCAAGGTAAGATTCTTCTACCAAAGGTTATTCTAAGTCTCACTTGAGTGAGTTGTGAAGCAACCGCCCATACAATCCCTTACACACACACTCAACAGATCCTATAGACTCCATAGGATAGAATCATTCTCACTAAACACACCAACACATAGATGATATGACATTCTCCTTCCAAAGGCTATCAAAAAACCTACTTAAGTAAATCAAGAAGATAACGTCCATGATTGACCTCTTCAAGATTACCTAAATAGTTCTTAAGACTACCTAAGGCTTAGATCATGTCCACAACACCAAACTTTTCCCTAACTAGAGTCATTCTCAAGACTTCCATAGATAAGACATGAAGATATCATCCTTTATGCCCTCTTCGCAATTCAACTAAAGAATCCCTAAGGCACTCTAGAATAGGTACTTATTCACTTACATACTTCATAACGTAAGTCATTAGTTCATTAGTTCATTTAGAAGACATACATCACATAAAGGACATTCAAGTAATGGTCTTAGGTAAGACCTAGGGACTCTTACTAACATCTTCAAAGTCTATTGTGCCATGTCTAGATAGCGTCCCATACCACCACCTAAACCTCATAGAACTTCTCTAATGCTAATAGGTATCCCATATGATTAGAATATGCAATAACCGACACAGACCATGGTAGCAAAGCATGGAATCCGAAGTTCTATCCTACTTCGATGAGGTGTTCTACTTTCCAATGGTAGAACATAGAAATCCCATGTAGGCACATGGTTAAGGAATATGAAGGGCATACTAAGCATTCTAGCCTCATACTTAACTAGAACTACTCCCCCTTGCCATTCTCACTCGGTGTTAGCCTTAGTTCTCATAGATCAATTCACATTAAGGTTCATATAAATGGGTACCATATCTAGTTCATAACCCAATAACATTTACCCTACCAAAGCAAGGTCCATTAGGGCATATCTCGCTATGGCGACAAAAAGCTCATCGCAACTTTCCTAAGGTATGATATGATGCTTTTCCATCCAATCAACCTTAAATCCATCACTCATTACATGAAGGATACCATTATAGCTAACTACTTCATGATCTATAACCTTACCACTTGGTTCAAGGTTCCACATAAATGACCCTTTAATCATCATTCAAGGTCTCCCCTATATTCATTTATTCAAGACTAAGACCCCTTTAGGTTTGTAAGTCAAGACATCACATATTCACATAAGCATCAAGTAAGGAACACAAGTCTACCTAAACAAGACACCACATACTTCCATTTATCACATAAAGATTATCTTTCTTTAGACTCTTAGGAATAACCCTTAACCTTATTTAGTCAACCTATTCATTACCTTAACATTATCAACTTAACCATTTTAGACTCATATAGCCAAATTAGAAACAATCATGTATTAACTCTAAGCCTACACACTTAACACATAGTCAAAGCATAACATGATTAACTAGATAGTATCAATAGTCTAATACATACTTTAACATATAGGTATATATGATCACACATCATCAAATCAAATACACAAATAGACAAATAAGTTCAAGTAGTGCCGACAAGGCCATGATCATCAATATACTAGAAAGTAACGCCGACAAGGCCACATCAATTCACATAGCACCACCACCTAAGGTGGACCAAACCAATCATAACGTTATTGAAGTAACATTAACACTGAATAAGAAAAAATAGGCCAGCATACCACCACTTCATCATCAACACTTCAAGCCAATACCAAATCACCCAATTCAACATCATAAGGCCCTTACCCATGGCAATGAACACCAATTCAATACACAATTATAGAAATAATTGAAATATAAACCAATTCAACATAGATTCAAAAATCCAATACCAATTTGATAACAATTGAATACAATTCTTACATCAATAGAAAACTCATAAGAAACTACACATGAATTCATCAACATTAAGTCAATATCAAGTAACCCATAATTTAGTCAAAATCTTAGGTTCATAAATTTAATGGGTTCAAAGATAATTTAGGTAAAATCATCAACACAACATCAATCTAATTCATAATAGGCGTTCAAAATCTTTAAGGCAAGAACCCATGGTAGAATGATGAAATTGGACAATTCACCTTTTGAAAACTTTGAAAACATCTTTGTAAGTTGGTCTCCTTGATGAAACGAGTTTCAAGGATCAAAAGTCATACCTCAATGAACATAATTCTTCACTTTGATGAAGAATATCCACTCAAAACGTAACCTCCAAGTTGTTCCTTGATTTGGACTACAATGGAGTCTTTGAGATTTCTTAAGGGATTTTGGGGTTTTGATTTAGAAGAATGAAATATTCTAAGTGTTAAAAACTTATATATACATTTAAAATACCCAATATACCCTTAATAAAGCGCCAATACTCTTATTTGGAAGTGGGGTGAATTTACAAATTCACCCCTAGCTTGGCAGTGAAACTGCACGCAGGGACATCCCAATGATGACTTCCCCATCGACGGGGCGTAGGCCCACTTACACGCCGTGCTGGCAACCGTCGTTGGGTTCTTAGGCTTGTAAATGGGATCTTATATTCCTAGGCTAAGTCTCCAATGATGCCCACCACCTACGGGGCGTCGACCAGGCCACTGGCCGTCGATTGCCCTCCGTAGGTGGACTGCCTTTTGGCAGTTTTGGCCACCAACATGGGTCCTTCCTCAAGGACCATTGGATGGTTCTTGGGGATAATTTCATGGACGTTTCCAACCCAAATAGATCGTATATGAGTTTAACACCTCTCAGTTAAAGTTCATCCAAAACGAACACGTAAAACTCAACGAAACATGCTTAGATACACAAGGTTATTTCCAGACATACCTTTCGAACGTCATGGACGTTCTTGGACATTTGACCTCAAATTTCACGAAACATGACAGACTGAATTTGCACACCATTTAAACTCATTTAAGAACCTTACAACCTCATTAATCACACATAAACACATAGAACCACATACGAGGCACATAGGTGACTTAGTCGTTGAACGTCTTAGTCATCCCTTGACGTTTGACTTCCAATGCACCTAATACTTTAGCTACTGCCTCTATAACATATTATAGACCACATTAGGACCTTAGACCACCATTACCAACATGTTAGGCTCTAGTTAACCTAAGTCATTTTCGAGGTCTTACAATCTCCCCCACTTGGACAACATTCGTCCTCGAATGACACTTGCCACTCTCCGAACACTTCCAAGAATAGGGATTCAACTAGCAGAACATATCCAAAACATACAACAAATAATCAAAAATAAAACATCAATTTCACAAGTTCAAGACATTCACAACACAACAAGAAACTAGAATACACTTCTATAACTTATTATGCTACGAAACTCACATGCTTCATTCCAAATAGCAAAAACTCATTTTATATTCATTAATATACTCATACACATCAGTTATAACAACATAGAAACAATTTTAGACCAAAGAATCAATTAGTCACATTTCGAAAAATGTTACAGTGAACAGTGCTACTACTACAGTGACTTTAGGCAAATTCTTCAAAAAAATGCAATTTTAGGCAATTCATGATATAGACATGCTAATATGAAAGGTAACATCATATAAACACCTTTTACAAAATGATCATGAATCAATAAAACACACAATGCAAGAAGTTAATGAAATTCAATTTCAACCAAACTCCTAAACATCATGCACATGTAACAACTTCTAGCACAATTCTAACCATACTCCCCCACTTAGAAGGAATTCATACTATAATAAGACAAACAAGGACTTACCAACATCATCACCACTCTCATCCGGCTTCTCACCTCTAGTACGGAGTGCATAGAAACGCCTCTTAGTTGGAGCATCTTCCTTTGGACTAGGAGCAACTTTCTTACCCTCCTTCCTAGAAGCAATGTTTGGACAATCTCTCACTTTGTGCCCATCTTTCCTACATCCAAAACAAATCCCGGTACCCGCTAGACACTCCCCAAGATGTTTCTTACCACAAGTGGTACATGTAGGTTTGCCATAGTAAGAACCACCTCCTTTCTCAAACTTCACTTTAGCACTACTAGATTCTTCTTGAGTGTGAACCCTCTTTTTGGATTTAGTTTGCACTTGGTCACTAGTAACACTCCTTTTAAAGTTCCTTGACATCCTCCTAATATTAGACTCTTCAATTGATTGTGCATACACCATGTGTATAGCTAAGGTCATATCATCATGTAGCATAGCCGTATAGCATTCTTCCCTCACTAAGTTTCTCAACCTAGATGACATAATGCTCTCAACAACCCTAGGCACCATGTTCAAGTTTATTTGAGTAGTCATGGATTGGGCTAAAGCAAGCAAAGCCTCTCTAATCTACCGATTAGTCAACTCTGGTACCTCATTACCTCCTCTCATGATCACCTTGAGGAGGCACTTGAGCACCTTGAGCACCTTGGACACCTTTCCCATCTTGAAGCACTTGCTCAACTTGCTCAACTTGAGGAGGAACTTCCTCATTCAACATTCCCTCTTCCATCCTTCTAGCGGCCACCCTCCTAGAAACACAAGGGAACGCATTAAGAAGGATACTCATAACATTACTCTACCGCACAATATAGGAGTAGAAATGAAGGGAAACACTATCGTCCTATAGCCTATCACCCATAGATGTGTCGCGACTCACACCGCTGGTCGAGACTCTACTAGACGTGACTTTTAAAGACTTTTTGATACCTAAGACTACTTTCATTAACCTATGCACTGATACCAAGCTTGTCACATCCCGAAACCACACGCTAGAAGTTAGGGTGCAATCTTGGATAGCGACCGGCGTATGTATTCGACCTCTTGGAGGTCTCATACAAGCCTATCATATCATTCAATGCATATACATAACAAAAAGTAGTGCGGAATTACAACTTTTCATAAAAACAATATAGAAGTCTTAAACTCTTTCATATATGTAGAAATAGGAAACACTAAATATCGATCATCATCTTAAGAAACGACAATACTTGGCACACGACCCATACGAATTTAAAACATACTACTATATAGTATATTACAAAACTTCATTAATGAAACATAAAATGACATATATGCCCTCGAGTCAAGTAAGGACATACTTCAACTCTTCTTGAAGGATTTCCTTGTCCAAGTCTTCCTCCCAAAGCTCTTCAACTACCAAGAACTATAGATAGAAAATAAAGCATGGAATTAGTACAACCACATGTACAATGTATGGCATTATGCATAAAAATCAAGAAAACGGACTTTATTGGAAATATGCATCTTTTCTTTAAAACATTATAATATCATCATAAGAATAACATTTATCAACTTAGTATAACATAAGAAAACCATTAAACAAAATATTACATTTTTAGAGAACACTTTCCAGTGAACTCGAATCATGGTACAGTGAATTCCTTCACTATTACAGTGAATCACTTTACCTTTCATTAACCAACTTCTAGCGTGTAATTCCCTCACTAAAAGCTATCCTATGATTCACTTAATTCACAGAAAGAGAGACCGCCCAAACACCCTCTCTAGATGTGCCTAAACGATCCTTAAGATTACTTATAATGAGTCACATACACGCTTACAAAGCATCTTAAACATCAAGGTAAGATTCTTCTACAAAAGGTGACTCTAAGTCTCACTTGAGTGAGTTGTGAAGCAACCGTCCATACAATCCCTTACACACACACTCAAGAGATCCTATAGACTCCATAGGATAGAATCATTCTCACTAAACACACCAACACATAGATGATATGACATTCTCCTTCCAAAAGCTATCAAAAAACCTACTTAAGTAAATAAAAAAGATAACGTCCATGATTGACCTCTTGAAGATTACCTAAATAGTTCTTAAGACTACCTAAGTCTTAGATCATGTCCACAGCACCAAACCTTTTTCCTAACTAGAGTCGTTCTCAAGACTTACACAGATAAGCCATGAAGAGATCATCCTTTATGCCCTCTTTGCAATTTAACTAAAGAATGCCTAAGGCACTCTATATTACGTACTCATTCACTTACATACTTCATAATGTAAGTCATCAGTTCATTAGTTCATTTAGAAGACATACATCATATAAAGGACATTCAAATAATGGTCTTAGACAAGACATAGGGACTCTTACTAACATCTTCATAGTATATTATGCAATGTCTAGATAGCGTCCCATACCACCACCTAAACCTCATAAAACTTCTCTAATGCTAATAGGTATCCCATATGATGAGAATAGGCAATAACCGACACAGGCCATGGTAGCAAAGCATGGAATCCAAAGTTCTATCCTACTTCGATGAGGTGTTCTACTTGTAAATGGTAGAACATAGAAATCCTATGTAGTCACATGGTTAAGGAATATGAAGGGAATACTAAGAATTCTAGCCTCATACTTAACTAGAACTACTCCCCCTTGCCATACTAACTCGGTGCTAGCCTTAGTTCTCATAAATCAAAAATGGATACCATATCTTGTTCATAACCCAATTAAATTTACCCTTCCAAAGCAAGGTCCACTAGGGCATATCTCACTATGGCGACAAAAAGCTCATCGCAACTTTACTAAGGTATGATATGATGCCTTTCCAGCCAATTAATCTTAAGTCCATCACTCGTTACATGACGGATACCATTACGGCTAACTAATTCACGATTTATAACCTTACACTTGGTTCAAGGTTCCACATAAATGACTCTTTAATCATCATTTAAGGTCTCCCCTATATTCATTTATTCAAGACTAAGACCCCTTTAGGTTTGTAAGTCACGACATCACATATTCACATAAGCATCAACTAAGGAACACAAGTCTACCTAAACAAGACACCACATACTTCCATTTAACACATATAGACTATCTTTCTTTAGACTTTTAGGAACGAACCTTAACCTTATTTAGTCAACCTATTCATTACCTTAACATTATAAACTTAACCATTTTAGACTCATATAGCCAAATTAGAAACAATCATGTATCAACTCTAAGACTACACACTTAACACATAGTCAAAGCATAACATGATTAACTAGATACTATCAATAGTCTAATACATACTTTAACATATAGGTAGATCTAATCATACATCATCAAATCAACTATACAAATAGACAGATAAGTATAAGTAGTGCCGAAAAATCCATGATCATCAATATACTAGAAAGTAACGCCGACAAGGCCACATCAATTCACATAGCACCACCACCAAAGGTGGACCAAACCAATCATAACGTAATTGAAGTAACATTAACATTGAATAAGAAGAAATAGGGCAGCCTACCACCACTTCATCATCAACACTTCAAGCCAATACGAAATCACCCAATTCAACATCATAAGGCCCTTATCCATGGCAATGAACATCAATTCAATACACAATTATAGAAATCAATGAAATCTAAACCAATTAAACATAGATTCAACAATCCAATACAAATTTGATAACAATTGTATACAATTAATAGAAAGCCCATAAGAAACTACACATGAATTCATCAACATTAAGCCAATATTAAGTAACCCATAATTTAGTCAAAATCATAGGTTCATCAATTTCATGGTTTCATAGATAATTTAGGTTAAAATAATCAATACAATATCAATCTAATCCGTAATAGACATTTGAAAACCTTTAATGCAAGAACCCATGGTAGAATAATGAAATTGGACATTCACCTTTTGAAAACTTTTAAAACATCTTTGAAAGTTTGGATCCTTGATGAAATGAGTTTAAAAGATCAAAATCCATACCTCAATGAAGCTAATTATTCACTTTGATGAAGAATTTCCACTCAAAACGTCACCTCCAAGCTGTGGATTTGGGGGTTTTGATTTAGAAGAATGAAATATTAAAAGTGTTAAACACTTATATACACATTTAATATACCCAATATACCCTAAATAACCCGCCAATACTCTTATTTAGAAGTGGGGTGAATTTACAAATTCACCCCTAGCTTGGCAGTAAAACTGCACGCAGGGACAGCCCACAGACGACTTCCCCATCAACGGGGCGTAAGCCCACTTACGGGCCGTGCTGGAAACCATCATTGGGTTTTGAGGCTTGTAAATGGGAACTTGGATTCCTAGTCTAAGGCTCCAACGACGCCCACCACCTACGGGCGTCGACCAGGCCACTGGCCGTTGATTGCCCTCCATAGGTAGACTGCCTTTTGGCAGTTTTGGCCACCAACATGGGTCCTTTCTTAAGGACCCTTGGATGGTCCTTGGGGATATTTTCTTGGACGTTTCCAACCCAAATAAGATATTCTATGAGTTTAGCACCTCTCACATAAATTTCATCAAAAACGAACACGTAAAACTCAACGAAACATTCTTAGATACACAAGGTCATTTCAAGGCATATCTTTCGAACGTCAAGGAAGTTCTTGGACGTTTGACCTCCAAACATCATGAAACTCCATTTAAACTCATTTAAGAACCTTAAAACCTCATGAATCTCACATAAGCACATAGAACCACATACGAGGCACATAGGTGACTTAGTCGTCGAACGTCTTAGTCATCCCTTGACGTTTGACTTCCAATTCACCTAATACTTTAGCTACTACCTCTATACCATATTATAGACCACATTAGAACCTTAGACCACCATTACAAACATGTTAGTCTCTATTTAACCTAAGTCATTATCGAGGTCTTACAAGATGAATCCTCTTTCCTTCTATGGGTCCAAAGTTGAGGAAGACCCCCAAGAGTTCATTGATGAAACCTACAAGATTATCTATGTCATGGGTTTGACTTCTAGTGAGAAGGCCGAGTTAGACACTTACCAACTCAAAGAAGTGGCCCAAACTTGGTATGTCCATATAGAGACTTTTCTAGAAGACTTTTCTCGATCGGTTCTTTCCTAGAGAGAAGAGGGAAGCCAAAGTGGAAGAATTCATCAACCTTTGTCAAGGAGGTATGACTGTACTTGAATACTCTTTGAAATTCACTAAATTTTCAAGATATGCTCCTTATTATGTTTCCGACCCTAGAGATGAAATGAACCCCTTTGTGACGGGAGTGTCAAATGACTAGAAAGAAGAATGTCGTTCGGCTATGCTACACAATAATTTGAACATTTCTCGTCTCATGGTTCATGCTCAACAAGTGGAAGATACTGGGGTGAAGAGGAAGATAAGAGATACCAATAGGGAAAGGTCTTTTGATGGTGGTTCTTCAAAGGGTAGGCTTCACATTCAAGATAGGCAAAGTTAAAGAACAGGTTCTCCAATCAAGTTCTTTCTAAGTTCCATAAGGCTTGTGATGACAAGGTTCCTAAAACTAATTCCCAAAAGGTAAAGAGTGGAAACACATCTAATGAGAAGCCTACTTGTACCAAGTGCGGGAAAGGTCACTTTGGTGAATGCTTAGTTGGAAGGGGCAATTGTTTTAGTTGTGTAAAAAGGGGTCACAAGGTGATATATTGCCCTAATTTGAAGGGGCAAGACAAGGGGAGTGAACAAGCAAGTGTTTTAAATGATGATGCTCCGAAGAAGAATCGCTTCTATGCTCTCCGCTCTAGGGGAGAGCAAGAGACTTCTCCCGATGTGGTGACCGGTATGTTGAAAGTCTTTTCTATTGATGTATATGATTTACTTGATCCCGGTACTACTTTGTCATTTTTTACTCCTCTAGTAGCTAAAAAGTTTGACATTTTGCCCGATAGCTTTATTGAACCTTTTATGGTGACTACCCCAGGGGGTGAGTCAGTTGTTGCTTAGAGAGTATATAGAAATTGTCTTATAGTGTTGCCCAATAGAGTTACTCATGTAGAGTTAGTAGAACTCAATATGGTTGATTTTGACGTTATCTTTGGTATGGATTGGTTACATGCTTTTTTCACGTCTATTGATTGTAGAACAAGGGTGGTGAAGTTTAATTTTTCAAATGAACCCTTTTAGAGCGGAAGGGGGGAAATTATATTCCTAGAGGTCGTATCATTTCATGTTTGAAAGCTTGTAGGATGATCTGTAAAGGGTGTTTATACCATATAGTAAGAGTCCAAGATTTACTCCAAAATTCCTCCCAGTTAGTCGGTCCCCATAGTGAGGGAATTTCCGGAGGTCTTTCCTAATGATCTTACAAGTACTACTCCTGAACGGGAAATTGATTTTGGAATCGACTTTCTACCGGATAAAAATCCAATTTCAATTCCTCCTTATCGGATGGCCGGCCGAATTGAAAGAGTTAAAGGCTCAACTCAATGACTTACTAGACAAGGGCTTTATTCGGCCTACTATTTATCCAAAGGGTGCTCCGGTATTGTTTGTGAAGAAGAAGAATGGGTCCTTTTTAATATGTATCGATTACCATCAACTCAACAAAGTCACAATCAAGAACAAGTATCCTCTCACTCGGATTGATGATTTATTTGATCAACTCCAAGGTGCGAGTTACTTTTCCAAGATTGACATGAGATCGGGATATCTCCAACTTAGGGTAAGAGGTAAAGATATTCCCATGACGGCATTTCAGACTAGATATGGTCACTATAATTTCTTAGTAATGTCCTTTTGTCTCACTAATGCTCCGGCAGAAATTATGGACCTAATTAATAGGGTGTATCGAAGTTACCTAGATTCATTTGTCATTGTATTCATTGACGACATCTTGGTATATTCAAAGAATTAGGGTGAACACATGGACCATTTGAGAGTGGTGTTGCAAGTGCTTAAGGAACAACAATTGTTTGCCAAATAAAGCAAATATGAGTTTTGGTTGAGTTCGGTAGAGTTTCTTGGTCATATCATCTTTAGTGAAGGTGTGGAGGTTTATCCAAGAAAGACCTAAGCGGTGAAAACTTGGCCTAGACCTTTGGATCCTACATATATTAAGAGTTTCTTAGGCCTAGCCGTTTATTATAGAAGGTTTGTCGACGGGTTTGCATCTATTGCTTCCCTTTTGACAACCTTGACTCAAAAGAATCTGAAAGTTCAGTGGTCCGAGGCATGTGAAATGAGATTTCAAATGTTGAAGGTTAGGCTTACTTCGTCTCCGGTATTGACTCTAACGGAGGGTACTAAGGGTTTTGTGGTCTATTGTGATACATCCTGAGTTGTGTTGGGCTGTGTTCTTATGTAACATGGCAAAGTTATAGCCTATGCTTCTAAGCAACTCAAAGTTCATGAGTAGAATTATCCGACTCATGACCTTGAGTTAGCGGCCGTGGTATTTATCTTAAAAATATGGAGGTATTATCTTTATGGGGTTCATTTGATGTGTATACGGGCCATAAAAGTCTCCAATATGTATTCACTCAAAAAGAGTTGATTCTCCGGCAACAGAGATAGTTAGTGTTGTTGAAAGACTATGATATGAGTGTTCTCTATCACCCTACAAGGCTAATGTGGTAGTGTATGCTCTAAGTCAATTGTGAAGTGTGTCCCGTGTGGAAGAATACAAGAGGTACCTAGTGAAATATGTTCATAGGTTGTCTCGTTTAGGGGTTCAAATTGAAAGTTCTCCAAATGGTGGTATGGTTGTGCATCATAACTCCGAGTCATATTTGGTGGTTGAGGTGAAGTCTAAGCAACACTTTGATCCATTGTTGATGGAGTTAAAAGAAGCAGTTCTTGGTATGATGGATGAGTCATTCTCCCAAGGGGGGATGGTGTTCTTAGGTACCAAGGGAGATTGTGTCTGACTAATCTTGATGATTTGAGGAATACGATCCTTGAGGAAGCTCATGGCGCCCGTTACTCTATTCATCTGAGTTCTACAAAGATGTACCATGACCTTAGAACAATGTTTTGGTGGGATGGACTAAAAAGGGATATTGCGGAGTTTGTTGCAAAATGTCCCAATTGCCAACAACTTAAGGCCGAACACCAAAAGTCGAGTGGTCTACTACAAAAAATACAAATTCCTACTTGTAAGTGGGACGATATTAATATGGATTTTGTAGTAGGTTTGCGTCAAACTCGAAAGCAATATGACTCTATATAGGTGGTAGTGGATAGAATGACCAAATCCGCTCACTTTATTCCAAGTAAGTCTACTTATTCGGCGGAAGACTATGCAAGTATCTATATGGACAAGATAGTGAGTCTTGATGGTATTCCTTTATCCATTATATCGGATAGAGGTGCTAAATTTACATCTAGATTTTGGAAATCATTTCAAAGAGGTTTGGGTACTCAAGTGAAGTTAAGCACCGCATTTCATCCTTAAACGGATGGTCAAGCGGAGCGGATTATTCAAAATCTTGAATATATGCTTAGGGGTTGTATCATTGACTTTAAGGGAAATTGGGATTATCACTTGCCTTTGGTGGAGTACTCGTATAATAATAGCTTTCATTCATCAATCTGTATGGCTCGTTATGAAGCCTTGTACGATAGAAGGTGTAGATCTCCTATTGGATGGTTTGAGGTTGGCGAATCTTCACTTCTTAGTCCTGATTTGATCTATAAGACTTTGGAGAAAGTTCATATCATAAGGAATCGGTTACAAACAGCCCATAGTCGGCAAAAGTCTTACGCCGATCATAGGAGAAAATACCTTTAATTTTAAGAAGGTGATAATGTGTATTTGAAAATTTCGCCCATGAAATGAGTCGTTAGATTTGGAAAGAAAGTGAATTTTAGTCCTCGTTATGTGGGTCCCTATGAAATCTTGCAAATGGTTGGTAAGGTTGCATACGAGTTTAAACTACCTAGTGAACTATCTTTTGTTCATCCGGTTTTTCATGTATCTATGCTTAAGAAGTGCATTGGTAATCCCCAGTCCATTCTTCCTATTAAAGGTCTTGGTGTGAAGGATAATCTCTCCTATGAAAAGGTTGCGGTTGAAATCATTGATCGTTAAGTGAATAGGTTGAGGAACATAGAGGTGACCTCCATGAATGTGTTATGGAGAAACCACCTACTTGAGGGAGCAACATGGGAGGCCGAGGCCGACATGAAGTCCCGTTATCCTCATCTCTTTGATAATTAAGGTTAGTTGTTCTTCTTAATAGTAAAAATAATGAGTTAATGTGATTTTTACTTTTTTTTGCAAATATGTGCATATTTACGGTAAAAAGATTTATGCTAAAATGATTTATCATGGAAAAATGCTCTTTTGCTCAAATTGCACCTATTTGTGTATTTGGTATATTGGTGCCTTCATGATGTGATAGTGAGCATGTTGATATGTTGAGAAAGGAACTTTGGCATAATTGACTCTTTAATGATATGTTGAGCTCATGTTGTTATTGTGAGAAGGAAATTCCTCATGTTGTGACTTTGAGCCTTATCTCTTAAAAAATGATGTTTTGAGTCATTATTTAAATGCCATATTGTTATGTTGATTTGAGTTTTAACTCATGATGATGTTGTATATTTTTTGTTGGGCTGCTAGTATTGAGTCTATCCTTTCCCTTTTTAAAAGTATAGTGTCATTCGGGACGAATGTTCTTAAGTGGGGGTACTGTAACTCTGGGAAAAGTCGAGACCTAATCTTAGAGCCTTTTGGTGATGGTTTCGGAGGGTCAAATCAAGTCTAAAACTTGTAAAAAGACTTTGGTTAGGCAGAGTGTAGTATAGAGGGTCTAAACGTCCAATAATGATGCCCAAAGGACCACCCAAAGTGTCATGGAGGAGGATCCAACATGGGTGGGCAGGCTTCCAAAGAAGCCTGCGAAAGTCAAGAATCAGTGGGATGCTGTGCGACACGCACCCCACACAGACCTCACTGCCTCAAATTATTTTTGAGAAATAAAACATGTGTTGTCCTCGCGACACAGAGCCATTTCACAGATCCAGTAAAATCGTATTTTTGACATTTTGACTTCACAAATTTACCCATTTAAGTGAGGGATGTTTTGGGTAATTTAGGGGGTGATTATATATAGCCTAAGGGTCATTTTAAATTCATTTTCACTCACCCAAACCCAATTCCCAAAACAAAACCAAAAATCTCTCACCTCTAACTACTTTCTCTCTCCTCAATTCCTCCATTGAAGAAGGAAGAAAGCTTGAAGAAGGTATGGGTTCTTCACTCTTGGGATTCCTTTCCCCAAGAGGTCCTCTCAAAGTTGATTTCAAAATACTCAATTCCATGAGGTTTTCCAATTCTAATGGGTTTTGTCCTAAACATCAAATTGATGATAAATTGTGATTTCCTATGACTAATTGAGTATAGATTATTGATTGATTGATTTTAATTGATGCAATTTCATGTTGATTATGTTCCCTTCCCCAATTTCACTAAATATTGGATCTTGGTCATGAACTGATGGGAATTGAAGAATAATTTGATTATTATACTTGTTTTATCTATTCTAATTCATGTATGGATTAGCTAGGGTAATGTATTGTTGGGATTTGATCTATTTCTTGATGAATTCACGATGAACCCTAATTCCTGTAACCCTAGGTTATGAATTTTTTTTAATTGGGGAAGTGATGATGCAATTGACCTAGTTCTTGTGTTAATTACTATTGATTGATGTTACTACACCTATTATTGGATGTAACTAATTGGTTGATGGTAAGACCACGATGATGGATTTTGAAGGAGATTAGGTAAGTCTTTATAATCCTAACCTTTACTTCAAGTATGATGGCTTGTGATTGGTAATGTAGTTCAATTGAAGTATACCTTGTTAATAGCCTACATTGGTGTTAGTATGATGTTGAATTGAAATGTCTTGACTCAGTGATAGTGATATTATGCTTAAGATTAAATGATATAAGGTTGGTGATGACTTGCCTATGTGCCTTGTTATGAAATGACGATTATGATATGCTAATCTCACATGTGAGAGTTTCCATGAAAGGATATTCTCATGCAATACCTATTGATCTAAATGAAAATGACTATATAAGGTATTAGACCCTATGACCTAAACAAAGTGATTATTAATAAAGAAAAACATTTAAAAATGGACTTAGCTTAGCACCGAGTGAACTTGACAATGGGAGGTGTTGACTTCCCATAGAGGGAGATTAAACCTATAGTTCCATATGAGCTGTTGAATCCCCTATGAGGGACACTCACACAATGAATTTCCATGATATGAGGCTCCAATGCAACAGGCATGTATAGGGTTCATACATAACTCCTTGTTGTAGAACTATGTTGCCACCATAGGAAGACTAGCTAGTGGATCCACCTAGAAAGATACGTTTATGTTTGGCTCTAATTTGACCGGTAGATTACCTTCCATTGGTGTAATGTGTTACAACACCGGATTCCATACTTAGCTCTTGTGGTCTATGTCAGTTAAGGAAAGTGTTCCCGAAAGCAAGAATGAATTAATGGACTATACACCAACTAGGGTGACTTTTGACTTAGCCTAGGTAGGGGTATGGTACTCTACCTATGTCTTGCACTAGTTTGCCTTGAGGAATCGTTAGGAGGTTGTTCTTATGTTTTTATAATGTATATGCTATGAAGATGTTGACTTTACATGTTGATGATCATATATGATGTTAGTTCCAGTTATGAACATGTTATTGGTTTATATTGCTAAATATGATGATGGTTATTACTGATGCTATGTTATGTTAGATTAGGCATTATTTGTGATCCTTTGTTTGGTTTACTTGATTGAGTAAGGTTATGGGCTTTGCTTGGTCATTGCACTTGTAGGATAAATGGTGGGTTATGAGTAAGGGTCTTGCTTGTATTATGATGTTGTGAACTCTTGTATATGTTGACTTGACTATTACTTGTTGATGTTGGTCTTGTGTTGTACATGGGTTTTCCTTATTGATTATGTGAGTATTGTTTTATATGGGTTCTTAATTGTGCATAAGGCTTTTCAAAGTACTTTAGCATGATTTTGATCAAATGTCCTCTTTAGCATGATTCATTTGTTTTATGTACGTAAACCCATACTTAGTACAAGTGTGTACTAACCCATGTTTTATGTTTACTACAAATGTAGGATCCGGCCATTGATATTAGAGAAGTCTTTGAAGACAACTTGGATTCTTATCTTCCAAGTTTGGTAGGTCCTCACTTTTCGAGGATGATGCCATTATCTACCTATTGGATGTTTTTTAGTCTTAAAGACACTTCGTTCATTCTCTTTCATTTTTTGTACTATAATTGAAAAGCCTATATGTGGCTATAATTGTTGATGTAAGGGCTATACCCAAATTGTGATATTCTTATTTAGATGGTTTAATATGTGACAATGTTATAGACTTCTTATGAGACAATCTTATAATATCTATGTGCAATAAAAGTAGAATACTATGTAATTTTCTTATACGATGGGTCTATGTTTACTCGATATGAATATATTATGTGTATATAGAGGTCTATGTAAACTCAATGTAGAATGAAAAGTTTTAAATTTTGTGCATTTTTAAACTATGAAGGTAATGATGTATGATAAGAGGCTAATCTCAGTCCTCAAAAAGGACGACGATGCCGGTTACGTCTAGGGGGTACTCCCCGGATGTGACACCTAGTTTCCAAGCTTTGCTTCAAGATGCATCTCCCCTTCCACCTACAACTTTAGATATAGACAAAATGTATGCAATTAGTACAATGCATGTACTAAGTATGACACAATGCATAAAATCATGAGAAATGGACATTTATGATAAACATGCTCTTTTTTATTAAAACTTCATACTAAAAGTATAAGAATCACATCTAAAAACCAAACATCATATTTAGAACACATTTCAAGTCAAACTCAATTTATACCAAATTACTGTAACATTATAGTGACTTAACATATATACATCACATATCGCAAGATAGCATCAAGAATACATCACAACACATAAATATGAGATCCTCCTACCAATGGTGATTCTAAGGCTCACTTGAGTGAGTTATGAAGTGACTGCCATACAATCTCTTCACACACAACAAAGACATCCTTTAGACTATCTAATATAAGGTTATTCCCATTACATTAGTTTAACTCTTCCGATGTATAGCTATTCTTAAGACTTCCGTAGGTAAGACATGAAGAGACCATTCTTATGCCCCTTCACACCTTAACTAGGCAATCCTTAAAGCAACTCTATATAAGTACTTATTCATTAACATGTTTTGTTTGAATGTTCTTCTAATGTCTTGTGAGTGAGTGGTGACTTATTATCCCGAGTGGAGTAAGCCTGTTGTGGGTAATCTTAAGGATCTCATTGGTGTTCATTGAAGGAGATTTATGCGCGTTTCCTTCATGTCTTAGTTTGGAGAGTCTTAGGATAACCTCGGTTAGGGAAACTCTTACGGAAATGAGTTTACTTCCTCTTGAAAATACCATGGGACTTCACTTTTTTGGAAATAGTGTAGTTCACTGTAATGTTGAAAGATCTTACTGTAAAATTTGGGTACTTCACTGTAAAAATGCTTCTTCTTGCAAAAAATTTGGAAATCCTTCTCTAAGTGTTAAATGATGTTTCTTATTTTGTTTTGCTTCTAAATTCATTAATGATTTACAGTTTGCATGAAAGTCTATTTATACTAAAATGTCCCTTTTACATGTTTTTGCATATGCCTTTCTTACTACATTGTTTTGTACTAATCCCATACTTTTCTATACATAAATAAGTATAGGTTTTGGAAGCAATGTTGAAGGCTAGAAGACAAAGCTTGGGAAAGATTCTCTCAAGACTAAGTATGTCCTCATATATTCGAGAGCATAGTTCTTATCTTCTTAGTTTCTTTATGTTAAAACTTATTATGTATTTCTTTTAATGTAAAGGGTCGTGTCCCCAAGATATTATGTCATGTCTTTATGTTTGGCTTGTGACGACGAGATTTTCTTAGTATTAATGAAAGATTTCCTTTCGATATTCAATGTTGTGAAAAGTTTTAAATTTCGCACTATCTTTCATGTCTTATATAATTAACGATAGTTAAACGGCTTGCACAAGACCCCAAAGGGTCAAGTACGCCAGATCAGGACCCAAGGGTATCCTTCTTGTATGAATAATAGACTTAAGGTTGGTTGGCTGGCACCGCATCATATCATCCTTATGAAAGTCATTAAGCTATCTTCGTCGCTATTGTAAGGCTGACCTAGGGGACCTCTTTGGTATGGTGAATGTGATTGGGTTATGAACTAGAAATGGAACCCCTTCGTATGATCCTTTAATGTAAATTACTCAATGAGAACAAAGGCTAGAACTGAGTGAATATGTTTTGGGAAGTAGCTCGAGTGAAGAACGAGACCAGAGTACAAAGAAACCCTTCTACCATTGGCAAGTACAACACCGTTAATCAGAGTACGTTACAACTCCGGATTCCATGTTTAGCTACCATGGTCAATGTCGGTTATTACCTATTCTCATCATATGGGATACCTACTAGCATGGGAGAAGTTCTATGAAGTTTAGGTGGTGGTATGGGACGCTATCTAGACATTGCACAATAGGCTTTGAAGATGTTAGTGAGAGTCCCTATGTCTTCTCCAAGCCCATTACTTGAATGTCCTTTATGTGATGAATGTTTCTTAAATGAACTAAGGAACGTAATGACTTAATTTAAGAAAGCATGTTAAATTAATGAGTACTTATCTAGAGTAATTAAGGGTTGTCTAGTTAAGGTGTGAAGAGGACATAGGAATGGTCACTTCTTATCTTACCTAGATAAGTATTAAGAATGACTCTAGTTAGGGAAGTTGGTTGATTATTCAGACATGATCCAAACGTAGGTAGTCTTAAGGATTACTTAGGTAATCTTGAAGACGTCAAACATGGACATTCTCTTCTTGATTTACTTGAGTAGGTCTTTTGTTAACCTTTGGGAGGTTAATGTCCTATTCTATGAATGCTATTGTGTTAAGTGAGAATAATCTTATTCTAGGTAATCTAAAGGATCTCTTAAGTCTGTGTGAAAGGGATTGTATGGGCGATCGCTTCACAACTTACTCAACTGAATCTTAGAATCACCTTTGGTAGGAGAATCTCAAGTTCATGTGTTTGGTGTATTGTAAGTTTGTATATCTCATTATAGGCGGTCTTAAGGATCATTTAGGTGTGCCTAGAGAGGGTGTATAGGCGGTCTCTCTTTGTCATACTTAAGTGAGTCTTAGGATAGCTTTTAGTGAGGGAATTACATGCTACAAAGTGTCCAAGGTGAAGTTGAGAAACTTTACTGTAACAGTGAATTAGTTCACTGTAAAGTTGTCCTTAAAATGTGAAAAATAACTTAAGTGACTTCTTATGTGTTTTTAAGGTGTTAAATATTATTCTTATGCTTATAGTATGATATTTAAATCAAAGATGCATATTTCCACTAAATGTTCATTTTTATGATTTTTATGCATTATGCCATACTTACTACATGTGTTTGTACTAATGTCATGCTTATATCTATCTCTAAAGTGATTCATAGGTGAATGTGCTTTTGGGAGCTAAGCTTGGATTATAGGATCGTTCATGTGTGTAGTCTAGGACTATATGTTTATGTGTGTAGTCTTAGAGTTGATGCATTATTATTCTTACTTGGCTATATGAGTCTATAATGGTTATATTGAAGATGATGTAGTAGTCTGTAGGATGACTTTAAGATGATAATGGTTGTTCTTATGTGCTTCTAGAATAACATGTAATATATGCTAAAGCGAAGTATTGTTGTGTCTTGTTTAGGTAGACTTGTATCCCTTACTTGATGCATTTATAATATGAATATGTGATATCTTGACTTAGGAAGATAAATCGTCTTAGTCTTGTATGTATGAATGATAGGTGAGACCTTAAATGATGATAAAAGGGTCCTTTATGTGAAACCTTGAACCAAGTGGTAAGGTTATGAAACTTGAAGTCGAAAGATGTAATGGTATCCTTCATGTAATGAATGATGGACTTAAGGTTGATTGGCTGGAACGGCATCACATCAAACCTTAGAAAAGTCATGATGAGCTTCTTGTCGCCATTGTTAGGTAGACCTAGAGGACCTCTTTGGTAGGGTAAATGTAATTGGGTTATGAACTTGATATGGAACCCCTTTGTATGAACCTTAATGTGAATTAATCTATTAGAACAAAGTCTAGCACCGAGTGAGTATAGTAAGGGAAGTAGTTCTAGTTAAAGTATGAGGCTAGAATACAAAGTAAGCCCTTCATATTCTTTAACCATGTGCCTACATGGGATGTGTCCAATTTCTACCTTGGCAAGTAGAACAACCTCATCGGAGTAGGATAGAACTCGGGATTCCATTTTTTGCTACCATGGTCTATGTCGGTTATTGCCTACTCTCATCATATGGTATACCTATTAGCATTAGAGAAGTTTTATAAACTTTAGGAGGGGTATGAGACGCTATCTAGACATTGCATAATAGCTTTGAATATGTTAGTAAGAGTCCCTAGGTTTTCTCCAAGACCATTACTTGAATGTCCTTTATGTGATGAATGTCTCTTAAACGAACTAAGTAATGTAATGACTTATGTTAGAAAATATGTAAATGCATGAGTACCTAATCTAAAGTGACTTAAGTATTCCTTAGTTAAAGTGTGAAGAGGCCATAAAGGATGATCTCTTCATGTCTTATCTATGGAAGTCTTGAGAATGACTCTAGTTAGGGAAGTTGGTTGTTATGTTTGACATGATCTAAACTTAGGAACTCTTAACGATTATTTAGGTAACCTTGAAGAGGGTGTATGGGCATTCTCTTATAGGATTACTTAAGTAATTCTTTTGATAGCCTTGGTAAGGATAATGTCATATATCATATGTTATGTATGTTTGTGTATTGTAAGTGTGTATGTGTCTCATTATGAGTAATCTTGAGGGTCGTTTTGGCACATTTAAAGAGGGTGTATGAGTGGTCTCTCTTTGTGTGACTTAAGTGAACCTTAGGATAGATTTAGTGAGAAGACGACATGTTATAAAGTGTTAAAAAGGAAGGAAAGCACTTCACTGCTACAGTGAAGCAATTCACTGTAACAGTGAATTAAGTTAGTGTAAAGTGACTCTTAAAAATAGGATAATTCTTCTAAATGATTTCTTATGTGTTTCTAAGTTGTTAAATGTAATTCTTATGATTATAATGTGATTTTCAAGCAAAAAGATGCATATTTCTAATAAATGTCCATTTTCATGATTTTTATACATAATGTCATACTTAATACGTGTGTTTGTACTATTTCCATGCTTTTATCTCTCTCTATTGTTGTTGGTAGGTGAGGAGCTTTTGGTAAGCAAGACTTTGATCGTAGCATCGTTCAAGTGAAGTTGAAGTATGTCCTCAATTGACTAGAGGGCATATATAGATGTCTGTTATGTCTTTTATTTTGAAGTATTGTAATGGACTAAGTATTTGTATATGTTCTAATTCATATGGGCCGTGTCCCAAGTATTCTCGTGTCTTAAGTTTGATGAGATTGAGACTTAACATTTCTTATGATTCTATATGAAAGAGTTTTTAAAAACTATGATATGATTTGTGAAAAGGTTTAATTCCGCACTACTTTTCACTATGCATATGCGATGAATTATATGAAAGGGCTTGTATAAGACCTCCGAGAGGTCGAGTAGGCTGGTTATAATCCGAGATTGTGCCCTAACTTCTAGGGTGTGGTCTTGGGATGTGACAAAAGTTTGGTATCAGAGCATAGGTTCTGAAAGTAGTTTTAGGAATCAAAAGGTCTCATCAAGTCACGTCTAGTAGAGTCTCGACCATCTGTGTGAGTCGCGACATATCTATGGGTGAGAGGCTATAGGACGTTAGAGTTTCTCTTTTTTTCTACTCCTATGTCGTGCGGTATAATAAATGTTATGAGTATCCTTCTTAATGTGTTTTTCTTGTGTTTCTAAGATATAAATACTAGAAGGATGGCTGCTAGAAGGTTGGAAGAGGAAAGGGTGAATGAGGAAGTTCCTCCTCAAGTTGAGCAAGTTGAGCAAGTTCCTCAAGATGGGCAAGGAGTCCAAGGTGCTCAAGTGCCTCCCCAAGGTGATCATGTACCTATTACAGAAGGAGTTAATGAGGTTCTGGTGGATCTCCCGTAGTTGAGTAATAGAGATATTAGAGAGGCTTTGATTGCTTTAGCCCGAGCCGTGACTACTCAAGCAAATTTGAGTATGGTGCCTAGGGTTGTGGAGAGAACTATGACCTCCAGGTTGAGAGACTTTGTGAGGATGAATGCTCCTATCTTTCTAGGCTCTAAGGTAGGTGAAGATCCCCAAGAGTTCCTTGATGGTGTGTACAAAGTGTTGAGTGATATGGGGATTACATCTAGGGAGAAGGCGGAGTTGGCTTTGTTTCAATTGAGGGATGTTTTTCAAATATGGTACACTCAATGGAAGGACAATAGGCCGGTGGATTCGGGTCCTAGGGAAAAATTTAAGGAAGTTTTTCTTGGAAAGTACTATCCCCGTGAGAGGAGAGAGGTAAGGTTGAGTAGTTTTTCAATCTCAAGCAAGGAAATATGAGTGTTGAGGAGTACTCTTTGAAATTCTCAACCTTGTCTAGATATGCACCATCCCAAGTGTCAAATCCAAGTGATGGAATGACTTGTTTTGTGATGGGTGTCGCCGATCTAGTGAGGGAGGAATGTCGTACGGCGATGTTGGATGATGATATGACATTACCTAGACTCATGGTCTATGCCCAATCTATTGAAGAGTCTAAACATAGGAGTATATCTAGAAACATGAAAAGGAGTGGTGCATGTGATCAAAGGAAACCTAGGTTAAAAAATAGGGCTCAAACTTAAGGTGAACCTAGTGCTCCTAATGTGAAGTTTGAGAAAGGAGGTGATTCTCAATATGGCAAACCTACATGTGTCACTTGTGGCAAGAAACATTATGGTGAGTGTCTATTGGGTACCGGTAGTTGCTATGGTTGTGGTAAGGAAGGACACAAGGTGAGAGATTGTCCTAACATTGCTTCTAGAGGAAAAGAGGGTAAGAAAGTTGCTCCAAATGCTCCAAAGGATGATGTTCAAGCAACAAGGCGTTTCTATGTACCCCGGTCTAGAGGAGAGAAGACGGATGAGGATGAGGATGATGTTGGTAAGTCTTATTTCTCTTGTTGTGATATGAGTTCCTTCTAAGTGGGGGAGTATAGTTAGTAGATGGGATAGGAAGTCCTAGAAGTTTGTTGCATGTGCATGGTGTTTAGGAGTTTGGTTGAAATTGAATTTCATTAACTTCTTCCATTGTGTGTTTTATGAAGCCTTGATCATGTTGTAAAATGTGTTTATATGATGTTACCTTGCATATTAGCATGTCTATATCATGAATTACGTAAAAGTTGCTTTTTTTGAAAAAATTGCAAAATTCACCGTAAAGGTACTGCCTGTTCACTCAATCTTTTTGAGAAATTGACTAATTGATTCGTTGGTCTAAAATTGTTGTAATGTCGTTAGAACTGATGTGTACGAGTATAATAATGAATATAAAATGAGGTTTTGATATTTGGCATGAAGGATGTGAGTTTGTAGCATAATGAGTTATAGAAGTTATTCTAGTTCTTGTTGTGTTGTGAATCACTTGACTAGTTGAGATTGATGTTTTACCCGTGACTATTTGTTATATGGTTCAGTTTTGAGCTGCTAGTTAAATCTCTATTCTTGTAAGTGTTCGGCGAGTGGCAAGTGTCATTCGAGGACGAATGTTGTCCAAGTGGGGGAGAATGTAAGATCCCAAAAATGACATAGGTGAAATAGAGACTAACATGTTGTTCTTGATGGTATATGGTCATAATTTGGTCTATAATATGTTATTGAGGCAGTATCTAAGAGTTTAGGTGCATTGGATGTCAAACGTCAAGGGACGACCAAGACGTTCGATGACTAAGTCACCTATGTGCCTCATATGTGGTTCTATGTGATTAGTGTGATTCATGATATTTTGAAGTACTTAAATGAGTTATTATGGTTTATATAGGCAGTGTGTCAAGTTTCGTGAAGTTTGGAGGCCAAAGGTCCAAGAACGTTCATGACGTTCGAAAGATGTGCCTTGAAATGACCTTGTGTGTCTACGCATGTTTCATCGAGTTCTACATGTTCGTTTTGGATGAAATTCTTGTGAGATGTCCTAAACCCGTATATTGTCATGATTGGGTTGGAAACGTCCGGGAAAATATCCCCAAGGACCATCCAAGGGTCCTTGAGGAAGGACCCAAAGTTGGTGCCAAGGCTGCCCAAGACAGCCCAAACCACGGAGGCAATCGACGCCCACTGGGCCAATCGACGCCCCGTTGGTTGGGTATCGTTGATTGGGACTTATCTTGGGAGTGAAGAGACCAATGTTGAGTCTCTGAACAAATCAACGGAAGGACAATACGGTCCATTTGTGGACAAACGGTCCGTCGACTGCCCAACCGTCGATGGCACTGGTTCCCTGCGCAACATCACTGTTAAGTGAGGGGTGAAATGGGAATAAAATGTTTGGAGGTTCCTAAGTTTTTTTTTGGGTATTTTAAATGTGTATATACTTCTTGAACACTTAGAAGATTTCATTCTTCAAAATCAAGACCCCAAAATCCCTTAGAAATTCCTTAATACTCCATTAAATCTAAAACTCAAGGAAGAGCTTGGATTGGAGATTTGAGTGAAGATTCTTCATCAAATTGGAGGAATAGCATCAGTGAGGTATGGTTTTTGTTCCTTGAAACTCATTTAACCAAGGAGCCCAACTTTCAAAGAAGTTTTCTAAAGTTTTCAAAGTTGAACTGACCTATTTAATGATCTATCCATGGGTTCTTGCATTAAAGGTTTTTAATCATTGTTTAGTGATTGAATTGTTGTTATTAAGATGATTTTAAATTAATTAACCTATGAACCCATGTAATTGATAAACCCTAGTTTTTGACTACTTTATGGGTTACTTGATATTGGTCTAATGCTTATGGATTCTGGTGTATATTTCTATGGGATTTCTACTGATGTAAGAATTGTATTCAATTGATGTCTAATTAGTATTACATTGATAAATATATTGAATTGACTTAGATTCTTTGAGTACTATGATTTATGCATTGATTTGATGTTCATGGCCATGGGTAAGGGCCTTATGATATTGAATTGGGTGATTTGACATTGGACTGAAGTGTTGAGGATGGAGTGGTGGTACGCTGCCCTATTTCCCTTTATGTAATGTTAATTAGACGTCAATTATGTTGTGATTGGTTTGGTCCACTTATGGTGGCGGTGTTATGTGAATTTATGTAGCCTTGTCGGAGTTATTTTAAGTATTATGATGATCATGGCCTTGTCAGCACTACTTGAAGTATTATGTTGATTTTTGTAGTTGATTATGTAAAGTATGATCATATGTACCTATATGTGAAGTAATGTGAAAGTATGTGTTCTTCTATCGATATTAGGTATCATGTTAGACTAGGACTATATGTTTATGTGTGTAGTCTTAGAGTTGATGCATGATTATTCTTACTTGGCTTTATGAGTCTATCATGGTTATATTGAAGTTGATGTAGTAGTGTATAGGATTACTTTAAGATGATAATTTTTGTTCTTATGTGCTTCTTGAATTACATGTAATATATGCTAAAGCGAAGTGTTGTTGCGTCTTGTTTAGGTAGACTTGTATCCCTTACTTGATGCATGTATAATATGAATATGTGATGTCTTGACTTAGGAAGGTAAAGTGTCTTAGTCTTGTATGTATGAATGATATATGAGACCTTGAATGATGATAAGAGGGTCCTTTATGTGAAACCTTGAACCAAGTGGTAAGGTTATAAAACTTGAAGTCGAAAGTCGTTATGGTATCCTTTATGTAATGAATGATGGAGTTAAGGTTGATTGGATTGAATGGCATCACATCAAACCTTAGGAAAATCATGATGAGCTTCTTGTCTCCATTGTAACGTAGAGCTAGAGGACCTCTTTGGTAGGGTAAATGTAATTGGGTTATGAACTTTATATGGAACCCCTTTTTATGAACCTAAATATAAATTAATCTATGAGAACAAAGGCTAGCAGCGAGTGATTATGGTAAGGGAAGTAGTTCTAGTTAATGTATGAGGATAGAATACAAAGTAAGCCTTTCATATTCCTTAACCATGTGCCTACATGAGATATGTCCAAGTTCTACCATTGGCAAGTAGAGCAACCTCATCGGAGTAGGATAGAACTCTGGATTCCATGTTTTGCTATCATGGTCTATGTCAGTTATTGCCTATTCTCATCATATGGGATACCTATTAGCATAAGGTAAGTTCTATGAAGTTTGGGTGGTGGTATGAGACTCTATCTAGACATTGCACAATAGGTTTTGAACATGTTAATAAGAGTCCCTAGGTGTTCTCCAAGAACATTACTTGAATGTCCTTTATGTGATGAATGTCTCTTAAACGAACTAAGTAATATAATGACTTATGTTAGAAAATATGTAAATGCATGAGTACCTAATCTAAAGTGACTTAAGGATTCCTTAGTTAAAGTGTGAAGAGGTCATAAATGATGACCTCTTCATGTCTTATCTATGGAAGTCTTGAGAATGACTCAAGTTAGGGAAGTTGGTTGTTATGTTTGACATGATCTTAACTTAGGAAGTCTTAAGGATTATTTAGGTAACATTTAAGAGGGTGTATGGGAATTCTCTTCTAGGAGTACTTAAGTAAGTCTTTTGATAGCCTTGGTAAAGAGAATGTCATATCGTATATGTTATGTATGTTGGTGTATTGTAAGTGTGTATGTGTCTCCTTATGAGTAATATTGAGGGTCGTTTAGGCACATTTAGAGAGGGTGTATGGGCGGTATCTCTTTGTGTGACTTAAGTGAGCCTTAGGATAACTTTATTGAGAAAACTACATGTTATAAAGTGTTAAAAAGGGAAGGAAAGCACTACAATGCTACAGCAGTTCACTGTAGCAGTGAATTGAGTTACTGTAAAGTGACTCTTAAAAATAGGATAATTGTTCTAAATGATTTCTTATGTGTTTCTGAGTTGTTAAATGTTATTTTTATGATTATAATCTGATTTGTAAGCGAAAAGATGCATATTTCTAATAAATGTCCGTTTTCATGATTTTATGCATAATGCCATACTTAGTACATGTGGTTGTACTAATTACATGCTTTTATCTATCTGTATAGCTATTGGTAGATGATGAGCTTTTGGGAAGCAAGACTTGGATCGTAGCATCGTTCAAGTGAAGTTGAAGTATGTCCTCAATTGACTCGAGGACATATATAGATATCTTTTATGTCTTTTATTTGGAATTATGTAATAGACTAAGTATTTCTATATTTTCTAATTCTTATGGGTTGTGTCCCAAGTACTCTTTTGTCTAAGATTGATGAGATTGAGACTTAGTATTTCCTATTACTTTTATATTAAAGTGTTTTTAAGGACTATGTATGTTTTGTGAAAAGTTTTAATTCCGCACTACTTTTCACTATGTATAAGCGATGTATGAACTGAAAGGGCTTGTATAACACCTCCGAGAGGTCGAGTACGCCGATTGAAAATCCGAGATTGTACCCTAACTTCTCGGGTGTGGTCTTGGGATGTGACAGATACCAAGTTTGTCACGACCCAAAAGTACCCCCTAGAAGCTAGGGAGAACCCTTGGGTCATGATCAGGCGTACTTGACCCTTTGGGGTCTTGTACAAGCCCTTTAACTATCGTTTATTACATAAGACATGAAAAGTAGTGCGAAATTTAAAACTTTTCAAGAATAAATAAATAAAAGGAAATCTTTCATAAATATTAAGGAAATCTCATCGTCACAAGCCAAACTTAAAGACACTACATAATATCTTAGGGACACGGCCCTTTACATCAAAAGAAATACATAATATGTTATAACATAAAGAAACTAAGAAGATAGGAACTATGCCTTCAAATGTATGAGGACATACTTAGTATTGAGAGAATTTTTCCCAAGCTTTGCCTTCTAGACTTCAACCTTGCTTCCAAAAACCTATACTTATAGAGTATAGAAAGTATGGGGTTAGTACAAAACAATGTACTAAGTATGACAAATGCAAAATCATGTAAAAAGGGACATTTTAGTATCAATAGACTTTCATGCCAAATAAGCGAAACATTCATGAATTTAGAAGAAAAACAACATAAGAAACATCATTTAACACTTAGAGAAGGATTTCCATAATTTTAGCAAAAAAATGCACTTTACAGTGAACTATATTACATTTACAATAAACTACTTTATCCGTACGGTGAACTAATTTGACTCCAAAACAGTGAACTTCCAAGGTATTGCCAAGAGGCTGTGAACTCATTTTCGTAGGAGTTTCCCTAACTGAGGTTATCCTAAGACTCTCCAAGGTAAGACATGAAGGAAACACCCATACACCTCCTTTAATACACACCAAGGAGATTCTTAAGACTACCCACCATAGGCTTACTCCACTCGGGAGAACAAGTCACCACTCAATAGCAAGATATTAGAAGAACACTCAAACACACACCAAGACTTCCCTTTCGGAATGCCTTCTTAGTGCAATGAGTAGATGGTGTCCTATTCCACCACCTACCCTAAGTAGTACACTCTTTTAGAAGGCTTGACACCAAGAATTCCCTTTCGGAAGGTCTACTTAGTGCAATTGATAGATAGCGTCCCATACCACCACCTCTCTTTTAGAAGACTTAGTTCATTCAATTAATATAAGGCTCACCAAGACTCCCCTTTCGGAAAGCCTACCTAGTGCAATGGATAAATAGCGTCTCATTCCACTACCTACCCAAAGTAGCACACTCTTTTAAAAGACTTAGCACTTTCATTACTTTTGTGGGGGTTATCTTAACCGACATAGACCATTAGAGGTAGACATGGAATCCCGATATTAACCCCTATCGGATGAGGGATCCTCTCTTAGCTTTTACATGACTTTCCCAATAGCTACACCTATGCAGGTGTGCATAGTTAATGGATAAGTATATTGCTACTAAGTAACTCATTCTCTACTAACGAGGAGTACTCATCTCAAGAGGTACATTAGAATACAACATCTAAACTCACAAAGTGTAACCACCTCTTCTTTATATCCTCGCGGTGCTAAGCATAATTCCCCACGGATTCTCCACATTTTAGAATATAGGTTAAGGATAACTAGTGAACACCACATCTCACGAAGGGTATTCATACTCCGACCTATCTTACAAAGCTCTTAGAATGTAGTGAGGTTGCTACTAAACACTTCATCTAAACTCACGAAGAGTGTTCACCCAAAAAAAAACCTTTTCACTTAACTTAGCTTCATTCATTCATTTAAGTGTGTGTGTGCATGTGAACACACCTTGAATATAATTATCATTTAATTTACCTTAACTTCTATACATGCTTGAGACCTTTATTAATCACATCACACACTTTACATGCTTCACATATATACATTTCTTCATTTAGGCGGCATAATCTAAGCAAAACATGCAATTCAAGCTTCATAATACACAATACAAGGACCATCTTCAATATCACTTCATTTCACATATGAGGCCTTTAAAGCCACACTTACAATACATACTAAGTATAATCAAATTCATCAAGTAAACACCACCACCAAGAAGGTGGACCACACCACTCAAGAGAAACTCATAAAGAGAGTTAACAATGAAACCAACTTACTATTCTTCCAAAGCCTTCACACCTATTTACAAATTTACTCAACAATTCATCATAAAATAGACCTTAGGGAAGCAACAAAACAACAATATCAACCATAAGAAACCAAAGCTCAAAGACCACCAACTCATGCTCATTTACCCCTTTCATTAAGCCAAAAATTGATAAAAAGCTTTAACATGTTTTCATTGAAGTTGTAGCATTAAAATAATCGAACAACATTAGAAAAATCATTTTAAATCATTCAAAACGTTTTCATGCAAGACCCATATTTAGAGTTGGAGATAGAAGAAACTAGGGTTGAAAATCCTTTTTGAAAATCCATTAGAAATGACTCCTTGAATGGAAGAGAGTTCAAAGATGGATACCATACCTCAAGTAGAAGGAACCCCAATGATTTTAGATGAAGAACTTTAACACCAACAGCCCCTTGTATCCCTTCTTGACTTCTAGCTTCTATGGAGTTTGAGAGAGAGTTCTAAGGGAGAGGGGTTTTGGGTTTTAGGAAATGAGGTCTAAAATTAAGTCTTAGGGCTTGAAACACTTTAATATACCTAACTAACCCTAAAAATTACTTCCTAGTTTCATAAAATACATGGGATGAATTTACCAACACCCCAAGTCATTACAGGGAAAACAACTTTTTGGACAACTTCAATCGACGGTTGTAACTAACGGACCGTCTGTCCATCAACAGTTCGTTGGTAGGGTTTAGTGGGTGGAAACTTAGCTTCATTTGGGGCCTGTATAGCTAACCTTGCAGGTCCAATTGATGGGTCAAGTCTACGGGCCATTGGTTGGACCACTGGCCGTCGTTTGCCCTCGTTGGTGGATATTGCCAAGGCAGTTTTGGTTCCTTACCTTGGGCCCTTCTCTAGGGCCCCTTGTGGGTCCTAGGTGGGGTCGTAACCAGATTTTAAACCACTAAACATAGTCGTATAGGTCTTAGTAACATCCCACACCCAATTTCAAACAAAACAAACATGTAAAACTCACTCAAACACATCAAGACACATGAACTCTTTCTAAGGCACACCTTCCAAACGTCATGGATGTTCTTGGATGTTTGACCTCCAAACATAACAAAACTTCACACACTGAATAATGACACTAATATAACTCATTTTAATGAAGTGTGTCAAGTTTCATGAATTTTCGAGGTCAAACGTCCAAAAACGTTCATTACGTTTGAAAGGTTTTCCTTAAAATGACCTTGTGTGTCTTAGCATGTTTCATCGAGTTTTAGGTGTTCTTTTTTGTTGGATTTGATGTGAGAGGTCCTTAATAGGTTTATGAGTATATTTAGGTTGTAAAATTCCGGGAAAAACACCTTAAGGACCAACCAAAGGGGTCCTTTAAGAGAACCCAACTTGTGGGCAAAAGTTGTCCCAAGTTGGCAGCTCACTTCCTTAGTGTTCACAGACCACTTCACAGCCAGTGGAGTGGACCACGGTCCGTGAATATGGTTGTGGACCTTCATTAGCCACTTGAGGGCTTTTAAATTCAAGGAATACGCTGCCCCAAGGACCACGGACAGTAATAAGGGTCGTGAACCACCTTCACGGTGCGTGAAGGTGGCCGTGGTCACCTGGCGGGCTGTCTAAATTTTGATTTCCAAATTAATTCTATTCGACTTTTTATTAATTGTGGTTGATTTTAAAAGGTTTATATGACTAATATAAATAGTATAAAGTCTTAAAACATTCCTTTAACTAATTATTTAAGAGCCCAAATCAAAACCCCAAAGTTCTCTCTCAAATCAATTCCTCCATTTTTGAAACCTCAAGCTTCAAGGAAGAGGACGAATTTCTCAACCAAATTTCGTGGGTTACTTCTAATAAAGGTATGGTTTTTGATCCTTGAAAATCTATTTATCAAGGATCCGAAAATTCAAAGAGTTTTCTAATGTTTTCTAAAGATGAACTTGTCCAATTTTATGATCTATCCATGGCTGCTTGGATTAAAGGTTTGAATCATTATATATTGATTATATTGAAGTTAATTAGATGATTTTAACTAAATTAACCTATGAAACTATGTAATTGATGAACTCTAGTTTTTTTACTACTTTATGGTTGACTTGATATTGACTTAATGCTTATGAATTCTAGTGTAGTTTTCTATGGTCTATTGAATGATGTAATAATTGTATTCAATTGATGTATAAGTTGTATTATATTGATAAATCTATATTTAATTGACCTAGATTCATTGACTATTATGGTTATTGTATTGAATTGATGTTCATGTCCATGGGTAAGGGCCTTTTTGTATTGAATTGGATGATTTAGCTATGGATTAAAGTGGTGAGAATGGATTGGTGATACTCTGACCTAATTCTCTTTATTTTAAGTAATGTAGATCTTGAATTATGTTGTGATTTGTATGGTCAACTTAAGGTGGCGGTGCTATGTGAATGATGTGGCCTTGTCGGCGTTACTTTATGTATTATGATGATTTTTGTAGTTGATTTATGTGAAGTATGATCATATCTACCTATGTGTGATTAATGTGAAAGTATGTTTTTCTTCAATTGATATTAGGTGATCATGTTAGACTATGACTATGTCTTTGTGTGTGTAGTCTTAGAGTTGATGCATGATTATTCCTACTTGACTATATGAGTCTATGATGATTATACTGATGATGTTATAGTAGTGTATAGGGTGAATTAAGGATGATAATGGTTATTCCTATGTGCTTATATAATGATATGAAATATGTGCTAAGTGAAGTATTGGTGTGTCTTGCGTGGTAGACTTGTGTCCCTTACTTGATACATGTATGAATGTGAATATGAGATGTCTTGACTTAGGATGCTAAAGCCTCTTAGTGGTGTATGTATGAATGATATGAGACCTTGAATGATACTAAGAAGGTCCTTTATTTGAAAACTTAAACCTAGTGGTAAGGTTATGAACCTTGAAGTCGAAAGTCGTAATGGTATCCTTCTTGTATGAATGATGGACATAAGGTTGGTTGGTTGGAACGACATCATATAATCCTTAGGAAGTCATTAAGCTATCTTCGTCGCCATTTTAAGGCTACCCTAGGGTACCTCTTTTGTAGGGTGAATGTGATTGGGTTATGAAATAGATATGGAACCCCTTCATATGATCCGTTAATGTAAATTACTCTATGACAACAAAGGCTAGCATCGAGTGAGTATATTTTGGGAAGTATTTCTAGTGAAGAACGAGACTAGAGTACAAAGAAACCCTTCATATTCTTTAACCATGTGCCTACATGGGATGTATCTCAAGTTCTACCATTGGCAAGTACAACACCCTCCTCGGAGAAGGTTACAACTCCGGATTCAATGTTTAGCTACCATGGTCTATGTCGTTATTACCTATTCTCATCATATGAGATATCTACTAGCATTGTAGAAGTTCTATAAAGTTTAGGTGGTGGTTTGGGACGCTATCTAGACATTGCACAATAGGCTTTGAAGATGTTAGTGTCACGACTGGAATCTAGACCACAGACGAGTTCGGCGTCGTTGACCTCTTACACGTCGCAGACAAGCCTACTTAGTCATTTATACTTCCTCTAGGTTAATTTTTAGCGGAAAATTTGAAAATTTTTGTTTCCTTAACATACTTGTTAAACATTCTTATCATTTCATAATTGTTCACCATCAACCATCTAACATTAAGAGATAAGCAACTGAAAGAAATAGATCAATAAGTATTAAGTGTATAATTGCCAAAATGGCACCAATACAAAGTCTGAATAAAAATAGGAAAGAAACGCTAGTGGAACATGCTCCACTAGCTCAACTCTAAAACTAAGCTAGAATGTAAAACAGTAGCATCCTCAAAAGCATGAGGACCTACCAAACTCCGGATGAATGCTGACGTCCGGATAGCTGCAACAATGATCCTGTAGCTCTATCGCCCACCTGTGCCTGCACCTAAAATTTAACCCCGCCAGATCCCTATATTGGCAGTATAGGTTCGAAGACTAGGAGATGTAAGGAGACCCATACCCGGCAAGCCGTACAGTCTCATCTCATGAGAGTTACGTGAACCTCCGCCCTTCCCAAAAGAAGGCATCACCGCTCATAGCTAGCCTATCGGTGCTCAGTATAAAGTTCCATTACATTCATCTCATACGTCATGGAAGTTGGCTTCTAGTATGAGGACATCATATCTCATTAGATGATTTCTCATCTCATCATTAGTATTAAGTGTATGAAGCTCAATACTTTCATTAGAGTGTTCATAGAGACTGGTCTCTTCATTATTTTTCACTCTCATTGGTGAGTACGTATTGGTAACATTTAATTAGGCTCATTTGAGATTGCTCTCATTATCTACATTAGCCTCACATCATGTTGTCACCACATCCTTCATCATTACCACCTTTTCTTTTCATAGTTACTCACCTCTTATTACGTGAATGTTCATTTCATAGTCCATATCATCAGATACCAATGCACTTGGTCACTTAGTGTATCTTACACTCATACTTAACCCTCCTAGGGTTCATCATTTCATTACATACATCTTAGGTTCACTTATTTTTGAACGTATGTTGGACTTATGTGTCTATACACACAAGCCATGGGGCTTTATTCATAGTTCGTTAAGTGATTCTTACTTCCTAAGAGGATGTAGTACAAGACTTATGTATCTTGTATATATGCCAAGATCTTAATTTTGATCTAAGTAGATGGCATTATTCTTGGATATTTTATTCACGTATGACTTATGTATCAATACGGAAGAGTGGGCAAGGAAACCCAAGTTTGAGTCACTTGGATATCATTTATATTTTTCATTGATTTTATTTCTAATATTCATAACATTAGAACTCTAAATTAAATCTAAACATTAATATTGAAGGATTAATTTTTGATTTAATTTTTCCCTTAAGATGGCCGAAGGGTTGTGGGTTCGAACCCCCACAACCTCTTTTTATTTTTCATTAAGGTTTCATTACTCATTTTCGCCCAAACCAAGAGGTTGTGGGATCAAATCCCCACAGCCTCTTGTATTTTTAATATTAAAATTTACTGAAATAGGGAGGTTGTGGGTTCGAACCCCCACAGCCCCCCTTTATTTTTGCTCTAATTTCGCTGAGGAGGCTGTGAGGTGGTGGGTTCGAACCCCACAGCCCCTCTATCTTTATGTTAATTAAATGGGACGAGTGGCAGTGACGTTGTGGAATCGAATTCCCACAGCCTCACTTTATTTCTTTGTAATTTTGCTTCTTCCTTCAGCATTGAGGTCGTGGGTTCGATTCCCACGCCTCGCGTTTTCTTTTTCATTATTTTCTCTTCTTTCGCGCGTACCTGGAGATCGTGGGTTCGAATCCCACGCCTCCCATTTATTTGTTTAATTAATTTTCTCCTTATTCTCCCTATAGATCGCGAGTTCGATCCCCTTCCAGCCCTATTTCCCTTTTTTTTTTTGTTTTCGTGAAACCTGAAACTGGGATCAAATCCCCATAGCCTCCCTTTCCCTTTTTCCTTTGTCTCGCGACCTGTAGCTAATGGGTTCGATTCCCCTTAGCTCCTTCACGTTTTGCCCTTTCTTTTTCAGCTTCTTTAACAGGTGAGGTCTTGGGTTCGATTCCCATTGACCTCACTTATTTTATTTTACTTTAAAAACCCTGAATTTCACATTCTTGAAGGGTACAAAAATCTGGAAACGTTAGTCCTCCTTCAACTCATTTTTTGGTGCATTTTTCATAAGTTTAGTTAGCTAAAAGAAGGTTATTCAATCCACTATATCTCATTATAATGAACATCACATTGCACACACATTACAAACTTAAAATACACCCGAAAAACATGAATTATTTGACCCCAAAACAGTGGCTAAAGCCACTGCCCACGATGCACACACAACACCAACTTTTTGGTCACACTTTGAATATCATTTTCGTAATTTCCCTCACATAAACATGTTCACATTTAATATAAACACGTCAATCATGCCTGAATCTAGCAGCACAATATTCCTATCCTACGAATTCGTTTGGGAGCTAAGGACAAGGACATACAAAGGGGAACAACCTTAGTTTTCAAGAGCTTGAGAATCGTTCGAAGGAAAGTACTCTTGGAGGAAGAATTCCAGGAGAGAAACCCATAACTTTTGACGTTGTTTAAGTGCGAAGCTGCTGCCCAAACGTTCCTCCACACCACACCCAATTCACTTCAACGTACACACCACTCGATGAACCTCTCTTTGCCTTGACGTTTTGATTACTTTGTCTTTTCCTTAAAAATTCTTGTGAGTTCTTAAAGTGTGAAGAACTTTTAATATTTCATTAGTTTTTTTGTTGTTTTTGTCATAACTAACGTGAGAGAGAGAGTGATGAACGTGAGAGAGAGCTTGAGAGAGAGTGAAACGTGTGTGTAGTTGTTTAGGATTAGGGGATGACTTAGTCAATTAAGGACTCTCCTTAATATTTAAAAAAAATGATTTTCCTTTTTATTAAATCAAATAACATATATTAATTAATTAAATTAATTTATCAATCTTAAATAGAAGCAATTTAAATCATTGCTTCCACCTAGGTTCGAACCCGGGTGGAGCAAGACTCTACTCCAAGAGCTCAATTTTGGGTCTCTCTCCCGAAATTGCCCCTCCATCTTATTAAATAATTAATTAAATATATATTTAGGGTAAATTACGATTTTACCCTCAGCCTTGTAGAAGACCATTTTACCCCTAGACCCTCAAAACTTAAGATTTCTTCGTTTTAAGTCCGGTAAAGACTCTTTCAATTAAATCTTTGTTTTCGAGAGACTCACATGGTTGGTTCCAACCTTTCCAAGCTCAACTAACTCCCCAAGTTAGTTGACTTGGTCGTAGTAAGGGTTCTGAGGTCTGGTTCTACGCGTATCAATCCGTGTGAACTTTGGTTTAATCGCAAGCACTCTTGACACCCTAAGTCTTTATCCTATTCATTTTTAGGGTTGTTACATTATCCCATCCTTAGGAACATTCGTCCCCGAATGACACTACCAATACACATCGTAATGCCAGTCAGATCATAACAAAATCACTATGCACAGTCAAGCAATAACAACAAAATACGGAGAGATAAGGAAACATAGACTTAAGAGTAGGAAGTCTAACCTCAAGAGCTGAATAGATGAGGGTAGCGGGATCTTATGTCGTCCTCAGCCTCCCACGTAGCACCCTCAACAAGATGATTTCTCCACAATACCTTCACTGTGGCAATCTCCATGTTCCTCAGCCGCTTGACCTATCTGTCTAAGATCTCAACAGGTATCTCCTCATAAGACAAGTCTTCACCAACCCCCAAACCTTCAACAGGTAGAATTGATGCTGGATCACCTAGGCACTTCTTCAACATAGAGACATGAAAGACTGGATGAACAGAAGATAGCTCCGCAGGCAATGCTAACTCATAGTCCACCTCACCCACACGCTGTAGGATCTCATATGGCCCAACATACCTCGGACTCAGCTTCCCTTTTCTACCAAATCTCATCACCTCTTTCATAGGTGATATCTTCAAGTAAACCTGGTCACCAACATCAAACTCTAGGGGCCGCTTTCTGTTATCTGCATATGACTTCTGCCGACTGTAAGCAGTAGCCAACCTGTCCCTAATCACTCTGACCTTCTCTAAGGCCTCATGAATGATCTCTGGACCCAAAATGGATGACTCTCCAACCTCGAACCACCCAACTGGAGATCTACACCTCCTACCGTACAGTGCCTCAAACGGTGCCATCCCAACGCTGGAGTGATAGATATTATTATACGAGAACTCTATCAAAGGCAGATGGTCATCCCAGTTACCTCTGAAGTCAATCACACACGCTCTCAACATGTCCTCTAATGTCTGAATGGTGCGCTCCGCCTGCCCATCTGTTTGAGGATGAAAGGCAGTGCTAAGCTTTACCTGCGTGCCCAAGCTCTTCTGGAAAGATCTCCAGAAATGTGAAGTAAACTGAGCTTCTCTATCTGAAATGATAGATAAAGGAATCCCATGCCATCTCACAATCTCATCAATGTAGAGCCTCGCATAATCCTCGGCTCTGTAAGTAGACTTCACAGGGATAAAGTGGGCAGACTTAGTCAATCTGTCCACAATAACCCATATGGAGTCATGCTGCCTCCTAGTCCTCGGAAGACCAACCATGAACTCCATATTAATGGCCTCCCACTTCCAAGTCGGAACCTCAATAATCTGAGTCAGACCACCAGGCTTAAGATTCTCTGCCTTAACCTGCTGACAATTAGGACACTTGGCCACATATTCTGCAATATCCTTCTTCATGCCATCCCACCAATAAATCTTCTTAATATCATGATACATCTTGGTAGAACCTGGATGTATGGAATATCTGGAACCATGGGCCTCTACAACAATCCTGGTCCGCAAATCATCCACATCTGGTACACAAAGCATGTCCTGAAAGTATGCCATCACCTCCCAAAGCGAAAGACTCATTCATCTTCATCAGTACTGAGTCCTTCAGCTCCATAAACACGGGATCTAGATGCTAACCCTACTTGACTTCAACTACCAAGGATGATTCAGAACTAGGCTGAACTGAAACATCCCCACTAGTAGAGTCAACCAATCGCACACCCAGTCTGTCCAGTCTGTGTACATCTTTCACCAGCTCCTTCTTCTCATCCTCAACGTGGGCTGTACTTCCCATTCTCATCCTGCTCAAAGCATCAGCTACAACATTAGCCTTACGTGGATGGTAGTGCACATTGATGTCATAATCCTTCAACAACTCCAACTATCTCCGCTGACGTAGATTCAACTCCCTCTGTGTGAACACGTACTGGAGACTCTTATGGTCTGTGAACACATCCACATGCACTCCATACAGATAATGCCTCCACAGCTTCAGTGCAAACACCACAGCTGCCAACTCCAGTTCATAAGTGGGATAATTCTTCTCATGAACCTTGAGCTGTCTGGACGCATAGGCTATCACCTTACCAACCTGCATAAGAACACAACCCAAACCAACCCTAGATGCGTCACAATAAACAGTGTAATTCTCACCACACTTAGGCAAAGTAAGCACCGGGGCTGAAGTGAGTCTGTCCTTGAGTTCCTGGAAACTCCTCTCACAAGTCTCCGTCCACTCAAACTTGGCTTTCTTCTTAGTCAAAGCTGTCAATGGGGCAGCAATGGAAGAAAAGCCCTCCACAAACCTGCAGTAGTAGCCATCCAATTCCAAAAAGCTACGGATGTCAGTGGGAGTAAGAGGCTTTTGCCAGTTTTTCACAGCCTCAGTCTTCCTAGGATCCACCTCCACGCCCTGATCGGACACAACATGACCCAGGAAGGTCACTGATCTCAGCCAGAATTCACATTTGCTGAATTTGGCATACAACTGATGCTGTCTAAGTACCTGCAAGGTTAGTCTCAAATGTTGTTCATGCTCTTCCTTGGTCTTAGAGTAGATGAGAATGTCATCAATGAATACTATGACGAAAGCGTCAAGGTATTCACGGAAGACCCTATTCATGAGATCCATAAATGCAGCAGGTGCATTCGTGAGACCAAATGACATTACTAGAAACTCATAGTGACCATAGCGGGTACGAAAGAATGTCTTTGGGATATCTCCATCCCTAACCCTAAGCTGATGATACCCTGAATGAAGATCAATCTTAGAAAAGAAACTAGACCCTTGGAGCTGATCGAACAAATCATCTATTCTAGGGAGTGGATACTTATTCTTTATAGTGACTTTGTTGAGCTGCTGATAATCGATACACATTCTAAGGGTTCCATCTTTCTTTTTCACAAACAACACTGGAGCGCCCCAAGGGGATATGCTCGGCTGAATGAAACCCTTGTCAGTGAGATCTTTTAACTGCAGCTTCAACTCTTTGAGTTCAGTTGGAGCCATTCTGTAAGGAGGAATTTAAATTGGTTTAGTATCGGGTTCTAAATCGATACCAAAGTCAATCTCTCGAAGGGGAGGGACACCAGGCAAATCATCAGGAAACACATCTAAGAACTCATTCAATACAGGCACTGAGTCTATGGAAGGAATGTAATAATCTAAATCATTAACACTCACAAGATGACACAATAACCCCTTGGACATTATTTTATTGACCTTAAGGTTCGAAATCAAGAGGTTAGGACGACTCGAGTTGTACCCCTCCCAGACTAGCTCCTCTTCATTAAGGGAAACGAAATCTCACCACTCTACTACGACAGTCCAAGCAAGCATAACAACTGTGCATCCAGTCCATGCCAAGAATAACATCAAAATCATGCATGGGTAACTCAACCAAGTTTGCACACATAGTCTTACCACTCACAACTATTGGACAATCCTTGTATACTTTATCAGTTCTTATATTCTCTCCTAAAGGTGTACTAACCACTATAGGATCATGCAGAACTTCAGGCAACATCTTAAAAGTAAGAGCAAGCAGAGGAGTCACAAAGGAAAGCGTAGACCCTGGATCAATTAAAGCATAAACAGAAGTTGAGAATACTTGCAGCATACCTGTGACAACATCAGCGGACTTCTCCTGCTCCTCCCTTCCCTTCAGGGCGTAGAACCTGTTCCTCTTAGGAGGATCGGCTGCTGCTGCACCCTGTGGATTATACCTAGGCTGAGCATAACCTCCAGCCTGACCTCTGTTCTATGGACAGTCTCTGACCATGTGTCCACTCTTACCACAACCGAAGCAGGCATTAGTGCCCTGTCTGCACTCTCCACTGTGAGCTCGGCCACACTTAGCACAATTCTTCTTAGGACGCTGCATCTCACCTCCATTGCCCTTCTTGGGCTCAGGTCTACCTTCTCTAGGTGTAGCACTCCTCTGAGGATTAGAATTCCAAGAACTCTGTTGCCCCTTTTTGAACATTGGCTGCTAACGGACGCTAAAGTTATTTCTGTGGCCTCCATGGCTGGGACCTGCCTGATCTTAAGGCCTAGGCCTCCTAGCATCACGAACACCTCTCTTTCTGCGGTTGTCCTCTACCTGTTGGACATGCACCATCAACCTGTAAAGATCCATATTATCATGGAGCATCGCAGATTGACACTCTCCTCTAGGTTTCCATTGATTCCTGTGAGGAACCTGCTCATCTCATCCCTGCTCTTAGAAACCAGGGAAGTAGCATACCTGGATGATTTCAACAAAGTTCAGTATTCTCCTCATTCTTGCTATTAAATACTAGGGAAAATAACATACCTTGATAGCTTAACAAACTTCAGGGAATACTCCCTGACTGTCACAGAGCCTTGTTTAAGGTTGATGAATTCCTCAACCTTGGCCTCCCTCATCTCCTTGGGGAAGAATCTCTCCAGAAATGCTGTCTTGAACGGCTCCCATGTGACTAGCACTCCACCCAAAACTCGGCTATCTTGGCACATCTTGCACCAAGTCTATGCAACATCCTTGAGCTGATAGGAAGCCAGCTCAGCCTTCTCAATATCAGTGGCCCCCATAGCCACCAGAATCTTATGCACCTCATCCAAAAACTCCTGGGGATCCTCTGCAGTCCTGGACCCTTTGAAAATAAGAGGATTCATCCTCGTGAAATCCCTCAGCCTGTCAGCCATGCTACGAACCGATGGGTTCTCCCTCTGAACATCCTGCCGGTTGACCTGGGCAGTCATAGCCTGGGCCTGCATAGTAATGGCCTGTGCCATCTGGGCCAGAGATGCCCTCACCTCAGCATCAGTCAACCCAGCTGGGTTAACTGGCACAGCTACTCCTTCAGCAGGAGCCTGTGGTGGAACTCGATTACCCCCAACAGCTGCTCCTCCTCTCCTCTGACCAATAGCCCTCCTAGTTTTCATTCTCTGAAAACAACAAAAATTTGATGTTAGAGACGCTCATAACACCAAGAAATTAAACTTTAGGAGAAGCACGATAAGATCAGAAAAAGGGAAGTTTTCCTACGCATCATGCAGTCTCTAATCCAGGATAGTAGTGCACTTCACTACCATGACTTAGAAACTACTCAATGTGGTTGATGTGAACTTACTTTATCGGAATTTAACCTAGTGCTCTGATACCAACTTTGTCACGACTGGAATGTAGACCCCATAGAGACTGGCATCGTTGACCTCTTAGAGGTCGCAGACAAGCCTACTTAGTCATTTTACTTCCTCTAGGTTAATTTTTAGCGGAAAATTTGAAACTTTTTGTTCCTTAACATACTTGTTAAACATTCTTATCATTTCATAATTGTTCACCATCAACCATCTAACATTAAGAGATAAGCAACTGAAAGAAATAGATCAATAAGTATTAAGTGTATAATTGCCAAAATGGCACCAATACAAAGTCTGAATAAAAACAGGAAAGCAAACCTAGTGGAACATGCTCCACTAGCTCAACTCTAAACTAAGCTAGAATAAAATAGCATCCTCAAAGCATGAGGACCTACCAAACTCCGGATGAATGCAGACGTCCGGATAGCTGCAACAATGATCCTGTAGCTCTATCGCCCACCTATGCCTGCACCTAAAATAGTATAGATGTATAGGGTTAGTACACACTTGTACTAAGTATGGGTATATGCAAGCACACACCACGGACATGCATGAGAAAGAATAGCTCTTTCCTAACAACATGATTTTTGGAAGTCAAGTCAGTGGACTTGCCAAATTGAGATTAGGAAAGTTAGTGAACTTTCCAAATTGGGTTAGGAAGGTCATGCCATGAGAGTAACATGCATCATTATAAATATCGTATTGCACACAGCACATAACATCTTCATATAGCACATATCATAGCACATAACATGTAACACATAGCTTCTTTCATATCATTCATTCATATGCCATGAGACCTTGGAATCATGGACTTGACATTAAGACTTTCCAAAATGAGGGCTCAACATATGGGACCTCAACTAGGGAGTCTTCATTAGCAAACACAGAGTCTGCTTCATTCATTTATACATACTTCATTTCATTTCATTCATAAGCCAGTGTGAACACCAGTATACCTAGGGTGTAGTTTAAGACTTTCATCGGGCTTGCTGTGCAATGATCAAGAATAACCTAATGTCATTACCTAAGTCTAGCTCACCTCTTGATTATCCTATCCTAGCACCTTTGGTATCATTCATTTCATTATGTGCTTTATTTGAGGCTGGCCTCATTCATTCATGGGAACTTTAACTTTAACCGACATAGATCATGTG
Organism: Solanum lycopersicoides; assembly: GCA_022817965.1. Classification (NCBI taxonomy): domain Eukaryota; kingdom Viridiplantae; phylum Streptophyta; class Magnoliopsida; order Solanales; family Solanaceae; genus Solanum; species Solanum lycopersicoides. The sequence continues at coordinate 44,073,096 of CM040628.1, read as the reverse complement.
AGCATCATGAAATCCAGTGTCTCCCCCACATCGAAAAGAGGTGGAATCACCGGCCAAAGTGACCAATAACATGCTAGCGTACATGGGAATTTAACCCCGCCAGATCCCATATTGGCAGTATAGGTTCGAAGACTAGGAGATGTAAGGAGACCCATACCCGGCAAGCCGGACAGTCTCATCTCATGAGAGTTACGTGAACCTCAGCCCTTCGAAAGAAGGCATCACCGCTCTTAGCTAGCCTATCGGTGCTCAGTATAAAGTTCCATTACATTCATCTCATACGTCATGGAAGCTGGCTTCTAGTATGAGGACATCATATCTCATTAGATGATTTCTCATCTCATCATTAGTATTAAGTGTATGAAGCTCAATACTTTCATTAGAGTGTTCATAGAGACTGGTCTCTTCATTATTTTTCACTCTCATTGGTGAGTACGTATTGTTAACATTTACTTAGGCTCATTTGATTGCTCTCATCATCTACATTAGCCTCACATCATGTTGTCACCACATCCTTCATCATTAGCATTTTTCTTTTCATAGTTACTCACCTCTTATTACGTGAATGTTCATTTCATCATTTCATAGTCCATCTCATCATATACCAATGCACTTGGTCACTTAGTGTATCTTACACTCATACTTAACCCTCCTAGGGTTCATCATTTCATTACATCTTAGGTTCACTTATTTTTGAACGTATGTTAGACTTATGTGTCTATACACACAAGCCATGGGGCTTCATTCATAGTTCGTTAAGTGATTCTTACTTTCCTAAGATATGTAGTACAGGACTTATGTATCTTGTATATATGCCAAGATCTTAATTTTGATCTAAGTAGATGGCATTATTCTTGGATATTTTATTCACGTATGACTTATGTATCAATACGGAAGAGTGGGCAAGGAAACCCAAGTTTGAGTCACTTGGATATCATTTATATTTTCATTGATTTTATTTCTAATATTCATAACATTAGAACTCTAAATTAAATCTCAACATTAATATTGAAGGATTAATTTTCTATTTAATTTTTCCCTTAAGATGGCCGAAGGGTTGTGGGTTCGAACCCCACAACCTCTTTTTATTTTTCATTAAGGTTTCATTACTCATTTTCGCCCAAACCAAGAGGTTGTGGGTTCAAATCCCCACAGCCTCTTGTATTTTTAATATTAAAATTTACTGAAATAGGGAGGTTGTGGGTTCGAACCCCCAGCCCCCCTTTATTTTTGCTCTAATTTCGCTGAGGAGGCTGTGAGTGGTGGGTTTGAACCCCCACAGCCCCTCTATCTTTATGTTAATTAAATGGGCGAGTGGCAGTGAGGTTGTGGGATCGAATCCCACAGCCTCACTTTATTCTTTGTAATTTCGCTTCTTCCTTCAGCATTGAGGTCGTGGGTTCGATTCCCACGCCTCGCATTTTCTTTTTCATTATTTTCTCTTCTTTTGCGCGTACCTGGAGGTCGTGGGTTCGAATCCCACGCCTCCCATTTATTTGTTTAATTAATTTTCTCCTTCTTCTCCCCATAGATCGCGAGTTCGATCCCCCCAACCCCATTTCCCTTTTTTTTGTTTTCGCGAAACCTGAAGCTGGGATCGAATCCCCTTAGCCTCCCTTTCCTTTTTCCTTTGTCTCGCGACCAGTAGCTAAGGGTTCGATTCCCCTTAGCTCCTTCACGTTTTCCTTTCTTTTTCAGCTTCTTTAACATGTGAGGTATTGGGTTCGATTCCATTGACCTCACTTATTTTATTTTACTTTAAAAACCTGAATTTGACATTCTTGAAGGGTACAAAAACTGGAAACGTTAGTCCTCCTTCAACTCATTTTTTTGGTGCATTTTTCATAAGTTTAGTTAGCTAAAAGAAGGTTATTCAATCCAACTATATTCATTATAATGAACATCACATTGCACACACATTACACACATAAAATACACCCAAAACACATGAATTATTTGACCCCAAAACAGTGGCTAAAGCCACTGCCCACGATGCACACACAACACCAACTTTTTGGTTACACTTTGAATATCGTTTTCTAATTTCCCTCACATAAAACATGTTCACATTTAATATAAACACGTCAATCATGCCTAAATCTAGCAGCACAACATACCATCCTACGAATTCGTTTTGAGCTAAGGACAAGGACATACAAAGGGGAACAACCTTAGTTTTCAAGAGCTTGAGAATCGTTCGAAGGAAAGTACTCTTGGAGGAAGAATTCCAGGAGAGAAACCCATAACTTTTGACGTTGTTTAAGTGCGAAGCTGCTGCCCAAACGTTCCTCCAACCACGCCCAATTCACTTCAACGTACACACCACTCGACGAACCTCTCTTTGCCTTGACGTTTTGATTACTTTGTCTTTTCCTTAAAAATTCTTGTGAGTTCTTCAAGTGTGAAGAACTTTTAATATTTCATCAGTTTTTTTTTGTTTGTTGCAGAACATAACGTGAGAGAGAGAGTGATGAACGTGAGAGAGAGCTTGAGAGAGAGTGAAACGTGTGTGTAGTTGTTTAGGATTAGGGGATGACTTAGTCAATTAAGGACTCTCCTTAATATTTAAAAAAATCTGATTTTCCTTTTTATTAAATCAGCTAATATATATAATTAATTAAATTAATTTATCTACGTAGAAACTCATTAGTGACCATAGCGGGTACGAAAGAATGTCTTTGGATATCTCCATCCCTAACCCTAAGCGTGATGATACCCTGAATGAAGATCAATCTAGAAAGAAACTAGACCTTGGAGCTGATCGAACAAATCATCTATTCTAGGGAGTGGATACTTATCTTTATAGTGGACTTTGTTGAGCTGCCGACTAATCGATACACATTCTAAGGGTTCCATCTTTCTTTTTCACAACACACTGGAGCGCCCCAAGGGGATATGCTCGGCTGAATGAAACCCTTGTCAGTGAGATCTTTTAACTGCAGCTTCAACTCTTTGAGTTCAGTTGGAGCCATTCTGTAAGGAGAATTTAAATGGTTTAGGATCGGGTTCTAAATCGATACCAAAGTCATCTCTCGAAGGGGGGACACCAGGCAAATCATCAGGAAACACATCTAAGAACTCATTCAATACAGGCACTGGAGTCTATGGAAGGAATGTAATAATCTAAATCATTAACACTCACAAGATGACACAATAACCCTTGGAATTATTTTATTGACCTTAAGGTTGAAATCAAGAGTTAGGACGACTCGAGTTGTACCCCTCCCAGACTAGCTCCTCTTCATTAAGGGAAACGAAATCTCACCACTCTACTACGACAGTCCAAGCAAGCATAAAAACTGTGCATCCAGTCCATGCAAGAATAACATCAACAATCACATGGGTAACTCAACCAAGTTTGCACACATAGTCTTACACTCACAACTATTGACAATCCTTGTATACTTTATCAGTTCTTATATTCTCTCCTAAAGGTGTACTAACCACTATAGGATCATGCAGAACTTCAGGCAACATCAAAAGTAAGAGCAAGCAGAGGAGTCACAAAGGAAAGCGTAGACCCGGATCAATTAAAGCATAAACATAAGTTGAGAATACTTGCAGCATACCTGTGACAACATCGCGGACTTCTCCTGCTCCTCCCTTCCCTTCAGGGCGTAGAACCTGTTCCTCTTAGGAGGATCGGCTGCTGCTGCACCCTGTGGATTATACCTAGGCTGAGCACTAACCTCCAGCCTGACTCTGTTCTATGGACAGTCTCTGACCATGTGTCCACTCTTACCACAACCGAAGCAGGCATTAGTGCCCTGTCTGCACTCTCCACTGTGAGCTCGGCCACACTTAGCACAATTCTTCTTAGGACGCTGCATCTCACCTCCATTGCCCTTCTTGGGCTCAGGTCTACCTCTTCTAGTGTAGCACTCCTCTGAGGATTAGAATTCCAAGAACTCTGTTGCCCCTTTTTGAACATTGGCTGCTAACGGACGCTAAAGTTATTTCTGTGGCCTCCATGGCTGGGACCTGCCTGATCTTAAGGCCTAGGCCTCCTAGCATCACGAACACCTCTCTTCTGCGGTTGTCCTCTACCTGTTGGACATGCACCATCAACCTGTAAAGATCCATATATCATGGAGCATCGCAGATTGACACTCTCCTCTAGGTTTCCATTGATTCCTGTGAGGAACCTGCTCATCTCATCCCTGCTCTTAGAAACCAGGGAAGTAGCATACCTGGATGATTTCAACAAAGTTCAGTATTCTCCTCATTCTTGCTATTAAATACTAGGGAAAATAACATACCTTGATAGCTTAACAAACTTCAGGGAATACTCCCTAACTGTCACAGAGCCTTGTTTAAGGTTGATGAATTCCTCAACCTTGGCCTCCCTCATCTCCTTGGGGAAGAATCTCTCCAGAATGTTGTCTTGAACGGCTCCCATACTCAGCACTCCACCCAAACTCGGCTATCTTGGCACATCTTGCACCAAGTCTATGCAACATCCTTGAGCTGATAGGAAGCCAGCTCAGCCTTCTCAATATCAGGCCCCCCATAGCCACCAGAATCTTATGCACCTCATCCAAAAACTCCTAGGGATCCTCTGCAGTCCTGGACCTTTGAAAATAAGAGGATTCATCCTCGTGAAATCCTCAGCCTGTCAGCCATGCTACGAACCGATGGGTTCTCCCTCTGAACATCCTGCCGGTTGACCTGGGCAGTCATAGCCGGGCCTGCATAGTAATGGCCTGTGCCATCTGGGCCAGAGATGCCCTCACCTCAGCATCAGTCAACCCAGCTGGGTTAACTGGCCACAGCTACTCCTTCAGCAGGAGCCTGTGGTGGAACTCGATTACCCCCAACAGCTGCTCCTCCTCTCCTCTGACCAATAGCCCTCCGTTTCATTCTCTGAAAACAACAAAAATTTGATGTTAGAGACGCTCATAACACCAAAGAAATTAAACTTTAGGAGAAGCACGATAAGATCAGAAAAAGGAAGTTTTCCTACGCATCATGCAGTCTCTAATCCAGGATAGTAGTGCACTTCACTACCATGACTTAGAAACTACTCAATGTGGTTGATGTGAACTTACTATTATCGGAATTTAACCTAGTGCTCTGATACCAACTTTGTCACGACTGGAATGTAGACCCCATACGAGACTGGCATCGTTGACCTCTCAGAGGTCGCAGACAAGCCTACTTAGTCATTTATACTTCCTCTAGGTTAATTTTTAGCGGAAAATTTGAAACTTTTTGCTTCCTTAACATACTTGTTAAACATTCTTATCATTTCATAATTGTTCACATCAACCATCTAACATTAATAGATAAGCAACTGAAAGAAATAGATTAATAAGTATTAAGTGTATAATTGCCAAAATGGCACCAATACAAAGTCTGAATAAAAACAGGAAAGCAACCCTAGTGGAACATGCTCCACTAGCTCAACTCTAAAACAAGCTAGATGTAAAATAGTAGCATCCTCAAAAGCAGAGGACCTACCAAACTCCGGATGAATGCAGACGTCCGGATAGCTGCACAATGATCCGTAGCTCTATCGCCCACCTATGCCTGCACTAAAATAGTATAGATGCATAGGGTTATACACACTTGTACTAAGTATGGTATATGCAAGCATGCACCACGAACATGCATGAGAAAGAATAGCTCTTCCTAACAACATGATTTTGGAAGTCAAGTCAGTGGACTTGCCAAATTGAGATTAGCAAAAGTTAGTGAACTTTCCAAATTGGGTTAGGAAGGTCATTCCATTAGAGTAACATGCATCATTATAAATATCGTATTGCACACAGCACATAACATCTTCATATAGCACATATCATAGCACATAACATGTAACACATAGCTTCTTCATATCATTCATTCATATGCCATGAGACCTTGGATCATGGACTTGACATTAAGACTTTCCAAATGAGGGCTCAACATATGGGACCTCAACTAGGGAGTCTTCATTAGCAAACACAGAGTCTGCTTCATTCATTTATACATACTTCATTTCATTTCATTCATAAGCCAGTGTGAATACCAGTTATACTAGGGTGTAGTTTAAGACTTTCATCGGGCTTGCTGTGCAATGATCAAGATAACCTAATGTCATTACCTAAGTCTAGCTCACCTCTTGATATCCTATCCTAGCACTTTGGTATCATTCATTTTCATTATGTGCTTTATTTGAGCTGGCCTTCATTTATTCTGGGAACTTTAACTTTAACCGACATAGATCATGTGAGCATCATGAAATCCAGTGTCCTCCCCCACATCGAAAAGAGGTGGAATCACCGGCCAAATGACCAATAACATGCTAGCGTACATGGGAATTTAACCCGCCAGATCCCTATATTGGCAGTATAGGTTCGAAGACTAACAACAAAATACGGAGAGATAAGGAAACATAGACTTAAGAGTAGGAAGTCTAACCTCAAGAGCTGAAAGATGAGGGTAGCGGGATCTCATGTCGGCCTCAGCCTCCCACGTAGCACCCTCAACAAGATGATTTCTCCACAATACCTTCACTGTGGCAATCTCCTTGTTCCTCAGCCGCTTGACCTGTCTGTCTAAGATCTCAACAGGTACCTCCTCATAAGACAAGTCTTCACCAACCCCCAAACCTTCAACAGGTAGATTGATGCTGGATCACCTAGGCACTTCTTCAACATAGAGACATGAAAGACTGGATGAACAGAAGCTAGCTCCGCAGGCAATGCTAACTCATAGGCCACCTCACCCACACGCTGTAGGATCTCATATGGCCCAACATACCTCGGACTCAGCTTCCCTTTTCTACCAAATCTCATCACCCTTTCATAGGTGATATCTTCAAGTAAACCTGGTCACCAACATCAAACTCTAGGGGCCGCTTTCTGTTATCATATGACTTCTGCCGACTGTAAGCAGTAGCCAACCTGTCCCTAATCACTCTGACCTTCTCTAAGGCCTCATGAATGATCTCTGGACCCAAAATGGATGACTCTCCAAACTCGAACCACCCAACTGGAGATCTACACCTCCTACCATACAGTGCCTCAAACGGTGCCATCCCAATGCTGGAGTGATAGCTATTATTATACGAGAACTCTATCAAAGGCAGATGGTCATCCCAGTTACCTCTGAAGTCAATCACACACGCTCTCAACATGTCCTCCAATGTCTGAATGGTGCGCTCCGCCTGCCCATCTGTCTGAGGATGAAAGGCAGTGCTAAGCTTTACCTGCGTGCCCAAGCTCTTCTGGAAAGATCTCCAGAAATGTGAAGTAAACTGAGCTCCTCTATCTGAAATATAGACAAAGGAATCCCATGCCATCTCACAATCTCATCAATGTAGAGCCTCGCATAATCCTCGGCTCTGTAAGTAGACTTCACAGGGATAAAGTGGGCAGACTTAGTCAATCTGTCCACAATAACCCATATGGAGTCATGCTGCCTCCTAGTCCTCGGAAGACCAACCACGAAGTCCATATTAATGGCCTCCCACTTCCAAGTCGGAACCTCAATAATCTGAGTCAGACCACCAGGCTTAAGATGCTCTGCCTTAACCTGCTGACAATTAGGACACTTGGCCACATATTCTGCAATGTCCTTCTTCATGCCATCCCACCAATAAATCTGCTTAAGATCATGATACATCTTGGTGGAACCTGGATGTATGGAATATCTGGAACCATGGGCCTCTGCAACAATCCTGGTCCGCAAATCATCCACATCTGGTACACAAGCCTGTCCTGATACCTAAGTATGCCATCACCTCCCAAAGCGAAAGACTCATTCATCTTCATCAGCACTGAGTCCTTCAGCTCCATCAACACAGGATCTAGATGCTGACCCTGCTTGACTTCAACTACCAAGGATGATTCAGAACTAGGATGAACTGAAACATCCCCACTAGTAGAGTCAACCAATCGCACACCCAGTCTGGCCAGTCTGTGTACATCTTTCACCAGCTCCTTCTTCTCATCCTCAACGTGGGCTGTACTTCCCATGCTCATCCTGCTCAAAGCATCAGCTACAACATTAGCCTTACCTGGATGGTAGTGCACATTCATGTCATAATCCTTCAACAGCTCCAACCATCTCCGCTGACGTAGATTCAACTCCCTCTGTGTGAACACGTACTGGAGACTCTTATGGTCTGTGAACACATCCACATGCACTCCATACAGATAATGCCTCCACAGCTTCAGTGCAAACACCACAGCTGCCAACTCCAGGTCATGAGTGGGATAATTCTTCTCATGAACCTTGAGCTGTCTGGACGCATAGGCTATCACCTTACCAACCTGCATAAGAACACAACCCAAACCAACCCTAGATGCATCACAATAAACAGTGTAATTCTCACCACACTTAGGCAAAGTAAGCACCGGGGCTGAAGTGAGTCTGTCCTTGAGCTTCCTGGAAACTCCTCTCACAAGTCTCCGTCCACTCAAACTTGGCTTTCTTCTTAGTCAAAGCTGTCAATGGGGCAGCAATGGAAGAAAAGCCCTCCACAAACCTGCGGTAGTAACCAGCCAATCCAAAAAGCTACGGATGTCAGTGGGAGTAAGAGGCTTTGGCCAGTTTTTCACAGCCTCAGTCTTCCTGGGATCCACCTCCACGCCCTGATCGGACACAACATGACCCAGGAAGGTCACTGATCTCAGCCAGAATTCACATTTGCTGAATTTGGCATACAACTGATGTGTCTAAGTACCTGCAAGGTTAGTCTCAAATGTTGTTCATGCTCTTCCTTGGTCTTAGAGTAGATGAGAATGTCATCAATGAATACTATGACGAAAGAGTCAAGGTATTCACGGAAGACCCTGTTCATGAGATCCATAAATGCAGCAGGTGCATTCGTGAGACCAAATGACATGACTAGAAACTCATAGTGACCATAGCGGGTACGAAAGGCTGTCTTTGGGATATCTCCATCCCTAACCCTAAGCTGATGATACCCTGAACGAAGATCAATCTTAGAGAAGAAACTAGACCCTTGGAGCTGATCGAACAAATCATCTATTCTGGGAGTGGATACTTATTCTTTATAGTGACTTTGTTGAGCTGCCGATAATCGATACACATTCTAAGGGTTCCATCTTTCTTTTTCACAAACAACACTGGAGCGCCCCAAGGGGATATGCTCGGCTGAATGAAACCCTTGTCAGTGAGATCTTTTAACTACAGCTTCAACTCTTTGAGTTCAGCTGGAGCCATTCTGTAAGGAGGAATTGAAATTGGTTTAGTATCGGGTTCTAAATCGATACCAAAGTCAATCTCTCGAAGGGGAGGGACTCCAGGCAAATCATCAGGAAACACATCTAAGAACTCATTCACTACAGGCACTGAGTCTATGGAAGGAATGTCATGATCTAAATCATTAACACTCACAAGATGACACAATAACCCCTTGGACATCATTTTATTGGCCTTAAGGTTCGAAATTAAGAGGTTAGGACGACTCGAGTTGTACCCCTCCCAGACTAGCTCCTCTTCATTAGGGAAACGAAATCTCACCACTCTACTACGACACTCCAAGCAAGCATAACAACTGTGAAGCCAGTCCATGCCAAGAATAACATCAAAATCATGCATGGGTAACTCAACCAAGTTTGCACACATAGTCTTACCACTCACAACTATTGGGCAATCCTTGTATACTCTATCAGTTCTTACATTCTCTCCTAAAGGTGTACTAACCACTATAGGATCATGCAGAACTTCAGGCAATATCTCAAAAGTAAGAGCAAGCAGAGGAGTCACAAAGGAAAGCTTAGACCCTGGATCAAGTAAAGCATAAACAGAAGTTGAGAATACTTGCAGCATACATGTGACCACATCAGCGGACTTCTCCTGCTCCTCCCTGCCCTTCAGGGCATAGAACTTGTTCCTCTTAGGAGGCTCGGCTGCTGCTGCACCCTATGGATTAGGCCTAGGCTGAGCATTACCTCCAGCCTGACCTCTGTTCTGTGGACAGTCTCTGACCATGTGTCCACTCTTACCACAACCGAAGCAGGCATTAGTGCCCTGTCTGCACTCTCCACTGTGAGCTCGGCCACACTTAGCACAATTCTTCTTAGGACGCTGCATCTCACCTCCATTGCCCTTCTTGGGCTCAGGTCTGCCTCCTCTAGGTGTAGCACTCCTCTGAGGATTAGAATTCCCAGAACTCTGTTGCCCCTTTTTGAACCTTGGCTGCTCACGGACGCCAAAGTTATTTCTGTGGCCTCCATGGCTGGGACCTGCCTGATCTTGAGGCCTAGGCCTCCTAGCATCACGAACACCTCTCTGTTCTACCTGCTGGACATGCACCATCAACCTGGAAAGATCCATATTATCATGGAGCATCGCAGATGACACTCTCCTCTAGGTTCCATTGATTCCTGTGAGGAACCTGCTCATCTCATCCCTGCTGTTAGAAACCAGGGAAGTAGCATACCTGGATGATTTCAACAAAGTTCAGTATTCTCCTCATTCTTGCTATTAAATACTAGGGAAAATAACATACCTTGATAGCTTAACAAACTTCAGGGAATACTCCCTGACTGTCACAGAGCCTTGTTTAAGGTTGATGAATTCCTCAACCTTGGCCTCCCTCATCTCCTGGGGAAGAATCTCTCCAGAAATGCTGTCTTGAACGGCTCCCATGTGACTGGCACTCCACCCAAAACTCGGCTATCTTGCACATCTTGCACCAAGTCTATGCAACATCCTTGAGCTGATAGGAAGCCAGCTCAGCCTTCTCAATATCAGTGGCCCCCATAGCCACCAGGATCTTATGCACCTCATCCACAAAATCCTGGGGATCCTCTGCAGTCCTGGACCCTTTGAAAATAAGAGGATTCATCCTCGTGAAATCCCTCAGCCTGTCAGCCATGCTACGAACCGATGGGTTCTCCCTCTGAACATCCTGCCGGTTGACCTGGGCAGTCATAGCCTGGGCCTGCATAGTAATGGCCTGTGCCATCTGGGCCAGAGATGCCCTCACCTCAGCATCAGTCAACCCAGCTGGGTTAACTGGCACAGCTACTCCTTCAGCAGGAGCCTGTGGTGGAACTCGATTACCCCCAACAGCTGCTCCTCCTCTCCTCTGACCAATAGCCCTCCTAGTTTTCATTCTCTGAAAACAACAAAAATTTGATGTTAGAGACGCTCATAACACCAAGAAATTAAACTTTAGGAGAAGCACGATAAGATCAGAAAAAGGGAAGTTTTCCTACGCATCATGCAGTCTCTAATCCAGGATAGTAGTGCACTTCACTACCATGACTTAGAAACTACTCAATGTGGTTGATGTGAACTTACTATTATCGGAATTTAACCTAGTGCTCTGATACCAACTTTGTCACGACTGGAATGTAGACCCCATACGAGACTGGCATCGTTGACCTCTCAGAGGTCGCAGACAAGCCTACTTAGTCATTTATACTTCCTCTAGGTTAATTTTTAGCGGAAAATTTGAAACTTTTTGCTTCCTTAACATACTTGTTAAACATTCTTATCATTTCATAATTGTTCACCATCAACCATCTAACATTAAGAGATAAGCAACTGAAAGAAATAGATTAATAAGTATTAAGTGTATAATTGCCAAAATGGCACCAATACAAAGTCTGAATAAAAACAGGAAAGCAACCCTAGTGGAACATGCTCCACTAGCTCAACTCTAAAACTAAGCTAGAATGTAAAATAGTAGCATCCTCAAAAGCATGAGGACCTACCAAACTCCGGATGAATGCAGACGTCCGGATAGCTGCAACAATGATCCTGTAGCTCTATCGCCCACCTATGCCTGCACCTAAAATAGTATAGATGCATAGGGTTAGTACACACTTGTACTAAGTATGGGTATATGCAAGCATGCACCACGAACATGCATGAGAAAGAATAGCTCTTTCCTAACAACATGATTTTTGGAAGTCAAGTCAGTGGACTTGCCAAATTGAGATTAGCAAAGTTAGTGAACTTTCCAAATTGGGTTAGGAAGGTCATGCCATTAGAGTAACATGCATCATTATAAATATCGTATTGCACACAGCACATAACATCTTCATATAGCACATATCATAGCACATAACATGTAACACATAGCTTCTTTCATATCATTCATTCATATGCCATGAGACCTTGGAATCATGGACTTGACATTAAGACTTTCCAAAATGAGGGCTCAACATATGGGACCTCAACTAGGGAGTCTTCATTAGCAAACACAGAGTCTGCTTCATTCATTTATACATACTTCATTTCATTTCATTCATAAGCCAGTGTGAATACCAGTTATACCTAGGGTGTAGTTTAAGACTTTCATCGGGCTTGCTGTGCAATGATCAAGAATAACCTAATGTCATTACCTAAGTCTAGCTCACCTCTTGATTATCCTATCCTAGCACCTTTGGTATCATTCATTTCATTATGTGCTTTATTTGAGGCTGGCCTCATTTATTCAGTGGGAACTTTAACTTTAACCGACATAGATCATGTGAGCATCATGAAATCCAGTGTCTCCCCCACATCGAAAAGAGGTGGAATCACCGGCCAAAGTGACCAATAACATGCTAGCGTACATGGGAATTTAACCCCGCCAGATCCCTATATTGGCAGTATAGGTTCGAAGACTAGGAGATGTAAGGAGACCCATACCCGGCAAGCCGGACAGTCTCATCTCATGAGAGTTACGTGAACCTCAGCCCTTTTCGAAAGAAGGCATCACCGCTCTTAGCTAGCCTATCGGTGCTCAGTATAAAGTTCCATTACATTCATCTCATACGTCATGGAAGCTGGCTTCTAGTATGAGGACATCATATCTCATTAAATGATTTCTCATCTCATCATTAGTATTAAGTGTATGAAGCTCAATACTTTCATTAGAGTGTTCATAGAGACTGGTCTCTTCATTATTTTTCACTCTCATTGGTGAGTACGTATTGTTAACATTTACTTAGGCTCATTTTTGATTGCTCTCATCATCTACATTAGCCTCACATCATGTTGTCACCACATCCTTCATCATTAGCATCTTTTCTTTTCATAGTTACTCACCTCTTATTACGTGAATGTTCATTTCATCATTTCATAGTCCATCTCATCATATACCAATGCACTTGGTCACTTAGTGTACCTTACACTCATACTTAACCCTCCTAGGGTTCATCATTTCATTACATACATCTTAGGTTCACTTATATTTGAACGTATGTTAGACTTATGTGTCTATACACACAAGCCATGGGGCTTTATTCATAGTTCGTTAAGTGATTCTTACTTTCCTAAGAGTATGTAGTACAGGACTTATGTATCTTGTATATATGCCAAGATTTTAATTTTGATCTAAGTAGATGGCATTATTCTTGGATATTTTATTCACGTATGACTTATGTATCAATACGGAAGAGTGGGCAAGGAAACCCAAGTTTGAGTCACTTGGATATCATTTATATTTTTCATTGATTTTATTTCTAATATTCATAACATTAGAACTCTAAATTAAATCTCAACATTAATATTGAAGGATTAATTTTCTATTTAATTTTCCCTTAAGATGGCCGAAGGGTTGTGGGTTCGAACCCCTACAACCTCTTTTTATTTTTCATTAAGGTTTCATTACTCATTTTCGCCCAAACCAAGAGGTTGTGGGTTCAAATCCCCACAGCCTCTTGTATTTTTAATATTAAAATTTACTGAAATAGGGAGGTTGTGGGTTCGAACCCCCACAGCCCCCCTTTATTTTTGCTCTAATTTTGCTGAGGAGGCTGTGAAATGGTGGGTTTGAACCCCCACAGCCCCTCTATCTTTATGTTAATTAAATGGGGCGAGTGGCAGTGAGGTTGTGGGATCGAATTCCCACAGCCTCACTTTTTTTCTTTGTAATTTCGCTTCTTCCTTCAGCATTGAGGTCGTGGGTTCTATTCCCACGTCTCGCATTTTCTTTTTCATTATTTTCTCTTCTTTTGCGCGTACCTGGAGGTCGTGGGTTCGAATCCCACGCCTCCCATTTATTTGTTTAATTAATTTTCTCCTTCTTCTCCCCATAGATCGCGAGTTCGATCCCCCTCTAACCCCATTTCCCCTTTTTTTTGTTTTCGCGAAACCTGAAGCTGGGATCGAATCCCCTTAGCCTCCCTTTCCCTTTTTCCTTTGTCTCGCGACCAGTAGCGAAGGGGTTCGATTCCCCTTAGCTCCTTCACGTTTTGACCTTTCTTTTTCAGCTTCTTTAACATGTGAGGTATTGGGTTCGATTCCCATTGACCTCACTTATTTTATTTTACTTTAAAAACCTAGAATTTGACATTCTTGAAGGGTACAAAAATCTGGAAACGTTAGTCCTCCTTCAACTCATTTTTTTGGTGCATTTTTCATAAGTTTAGTTAGCTAAAAGAAGGTTATTCAATCAACTATATCTCATTATAATGAACATCACATTGCACACACATTACACACATAAAATACACCCAAAACACATGAATTATTTGACCCCAAAACAGTGGCTAAAGCCACTGCCCACGATGCACACACAACACCAACTTTTTGGTTACAATTTGAATATCGTTTTCCTAATTTCCCTCACATAAACATGTTCACATTTAATATAAACACGTCAATCATGCCTAAATCTAGCAGCACAACATACCCATCCTATGAATTCGTTTATGAGCTAAGGACAAGGACATACAAAGGGGAACAACCTTAGTTTTCAAGAGCTTGAGAATCGTTCGAAGGAAAGTACTCTTGGAGGAAGAATTCCATGAGAGAAACTCATACCTTTTGACGTTGTTTAAGTGCGAAGCTACTGCCCAAACGTTCCTCCAAACCACGCCCAATTCACTTCAACGTACACACCACTCGACGAACCTCTCTTTGCCTTGACGTTTTGATTACTTTCTCTTTTTCTTAAAAATTCTTATGAGTTCTTCAAAAGTGAAGAACTTTTAATATTTCATCAGTTTTTTGGTTGTTTTTGGCAGAACTAAAGTGAGAGAGAGAGTGATGAACGTGAGAGAGAGATTGAGAGAGAGTGAAACGTGTGTGTAGTTGTTTAGGATTAGGGGATGACTTAGTCAATTAAGGACTCTCCTTAATATTTAAAAAAAATCTGATTTTCCTTTTTATTAATCAGCTAATATATATTAATTAATTAAATTAATTTATCAATCTTAAATAAAAGCAATTTAATCATTGCTTCCACCTAGGTTCGAACCCGGGTGGAGCAAGACTCTACTCCAAGAGCTCAATTTAGGCTCTCTCTCCCAAAATTGCCCCTCCATTTTATTAATAATTAATTAATTATATATTTAGGGTAAATTATAATTTTACCCTCAGCCTGGTAAAAGACCATTTTACCCCTAGACTCTCAAAACTTAAGATTTCTTCTTTTTAAGTCCGGAAAGACTCTTTCGATTAAATCTTTGTTTTTGAGAGACTAACATGGTTGGTTCCAACTTTTCCAAGCTCAACTAACTCCCCAAGTTAGTTGACTTGGTCGTAGTAAGGGTTCTGAGGTCTGGTTCTACGCGTATCAATCCGTGTGAACCTTGGTTTAATCGCAAGCATTCTTGACACCCTAAGTCTTTATCCTATTCATTTTTAGGGTTGTTACAGTTAGTGAGAGTCCCTAGGTTTATCCAAGACCATTAATTGAATATCCTTTATGTGATGAATGTCTCTAAATGAACTAAGGAACGTAATGACTTAAGTTAAGAAAGCATGTTAAATGAATGAGTACTTATCTAGAGTAATTAAGGGTTGTATAGTTAAAGTGTGAAGAGGTCATAGGAATGGTCACTTCATATCTTACCTAGATAAGTCTTAAGAATGACTCTTGTTAGGGAAGTTGGTTGATTATGTAGACATTATCCAAACTTAGGTAGTCTTAAGGATTACTTAGGTAATCTTGAAGAGTTCAAAAATGGACATTCTCTTCTTGATTTACTTGAGTAGGTCTTTTGATAACCTTTGGGAAGTAAATATCATATTCTTTGAATGCTATTGTGTTAATTGAGAATGATCTTATTCTATGTAATCTAAAGGATCTCTTAAGTGCGTGTGAAAGGGATTGTATGGGCGATCGCTTCACAACTCACTCAAGTGAACCTTAGAATCACCTTTGGTAGGAGAATATCATGTTCATGTGTTTGGTGTATTGTAAGTGTGTATATCTCATTATAGGTGGTCTTATGGATCATTTAGGTGTGCCTAGAGAGGGTGTATGGGAGGTCTCTCTTTGTCTTACTTAAGTGAGTCTTAGGATTGCTTTTAGTGAGGGAAGTACATGCTAGAAAGTGTCCAAGGTGAAGTTGAGGGACTTCACTTTAACAGTGAAGAAGTTCACTCTAAAGTTGTCCTTAAAATGTGAAAAATAGCTTAAGTGACTTCTTATGTGTTTCTAAGGTGTTAAATTTTATTCTTATGCTTATAGTATGATATTTAAATCAAAGATGCATATTTCCATTAAATGTTCGTTTTCATGATTTGTATGCATTATGTCATACTTAGTTCATGTGTTTGTACTAATGCCATGATTTTTTCTATCTCTAAAGTGATTCATAGGTGAAGGTTCTTTTGGGAGCTAAGCTTGGATTATAGGATCGTTCAAGAAAGTTGAAGTATGTCCTCATTTGACTCGAGGGTAAAGATGTCTTTTATTTCTCTTATTGATGTATTATAATAGACTTAGTAGTACTATATTTCTATTGTATGGGCCGTGTCCCAAGTACTCTTGTGTCTAAGATTTGATTAAATAAGACTTAGTATTTCCTATGGATTTTTGATGAAAGAGATTTAAAAGACTATTAGAATGTTTGTGAAAAGTTTTAATTACGCACTACTTTTCATATATGTATATGAGATGAACGATACGAAAGGGCTTGTGCAAGACCTCCGAAAAGTCAAGTACGCCAGTTGCACTCCGAGAGTGCCATATCTTACCCTTACACTAAACCTAAACCCTAAATCCAAAGCCCAAAAGGGACTGATAGGTATAAGTATACTCTAATTGGCAAGTTTAGTAATACAATGTATAAAGTTGAGCTGATTAGAGAGAGTTTTATCAATCAAACTCAGCTTTCAAGTGGAGTTAAAATTGCCCATTTCAATGCTAGAAATATCTACATTGAATTGGATAATGAACTTGACTTTGTCACAATTTGTACTAAACAAAGAATGACTATTGAGGGAAAACTCATGAGAATTCAAACATGGACTCCTACTTTTAAACCTATTGAAGAAACACCGATTTTTCCTGTTTGGATAGATCTTACGGAGCTTCCTTGCCATTGTTATTATAAGGATATTATAACAACCATGTTATCTCCAGTTGGTATGGTGTTATATCTAGACAATGTTATTGTTAACAAGACTTGGGGTAGCATGGAAAGGGTTAGGATACAACTTGATCTTACAAAGGAATGACCTAAATATGTCTGGCTTAGTTATGATGAAGAGGATTTGAACAAGGGTCAATGGCAATGTATTGAGTATGAAAATGTGCATGCATACTATCCTTATTGCAAACACCAAGACCACATGATTGATGAGTGTACAGTCAAGGTAAGGGATTAGGAATTTCACCAAAGGAAAGAGATGGAAGCATGAAAAAAAGGTAAGAATAATGTAGAAAAGAATAACCATGAGAAGCCCAACAGTGGAACAGGGGAATTTAGCAGGCTCCACAACCTTCAAAGAACTTAATACCAATACATCATGGCCATGAAATAATATATCAAGGTACTGAAAATTGGCAAATCCAGAAATCAAAGGTTACTAATAAGTAAGAACAAGTTCCAAAGAATGCCTGGAAAAACAGAATTGTGCAGCAAAAAGAGGCAATGTAGGAGTTACAACAGCCAGCCCAAAAAGGTATGCAAATTAATGTTCCTACTTCTAATAATTTTTCTGAATTGGATGAGCAGGAGAAGGTGACAGTAGCTCAATTGGATATGAACATTTGT
Source organism: Solanum lycopersicoides (assembly GCA_022817965.1). NCBI lineage: Eukaryota > Viridiplantae > Streptophyta > Magnoliopsida > Solanales > Solanaceae > Solanum > Solanum lycopersicoides. Next base: position 44,055,196 of record CM040628.1, on the reverse strand, counting down.
GCATTAAAGAATGATCATGCTACTCAGAATAAGGAGCAGGAACATTTCATTCCCAAGACTGGTTGAAAAGCTAGAAATCTGCAGCAACAAAGGTTACAGCAAGCCACAGCATGTATGACAATTAATGTTCCTACTTTTACTAAATTAGGTAAGCAGGAGCAGGGTACAACTAGGGTAGACCAACTGGATATGAGCATTCCTGCTTTCAAAGAGGTGCAGGCAGATAAGAATTTGCAACACACAGGCCATGTAGGCCATGCAGGCCATGCATGTCATACAAGCCAATCACAAATTAAGTTAGGTAAAATGTAGAATGCAACAGATATACCAGCTATGATTTCACTGCCTCGATCATCAGAACACACTCATATTATTGGTGAGACTAATAAAAGATGTGTAGATGTGGAAGGTAGTGAAAATTTGGAAATTCAGGAGCATGTAGAGATTGTTTTGTAGGAAATACATAAAACAAGGTTGGTTGATGTTATGTAGGAAGGAGAATGTAGCAGTCCAGCTCCTCTCCAACAACATGTTGATGATCAACTTCCTGTTGAAAATAGTCTACTGCATGTCACAACAACAGTCAGCAGCATGATAAGGATTTACAAAAAGATGAAGATTCTCCTCAAAATAGTAACAACAAATCAAAGAATAGGCTGAGTAAAAAAAGAAGAAATTCCATAAAAAAGAGACAAGGGATGGAACAGCAGGGACAAGAAGAAAGAGTTGAAGAAGTGGATGAATTATCCATATAGCGTCTAAGGATGAGTATGATGTATATACTCGATCCTTAGACATTAATGAAGATGAAGAAGAGGTTAAATCCACCTTCCATACTGAATATGAAGAAGAAATACAAGAAGTTAAAGACAAACAAGGGTGTCACCAAGAGGAAAGAAGATTACAAGACATAAGTAGAACACTAGAAGGCCAATCACAAGGGCTAGAAATAGAGGCTTATGATAATACTGCAAGTCATGTATGAGTGTACCTATTATACTTTTTCATTTTGTATATTTTAGATGTACAATCTGATTTTTTTTATCATCCTAGTCTCTTATTCAAATAAGATCTATTATTTTAATAGACTTTTCTTGTAAAGGGGAGAGTCTCCCTAGTTTGTATATTCCTAATAAACTATGTATTAAGGAGGAGTCCTCCATATGTGCTTAGTTTCTTTTGAATACAACTTGATGTATAGGGTTGAGTTGACTAACATTAGTAGGTTGGTCAACTCATAACCGACCTTTAGGATCAGAGGTAAGTTTTATGTCCCCCTGTTTGTACTTTTTCGAATTTAATAAATGATAAGGCCTTGAGGTGTTGCTCATCCCCTGACCCACCAAAAGGGTCATTCAATATTTTTTTATAAAAAGCCCAAAATACCAAAACCACAACATTAAACACTAAACCATAGAGATTAGAACTCAAATCCTTAAACCTAAACCCTAAATCCTAACACTAACCCTAACATTAACACTAACCGTAAACCTAAACCGTAAACCCTAAACCCAAACCCAAAATACCAAAACTCAAATATTAAACACTAAACCATAGATATTAAACCCAAAATCCTAAACCCCAAACCATAAAACCTAAAAACAACCTAAACCCTAACCCTAACCCTAACCCTAAACCCTAAATTATAAACCCCAAACCATAAATTCCGAAACCCAAAAACTAAAAACTAAACTGTACATATTAAACCTAACATTATGAACCCCATAGCATAAAACCTAAAAAAAACTAAACCTTCGCTAACCCTAACCCTCACACTTAAACCCTTAAACCCTAAACCCTAAACCAGAAGCCCAAAATACCAAAATCCTAACATTAAACACAAAACCATAGATATTACAACTGAAATCCTTAACACCAAACCCTAACCCTTACCCCTAAGCCTTAAACCCAAAGCCCAAAATACCAAAACCCTAATATTAAACACTAAACCATAGATATTACAACTCAAATCCTTAATCCCAAATCTAAACCCTAACCCTAACCCTAACATTAACCCTAACCCTAAACCATAAACCCTAATCCCCAAGCCAAAAATACAAAACCCAAACATTAAACACTAAACAATAGATATTAAACACCAAATCCTAAACCCCAAACCCTAAAACCTAAAAAAAACAAAACCCTAACCCTAACCCTAACCCTAAATCATAAATTCTAAACCCCATGCAAAAACACCGAAACCCAAACATTAAACACTAAAGCATAGATATTGAACCTCAAATTCTAAACCCCAAACCCTAAAACCTAAAAAACCCAAACCTTCCTTAACCCTAACTCTAACCCTAACCCTTAAACCCTTAAACTCTAAATCCTAAACCCCAAGCCCAAAATACAAAAACCCAAATATTAAATACAAAACTATTGATATTAAACCTCAACTTCTAAGCCCTAAACCTAAGACCTAAAAAAAACAAAAATCCTAACCCTTACCCTAACCATAAACCATAAACCCCAAGCCCCAATACCAAAACCCAAACATTAAACACTAAACCATAGATATTAAACCTCAAATGCTAAACTCTAAACCCTAAAACCTCAAAAAAAAAAACTACACCCTAACCCTAAACCCTAACCCTAAATAGTAAGTCCAAATTACGAATACCCAAACATTAAACACTAAACCATAGATTTTAAACCTCAAATCCTAAACCACAAACCCTAAAACCTAAAAAAAAACACTAAACCCTAACCCTAACCCTAAACGATAAACCCAAAACCCCAATCCCAAAATACTAAATCCGAACATTAAACACTAAACCATAGATTTTAAAGCAGAAATTCTAAACCCCAAAACCTAAAACCTTAAAAAAAAAAACTAAACCCTAACCCTAACCTTATCTTTAACAATAAACCTAAACCCTAAACCAAAAGCCCAAAATACCAAAACCCTAAAATTAATTATATACCATAGATATTAAACCTCAAATCCTTAAACCCTAACCCTAAATCCTAAAAAAAAAACTAACTATAACCCTAACCCTAACTTTAATCCATAAACCTTAAACCCCACACCCAAAATACCAAAACCCAAACATTAAACACTAAACCATAGATATTAAACCCCAAATCCTAAAACCTAAAAAAACCTAAACCCTGACCCTAACCCTAATCCTAAACCCTAAATTCTCAACCCCAATCCAAATATACCGAAACCCAAACATAAAACACTAAACCATAGATATTAAACCTCAAATCCTAAACCACAAACTCAAAAAAAAAACTTGAACTTCCCTAACCCTAAACCTCACACTTAAACCCTTAAACTCTAAACCCTAAACCCTAATCCCAAAATATAGAATCCCTAACATTAAACACTAAACTATTGATATTTAATCTCAAATCCTTAAGCCTAAACCCTAACTGTAACCCTAACCCTAAACCATAAACTCAAAATCAAAAGCCCAAAATACCAAAATAAAATCATTAAACACTAAACCTAAAATGCTAAACCCTATACTCTAAAACCTTAAAAAGCATATACCCTAACCCAAACCCTACTCCTAAACCCTAAGTCCAAAATAAAAAAAAACCAAACATTAAAAACTAAACCATAATTTTTAAACCTCAAATCCTAAACCCCAAACCCTAAAACCTGAAAAACCATAAACCCTAACACTAACACTAACCTTAACCATAACACTAACTTGAACCATAAACCCAAAACCACAAGCCCAAATACACAAAAACAAATATTAAATACTAAGCCATAGATTTTAAACCACAAATCCTAAACCCCCAAAACCTAAAACCTTAAAAAACCCTAAACCCTAACCCGAACTCGAACCGTAACCCAAACCCTAATCCTAACCCTAACCCTAAAACCTAAACCATAACACCTAAACCCAAAGGCCAAAATAACAAAACCCTAACATTAAACACTAAACCATAGATATTAAACCTCAAATTCTAAACTCAAAACCGTAAAACCTAAAAACAAAATACACCCTAAGTCTAACCCTAACCCAAAAACAAAAAACAAAAACCCTAACCCTCAAAAATACGAAAACCCAAACATTAAATACTAAATCATAAATATTAAACCTCAAATCCTTAACCACAAACCCTAAACCTTAATAAACCATAAACTCTAACCCTAACCCTATCCCGAATCTTAACCCTAACCCTAACCCTATCCCTAACCTTAACCCTAACCCAAACCATAAAGCATAAACTCGAAACCCCAAGCCCAAAATACAAAAACCCATACATTAAAAACTAAACCACCGATTTTAAACCACAAATCCTAAAACCCAAAACCTAAAACCTTCAAAAGAACCTAAACCCTAACCTTAACCCCAAACCCTATCCCTCACCATAACCCTATCCCATACCCTAACCCTAAACCCTAAACCACAAGCGCAAAATACAAAAACCTAAAACATTAAACACTAAATCATAGATATAAAACCCCAAATCCTAAACCCCAAACCCTTAAACCTAAAAAAACCTAAACCCTATCACTTAACCTAACACTAATCCCTAAACCCTAAATCCCAAGCCCAAAATATTAAAACCTAAATATTAAAAACTAAACCATTGATATTAAACCTCAAATCCTAAACCCTTAACCCTAAAGAAAACCTAACCCTAACCCCAACCCTAACCCAAACCCTAACCCTAGACCCTTAACCCTTAAACCCTAAATCCCAACCCCAAAATATCAAAACCCAAATATTAAAAACTAAACAATTGATATCAAACCTCAAACCCTAAACCTTGAACCCTAAAGAAAACCTAAACCTAACCCTAACCCTAACCCAAACCGTAACCCTAGACCCTTAACCCTTAACCCCAAGCCCAAAATACAAAAACCCAAACATTAAACACTAAATCATAGATATTATACCTCAAATCATAAACCCAAACCCTAAAACCTAAAAAAAATCTAAACCCTAAATCCTAAACCCCAAGGCCCAAATACAAAAATGCAAACATTTAAATCTAAACCATATATATTAAACCTCAAATTCTAAACTCCAAACCATAAAACTTTAAAAAAAACTGAACCCTAACTCTAACCCTAAACACTAAACTCCAAGACCAAAATATCAAAACCTAAATATTAAACACTAAATCATAGATATTAGACCTCAAATACTAAACCCCAAACCCTAAAACCTAAAAAAAATCGTAAACCCTAACCCAAACCCTAAACACTAAACCCCAATCACAAAATACAAAAACTTAAAAATAAAACACTAAATCATAGATATTAAACCTCAAATCCTAAAATCCAAACCCTAAAAGACATAAAAAAAATACTAAACCATAAACTTAAACCCTAAACACTAAAACCTAAAACCAAAATACCAAATAATAAATATTAAACATAAAACAATACATATTTAACCTCAATTCCTAAACACTAAAACTTTAAAAAAAAAAAGTGTAACCATAAACCCTTAACCCTAAACCCTATACCCCAAGTCCAAAATACCAAAGCCCAAACATTGAACACTAAACCATAGATATTAAACCTCAAATCCTAAACCCCAAACCCTAAAACCTAAAAAAACCTAAACCATAACCCTAGCCCTAACCTAAACCCTAAACCCCAAGCCCAAAATACCAAAAGCCAAACATTAAAAACTAAACCATATAAATTAAGCTCAAATGCTAAACCCTAAGCCCTAAAACCTAAAAAAAATAAACCCTAACCCTAACCCTAACCCTAAAACCCTAAACCCTAAGCCAAAGAAATGAAAACACAAACATTAAAAACTAATCCATATATTTTAAACATCAAATCCTAAAACCTACAAAAACTATGTCACAACCCAAAAGTACACCCTAGAAGTTAGGGTGCAATCTTGGATTGCGACCAGCGTAATCGACCTCTCGGAGGTCTCATACAAGCCTATCGTATCGTTCATCGCATAATAACACACTAAAAATGCGTAAGAATTAAAAACTTTCTTTACATAAACAATATAAGCAGAAGACTTCATTTAAACCCTTAAAACCTTTACAACCTTTGAACCATCTAAACTTAGAGTATACAAAACTTGGGACTAATCCCATACAAGACATAAACATAAAGACTTAAACATTAAGACATGACCGAACGCGTGGATATTGTCCTCAAATCGATGAGGACTCACCAATACTTCATCTTCAACTCTTAGAAACCTATCCGTCATCGATGATACATCAAGACATCCAATTCCCTACACTTTAGTCAAAAAGGTAAAGAAGGGGTTAGCACATTCGATGTACTAAGTATGGAAGCCATGCAAAAACCATGAAAAAGGGACATTCAGTTAATAACATGCTTTTCATGAATTTCGGATAATCATAAGAACAACATTATCACATTACAAATACATAAGAAAATCATTTAAGCAATTATCATAATTTTCTTGAACACATTACAGTAAGTACTTCACTGTTACAGTGAAGTCCCCTTCACTGTACAGTAAATCCCCCTAGCTTCACATATGATATCCTTTGGCATGTCGTCTCCTCACTAAAGCTATCCTAATATTCACTTAAATCACACAAAGAGAAACCGTCCATACACCCTCTTTAGATGTACCTAAACGATCCTTAAGATTACTCATAATGAGACACATACACACCTACAATACATCAACCTACAAAACATAAGATCCTCCTACCAAAGGTGATTCCAAGGTTCACTTGGGTGAGTGTGGAGCGACCTCCCATACAATCCCTATCACACACACACAAGGGATCCTATGTACTACCTAGGATAGAATCATTCTTACTTAATACAATAGTATACACCAAACATGACATTCTCCTTTCAAAGGTTATCCAAAGACCTACTCAAGTAACTCAAGAAGATAACGTCCATGATTGACCTCTTCAAGATTACCTAAGTAGTCCTTAAGACTTACCTAAGTTAGGATCATGTCCATATAGTCAAACATATTCGCTAACTAGAATCTTTATTAAGACTCATCTAAGTAAGAAGTGAAGTGACCATTCCCTTGCCCCCTTCACACCTTAACAAGACAACCCTTAATTACTCTAGAAAGAAACTTTTACAATTAACATGTTTTCCTATCTTAAGACATTTCATTACATAATTCATTTAAGAGGCATTCATCACATAATGACATTCACATAATGGTCTTAAAGAAAGCCTAGGGACTCTTACTAACACCTTCAAAGCCTATTGTGCATTGTCTAAGTAGCGTCCCATACCACCACCTAAACTTCATATAACTTCTCTAATGCTAGTGGGTATCCCGTATGATGAGAATAGGCAATAACCGACATAGACCATGGCAGCAAAGCATGGAATCCGGAGTTCTATCCTACTCCGATGAGGTGTTCTACTTACCAATGGTAGAACATGGACATCCCATGTAGGCACATGGTTAAGGAATATGAAGGGCATACTTTGTATTCTAGTCTCATACTTAACTAGAACTACTTTTCCTTACCATATTCACTCGGTGCTAGCCTTAGTCCTCATAGATCAATTCACATTAAGGTTCATATAAAGGGGTCCCATATCAAGTTCGTGACCCAATTACATTTACCCTACCAAAGCAAGGTCCATTAGGGCTATCTTACTATGGAGACAAGAAGCTCATCGCGACTTTTCTAAGGTATGATATGATGCCGTTCCAGCCAGTCAACCTTAAGTCCATCACTCATTACATGAAGGATACCATTACGGCTAACTACTTCACGATTCATAACCTTAACACTTGGTTCAAGGTTCCACATAAATGACCTTTTAATCATCATTCAAGGTTTCACCTATATTTATTTATTCAAGACTAAGACCCTTTAGGTTCCTAAGTCAAGACATCACATATTCACATAAGCATCAAGTAAGGGACATAAGTCTACCTAAACAAGACACACCATACTTCCATTTTACACATATAGCCTATCATTCTTTAGACACTTAGGAATGACCCTTAGCCTTATTTAGTCAACCTTTTCATTACCTTAACATCATCAATATGACCATTATAGACTTCTATAGCTAATTTAGGATCAACCACATATTAACTCTAAGACTACACATACATATAGCCCTTAGCCTAACATGATCACCTAAATGAAATCAATAGAACAACACATATTTTCACATTACTTCACATGTCGGTAGATATAATCATAATTCACATAATCAACTACACAAATAGCCATATAAGTTCAAATAGTGCCGACAAGGCCATGATCATCAATATACTTTAAGTAACTCCGACAGGGCCACATATTCACATAGCACCGCCACCAAAGGTAGACCAAACCAATCGTAACCTAATTGAAGTATAATTAACATTGAATAAGGAGAAATATGGCAGCGTACCACCACTTCATCATCAACACCTCAATCCAATACCAAATCACCCAATTCAACATCATAAGGCCCTTACCCATGGCCATGAACAACCAATACAAAGCACAATTATAGAAATCAATGAAATCTAACTCAATTCAATATAGATTCAACAATACAATACCAATTTGATAACAATTGAATACAATTCTTACACCAACAGAAAGCCCATAAGAAACTACACTAGAATCTATAAGAATTAAGTTCATATCAATTCAATAAGCCTAATAGTCAAAAGATCTAAGAGTATTCATTACTCAATTAATCAAATTGAAGCATCCTATACATCATTCATACATAATCTATACATCATTCAAAAGTCCATAGCAATCTACACATGAAATATCAATCTCAAAACATAGTCAATTCACCCATATTTTAGTGAAAATTAGAGAATTGAGAAGATCATGGGTTCATGGAGAATTTCATTGAAAACATCAATTTAACATTAATAACATCATATCTTAATGTTTGAAAACCTTTCATGCAAGAAGCCATGATTTAGAGTAGAAGTTGGACTTTTCATTCTTTTTGAAATCCTTTGAAAACATCTTTGAAATTGGCTCTGAGGTGATAGCAAACCTTAGATGAAGAACTCCCATACCTTATTTGAAGAAACGAATGCCAATTGATGAATAAAATCCATTGAAGACCCATCTTCAAGCTTCATCTTCACCTTGAACTCACATGGAAGTTTTTGAAGAAACTTTAGGAGGGAAGGGGTTTTGATTTAGGTGTGTTAGGGTTATAATGAGAGTTTAATGACTTATATACTCTTAAAATACCCATAAACACTCAAAACCATCGTCCAATGACTTATAGAGGCGTGGGGTGAATTTACAAATTCACCCCTCAACTTAACAGAAAGTTGGCAGAAGACAAGCACCCATCGACGTGACCATCGAAGGATCGTTGGTCAGGACACGTCCCGTCGACGGGGTCTCGTGGGTTGCACCTGAAATTCCTCAAACTTCAGTACAAATGGATCCATCGACATGACCCATTGACGGGACGTTCCCTGGTCGACAGTCCGTCGTTTGGGTCGTCGATTGCCACTGCATGGCAGTGTTGAACTCGAATGTTGGGGTCCTTCCTTAGGGACCCTTTGAGGGTCCTATGTGGAGTCGTACACAGGCGTTTCCACCCCAAATATGTTTGTATACGAGTTTAGGACCTACCACATGAGTTTCATCCAAAACGAACACGTAAAACTTGATGAAATATACTTAGACACACAAGGTCATCTCAAAGCACATCTTTCGAACGTCATAGACATTCTTGGACGTTTGACGTCCAAACTTCACGAAACTTGACACACTGACTTTACACACCATATAAACTCAATTAATAACCATATAAGCTCATTCATCACATATAAACACATAAAACCACATATGAGGCACTTAGGTGAATTAGTCGTCGAACGTCTTGGTCGTCCCTTGACATTTGACTTCCAATGCACCTAAACATTTAGCTACTGCCTCTAATCCACATTATAGACCAATTTAGGACCTTAGATCATCATGACAACCATGTTATGCTCTAGATTCACCTAAATCATTTTTGGGACCTTACAAACTAAACTCTTACCCTAACCCTAACCCTAACCCTAAACCATAAACCCTAAACCCGTAGCACAAAATATAACAACCTAAACATTAAACACTAAATCATAAATTTTAAACCTCAAATCCTCAATGCCAAAACCTATAACCTTAAGAAACCATAAACCCTGTCTTTAACCCTAACCTTAAACGTAACCCTAAACCTAAACCTTAATCATAAACCCTCAATACCAAACCCAAAATACCAAAACCCATACATTAAATTCAAAATCATAGATATTACAACTCATACCCAAAAACCATAACCTTATAACCTAAAAAAAACTAGACCCTAACCTAACCCTAAACCAAAAATGCTAAACTATAGATTAATAACCCACAAATCATAAACCCCAAACCCTAAAACCTAAAAAAAAATAAACCTTAATCCTAACCTAACCTTACACCCTAAATCCTAAACCCCAAGCCCAAAATACCAAAACATAAACATTAAACACTAAACTATAGATATTAAACCTCAAATCTTAAACCCCAAACCCTAAAACCTAAAAACCCCTAAACCCTAACCCTAACCCTAAACCCTAAACCCCAAGACCAAAATATCCAAACTTAAACATTAAACACTAAATCATAGATATTGAACATCAAATCCTAAACCCCAAACCCTAAAACCTAAAAGAATTCCTAAACCCTAACCCTAACCCTAACCCAAACCCTAAACCCTAAACCCTAATCCCCAATCCCAAAATACAAAAACCCAACATTAAACACTAAATCATAGATATTAAACCTCAAATCCTAAAACCCAAACCCTAAAACATATAAAAAAAAACACTAAACAATAACCCTAAACACTAAACACTAAACTCTAAACACAAAATACCAAATCATAAACATTAAACACTACACCATATATAACTTCAATTCCTAACCACTAAAACCTAAAAAATACTAAACCCTAACCCTAACCTTAAACCTAATTCCTATACCCCAAGTCCAAAATACCAAAGCTCAAACATTAAACAGTAAACCATAGATATTAAACCAAAAATCCTATACCCTAAACCCTAAAACCTAAAAAAACTAAACCATAACACCCTAACGCTAAACCCTAAACCCTAAACTCCAAGCCCAAAATACCAAAACACAAACATTAAACACTAAACCATAGATATTAAGCTCAAATGCTAAACCCTAATACCTAAAACCTAAAAAAACTTAAACCCTGACCCTAACCCTAAACCCTAAACCCTAAGCCCAAATCCAAAAATACAAAAAAAAAAGCATTAAACACTAAACCATAGATTTTAAACATCAAATCCTAACACCTAAAAAAACTAAACCCTTACCCTAACCCTAACCCTACTTCTAACCTTAACCCTAACCCTAACCCTAAACCATAAACCCTAAACCCGTAGCACAAAATACCAAAACCCAAATATTAAACACTGAACAAAAAATTTTAATCCTCAAATCCTCAACCCCAAAACCTAAAACCTTAAAAACCCTAAACCATGTCTTTAACCCTAACCTTAACTGTAACCTTAACTCTAACTCTAAATCGTAAACCCTAAATTCCAAACCCAAAATACCAAAACCCAAACATTAAATACTAAACCAGAGATATTACAACTCCAATCCTAAAACCCTAAACCTAAAACCTAAAAAAGAACTAGACCCTAACCGTAACCCTAACCATAACCCTAACCCTAGGATTAAACCTAACTCTAACCCTAAACCAAAAATGCTAAACCCCAAGACCAAAATACAAAAACCCAAACATTAAACACTAAAGCATAGATATTGAACCATAAATCCTAAAACCAAATCTGAAAACATATAAAAATCCTAAACCCTAACCCTAACCCTAAACCCTTAACCTATAAAGAAAAGAAAGCACACCGTAAAAGATATGACATTCCCTCAAATCGTGGCATGACGTACTTGACCTCTCGGAGGTCTTGTACATGCCCGTAGACAACATACATTGCATACATGTATGAACAGTAGTGCGTAATTAAAAAATTTCACACGAGTAATATCTCAAAACGTCTTTCATATAAAATGATAGAAAATACTAAGTCTCAACATACGACAATCTTAGACTCAAGAATACTTGGGACACGGCCGATACAATCCAAACATAGAAGTACTTAGTCTATTACAATACTTTAAATTAAAGGAATCTAAAGATAGTAATGTCCTCGGATCATGTGAGTACATACCCAAACTTTTCTAAAAAGAGTCCTAGTTTAAAAGCTTTGCTTCAAGACGCCTCTCACCTTCCACCTAAAACTTTAGATATAGACAAAATGAATGGAATTACTACAATGCATGTACAATGTACGACATAATGCATAAAATTGTGATAAAAGGGACATTTGTATAAAATATGATCTTTTTGAGTAAAACATTTTATCATAATATAGAAGAACCACATGTCATACCAACTTCACATATAAGTCACATATCATAGATTGTAAAACCTCGAAAGTGACTTAGGTGAAGCTAGAGCCTAACATGGTTGTAATGATGGTCTAAGGTCCTAAATTTGTATGTAATTTGGTATTGAGGCAGTGTCTAAGAGTTTAGGTGCATTGGAAGTCAAACATCAAGGGACGACTAAAACGTTCGACGACTAAGTCGCCTATGTGCCTCATATGTGTTTATATTTTTTTATGTGTTATTCATGATGTTATGAGGTACTTAAATGAGTTATTATGGTGTATATATGCAATGTGTTATGTTTCGTGAAGTTTGGAGGTAAAACATCCAAGAACGTCTATGACGTTCGAAAGGTTTGCCTTGAAACGACCTTGTGTGTTTTAGCATGTTCCATTGAGTTTTACGTGTTCGTTTTGGATGAAATTGAAGTGAGAGGTCCTAAACTCATATACAAACATATTCTGGTTGGAAACGTCCGGAAAAACATCCTGAAGGACCAACCAATGGTCCTTGAGGAAGGACCCTTTCCTTGAAGCCAAGAGTGTCCAAGACATCCCCAAACGACGGAGGTAGTAGACAGCTCGTGGGCCAGTCAACGTCCCGTCGATGGGTGTCGTGGGTGGAAACTTAGGAGTGGGAGTAGAGCATCCAAATACAATCCTCAGTCCCAAACAACGGACCAACAGGATGGTCCGTTGGTTGGGAAACGGGTGGTCGATGACCACTCGTTGGTTGAGGTTGTTTCTGTGCAGCTTACTGTGATGTTTAGGGGTGAAGTTGTAAATTCACCACACGTCCAAATAGGATAAAGGGAGGTTACTTAGGGGTATTTTAGGTATTCGAAACATGTTTATAAGTCTTAAACACTCAGATGAATTCATTCTTCAAAATCAAAACCCAAATTCCCTTTAGAAATTCTCTAGAACTCCATTTGAACCAAAACTCAAGGAAGGGCTTGGATTGGAGATTTTAGTGGTGATTCTTCATAAAAATGGAGGATTGTCTTAAGTAATGTATGGTTTTTGATCCTTAAAACTCTATTCATCAAGGAGCCAATCTTCAAAGTGATTTTCAAAGTCTTCTCAAAAGAGGAGTTTTCTAAATTGAAATATATCAATGGGTTCTTGCATTAAAGGTTTTGAATAATTGAATATTGATTGAATGTTGTTAATTAGATGATTTTAACTTAATTAAACTATGAACACATGTAATTGATTAACCCTCGCTTCGACTACTTTATGGGTTAAGTGATATTGTCTTAATGCTTATGAATTCTAGTGTAGTTTTCTATGTGCTATTGAATGATGTAATAATTGTATTAAATTTATGTATAGGTTGTCTTATATTGATAAATATATATTGAATTGACCTATTTTCATTGAGTATTATGATTTTTGTATTGAATTGATGTTCATGGCCATGGGTAAGGGCCTTATGGTATTGAATTGCATGATTTAGCTATGTATTGAAGTGGTGAGAATGGATTAGTGGTGCTCTGCCCTAATTCTCTTTATTTTATGTTAATAAGACTTCAATTATGTTTTGATTGGTATGGTCCACTTATGGTGGCGTTGCTATGTTCTTTTCTTTCAATTTATGTTGCCTTGTCGGCGTTACTTTATGTATTATGATGATCACGGCCTTGTTGGCACTACTTGAAGTATTATGATGATTTGTGTAGTTGATTATGTGAAGTATGATCATATCTATGTACATGCTAGTAATGTGAAAGTTTGATGTTGTTAGGTGATCTTGTTAGACTATGACTATGTGTTCATGTGTGTAGTCTTAGAGTTGATGCATGATTGTTCCTACTTGACTATATGAGTCTATAATGGTTATATTTATGATGTTATAGAAATGTATAGGATGACATAAATATTATAAGGGTCATTCCTAAGTACTTCAAAGAATGATATGTTATATGTAATAATGTAAAGTATGTTGTGTCTTGTTTTGGTAGACTTGTGTCCCTTACTTGACACATGTATGATTGATATGTGAATATGAGATTTCTTGACTAGGTAGGATTAGTGCACCCTTGTCATTTATCAATGTATGATATATTAGACCTTAAATGAGGTTAAGAAGTTCATGTATGTTAAAGATTAAAACTAGTGGTAAGGTTATGAACCTTGAAGTCGAGAGCCATAATGGTATCCTTCTTGTAATTAATGGTGGACTTAGGGTTGGTTTGCTGGAATGGCATCATATAATCCTTAGAAAAGTCATGAAGCTATCTTTGTCGCAATTGTAAGGTAGCCCTAGTGGACCTCTTTGGTAGGGTGAATGTGATTGGGTTATGAACTAGATACGGAACCTATTCATGTGATCCTTTAATGTAAATTACTCTATGAGAGCAAAGGCTAGCACTGAGTGAGTATGTTATGGGAAGTACCTCTACTTGAGACGGAGACTAGAGTACAATGTATCTCTACTTGAGAATGAGACTAGAGTACACAAAAGCCATTCATATTCCTTAACCATGTGCCTACATGGGATGTGTCCTAGTTCTACCCTTGGCAAGTAGAACACCCTCACCGGAGTAGGTTAGAACTCCGGATTCCATGTTTATCTATCATGATCTACGTCGGTTAGTGTCTATTCTCATCATGTGGGATACCTACTAGTATTGGAGAAGTTCTATGAAGCTTTGGTAGTGGTATGAGATGCTATCTAGACATTGCACAATAGGCTTTGAAGATGTTAGTCAGAGTCCCTAGGTCTTCTTCAAGACCATTACTTGAATGTCCTCCATGTGATGAATGTCTCTGAATGAACTAATGAAATAATGACTTATGTTATAAAGCATGTAAATGAATGAGTACCTAATCAAAAGTGACTTAAGGATTCTTTAGTTAAAGTGTGAAGAGGGCATAAGGGATGATCTCTTCATGTCTTATCTAGGGAAGTCTTGAGAATGACTCTAGTTAGGGAGGTTGGTTGATACTTGGGCATGATATAAACATAGGTAGTCTTAAGGATTATTTAGCTAACCTTGAAGAGAGTCTATGGGCGTTCTCTTCTAGGAGTAGTTAAGTAAGTCTTTTGATAGTCTTGGTAAGGAGAATGTCACACTATACATGTTATGTGTTTTAGTGTTTTGTTAGTGTGTATGTCTCATTATAAGTAGTCTTGAGGATCATTTACGCATGCCTAGAGAGAGTGAATGGGTGGTCTCTCTTTGTATTGCTTAAGTGAGTCTTAGATAGCTTTTAGTGAGAAGATTACATGCTAGGAAGTGTCATATATGAATTAGAATCACTTCACTGTAACAGTGAAGGAGTTCACTGTACAGTTAATTAAGTTTATTGTAATGTTGCTCCTAAAAATGTGATAAATTGATGAAGTGATTTCTTATGTGTTTCTAAGGTGTTAAGTGTTGTTCTAATTATTATATTATGATATTTAAATCAAAATATTCATATTTCCAATAAATGTCCATTTTATGCATTATGCCATACTTAGTACATATGGTTGTACTAATCCATGCTTTTATCTATCTCCATAGTGTTGGTAGGTAAGGAGCATTGGGAAGCAAGACTTGGATCGTAGCATCATTCAAGTGAAGTTGAAGTATTTCCTCATTTGACTCGAGGGAATAGATGTCTTTTATTTCACTTATTGAAGTATTGTAATAGACTTAGTAGTGCCATATTTCTATTGTGTATGGGCCGTGTCCCAAGTACTCTTGTGTCTTAGATTTGATGAAATGAGACTTAGTATTTCCTATGAGTTTTTATATGAAAGAGATTTTAAGACTATGAAAATATTTGTGAAAATTATAATTCCGCACTACTTTTCACTATGTATATGCTATGAACGATACAAAAGGGTTTGTATAAGACCTCCGAGATTTCAAGTACACCGGTTGAACTCCGAGAGTGCCATATCTTCTAGGGTATGATCTTGGGATGTGACATATATAGCATAAATAACAAAACAAAAGACAAACATGAGACTCTCCTACCAAAGGTGATTTTAAGGCTCACTTGAGTGAGTTATGAAGCAACCACCCATCCAATCCCTTCGCACACACCAAAGAGTTCCTTTAGACTACCTAAGATAAGATTATTCCCATTTTCATTAATCAACTTTCCAATCTAGACTTACTATTAATACTCCCCTAAGTAAGACATGAAGAAATCATTCATATACCCCCTCCACACCCTAACCAGGTAATCCTTAAAGCTACTCTAGGTAAGTACTTATTCATTAACATACTTTCTACCTTAAGTCATTATCTTCATTAGTCCCGTTAAGAGACATTCAACAATAAAGGACATTCGCATAATGGTCTTGGTTGTAACACTCGGAATGTACTGCTTCTATGGTCCACACGGAAACCATTAAATTGTCCCACCCAAACATCTATGCCTTCTTTCTTAGAATAGGAAGTAGCACAAGACGAGGAAGAAAATCCAACCTCACAACTTCCATTTCCTTCTAGATTCTTCTCAAAACATTCATAAGACCTATGAGAGAGAATTGTCCATCGTATCACCATCATAACCATGGTGCAAGGCTTGAGAACTTTCATTGCCAAAATGGTATATACCATAAGTTCCTTTTACCCCGTCAACATCATCACAAGGGTCATAAGTTCCATTCAGCTCAAAATCATCTCTGGAGTAGTAGTTCTCACCACTTTCTTGTTCATTATCCCCTGAGCCAACATAAGAATCACCATCATAAACAAGAGCCCCATTTCCGTGTTTATAAGGACCATCATAGACATCACAAAACTCATTTTCATCATGCTCATAGCTCACACTACTACAAGTGTATTCACTGATATCATCTCCATCATATTCGAAAGTTACGAATGGCATTATTCTTTGTAATCACCTTGGTTACCTACAAAACATAGCAAACAAGGTAAGTGGAAAAATTCCTCACACCTTTCGTATTTGATCTCACACTCACCCTTCTAAAGCGCCTTCCCAAAGTTGATAGAGAACTGCCTTTGCCCAATGAATTCACAATATCACTAATTCTTTGTGGTGGAGTGGATTCTTGTGACTCTTTAAAGAAGGATAACCCAAAAATCTAAAGGACTTGAATCAAGAAGGTTATCAACGAATTAAGATTAGAAAATTAGAAGAAAGAAGTACCAAAAGATTCGGACTCAAAATAAACTAAGTAACAAAAGTAGAAAGATTACTACTTGTTACTTAATTTGAAGAATCAAATAAATGATTTGATGATTAAAAAATAGTTAAAAAGTAATCGAAGATGTTAATTAATTGTTAAATAGTTTAAAAAAAGAAGAAAAATGATTTTAGAAGAATAAGAAGTGAATTTGGACACGTGGAAAAATTTTAAGCCTAAAAAAAGTTCATCACTTGTTAGACGTTGATTGGATAATTTGATAATTAAAATTAGTTAACACGTAACTAAAGATGGTATTTAATTGCTAATTAGTTGACGAATTGAAGGAAAAATGATAGAAAAAAGAATCACAAAGTTTGGACACTTAGAAATATTTCTAGGTCCAAAAAACTTCTCATACTTAGAATATTTTTGGGTTTGGTCTTTCAAGGGAAAACCTAAAATTTTTTAGCCTATGAAAGTGGGACCCATGCACTGACTAGGCGTTTAGGCCTTGTTTGTGTTGTCCGCTTACTGGCGCCCTGTGGCTGATGACTCAGCAGTCAATGGTTGACTTTGACCATTGACTACTGACGTGGCTGTCCATTTAGAATTTTTTATTTATATTTTTGAAATTCAATTTTCTTTTTGAATTTCAATTTTTTTTCAAATTTCCACAAATAGACCAATAAACACTTTGACCGACTCTTACTTGAGAATATTGGGTCAAATGTAATTTCTTTCTTCTTCTTCTTTAAGAACAACTTGAAGATTATCAAGAACACCTACAACACCAAGAACACACACTAAATCCATATATATTTAAATCATCTTGAAATTGGATCAAAATTTGTGATTTTTTTGCTTTCAACTAAGATAACAAAACCCACTAATTCATAACCTCCAATTTCTCCTCAATCAAAAGACCCACTTTCAAAATTTGAAAAGTTTAAAAAGCTTGAAACCCTTCAATGGTAACTTAACTTCTACAACTCCAAATTGAACAAAATTTGAATACTAGACTCAAAATACACTACAGAACAAGGATCTAGTGTCAAAAACAACAAATAAAAAAAATCAGATTTTTTTGGACGACTTTGGACTTTTATTTTGCAATCCAAGACTAGATTTGTAAGAACAAATCTAAACCTAGGCTCTGATACCAAATAATAAGATTCCAACTGGGGAAGAAACCAATTGAAATCAAAAAGCGAAATTAAACAACACAAAAGTAAGATACATTAGAAAAAAGTGATGAGAAAGAAGAAAGATAGGCTAATTGATTAAACAATCAACCAAGAAAGAAGAGAAACATGAATTCGAAAAGAAACAACTCAAATTGAAAACCACAAATGAGAAATCTCAAGTGAATTAAAGGTTAAGAAGTCCTAAATCAACAATGAGAATCCACCCATCACTAATCTAGATTAAGCTACACTAAGCTAAGATAACCTAAATGGATTCCACCCTTAAACTACACTCTTGAAAGAGTTTGTTCATTCAAACTTCAAAATCTATATAGTCTAAATCTTCCAAAATAAAAGAAACTACTATTTATACTAATAAAATAAAAAAGACACTTCTTGGACAATTTTACCCTTAATGATGTATGGGCCTTGTTTGTTTGTCTTCTTTTGTGAGTTCTTGAAAATTATGAGATGACCAGTTGCACAAATGACCTCTTTCTTCTTTCTCTTAAATTAGATGGACATTACACACATTGTACTTCTTCATTTTGTGTCCATCAAGCTCCTCTAAAGCTTTACGTGATCCATGCTATCCATTTTATTATCAAACCCTAAACCCTAAGTCCCAAGCCCAAAATACCAAAACCCAAACATTAAACACTAAAGCATTGATATTAAACCTCAAATTCGAAACCCTAAACACTAAAACCTAAAAAATCCGTAAATCTTACCCTTACCTAACCCTAACCCTAACCTTAACCTTAACGTTAACCCTAGCCCTAACCCTAATCCATAAACACAAAACCCCAAGCCCAAAATACAAAAAACCCAAACATTAAACAATAAACCATAAATATTAAACCTCAAATGGTAAACCCTAAACCCTAAAACCTAAAAAAAAAACTACACCTACACCTTAAACCCTAAACCCTAAGTCCAAAATACGAAAAACACAAACATTAAACACTAAACCATAGATTTTAAACCTCAAGTCCCAAACCACAAGCCCTAAAACCTAAAAAAAAACTAAACACTAACCCTAACTCTAAACAATAAACCTGAAACCCCAAGCCCAAAATACAAAAACCCAAACATTAACACTAAACAATATATTTTAAACTAGAAATCCTAAACGCCAAAATCTAAAATCCTAAAAAAAAACTAAACCTTAACTCTAACCCTCGCCCTAACCCTAAACCTAAACAATAAACCCTAAATCCAAAGCGCAAAATACCAAAACCCTAACATTAAACACTAAACCATAGATACTAAACCCCAAATCCTAAACCGCAAATCCTAAAACGTAAAAAAAACTAAACCCTAACCCTAAACCCTAAATTTAAATCCCATGCCAAAAATACCAAAACCCAAATATTAAACACTAAACTGTAGATATTATCCTTGACCCCAAACCCTAAAACCTAAAAACAAATATTAAACCTTCCCTAACCCTAAACCCTAAGCCAAAAATACAAAAACACAAACATTAAACACTAAACCATTGATATTAAACCTCAAATCCTAAACCCTAAACCCAAAAACCTAAAAAACCCTAAGACCTAACCCTAACCCTAACCCTAACCCTATTCCTAAATCCTAAACCCTAAATCCCAAGCCTAAAATACTGAAACCGAATCATTTAACAATGAACGATAGATATTAAACCTCAAAACCTAAACCCTATTAAACACTAAACTATAAATATTGAACCACAAATCCTAAACCAAAACCCTAAAACCTAAAAAAATCGTACACTCTAACTATAACCCTAACCCTAACCTGAACCCTATACCCTATACCTAAACCTTAAACCATAAACCCCATGCAAACAAATACGAAACCCAAACATTAAACACTTGACCATAGATAGTAAACCTCAAATCCTAAACCCCAAACCTAAAAACCTAAAAAACCACTAAACCCTAAACCTAACTGTAACCCTAAACCGGAAACCTAAACCCTAAGCCCAAAATACCAAATACTAACCATTAAACACTAAACCATTCATAATTGACCTCAAATCATAAACCCAAAACCCTAAAACCTAAAAAATACCTAAAATCTAACACTAACCCGAAACCCCAAGCCAAAAATACCAAAACCCAGACATTAAATACTAAACAATAGATATTAAACCTTAAATGCTAAATCCTAAACCTATAACCTAAAAAAACTACACCCTAACCCTAACCCTAACCTTAAACCCTAAAGCCTAAACCCTAAGTCCAAAATACGAAAACCCAAACATTAACCACTAAACCATAGATTATTAACATCAAATCCTAAACCACACACCCTAAAACCAAGGAAAACCCTAAACCCTAACCATAACCCTAACCCTAACCCTAACCCTAAACCCTAAACCCTAAACCCCAACTACAAGATACTAAAGCCCAAATATTAAACACTAAACCATAGATTTTAAACGATAAATCATAAACCCTAAAACGTAAAACCTTAAGAAATGCCTAAACCCTATCCCTAACCCAAACTCGAACCCTAACCCTATCCCTAACTCTAAACCTAAAGCCTAAACCATAAACCCAAAGCCCGAATACCAAACCCATAATATTATACACTAAACCATAGATATTACAACTCAAATCCTTATCCCCAAAATCCTAAACCCTAATCCGAACCCCTAACATTAATCCTAAACCTAAGTTAACCCTAACCCTAACTATCACATCCCGAGAGCACACCCTAGAAGATATGGCACTCTCGGAGTGCAATCGGCGAACTTGACCTCTCGGAGGACTACAAGCCCTTTGACATCATTCATCGCATACATGTATTAAAAGTAGTGCGGAAGTAAAATTTTAGACACGAAATATCTTAAACATCTTTGATATTAAAATCATAGAAACACTAAGTTTCAACATATGCCAATCATAGACTGAATAATACTTGGGACACGGCCCATACAATAAAAATATAGAAATACTTAGTCTATTACAATACTTTAAAATAAAAGACATCTAAAGACGATTATGCCCTCGGGTCAAGTGAGTACATACTTCAACTTTGCTTGAACGATTACTAGATTCCAAGCTTTCCTTCAAGATCCTTCTCACCTTTCACCTACACCTTTAGATATAATAAAATATATGAAATTAGTACAAACACTTGTACTAAGTATGGCTTAATGAATAAAATTATGAAAATGGACATTTATTAGAAACATGCTCTTTTTTATTAAAACATCATATAATAAGAATAAGAACAACATATAACACCTTATAAACACATAATATATCACATAAGCATTTGATCACTTTTTAAGGAACATTACATTAAGCCTTACCAATTTACAGTGAAATACTTTAACATTATAGTGAACCCATTTAGCATGCAACCTTCTTGCTAAAAGCTATCCTAAGACTCACTTAAGTAAGACAAAGAGAGACCGCCCATACACCCTCTCTAAGGACACGTAAATGACCGTTAAGACCACCTATAATGAGATAAAGACACTTACAATACACCAAACACATAAACATGAGATCCTTCTACCAAAGCTGAATCCAAGGTTCACTTGAGTGAGTTGTGAAGTGACCGCCCATACAATCCCTTCGCACACACCTAAGAGATCCTTTAGATTAACTAGGATAGAATCATTATCACTACACATAATAGTATGTATATATATACTTTTATATATATATATATATATATATATATATATATATATATATATATATATATATAACACTCTCCTCCCGAAGGATATCCAAAAGACTTACTTAAGTAATGCAAGAAGAGAACTCTTATACATCCTCTCCAAGATTACCTAAATAATCCTGAAGACTACCTAATTTTAGATCATGTCTACTCATTCAAGTTGCTTTCCCTATCTAGAGTCATTCTTAAGACTTCCCTAGGTAAGATATGAAGTGACCATTCCTATGCCCCCTTCGCACCTTATCTAAGAAACTCTTAAGCTACTCTAGCTAAGTACTTAGTCACTAACATACTTTCCAACTTAAGTCATAATCTTTATTAGTTCATTTAAGAGACATTCATCATATAAGGACATTCAAGTAATGGTATTGGAGAAGACCTAGGGACTCACTCACTAACATCTTCAAAGCCTGTTTTGCAATGTCTAGATAGCGTCTCATACCACCACCTAAACTTCATAGCACTTCTCCAATACAAGTAGGTATCCCATATGATGAGAATATGCAAGAACCGACATAAACCATGGTATCTAAACATGGAATACGAGTTGTAACCTACTCCAATGGAGGGTGTTCTACTTGCCAATGATAGAACTTGGACCCATCCCATGTAAGCACATGGTTAAGTAATATGAAGGGTTTCTTTGTACTCTAGCCTCATGCCTAACTAGAGCTACTCCCCTTAACATACTCACTCGAATCTAGCATTTGTTCTCATATAGTAATTCAATCAAGAAGTACATGAAGAGGTTCCATATCTAGTTCATAACCCAATCACATTATACATTACCAAAGAGGTCCCCTAGGGTTGCCTTACAATGGTTAAGAGGATAGCTCAATGATTTTCCTAACGATGACTTCATACCATTCTAGTCAATCGACCCCTAAGTACATCATTCATATAACATAGATACCATTACGACTTTCCACTTCAAGTATATCTTAACCTTCTTTCTAAAGGTTCCTCATAATGACCTTCTTTAAATAGTTCAAGGTCTCACATACAAGACAAGGGTACATTAATGCTTACCTAGTAAAGACATCACATATTCACATATAATTCATGCATCAAGAAGAGGTACTTAGGTCTACCTAAACAAGAAGATCAATACTTCACCTTATCACATTTAGCATATCTTTCAAGTAGCACATAAGATCAACAAAATCAACTTTAGTTCACCCTATATACTACTATAGATTCACCAACATAACCATCACAAGACTCGTATATCCTATTAGGAAGAATCATGCATCAACTCTAAGACTACACACATAATGGCTTAGTCTTAGTCTAACATTATCACCTAATGTCAATAGAAGAACACATGCTTCCACATTTCTCACAAGTAAATAGATATGATTGTACTTAACATAAATCCACTACAAAATCAATCATAATATGTCAAGTAATGCCGACAAGCCTATGACTATATAATACGTAAAGTAACGGCGAAGAGGCAACATAATTCACAAGTAAAGCATATAGCACAACTACCATAAGTGGACCATACAAATCACAACATAATTCATGACCTAATTTACATCATATAAATAGAATTAGGATAGCGTACCACCTATCCATTCTCACCACTTCAATCCATAGCTAAATTATCCAATAAAATACCAAAAGGCCCTTACCAATGACCATGATCATCAATTAAACACAAAAATCACATTAATCAATGAATCTAAATCAATTAAATATAGATTTATCAATCTAAGACATCCTATACATCATTCTAATACAATTATTACATCATTCAATAACCCAAGAAAAACTACACTAGAATTCATAAGTATTCAGACATGATCATATTACCCATAATATAGCCAATTTAAAGAACATAGGTTTTGCATGGGTTCATGAAGATATTAAGTTAAAATCATCTAATTAACCACAATTCAATAAATTTTCAATGATTCAAAATCTTTAATTTAAGAACCCATGGATAGATTTCAATTTAGAAAACTCATCTTTTGATAAGTCTTTGAAAAACACTTCGAAGCTTGGATCCTTGATGAAAGAAGTTTAAAGGATGAAGAATCATACATTAACTGATGTTAATCCTCGAAAATTGATAGAAATTGATTGATAAATCAACCTTCAAGCTTCAATCTCCCTTCAAGCTTCAATGGAGTTCTAGAGAGCTCTTTAGAGGTTTTTGATTTTGATTTTAGAATAATGAATTCATCTATGTAGTTAGGACTTATAAACCCACTTAAAATACCTATAATACCCTTAAGAAACCGCCCAAATATTTATTTGGACGTTGGGTGAAATTACCATTTCATTCTTGCATTTTAAAGTAAAGTTGCGCAGGTTGCAGACCCAACCTACGCCTCGTAGCCCAACCAACGGACCGTCCTGTTGGTCCATGGTTTGGGTCAGAGGCTGTTCCTTGGATGGACATCCTCCCAACGACTAAGTGTCAGCCTACGCCCTTCACCTATGGGGCGTTGACTTACCTAGTGGTCATGGTTCGCTAACCGTAGGTTGCGCTTGCTTGACAGCTTCTTGCCACAAAGATGGGTCCTTTCTCAAGGACCCTTGGTTGGTCCTTGGGGATATTTTCCTGGATGTTTCCAACTCGAATATGTCCGTATACAAGTTAGGACCTCTCACATCAATTTAATCCAAAACGGACACATAAAACTCAAGGAAACATGCTAAGACACACAACGTCACTTCAAGGCAAACCTTTCAAACATCATGGACGTTCTTGGATGTTTGACTTCCAAACCTCATGAATATTAGAAATAAAATTAATGAAAAATATAAATGATATCCAAGTGATTCAAGATTTGGGTTCCCTTGCCCAAAAATTTCGTATTGATGCATAAGTCATATGTGAGTAAAATATCCAAGAATAATGCCATCTACTTAGATAAAAAATTAAGATCTTGGCATATATACAAGATACATAAGTATTGTACTACATGATCTTAGGAAAGTAAGAATCACTTAACGAACTATGAATGAAGCCCCATGGCTTGTATGTATAAACACATAAGTCTAACATACGTTCAAAAGTAAGTGAACCTAAGATGTATGTAATGAAATGACGAACCCTAGAAGGGTTAAATATGAGTGTAAGATACACTAAAAGGCCAAGTGCATTGGCATATGATGAAATGAACATTCACGTAATAAGAGGTGAGTAACTATGAAAAGCAAAGGTGCCAATAATGAAGAATGTGGTGACAACATGATATGAGGCTAATGAATATAATGAGAGCAATCTCAAATGAGCCTAAATAAATGTTACTAATACGTACTCACCAATGAGAGTGTTAGATAATAAAGAGACCAGTATCTATGAACACTCTAAAGAAAGTATTGAGCTTAATACACTTAATACTAATGATGAAATGAGAAATCATCTAATGAGATACACTATCCTCATACTAGAAGTCAACTTCCGAGACGTATGAGTTCAACGTAATGGAACTTTATACTGAGCACCGATAGGCTAGCTATGAGTGGTGATGCCTTCTTTTGGGAAGGGCGAAGGTTCACGTAACTATCATGAGATGAGACTGTCCGGCTTGCCGGGTATGGGTCTCCATACATCTCCTAGTCTTTGAACCTATACTGCCAAAATAGGGATCTGGCGGGGTTAAATTCTCATGTACGCTAGCATGTTTATTGGGTCACTTTGGCCAGTGATTCCACCTCTTTTTGGTGTGGTGGAGACACTGGATTTCATGATGCTCACATGATCTATGTCGGTTAAAGTTAAAGTTCCCAATGAATGAATGAGGCCAGCCTCAAATAAAATACATAAAGAAATGAATGATACCGAAGGTGTTAGAATAGGATAATCAAGAGGTGAGCTAGATTCAGATAATGACATTAGTTTATTCCTGATCATTGCACAGTAAATCCGATGAAAGTCTTAAACTACACCATAGGTATAGCTGGTGTTCACACTGGCCTATGAATGAAATGAAATGAAGTACGTATGAATGAATGAAGCAGACTCTGTGTTTGCTAATGAAGACTCCCTAGTTGAGGTCCCATATGTTGAGCCCTCATTTTGGAAAATCTTAATGTCAAGTCCATGATTCTAAGGTCTCATGGTATAAGAATGAATGATACGAAAGAAGCTATGTGTTATATGTTATGTGCTATGATATGTGCTATATGATGATGTTATGTGTTGTGTGCAATACAATATTTATAATGATGCATGTTACTCTCATGGCATGACCTTCCTAACCCAATTTGGAATGTTCACTAACTTTCCTAATCTCAATTTGGCAAGTCCACTGACTTGATTTCCAAAAATCATGTTGTTAGAAAAGAGCTATTCTTTCTCATGCATGTCTGTGGTGTGTGCTTGCATATACCCATACTTAGTACAAGTGTGTACTAACCCTATACATCTATACTATTTTAGGTGCAAGCACAGGTGGGCGATAGAGCTACAGGATCATTGTTGCAGCTATCCGGACGTCAGCATTCATCCGAAGTTTGGTAGGTCCTCATGCTTTCGAGGATGTTACTCTTTTACATTCTAGCATAGTTTTTAGAGTTGAGCTAGTGGAGTATGTTCCACTAGCGTTTCTTTCCTGTTTTTATTCAGACTTTGTATTGGTGCCATTTTGGCAATTATACACTTAATACTTATTGAACTACTTCTTTCAGTTGCTTATCTCTTAATGTTAGATGGTTGATGGTGAACAATTATGAAATGATAAGAATGTTTAACAAGTATGTTAAGGAAACAAAAAGTTTCAAATTTTCCGCTAAAATTAACCTAGATGAAGTATGAATGACGTAAGTAGGCTTGTATGCGACCTCTGAGAGGTCAACGACGCCGGTCTCGTCTGGGATCTAGATTTCAGTCGTGACACTTTACTTTCATTGTCCATTTTACTTTAGGGAAACTGTATCCTTAACCGACAATAAGACCATGGGTGCTAAACATGGAATTTGGTGTCATCCCGTCACACCAAAGGAGGGTATCTTACTTGCCAAGGTAAGATATGAGTATCATGCTAGCATATTAGGTGATATCACTTGATAGATCCTATGTGGCAAGCATAGTTTATGGAACTTGGAGGCCATCATGGAAACATCCCTCTATGCCCTTGGGCTATGAGGCTTTCCACCTCATGAGATTTATGGTAGACCTTCCATCCCACATTCGGAAGGGACACACACTCATATATAAGTTCCCTTTATTAAAAAAATCTTTATAATCATATCTTTATAAAACATAGTCTTAGGAGTCATCCTCTCATATGCTTAGCTCATAGGTCATAGATGAGAGTTCATCAACCTAAATCATGTGAGAAATCATTTCACATGGACATATCATATGTATTAGCACTATCTAGTTAAGGATACACTTGAGCAAATCTTTCAAGGCTCCTACATTGACTAGACCATCAATAATGTTTGTGTGTATACTTATATGTGAGCAAGCCTTTCACATTACACATAAATGCCACACGTGGACATAAATCATTTCTTTCATGCATAAGTGTACAAGTGTAACTATATGAACCATGCTTTCATATAAGCACAATTAGACACTAGGCATAATCATACTTCATCATACAACATACTTCACATTATACCATATAAGACATGTTCATAACACACTTTCATGGACTCAAGTTTAGCATGCATAATAGTAGACATTAGTGAATATGAGAACTACCTTTCATTTAGACACCATGACCTATACTACTTGTAAACATGCATGTAGAGTAAGGGTGTGTATACATTGGTCAATATGATCACATAATGGCTATCAACAACATATTGAGGCATCCACCCTCTTAGGACAACAATACACATTCAAGCATAGACCACACAACACTCAATTGTATAGGAGACAAGTCAACTTCATGTTACACTTAAGACTTCTAACTTTTGCTACTCATACATTCACATAAAGGTACATCGGTAAGGGATTATTAACCATTTTAACTCATCAATTGCAGCACCTACACTTTACCATATCACATATATACACATGCTTATACAATAGTCATACAACCTAGCTCACAACTAGAATAGGAAAGTAGGCATAAGCTTCACATAATGTGATCATCATAACCACACACTCATATCTTCATCAATTTTCCTTCAAGGCCATAATCAACACCTATATAGATTTACAAGAAGTAAACACCGCCACCATAAGTGGACCATACCACACAATTCCATACAAGGCTTCATCAACAACACTATAGAGAAGTAAAAGAGAGTAGAGCAATTTTTACCAATCCTTTAGCCTTTGGTCATCATTGACCATTATTACTCATTCATCAAAAATTAAAGTATAGGACAGTAGATAAAGTACCATAATCATATATGAAGTCATGTATAAGCTACTACAAGGTCATGCCACAACTAGTACAACACATTAACATACTAGAAGGTAGAAGGACATAGACCATTAACAAATTTCACTTGCATGGATCATAAATCATATTTCCTAAATATTATCAATCTAGGGAAGTATCTAAATATACACTTAACATAACAAAATCATGCTTAAATCCCTACAAGATCAAGATACCAACATAGACATTAAACTATCAATTCAATCGACAGTGAAAATAGGCAATGCTACTGATTTCCTAAAGCCTTGATCATCAATAATATTTTTTACAATAATGTACATGTTATTCTGTAGCTAAATAGATCATTACTCAAAAAGGAATCATGCTTCATCTAACCTAAAATCGAGATCACATCACAACATAGTATTATCAATAAATAGACTAGAAGAACCTAGATCAATTTATAACAAGCCTTCTTCACTTTGATCAATCAAGATTTATACTTAAAATTCGATCATTATATTAACCTAAGGACGTATCTACAAGCATCCTATCAGAATCAAATTCTAATTTTATGCTTAATCGAGGCAAGGTTACAGTGAAAACATAGAGACATAGGCTAAGCATGTTCAAATAATCTTACATTGATCCTATTGGATCATTCATCAACAATTAAACATCAGTATACTTAAATAACAGTAGATATAAGTAATTAATCGTAAGAGAATCGCAAATCCACCAATAACAAGCCACGATCACAATGCCCATGCAAGGGCTAAATCGAGTTTGGGAAGGGACATGGGTTCATAATGCAATTGGATTAAAATTCACATTAAAACCAATACATTATCACCAATTTATCATGATTTATCCATTATAACGTTTTTATAAAGAACTCATGACTAGATTGAAGAAGAAGAGATTTGATCATGAACCTTCTTTGAAAACTTTGAGATTAACTCTCCAAGTGAAAGGTTACTTAGAGATGAAGGATTACCATACCTTTATCTAGATGAAAACCTCTAAAATTTGATGAATAACCCATGGAAATCCAAGCTCCAATATGTTCTTGAGCTTCACCTTCAATGGAGGTTTATAGGGAGAATATATTTGGAGGGAAAGTCTAATTTGTGTGAATAGGTTTGAGAATGGGTTGATCACGTTTTTTATCACCTATATGCACCCAAAAATAATGAAATAAACCAAGTAGGGTTAGGTTAGGACATGGGGTGAATTTACCATTCACCCCTTTAATGAAACAGTCGCTAGGCAGCAGCTGTAGGCCACCATCGACGGCCTCCATCGACGCCCAATAGGTCCATCGACGGGCGGTCTGTGGCTTCAGTCGGTTGGATCCTGGACTGTTCTTTGGCTAAGACTAGTGTATACTAAGTGTACATCGATGACACCACCATTTACGGTCCGTTTGTCAACAAACGGGGCATCGTTTGGTTCCGTCGATTGACACTCCCAAGACAGTGTCTCAAGTCCTTCTTGTGGGCCCTTTTGCGGGGCCCTTGGGAAGTCGTACACGGGCATTTCCAACTTAAATACAAACGTTAACAAGTTTTATACCTTCCACATCAGTTTAACCCAAAACAAACACTCGCAACACGTCCAAACATGCAAGGCACACTCAAGACACACCTGAACGTCTCAAGGGCTAACTTTCGAACGTCTTGGACGTTTGACCTAAAAAACTCATGAAACTCAATACACTACCTATAAACATAATTTTTAATCATATAAGGACCTCATAAGCTCATAAAATACTCAAAACACATACAAGCATCTAAGGCCCCTTTGGTGACTAGTCGTCGAACGTCTTGGTCGTCCCTTGACGTTTGACTTCCAAATCATCTCAAACTTTACACACTGCATCAATACCATATTATAAACCATTTTAGGACCTTAGACCCTTATGACGAACATGTTAGGCTCTAGACACCCTAACTCATTTTGGGGGTCTTACAGGAACACTGGGAGTAACTTGCTTACCTTCTTTTTCCTCTAGAAGCAATAGTAGGACAATCCCTCACCTTATGTCCATCATTACCACAATCAAAGAAATTCCCGGTACCAATTATACACTCACCATAGTGCTTCGTCCCACAAGTAATACAAGTAGGCTTACCACCGTGAGAACCACTACCTTTCTAAAGTTTGACCTTAGAATCTCTAGGTTCATCTTGAGTTGAGCCCTCTTTTTGATCCTAGGTTGATTTTTCTCACTTGTCCACTCCTCTTTAAGTTTCTTGTGATACTCTTAAGTTTGGACTCCTCTATGGATTGAGCATATACCGTAAGCCTAGATAGACATACTTAAGTACTCCTAGAAGAGAACGCTCATACCCTCTCTTCAAGGTTCCCTAAATAATCGTTAAGACTACCTAAGTTTAGATCATGCCTAAAGGATCAACCAAATTCCCTAACTAGAGTCATTTTCAAGACTTCCATAGATAAGACATGAAGAGATCATCCCTTATGCCCTCTTCATGCTTTAACTAAGGAATCCTTAAGTCACTCTAGATTAGGTACTCATTAATTTACATGCTTTCTAACATAAGTCATTATTTCATTAGTTCATTAAGAGGCATTCATCACATAGAGGACATTCAAGTAATGGTCTTGAAGAAGACCTAGGGACTCTCACTAACATCTTCAAAGCCTATTGTGCAATGTCTAGATAGCGTCCCATACCACCACCTAAACTTTATAGAACTTCTCTAATTCTAATAGGTATCCCACATGATGAGAATAGGCAATAACCGACATAGGCCATAGTAGAAAAACATGAAATCCGGAGTTCTAACCTACTTCGATGAAGGTGTTCTACTTACCAATGGTAGAACCTAGACACATACAATGTAGGCACATGGTTAAGGACTATGGAGGGCTTACATTCTATTCTAGCCTCATACTTTAACTAGAAGTACTTCCCTTACCATACTCACATGTAATAGCCTTTGTTCTCATAGAGTATTTCACATTAAAGGCTCATACAAGAAGATCATAATGACTTTCCTAAGGATTGATATGATGCCTTTCCAGCCAATCAACCTTAAGTCCATCATTCATTACAAGAAGGATACCATTACGAGTTTCTACTTTAAGATTCATAACCTTACCACTAGGTTAAAGGTTTCACAAAAAGAACCATCTTATCATCATTCAAGGTCTCACATATCATTCATTCATACAAGACTAAGAGGCTTTAGCATCCTAAGTCATGACATCACATATTCACATGTCATTCATGCATCAAGAAGAGAAACTTAAGTCTACCTAAACATGACACATCATTACTTCACTTTAGCACATATTACATGTCATTCTAGAAGCACATAGGAATAACCATTATCATCTTTAAGTCACCCTATAAACTACTATATATTCATCAATATTACCATCATAAACTCATATAGTAAAGTAGGAACAATCATGCATCAACTCTAATACTACACACATGAACACATAGTCATAGTCTAACATGATCGCCTAAATAGCATCAATAGAAGAAATACATACTTTCACATTACTTCACATATAGGTAGATATGATCATACTTCACATAATCAACTACACAAATCATCATATTACTTCAAGTAGTTGCCGACAAGGCCGTGATTATCATAATACTTAAAATAACGCCGACAAGGCCACATCAATCACGTAAACCGCCACCATAAGTGGACCATACCAATCACAACATAATTTAAGGGATATAATACTTAAAATAAAGAGAATAAGGCAGTGTACCACCAATCCATTCTCTCAACTTCAATCCATGTTTAAATCATCCAATTCAATACCATAAGGCCCTTACCCATGGCCATGAACATCAATTCAATGCATAAATTATAATACTCAATGAGAAGAGGTTAATTCAAAATAGATTTATCAATATAAACAACCTATACATCAATTGAAAACAATTCTTACATCATTAGATAACCCATAGAAAACTACACCATAATTCGTAAGCATTAAGACAATATTAAGTAACCCATAAAGTAGTCAAAAACTAGGGTTTATCATTTACATGGGTTCAAAAGTTAATTGAGTTAAAATCATCTAATTAACAATAATTCAATCACTATTCAATAATTAAAAACCTTTAATGCAAGAACCCATGGATAGATCATGCAATAGGACAAGTTCATCTTTGAAAAGTTTAGAAAACTTCTTTTAATTTGGGCATCTTGATGAGTAGAGTTTTAAGGATACAAAGTACATACATCAATGATGTTAATACTCCAATTTTATGAAGAATCTTTAGTCAAATCTCCAATCCAAGCTCTTCCTTGAATTTTGGCTTCTATGAAGTTTAAGGAATTTCTAAGGGATTTTGGGATTTTGATTTCGAAGAATGAATTATTCTAAGTATTAAAGACTTATATACATGTCTAAAATACCCAAAAGACCCTTAAGTAACCACCAATCTTCTTATTTGGATGTGGGGTGAATTTACAACTTCACCCCTCAACTTACAGTGAAGCTGCGCAGGAACAACCTCACAGACGGAAGCACCATCGACTCCCCGTCCCTTGACCAACGGACCGTCCTGCTGGTCCGTAGATTAGGACTGAGTTATGTCTTTGGCCTCTCCTTCACCAGGTCTAATTTTCCATCGATGATACCTCACCTACGGGGCGTCGACTGACCCACAGGACGTCGATTGTCATCCGTAGGTGGGCTGTCTTGGACAGTCTTTGCCACAAACATGGGTCCTTCCTCAAGGACCCTTGGTTGGTCCTTGGGGATGTTTTACCGGACGTTTCCAACCCAAACATGATCATATATGATTTTAGGACCTCTCACATGAATTTCACTTAAAACGAACACGTAAAACTCAACGAAATATGCTTAGACACACAAGGTCATTTGAAGTCACACCTTCCGAACGTCGTGGACGTTCATAGACGTTTGAACTCCAAACTTCACGAAACTTGACACACTGACTATATACACCATAATAACTCATTTAAGGACCTTATAACCTCATGAATCACACATAAACACATAGAACCACATATGAGGCAAATAGGTCACTTAGTCGTCGAACGACTTAGTCGTCCCTTGACGTTTGACTTCCAATGCACCTAAACTCTTAGACAATGCCTAAATAACACATTATAGACCATTTTAGTACTTAGACCATCATGAAAAACATGTTAGACTCTAGTTCACCTAAGTCATTTTTGGGATCTTACAACACTAAACCATAAATTTTAAACCTCAAATCTCAAACCACAAACCCTAAAACCTAAAAAACCCTAAACCCTAACTCTAACCTAAACAATAAACCTGAAACCTCAAGCACAAAATACCAATACCCAAACATTAAACACTAAATCATAGATATTAAACCTTAAATCCTAAACCCGAAACCCTAAAACCGAGAAAACAAATAAACCCTAACCTTTACCCTAACCATAAACCTTAAATTCTAAACCCCAAGAAAAGAATACCAAAACCCAAACATTAAACACTAACAGTAGGTATTAAATCTCAAACCCTAAACCCCAAACCCTAAATCCTAAAAAAAAACTAAACCTTCCCTAACACTAACCCTAACCCTCACCCTTAAACCCTTAACCCTAAACCCTAAAACTCAAGTCCAAAATACCAAAATCCAAATATAAACACTAAACCATTAATATTAAACCTAACCCCTAAAACCTAAAAAAACCTAACCCTAAGAGCATTAACCAGCTGAATTTCAGAGGACCCGATTTATTTCTCTGGAACAAAAACCCACTGGACACTTCAATAAAAAGCCTTATTTAAGACCAACATTTAAGGATGAGTTAATAATCTCGTCTCTAAAAGTACATGTATTGGGACGAGATTTTATTCTAGTCCTTAATTCATTATTTTATTGAGAGGGTACTAAATCTGATGTCTAAAGAAATTAATAACTGGTCCTAAATTATAATTTGTGGGTCTTAAAGTGGAGAAAGTGTGGCAAAGGTAATATTAAAATATTGGAATAATAAGAAGTGTTGTTTTGACGAAATCTTAGGGCCAAATTATACTAAAGTATAAATTGTAAAACGAAAACAAAAAACTCTCTCTTGCACGACCCATCATCCCAAACACATATTGCCCTAGCTGCTAGTATCGATCTACAAAGCAATTCCTACAACTCCCAGAGTTTTTATTTGGATCGCAAACAAAAGATACCTTCTCTTTCCTTGCTACTAGTGTCGATCTACACAATAACTTTGGAACTCTCAACACGTTGATTTATGCTTTCTCAAAACAGATAAAAAACACCAGTCATATGTCATCGATGTTCTGCCTTGATCATTCTCTTCTATCTACTCGAATCTCAAGTATGCCTTTCTTGCGCCAAATATTTTTTCTTGAGAAATTGTTGTTTGCTTTGTTTGAGTTACTCTTGTTGTTTTGCACAATCTGACATTTTTCTTTATTTTAAACTTTGAAGTATATTCAAGTTTCTACTGTATTAGGTGTCTAAAGAATCATGGTATAGTTTGATAACCATGTTGTATAGATAATGCATATCGATTTTTAAAAAAACTAATTATTTCTTGTATATAATATTTTTTTATATCTTCAATGCTGAGATTTTGGGACTGAAGTAGCAATACAGTGAATAATTGTATTGTAACGCTAGAGAATACTTTTCATTGTCTGTACAGCTTTTACTTTACATATACATGCAAACTTTTCCTCTTTTCTAAATCATGGGAAGCATTTGCGAGTGTCAAATCTGAATAACAAATAACTAAAATTTTCATAGAAACATAAAGGATGAGTTCATCAAGAGTCCTTGTGGAACTGTTGAATGCTTTAAAATTGTGAATCCCATTGTGTCAGCTAGTTCTCAGATGGTAAATTACAATACACTAAAATTTCAATAAACACAAAATCCATAAGCACAAAAGATAGGATAAACCAGTAGAGAAGTTTGACGTATGGAGTAACATACTTTCCATTCATTCATTTTTTTGTTTTGGAATCGGGTAGGGGGCATTTGCTTATCTAGAGGTCTCGTTTAATATTCTTGGGAATTCC
This sequence comes from Solanum lycopersicoides, assembly GCA_022817965.1. Classification (NCBI taxonomy): domain Eukaryota; kingdom Viridiplantae; phylum Streptophyta; class Magnoliopsida; order Solanales; family Solanaceae; genus Solanum; species Solanum lycopersicoides. The sequence goes on along the minus strand of CM040628.1, from coordinate 44,019,537 downwards.
TCGCACTGTGAGTTAGCTTTTGTAGTTAAATTTGACCAAAGACAATTTCATAAATATACCACACAAGATAACTAGTGGGAAACTCCCCAAACTAAGAAGGTGCATCAGAATTGCTTAGCAATTTCTCTGTTTATAGACCAACAAAATAGTTTTACAGCATCGTAACTACTTCAAAAGTTTAAAATAGAATTTTACACATACATTTTTTTTGTAACAACAACAAGCTCTCAAGATGATCCACTTTATGGTTATTCCTTAAGGTATATCCATTTGTTAATGTTCGCAACTAGTCTTAATTTTATTCAATTAATACAGCCTATATGTTTGAGGGAATATCTGTTATCCTTATTTGTCATTTTATTTAAAAGAAAACCTTCATCAATATTACAATTTTTGGCTTTGATAATTCATTTTGGTAAATAGTTAAGCTACTTCTAGGACAGATTTCAAGAGATTGTTTACTCCCCATAGAAATCAATCCAGACACCATAAAGATTAATCTGCCAGCACATTAGAGGTTTAAATATATATTTTAAATTATAATGAGAAACACTTACACAAAAAAATGTTCTACTTCCAAGAAGAAAATTCCTCATCCAACTCTTCAATAGGGTAACCTCAATATCGAAGGATCCGACATCACCATCTATATAACATATTGATGACCTGAGGTTCCGTGTTAATATAACTTAGATCATAAAGCTTGTGACCCTTGTCATTCTGTCCTGTTCTTATCTACAAAGATTATATCAGAATTTATATTTTTGAGGAAAAGAGACTAAGCTTGTAGACTAAAAGTTAGAGGTTTTATCACCAACCTTTGAGTAAAACCAAAGATTTTTTTAGTAGAAAACTACTATTTTAGATTATCTTTTGTAATAAATACTGCTTGAATTTTTCTTGGGTGTAACTACTTAGTATTATCTAGGGGTAGGCTGGAATTAATCTTGTAAATACTTTTTTATATTCAACATCTTATGGAAAAACTAAACAGGAGGGGCCAAATTTGAATCTTCAATCATGTTAAGAAGTAAGGGAAATCATGATCTCACACACTCTATCAACTAGTTGCCATTTTAGTCGCAATCTACTGTTTAAGATGTCGTGTTTACATTATTTGGCATAGAATGACAAAATTTATGGTGCAAGTGTTAATGTTCCTGAATTTTTCAAACTAAAGTTGTTTACTTTTATAAAAAAAGTTGTTGACAAAGTTCTTTAAGATCATGCAAACTGTTGACATAGTTCTTTACTTTACTTTTTGTTTTTCTTGTTATTCAATATTCTAGTTGAAATCATGAATTAGTTCTTGTTTGCCCTGTTATAATCATAGATTGACTTGGTTTGATTAAGAATATGACACAGAGGGTAGTCAGGGCCATGGAATGACAACGAATCACAAAATCTAGAAGCAGTTTCAGTTGCATTTATTTGCTCAACTTATACGTTTCCTTTAAAGACAGTGGGGGGGTGCGAATTTTTTTGCAGCTCATCGTCTAGATCTTTAGCTTGTCGTCACTGTCATAATTCGTACAACATCTAATTTAATCTAACAAAATTCACACACTCCCAAAGTAAAAAGATACGTGTCATTCGAATTCAAAAGATAAGACTAGTTCAAATTCAGAACTACAAATATCTCATCTGTTATACCTTAGTTGTTGGCATGGTCAGCTATATACTTCATTTTTTCAATCCAGGGAACTCATGTTGAGCTTATTGCTTCAAATATACAGTAGAGAGGAAACATGAATGCTTCAAACCCAGCTAAGTTAAAGATGGTTCATCATATTGGTAGCAAGCCTTTTTGACAAATTATTTATGAAAAAGGTATTATTAAAAAAAAACAATTCCTAAAGGCGTTTCTTCCTCGGCTTAATCAATATCCGTGGTACGTTCAAATCAAAAGAAAACCAAATTCTTCTATGAGGAAATCTAATACTTCAATGATTGTTTGTCTACCTTAGAAGATGAAATGAAAAAAATAATGAAAATGAAAGAATTTTTTGCTGCTCAACAATAACATCTATACCTTAAGATTAGGTTTCAATATACTTATTTAGATAGATAAATTGTGACTTAACTATGGGGTGAAATAATGATCCGTCATTGTTTTAATGACGCAATATTTTTAACATAATGCTTTAATTTCTAAATTTTCCACAGTTGCACAACTTCTTACTTTGTTTCCGATGAGAACTTCTTCCTCCATTTTTTATATTAACTATTGTTGCACAACTCTTCGTCCACTTTTTTTTTTAATTGAATTTTCTGCACAACTCCTCCCTATAGCTTTACTCACTTTATGCACAGCTGGGAAAACCTTTTCTTCTTCTTGTATTAAATTTTCAGCACAACTTCTTTGATTTTTTATTTTAGTCCAATTTTCGTTTCTGCCTCTGTTTGATTTTTAGAAACAGATATTAAATTATTGGTTAATGCATCTCAACCCTTTTTTAATTAACTTTTATTCTAATTTTTGCAGATTTGTTGATGTATCTGGATAATATGCGATAAAAGTTAAACTACTTTTGAGGTGAGTTGTATACCTAATCTAGTGTAAGATTTAAGCGTACTATATATACAAATGGTTACTTATCGTCTTTTCAATATTCTAATGATTTTGAAGGTTGAATTTCAAGTCAAGAAGAAAGATTAGAAGATGCAGAACCTCATGATTATTTTGCTACGGATTTCATGCAAAAATTTATATCATAGTCTAGCTCAAATGTTATGTTAGTTAAGTAACTTTTGTAAGAAAATGTTGAAACCAACACCAGGGATGTGAACTGATTTAATGTGTTTAATCATATCTCTCTTTTTCTAGATACATATATGGTGTTTTGTATCGGCATGTTCGCAACAATTTTATATTTATTGATGAAATGTATAATTTTGTGATATCAAGTTCTAGTATCATTGGTGGTCAATTAGAGACAATCTAATGATTAATCTATTGATAGGTAGTTGTTAGTCTCTAATAATCATCTGGGATGAAGTAATTTCTCGTCTGAAATGATCAATCTAGGACCGGTATTCGCTTGTTTCTAAAGTATATCTAGGACCAAATATTTTCTAGACTCTAAGTATAATCTAGGACCCATAAGTTGTTCGTCGCGAAAAACGTTTAGCGACAAGAAAATAAATACTTCTCGTTAATGTTTAATATCTATTTAGGACGAATTATGTCGTCCCTAAATATTTTATAAGGACTAGTTTTTTTGCTGTCGCTATAGATTTTTAAGGACTAGATATTTAAACCTGTCGTTGTTAATCATTTGCGGTTGAAGCAATTAGGACGGGTTGCGACCAACATTTTGCCGTCACTATTTAGAAATTGCGACCAGATTTCGACTTTTAGCTACCATATTTCCCTTCCTTAGAGGCTGTTTTTCTTCTAGTGGGAACAGAAAAATCTGTAGTGTCAATGTCTTGGTACTCCAATCAAATTCTATCTTCAGTCCAAGAATTTCAAACAATTTTTGTCAAAACAGTACACCATTAGATCAAATGTCTCCTTCTTCCTTCCCCGTGGGAAGCCGGATCCTACAGTACCAATAGAGAAAATTCCTAAATGTTCAACAAAGGCGGTAAAATCATTTACTATGGTTGAACTGGAAGCAATAAAACTTAAATATGATACTACTGGAACCGAAGCTCTTATTATAGGGATGTTGATTGAATGGACGAATTTTGCTTCAAATATTTGATGGCAAACAGTATTACTCTCTTGAAATTTGATGAAGAAACTATCAAAATACTTGGAAAAGGGGACTTCTACTATTGCAGTCCCAAGGAACCTCCTTTGACTTGAAGATGCGCAAAAGTCTCTTCATTTGGGCGTTTGATGAAAAATGCAAATTCGGTGACAGTAAGGAGATTACAACTACTCATGTGCTCCTTGGAGTGTGGGCACAACAAGGATCTCCAGATTATAAAGTATTGGCTGCAATGGTATTCAATGATGGAAAAGCTAAATATTTGAAAAATGTAATTTCAGATCCTGCATTTGTGCATGATTAAGTGGGTGATTTTTCTTTAATGTATTCCTTAATCCTAAACTGAAGTTCCAAATTTGCAATCATATTAGTTATTTATCGCAAAAAATAAGTCCATAATACGAAAACCCAAACATTAAACACTAAACCATAGATTTTAAACCTCAAATCCTAACCACAAACCCTAAAACCTAAAAAAATCTAAACCCTAACCCTAACCCTTACCCTAAACATAACACTAACCCTAACCCTAACCCTACCATAAACTCGAAACCCATAACATAAAATACCAAAACCCAAACATTAAATACTAAACCATAGATTTTAAACCACAAATCCGAAACCCCAAAACCTAAAACATTAAAAAACCATACACCCTTACCCTAACTCGAACCTGAATGCCAACCCTAACATTAACTGTATCCCTAACCCTTACCCTAAACCCTAAACCACAAGCACAAAATAAAAAAAACCAAACATTAAACACTAAACCATAGATATTAAACCCTAAATCCTAAACCGAAACCCTAAAACCTAAAAAAGCACCCTAAATTCTAAACCCCAAGCCAAAAATACCGAAACCAAACATTAAACACTACACCGTAGATTTTAAACCTCAAATTCTAAACAGCAAACCCTAAAGCTAAAAAAAACCTAAACCTTCCCTAACCCTAACCATTCAACCCTCAAATCCTAAACCCCAAACCTAAAATACGAAAACCCAAACATTAAAAACACTAAACAATTGACATTAAACCTCAAATCCTAAACCCTATAACCTAAAAAAAACCTAAACCCTAACCCAAACCCTAGCCTTAAACCCTAAACCCTTAACCCCAAGCCCAAAATACAAAAAATCAAGCATTAAACACTAAACCATAGATATTATACATCAAATCTTAAACCCCAAACCCTAAAACCTAAAAAAAATATAAACCCTAACCCTAACCAAATCCCTAACCATAACCTTTAACCCTAATTCCTAAACCCCAAGCCCTAAATACCAAAACACACATATTTAACGCTAAACCATGGATATTAAACATCAAACTCTAAATCCCAAACCATAAAACCTAAATAAAACATAAACCCTAACCATAACGCTAACTTGTACCCTAAACCCGAACCCCAATCTTGAAATATCAAAACCCAAACATTAAACACTAAACCATTAATATTAAACTTCAAATCCTAAAACCCAAACCCCTAAACACTAACCCTAAACCCTAACAATAACCCTAAACCCTAAACCCTAAACCCTAAACCCTAACAATAACCCTAAACCCTAAACCCTTAACCCTAAACCCAATATCCTAAATTTTATTAAAAAAACTAACCCTAAACCCTAGCGCACGAACCCAAAAACACAAACCCTAAAGGCTGGAGTTTTTGAGAATGCCAAATTCGCCTCTGGTGGAGCAATGCTGGCCACCTGATAAGGATCAATGTTCTCAGCGTTCTAATAATGATCCACAAACAATTGCAATTTCAGAGGAAGAATTGGACTAGGCAAGGAATTTTATGGAGTTGGTGAATTCTTGTTCGCTACATGTTATGAAATCTGCATCTCAAAATCGTTATTCCACTGAAAAATCAGCTAAAATCGTAAGTCAAAATCATGCGAGTGGAGTTCAAATCTCAAGCAAATCGATGGAGGAACATTCGAGAACGAGATCTGATGAAAATCCTAATATGGGGATGTGTTCTTTACACTACTAGAAATTAGGCCAACGACAGTTTCATATGTGTTGCAATAGGATGGAAAATAGTCGCCATAGAGCTATATCAACAGTTTGTGAATCGTCTCATCTACTCACGTTACTGTATCTCTACTGTAACAGTTAATGTAACGGTTCTTGAAAATGTTGCTATAAAAACCTCTATTGCAACACTTTTCCTTCCATCTATAGGCACTATAATATTACAACAATTGTAAATGTTAACAACTGTTGCATTAGGAGTTGTGGTAACTGCTAGATAGCGTTGCAACAGAGTCCATTGTAATAGGTTTTTCATACGCAACTCTTTTTAAAATATTATGGCAACAGTTTTTATTGATATTTCAACAATTTAATTTTCTATTGCAACCAATCTAATTGAATATACATATTTCCCCAACCTGTTTTAATAGTTCATGTTTCTTGAGCATTATATATATTTAAAAGTCAACAATTTATAAAAAAGTTCTCTAAATTAAATCAAATCACGAAAGAAAATGACTAATTATATAGTGGAATTATATATATATATATATATATATATATATATATATATATATATATATAAAATTCAAAATATCCTAGTCACAATGTCCATAAAGGTAAAATATACCAAGACACATGTTTTCAATAGTTTACATTTCAATACCAATAGAAATCAAAACAAAAGACTGTCGCCATGCCGCTTAACAAAAGTTCAAAATGTCAAGAAACAAAAGAATTGAGATAAATTAATAGGTTTCTACAACTTTCAATCAAATATCAAGTAAGGTCTTCATCACTATTTCATAAATAAAAGTTTATTGAGGGACAGAACAAAAGACCAAAGTATACCACAATATCTGGGAAAAACAATTTTCAGGGGAAGGAATTTTAACAACTAAAAAGGAAGGGACAGAACCTTCAAAAATTATTCAAACACCTCCAATATTCACCATGAGTACTAGTAAAAATCTATCCATGAAAGTTATCAAGGTCGACCAAAACTAACAAATGACTAGTCCAAAATAGGTCTTTGTGTGATATTGCTCATCCAATAGACTGAACATTACTCCCTATGCCAATTCTAATATCCGAGCATGAAACATTATTAAAAGTGCATTAAATCATAGCTCATACCAAGCACACAAGTTATAAGTTTCGAAAACATCATACATACTCCAGGCAGGTTTGAGATTCATAGTTTTCAGATTTGCCAAGTCAACAGTGGAAGATTCTTACTTTGAAAGTGGCTCACAAAATTAATCCTCAACTTGAAGGCAGAATCACAAATTCACCAATTAGAAAAACAGGATGAGTTATTTCTCAAGAAACACACAACAATACAAGATTGGAGACATGCACAAGCATCATCGAAGGATACAGATTACAAAGTCGTAGAAACATTCCCACCAAAATTAATTCTTCTCCTTTGTTCAAAAGGGTGAACTTACCAGATCTAGACACATATTTATGTTATAAACAACAAGAAATAACAAAGAAGGAAGCTTGCAAATTATTGACCTTACAAGAAGTTCATGTACTATACTTGGCAATGACATGAGTACATGCATATCTGAAATTATTGACCTTACAATCCACTTAGAAGAATAAGCACAAGATAAAGTGCAGAAGAAACAAGGGCCACTCTGCAGTTGCACAATTGCACTACTATGAAACCAATGGAGAAAATCACAAGTCATGTACTTTAATTTATGCTACACTTGTGCAAACAATACTTATGCTACACTTGTGCTAAAACATTAATATACATGTCATGCAATATTTTCCCAGTTCGACACCAACAAACTTCACACTGGCTACTGAAAATACCAAACATATTAAAATTCGATATAAAACTATACATATGCATGAGAACATTGATACCTTGATTTTAGTCTCCCTTTTAGTAAGAAAATTTGGCAGCACATTCAAACCAAGCTAGCGTTGAAGTTAAGCAGAAGAAAAATAATAAACGTGATACCTTGATTGTTTTTTATAGAAGATGGGCGATTCAACGATTGCATAGCTTCTTGTGGTGACTGAGAACCCAATGATGCAAACATGGCATCATTCAATTGAAGCCCTGGGTACATACTATTAAGTCGTCCAAGAATATCATTTGTAACTTCTTGGTGTATTGTTACTTTTTGTTGTTCTATTTTTTTGCCATCCGTTGATGCATCCTCTCTTCGATTTCCTCCATTTTTTTCCATCCTCTCATCATTAGAAGTAAAACAAGATTCAGAAAGTGCTTTCCTTTTCAAAGTACTTTTGGTAACTCATCGTCCATACAATCTCAGGCTCCCTGGTGTGCATTTACCATGACTGCTGTAAAAGCATCAAATGATTGATCGTCATCTTCATTCTGTTGACTTTGCAGTTTCTCCATTTCAGCCTGCAAATCAAATTCCAATCAATAAAATTAAGTATTTAAGAGAAAATAATGTATCTTAACAACCTTATAACCAAGTAAAAGTCATAAAATTTTACTAATTGTATCTTCGTTGGAGTCCTTGTATACTCGACCAGATTTTCTTGATCTTGTAGCCACAAATAGTTCTTCAGATGACAGCTCATTGGGGCTTTCCTTCTCTTTTTCCTAATAACATAAAATTGGTATTCAAGATCTTTTATGGCAACAAGTTCATATTTAAAATGGTTAACAAAGAACATACCAAATTATTGCGTATCACAACAAAACTTGTTTTACCAGCAGTATATGAATTCATCCACTATTTTCGATTCTAGGTAATTGTTTCACTCATTTCCTGTAAATAAACGAGTCTGTAAATTCTACTCAATTAAAAAATGAATCAAAAATAGAAAAATGAATCAATCAGAATATAAAATATAAATCTAACCTTGAATTTTTCAGAGGCCCAATATTTGAGAAAATCCTTAAAATTAGATTCTGAACATCTTTGTGCTTATTTACCATTTAAAGATCATCATTATCATATGCTTTATAACGTTTCTGATTCAAGTCATTCTTATATTTTCTTTGATCACTTTTAATTCCATCCAAAGCCCATTTTCTTGCACTATCACAAATATCATATTTCTCCTACAATTTGTTCTTTATATTAGTAAAAAGTATGAAATATTTATAACTGATATTTGAAATGCAGGAACTCAAACTTTGGAATAATCCCACAAATCATCTTTTGTGTCCATATTCTTCCAATTATGAATATTTAGAGGACAAAGGATCGCATTCCTTGTCAAGGTTCCAAGAAAACTCCCCAACTCTGTTACAACGACATTAGTAGGACCAATGGGTTGAGTGTACCTATTCAACACGACTAACTTAAGCTCTCTTCGCCCATGTACACTTCAATTACCGTAATACCTCTTTTCTTTTTTTGAGTCACAGGGCCTACAATAATACGAAGCAAAGTTAAACAACATATCAACAATGTTAACTGATTTCACAATTCTAATACATTTAAATATTCATAAGTGAATTTATATGGTTTTACCTAGTTCTCCTGATATGTCATTTTCTTCTGAATTCTGTGTCATTTTCGGAGCCATAGAATTAAGTGTTCTAGCTTGCACAAATTGTTTTCCTTTTCCTTTTTTGTTTTGTTTTAAGTCTGCTCCTTCCTCATGACTATCGAATATGTCAATATGATATATATGAATAAGAAGTAGTTCTTATTAAGCACAATATATGGTACTTTACATGTGCATCATATACAATAAGAAGGCTAAGATTTTATACAATACAATATGCACAATAACAAGCTTCAATTTTTAATCAAATTAGGTTGAGTTTGTCATGATTTATCTTGTCTGATTACTCTAACAAGGGACAACTCTTATCTATTACCAACAACTTTAAAAATGCAATCAATTTTAAAAGTTATCATAACTAAGATGAGCTTAAAGCAACTTATGGTCTGCCATCAATTTTAAATGTTTTGTTACATTTTAAACTTTGCACTAACACAAAAGAAATTTATTTGGAAGATAGTTAAGAAACACAAACCTTTCTATTGTCCTAGTCCGTTAGTAGTGTTGTTGAGACTCTCTTCAATGATTTACTAGCTAGCGTGTAAATAGAAAGTGAATTACTTGTACAATTGAAACAAATGAGAATATAATTTTAAGAAAAATGAATAAAAGAAACATGTATTTCTAAGGAAAGGACATTTATCACTCACTAAAAATAACATAAACGATGATAAATATATTTAAAAGACATTCAAAAGTGATTTATTTAATCATCCGCATCCTCCAATCCTAATCAGTATCATCAAAGTAATCCTCCTCTTTCGACGTTCCCATAGTTGTATCCTCTTAAACTTGAGCATCAGATGGCATATCAACAACATCAACATGAATATCGTCTCTTGACCATCTCATGTCAACATCGAATAATCTATCTGAGGGACCAATGTCTTCACTTAGCTCTCTAAAAATGTATCTCCAATATTAGGACAATTTTCTTCCTCCAAGTCATACATATCAATAGACACTTTATTCCTTGAATAATAAACCTTCTTCCGATTGGATCCGATACATAAAATACATGATGCACTTGACACACCAACACAAAAGGGTCATCCGTACTTCGTGATTTGTTGAAGTACACACGAGTTAACCCATAATCATCTATTTCATTATGAAACCAATCACATCTATATAGTACAACACTATAACAATTGTACTAATCAACCTCAATGATATCTTGAATAGCCCCATAATATATAACCTCTCCATCAATGGGATTCTGATCTCGAGCACTAGCAAAACTATCTGTTGTCGCTCATAAAGTCACCCCACAATTTTGAGACTTGTGTGAGAATTCACGTTTTAATGTATGAAATCGGTATCCATTAATGAAATATGTAGTATATCTTTTGGTTGTTACCCTATTAGACCCTTTAGCTTGCCATCTTAGCTGATTAGGCACTTCAACATTTTTAACTTTCCCTTTGAACCATTTGCCAAATTCCAGACTATGACTCTTTGCTCTTGTCCATGCATTAGATCTAATATTACTATCAATTAACATCTTATACTCCCTGCAAGTATGAGTAATTCAAGTTTGACTATTAGGCCTTTATAATTGAAGTTTTAAGTTCCTTATTATAATTGATAAATGAAGTTTAAATTACATACAATTACTATGTTTTTATCTTACTTGATAAAATCTTCCACTTGTTCATCACTAGTATTGAAGAGAACATATTGATGTACTTCACTAGATAAATGTAGATCCATGGTAGAAGTCTTCCCTTTTTCTTCTTCCCATTTCCAAGTGGATGCCCAAGCTTAGGAAACAAAAGGGATACATCATATCCCTCTTTTTCAACATCCTCATCATCCTCAGTTTGGTACCTACTGAATGGTGTCTTCACTCCATAATGTAGGTATCTCGAAACAAAGATCAATAACTCTTCAACATCAAACACATCTTTATACAACCTACTAGATAACGTCGATTACGAACAACACCCTTGACCTTACACATTTTTCTCTCACTGGAATACATCCACCGAAGGTGAATTGAACCACCCAATATAATTTCATCAACCAAATGAAAGACAAATGTTCCATTATATCAAAAAAAGACGGAGGAAATTTTTTTCAACCTGACATACAATTTCTTTGATTTCAATCTGCATTGGCTCAAGATCTGGTCGCCTTATAACCTTACTGCATATAGCTTTAAAGAAGTACCCCAACCTAATCAAGGCTAATGAAACATTCTTCGGCAATCCTTTTCGAACCGCTATTTGGATCAAGTAATGTATTATAAAATAAGCATCATGGATTTTGTACCCTGATATTTTAATCTCATCCACATCCACACGATCTGATATGTCTGAGGAAAATCCTTTTGGTATTTTACATTTTTTAAGACAGTGCAGAATAATCATTTTTCATCTTGTTTCTTGGTAAAAGAAGATTTAGCTAAATGAGTTTTTTCATTTTTATCATCTTTCCTTGGATGAAACTCCTTTCGTATCCCCATTTCTTCCAAGTCATAGCTAGAATTAATGTAATCTTTTGACTTTTCGGGGATATCTAATAAAGTCCCAAGAAAATTATTACATATATTTTTTCAATATGCATCACATCAAGATTGTGCCTCAACTTATTATGTTTCCAATCTGGTAATTAAAAAAAGATGGATCTTTTCGTCCATGGACCCTCATTATTTCGACTTATTTTCTTGGTGGCCTTCCCAAAAACATTATTGAAATCATGTAACTTTTCAAACACTTCTATGCCCGACAAGGATATAGGTGCAGGTCTAAGATCATCCTCTCAATTAAAAGATTTTTTTCTCTTCTAAATGGATGATCAGGATGCAGAAAAGTCGGATGACCTAAGTAACACATTTTACGACTATGTTTGAGATATTGTGTCACGACCGGAGTTTAGACCCCAGACGAGACCGGCGTCGTTGACCTCTCAGAGGTCGCAGACAAGCCTACTTACGTCATTCTTACTTTACATAGGTTAATTTTAGCGAAAAATTTGAAACGTTTTTCTAAACATTACTTACTAAACATTTCTAATACATTCGTAATTCGTTCAACATCAACCATCTAGTCATTAAGAGATAATCAAATGAAAGAAATAAATCAATAACATAATTGTATAATTGCCAAAATGGCACCCATACATAGTCCGAATAAAATAAGAAAGAAACGCTAGTGGAACATGCTCCACTAGCTCAACTCCTAAACTAAGCTAGAACATAAATAGTAGCATCCTCGAAAGCATGAGGACCTACCAAAAACCGGATAAATGCTGGACGTCCGGACAACTGCAGCGATGATCCTGTAGCTCTACCGTCCACCTGTGCCTGCACCTAAAATAGTAGAGTTTGTATAGGGTTAGTACACACTTGTACTAAGTATGGGTATATGCAAGCACACACCAAGGACATGCATGAGAAAGAATAGCTCTTTCCTAACAACATGATTTTTGGAAGTCAAGTCAGTGGACTTGCCAAATTGAGATTAGGAAAGTTTCCAAATTTGGATTAGGAAAGTCAATGAACTTTCCAAATTTGGATTAGCAAAGTCAGTAAGCTTCCCAGATTTGGAATAGAAAAGTTATGCCATGAGAGAAACATGCATCATTATAATTATCGTATTGCACACAACACATAACATCTCCATATAGCATATATCATAGCACATAACACATAACACATAACTTCTTTCATATCATTCATTCATATGCCATGAGACCTTGGAATCATGGACTTGACACTAAGACTTTCCAAAATGAGGGCTCAACATATGGGACCTCAACTAGGGAGTCTTCATTAGCAAACACAGAGTCTGCTTCGTTCATTTATACGTACTCCAGTTAATTTCATTCATAGACCAGTGTAAACACCAGTTATACCTAGGATGTAGTTTAAGACTTTCATTAGGTTCGTTGTGCAATGACCAAGAATGACCTAATGTCATTACTTAAATCTAACTCACCTTTTGATTATCCTATCCTAACACCTTTGGTATCATTCATTTCATTATGTGCATCATTTGAGGCTGGCCTCATTCATTCATTGGGAACTTTAACTTTAACCGACATAGATCATGTGAGCATCATGAAATCCAGTGTCTCCCTCACACCGAAAAGATGTGGAATCACCGGCCAAAGTGACCCAAAAACATGCTAGCGTACATGGGAATTTAACCCCGCCAGATCCCTATATTGGCAGTATAGGTTCGAAGACTAGGAGATATAAGGAGACCCATACCCGGCAAGCCGGACAGTCTCATCTCATGAGAAATACGTGAACCTCCGCCCTTCCCGAAAGAAGGCATCACCGCTCATAGCTAGTCTATCGGTGCTTAGTATAAAGTTCCATTACATTCATCTCATACGTCATGGAAGCTGGCTTCTAGTATGAGGACATCATAGCTCATTAGATGATTTCTCATCTCATCATTCGTATTGAGTGTGTTAAGCTCAATACTCTCATTAGAGTGTTCATAGAGACTGGTCTCTTCATTATCTTACACTCTCATAGGTGAGTACGTATTGGTAACATTTACTTAGGCTCATTTGAGATTGCTCTCATCATTTACATTAGCCTCATATCATGTTGTCACCACATTCATCATCATTAGCACCTTTGCTTTTCATACTTATTCACCTCTTATTACGTAAATGTTCATTTCATCATATGCCAATGCACTTGGCCATTTGGTGTGTTTCACACCCTTACTTAACCCTTATAGGGTGTCATCATTTCGTTTCTCATTTCATCATTTCATTGTTCATTTCATCATTTCATTGTTCATTTCGTCATTTCATTGTTCATTTCATCATATCATTGTTCAGTTCATCATATCATTGTTCATTTCATCATTTCATTGTTCATTTCATCATATCATTGTTCATTTCATCATATCATTGTTCATTTCATAATTTCATTGTTCATTTCATCATATGCCAATGCACTTGGGCATTTAGTGTATTTACACTCATACTTAACGCTTCTAGATTTCATCATTTCATTACATACATCTTAGGATCACTTACTTTTAAACGTATGTTAGACTTATGTGTCCATACATACAAGCCATGAGGCTTCATTCATATACGTCTAAGTGATTCATATCTTCCTAAGATTTTGTCATACAAGACTTATGCATCTTGTATGTATGCCAAGATCTCGATTTCGATCTAATAGGTGGCATTATTCTTGAACATCTAATTCACGTATGACTTATGTATCAATACGGAATTTGGGCAAGGGAATCCTATTTCGAATCCTGTGGACAACACTTAATCTTATTTTAAACTTGATAATTACATTTTTCAGATTTGGGAGACCCTAGTTCGATTCTCATCAACCCCATAATATTTCCTTTCTTTTTCTCCTCTCTTTTTTTCGTTTAAGTTAATGAGGTTGTGGGTTCAATCCCCCACAAGCTCATTATTTTTATTTTAATTTATCTCTTAACTTTCTCACCTATCCAAGAGGTTGTGGGTTCAATCCCCACTCTCCACATTTATTTTCTCCTTTATTTTTCTCCTAACTCTCTCATCCATTCAAGAGGTTGGGGGTTCAATCCCCACTCTCCTCATTTATTTTTCTCCTTTATTTTTCTCCTAACTTTCTCATCCATTCAAGAGGTTGGGGGTTCAATCCCCTCTCTCCTCATTTATTTTCTCCTTTATTTCACTGATTTTTAACATGGTGAGGTCACGGGTTCGATCCTCAATTACCTCACTTATTTTTCTTCATTTTTCATAGCTTATTAAAGAACTTTACTTGGCTGAAATTAACCAACAATGTGCTGGAAATTTGAGATACATTTTTCAGCTTCTTTTCATCAACATTTAGAGTTAATTCTTAGGGCATTTCGTGAATCATTTAGCTAATAGTTTTTCACTCAAATCAGCCACTTTATACTTCATATGAACATCACGATTAATACAAGTTTGTGCACGTGAAATACTACCATAAAACAAGTCATTTTCATACTTCAATTCGTGTTCAAAGTCACAACTACACATTGCACACACATAAACACATATTTCGGAAAGCATAGGTTATCATTTGTACGATTCCAAATACACATTCATGAACATATTCATCACGAAAAAACACATTACATGCCTAATATCTACCAGCAGACATACCAACCTACAACCATCAATAGGAGCTAGTGACAGGGACATGAAACGGGGAAACAATCCTAGTTTTCGGATTAGAATCGACTGAATCCTAGGGGTCTCTTGGGAAAGGGACAAAGAGTAAGAAAACCCATACCTGTTCTTGGTGTTGTTCAACACACAAAGTTGCTGCCCAGAATCACCACCAACCCAACGTCCAACACAGAAATTCCCACCTTACCCGTCGAGAATGTCACGTTTTGCTTTACTTTTATGGATTGTTTTTGTCGTTTGAATTATTATGAGTTCTTCAAGTGTTTTGTTGTTATTTCTAATTTTTGTTGCTTCTTTGTTAACAGAAAAACGTGAAAAAAAAACAAAATGGGAGAAGTGGATGAAACGTGAAAAAGAGAGAGAGGTTCCTTAGGATTAGGACTCTAGTTGAGACTTAGTCAAAATAAGACATGTTAATTAATAAATAATTAATAATAAAAATCTGATTTTCCTTTTTCTTAAATCAGCAAATAATTATTAATTAATTAAATTAATTTATCAATTTAAATAAAATAAGTTAAATCATTGCTTCCACCTAGGTTCGAACCCGGGTGGAGCAAGACTCCACTCCTAGAGCTCAAATTCGGCTCTCTCTCCCAAAATTGCCCCTCCATATTATTAAATAATTAAAAATATATATATTTAGGGTAATTATGATATTACCCTTAGCCTGGTAAAAGACCATTTTACCCCTAGACCCTCAAAACCTAAAATTCCTTCTTTTTAAGTCCGGTAAAAACTCCTTCGAGTAAATCTTTGTATTCGAGAGCCCTACATGGTTGGTCTCAACATTTCCTAGCTCAACTAACTCCCAAAGTTAGTTGGCTTGGCTATACCAAGGGTTCCGAGGTCTGGTTCTACGCGCATCAATCTGTGTGAACCCTGGTCTAATCGTAGGCATTCTTGGCACATTAAGCATTACTTAGTATTTTTTTTTAGGGTTGTTACATTATCCCCCCCCTTAGGAACATTCATCCCCGAAGGACACTACACATCATTTTAAATAAAGAGGGCAATTTTCGAAGATATCTAAACATACTTGAGACTTTACTCTTTGTGAATTTGTGTTTCTCACTTACTCTGGATAATGCATATTACACAATCTTATCTGAATCTTCATATTTGAGATTGAGGAACTTCCTTCTCAATCGCACTTAACTTGATGCACCTCACAACTCATGCAACACAAAAATCATGTCCACGCTATACAAAACATCAACATGACATGCAAGCATGAATTCATTTTAACTCTAACTTATTTGGAAAGTTAACCTTACTACCCTGTTTCGATAGACTATGGTAGTCTAGCATTTCTGAAGTAATCCATACCTGATCCATCTTCTTGAGCTAGTAAGCAGCAAACTTATCCTTCTCCTCTTCATCCATACTCATAGCAGGCTTTAGAACCTACCATGCACTCAACTTCATGCGAACAACCACTCTTATCAAACGTCTTTCGTTCAAGCAGGCATTTCTATCACTGCCCCTTCTTGGGAAGGCCAGATCTTGAGTCTAGCACCTTAGACCACTTGGTCATCCTAATTCTTGTGTGTATTCTTCTAAGCGCGCACACAAGAACGAAGTTAGATATTTAAAATGACACAAAGTGTCAAGGCTCTAGATAGCACGATAAAGAGTAGAAAAAGGGAAATTTTCCTACGCATCATACAGTCTCTAATCCAGGATAGTGGTGCACTTCACTACCATGACTTAGAAACTAATCAATGTGGTTGATGTGAACTTATTATTTTCGGAATTTAACCTAGTGCTCTGATACCAACTTTGTCACGACCGGAGTTTAGACCCCAGACGAGACCGGCGTCGTTGACCTCTCAGAGGTCGCAGACAAGCCTACTTACGTCATTCTTACTTTACATAGGTTAATTTTAGCGGAAAATTTGAAACTTTTTGTTTCTAAACATTACTTACTAAACATTTCTAATACATTCGTAATTCGTTCAACATCAACCATCTAGTCATTAAGAGATAATCAAATGAAAGAAATAGTTCAATAACATAATTGTATAATTGCCAAAATGGCACCCATACATAGTCTGAATAAAATAAGAAAGAAACGCTAGTGGAACATGCTCCACTAGCTCAACTCCTACACTAAGCTAGAACATAAACAGTAGCATCCTCGAAAGCATGAGGACCTACCAAAACCGGATGAATGCTGGACGTCCGGATAACTGCAGCGATGATCCTGTAGCTCTACCGTCCACGTGTGCCTGCACCTAAAATAGTAGAGTTTGTATAGGGTTAGTACACACTTGTACTAAGTATGGGTATATGCAAGCACACACCAAGGACATGCATGAGAAAGAATAGCTCTTTCCTAACAACATGATTTTTGGAAGTCAAGTCAGTGGACTTGCCAAATTGAGATTAGGAAAGTTTCCAAATTTGGATTAGGAAAGTCAATGACTTTCCAAATTTGGATTAGGAAAGTCAGTAAGCTTTCCAGATTTGGAATAGAAAAGTTATGCCATGAGAGTAACATGCATCATTATAATTATCGTATTGCACACAACACATAACATCTCCATATAGCATATATCATAGCACATAACACATACACATACTTCTTTCATATCATTCATTCATATGCCATGAGACCTTGGAATCATGGACTTGACATTAAGACTTTCCAAAATGAGGGCTCAACATATGGGACCTCAACTAGGGAGTCTTCATTAGCAAACACAGAGTCTGCTTCGTTCATTCATACGTACTCCAGTTCATTTCATTCATAGACCAGTGTAAACACCAGTTATACCTAGGATGTAGTTTAAGACTTTCATTAGGTTCGTTGTGCAATGACCAAGAATGACCTAATGTCATTACTTAAATCTAACTCACCTTTTGATTATCCTATCCTAACACCTTTGGTATCATTCATTTCATTATGTGCATCATTTGAGGCTGGCCTCATTCATTCATTGGGAACTTTAACTTTAACCGACATAGATCATGTGAGCATCATGAAATCCAGTGTCTCCCCCACACCGAAAAGAGGTGGAATCACCGGCCAAAGTGACCCAAAAACATGCTAGCGTACATGGGAATTTAACCCCGCCAGATCCCTATATTGGCAGTATAGGTTCGAAGACTAGGAGATATAAGGAGACCCATACCCGGCAAGCCGGACAGTCTCATCTCATGAGAGTTACGTGAACCTCCGCCCTTCCCGAAAGAAGGCATCACCGCTCATAGCTAGTCTATCGGTGCTTAGTATAAAGTTCCATTACATTCATCTCATACGTCATGGAAGCTGGCTTCTAGTATGAGGACATCATAGCTCATTAGATGATTTCTCATCTCATCATTCGTATTGAGTGTGTTAAGCTCAATACTCTCATTAGAGTGTTCATAGAGACTGGTCTCTTCATTATCTTACACTCTCATAGGTGAGTACGTATTGGTAACATTTACTTAGGCTCATTTGAGATTGCTCTCATCATTTACATTAGCCTCATATCATGTTGTCACCACATTCATAATCATTAGCACCTTTGCTTTTCATACTTATTCACTTCTTATTACGTAAATGTTCATTTCATCATATGCCAATGCACTTGGCCATTTGGTGTGTTTCACACCCTTACTTAACCCTTATAGGGTGTCATCATTTCATTTCTCATTTCATCATTTCATTGTTCATTTCATCATTTCATTGTTCATTTCGTCATTTCATTGTTCATTTCATCATATCATTGTTCATTTCATCATTCATTGTTCATTTCATCATTTCATTGTTCATTTCATCATATCATTGTTCATTTCATCATATCATTGTTCATTTCATCATTTCATTGTTCATTTCATCATATGCCAATGCACTTGGCCATTTAGTGTATTTACACTCATACTTAACCCTTCTAGGGTTTCATCATTTCATTACATACATCTTAGGATCACTTACTTTTAAACGTATGTTAGACTTATGTGTCCATACATACAAGCCATGAGGCTTCATTCATATACGTCTAAGTGATTCATATCTTCCTAAGATTATGTCATACAAGACTTATGCATCTTGTATGTATGCCAAGATCTCGATTTCGATCTAATAGGTGGCATTATTCTTGAACATTAATTCACGTATGACTTATGTATCAATACGGAATTTGGGCAAGGGAATCCTATTTCGAATCCTGTGGACAACACTTAATCTTATTTTAAACTTGATAATTACATTTTTCAGATTTGGGAGACCCTAGTTCGATTCATCAACCCCATAATATTTCCTTTCTTTTTCTCCTCTCTTTTTTCGTTTAAGTTAAGGAGGTTGTGGGTTCAATCCCCCACAAGCTCATTATTTTTATTTTAATTTATCTCTTAACTTTCTCACCTATCCAAGAGGTTGGGTTCAATCCCCACTCTCCACATTTATTTTCTCCTTTATTTTTCTCCTAACTCTCTCATCCATTCAAGAGGTTGGGGGTTCAATCCCCACTCTCCTCATTTATTTTCTCCTTTATTTTTCTCCTAACTTTCTCATCCATTCAAGAGGTTGGGGTTCAATCCCCTCTCTCCTCATTTATTTTCTCCTTTATTTCACTGATTTTTAACATGGTGAGGTCACGGGTTCGATCCTCAATTACCTCACTTATTTTTCTTCATTTTTCATAGCTTATTAAAGAACTTTACTTGGCTGAAATTAACCAACAATGTGCTGGAAATTTGAGATATATTTTTCAGCTTCTTTTCATCAACATTTAGAGTTAATTCTTAGGGCATTTCGTGAATCATTTAGCTAATAGTTTTTCACTCAAATCAGCCACTTTATACTTCATATGAACATCACGATTAATACAAGTTTGTGCACGTGAAATACTACCATAAAACAAGTCATTTTCATACTTCAATCCGTGTTCAAAGTCACAACTACACATTGCACACACATAAACACATATTTCGGAAAGCATAGGTTATCATTTGTACGATTCCAAATACACATTCATGAACATATTCATCACGAAAAAACACATTACATGCCTAATATCTACCAGCAGACATACCAACCTACAACCATCAATAGGAGCTAGTGACAGGGACATGAAACGGGGAAACAATCCTAGTTTTCGATTAGAATCGACTGAATCCTAGAGGATCGAACCCGTGACCTCACCATGTTAAAAATCAGTGAAATAAGGAGAAAATAAATGAGGAGAGAGGGATTGAACCCCAACTCTTGAATGGATGAGAAAGTTAGGAGAAAAATAAAGGAGAAAAATAAATGAGGAGAGTGGGGATTGAACCCCCAACCTCTTGAATATGAGAGAGTTAGGAGAAAAATAAAGGAGAAAATAAATGTGGGAGTGGGATTGAACCCACAACCTCCTTGGATAGGTGAGAAAGTTAAGAGATAAATTAAAATAAAAATAATGAGCTTGTGGGGATTGAACCCACAACCTCATTAACTTAACGAAAAAAAGAGAGGAGAAAAAGAAAGGAAATATTATGGGGTTGATGAGAATCGACTAGGTCTCCCAAATCTGAAAAATGTAAATTACAAGTTTAAAATAAGATTAAGTGTTGTCCACAGGATTCGAAATAGGATTCCTTGCCCAAATTCCGTATTGATACCTAAGTCATACGTGAATTAGATTGTTCAAAATAAATCACCTATTAGATCCAAATCGAGATCTTGGCTACATACAAATGCATAAGTTTGTTTCTGATACAATCTTAGGAAGATATGAATCACTTAGACGTATATGAATGAACCTCATGTGCTTGTATTGTGACACATAAGTCTAACATACGTTTAAAAGTAAGTGATCCTAAGATGTATGTAATGAAATGATGAAATCTAGAAGCGTTAAGTATGAGTGTAAATACACTAAATGCCCAGTGCATTGGATAGATGAAATGAACAATGAAATTATGAAATGAACAATGATATGATGAATGAAAATGATATGATGAACATGAACAATTGAAATGATGAACATGAACATGATATGAAATGAACTGAACAAGATATGATTGAAATGAACAATGAAAATGACAAATGAACAATGAAATGATGAAATGAACAATGAAATGATGAATGAAAACGAAATGAACACCCTAT
>CM040628.1:43967816-43997133 GCA_022817965.1 Solanum lycopersicoides | reverse complement strand
TTACTCTGGTCCCTTTCCCAAGAGACCCCTGATCCTCAATTACCTCACTTATTTTTCTTCATTTTTCATAGCTTATTAAAGAACTTTACTTGGCTGAAATTAACCACAATGTGGCTGGAAATTTGAGATACATTTTTCAGCTTTTTCATCAACATTTAGAGTTAATTCTTGGGCATTTCGTGAATCATTTAGCTAATAGTTTTCACTCAAATCAGCCACTTTATACTTCATATGAACATCACGATTAATACAAGTTTGTGCACGTGAAATACAACCATAAAACAAGTCATTTTCATACTTCAATCCGTGTTCAAAGTCACAACTACACATTGCACACACATAAACACATATTTCGGAAAGCATAGGTTATCATTTGTACGATTCCAAATACACATTCATGAACATATTCATCACGAAAAAACACATTACATGCCTAATATCTACCAGCAGACATACCAACCTACAACCATCAATAGGAGCTAGTGA
Source organism: Solanum lycopersicoides (assembly GCA_022817965.1). Lineage (NCBI taxonomy): Eukaryota > Viridiplantae > Streptophyta > Magnoliopsida > Solanales > Solanaceae > Solanum > Solanum lycopersicoides. Next base: position 43,996,647 of record CM040628.1, on the reverse strand, counting down.
CAGGGACATGAAACGGGGAAACAATCCTAGTTTTCGGATTAGAATCGACTGAATCCTAGGGGTCTCTTGGGAAAGGGACAAGAGTAAGAAAACCCATACCTGTCTTGGTGTTGTTCAACACACAAAGTTGCTGCCCAGAATCACCACCAACCCAACGTCCAACACAGAAATTCCCACCTTACCCGTCGAGAATGTCACGTTTTGCTTTACTTTTATGGATTGTTTTTGTCGTTTGAATATTTATGAGTTCTTCAAGTGTTTTGTTGTTATTTCTAATTTTTGTTGCTTCTTGTTAACAAAAAACGTAAAAAAAAACAAAATGGAGAAGTGGATGAAACGTGAAAAAGAGAGAGAGTTCCTTAGGATTAGGACTCTAGTTGAGACTTAGTCAAAATAAGACATGTTAATTAATAAATAATTAATAATAAAAATCTGATTTTCCTTTTTCTTAAATCAGCAAATAATTATTAATTAATTAAATTAATTTATCAATTTAAATAAAAATAAGTTAAATCATTGCTTCCACCTAGGTTCGAACCCGGGTGGAGCAAGACTCCACTCCTAGAGCTCAAATTCGCTCTCTCTCCCAAAATTCTCCATATTATTAAATAATTAAAAATATATATATTTAGGGTAATTATGATATTACCCTTAGCCTGGTAAAAGACCATTTTACCCCTAGACCTCAAAACTAAAATTCCTTCTTTTTAAGTCCGGTAAAAACTCCTTCGAGTAAATCTTTGTATTCGAGAGCCCTACATGGTTGGTCCAACTTTCCTAGCTCAACTAACTCCCAAAGTTAGTTGGCTTGGCTATACCAAGGGTTCGAGGTCTGGTTCTACGCGCATCAATCTGTGAACCCTGGTCTAATCGTAGGCATTCTTGGCACATTAAGCATTACTTAGCATATCTATTTTTTTTAGGGTTGTACATTATCCCCCCTTAGGAACATTCATCCCGAAGGACACTACACATCATTTTAAATAAAGAGGGCAATTTTCGAAGATATCTAAACATACTTGAGACTTTACTCTTGTGAATTTGTGTTTCACTTACTCTGGATAATGCATATTACACAATCTTATCTGAATCTTCATATTTGAGATTGAGGAACTTCCTTCTCAATCGCACTTAACTTGATGCACCTCACAACTCATGCAACACAAAAATCATGTCCACGCTATACAAAACATCAACATGACATGCAAGCATGAATTCATTTTAACTCTAACTTATTTGGAAAGTTAACCTTACTACCCTGTTTCGATAGACTATGGTAGTCTAGCATTTCTGAAGTAATCCATACCTGATCCATCTTCTTGAGCTAGTAAGCAGCAAACTTATCCTTCTCCTCTTCATCAATACTCATAGCAGGCTTTAGAACCTACCATGCACTCACCTTCATGCGAACAACCACTCTTATCAAACGTCTTTCGTTCACGCAGGCATTTCTATCACTGCCCCTTCTTGGGAAGGCCAGATCTTGAGTCTAGCACCTTAGACCACTTGGTCATCCTAATTCTTGTGTGTATTCTTCTAAGCGCGCACACAAGAACGAAGTTAGATATTTAAAATGACACAAAGTGTCAAAGCTCTAGATAGCATGATAAAGAGTAGAAAAAGGGAAATTTTCCTACGCATCATACAGTCTCTAATCCAGGATAGTGGTGCACTTCACTACCATGACTTAGAAACTAATCAATGTGGTTGATGTGAACTTATTATTTTCGTAATTTAACCTTGTGCTCTGATACCAACTTTGTCACGACCGGAGTTTAGACCCCAGACGAGACCGGCGTCGTTGACCTCTCAGAGGTCGCAGACAAGCCTACTTACGTCATTCTTACTTTACATAGGTTAATTTTAGCGGAAAATTTGAAACTTTTTGTTTCTAAACATTACTTACTAAACATTTCTAATACATTCATAATTCGTTCAACATCAACCATCTAGTCATTAAGAGATAATCAAATGAAAGAAATAGTTCAATAACATAATTGTATAATTGCCAAAATGGCACCCATACATAGTCCGAATAAAATAAGAAAGAAACGCTAGTGGAACATGCTCCACTAGCTCAACTCCTAAACTAAGCTAGAACATAAACAGTAGCATCCTCGAAAGCATGAGGACCTACCAAAAACCGGATGAATGCTGGACGTCCGGACAACTGCAGCGATGATCCTGTAGCTCTACCGTCCACCTGTGCCTGCACCTAAAATAGTAGAGTTTGTATAGGGTTAGTACACACTTGTACTAAGTATGGGTATATGCAAGCACACACCAAGGACATGCATGAGAAAGAATAGCTCTTTCCTAACAACATGATTTTTGGAAGTCAAGTCAGTGGACTTGCCAAATTGATATTAGGAAAGTTTCCAAATTTGGATTAGGAAAGTCAATGAACTTTCCAAATTTGGATTAAGAAAGTCAGTAAGCTTTCCAGATTTGGAATAGAAAAGTTATGCCATGAGAGTAACATGCATCATTATAATTATCGTATTGCACACAACACATAACATCTCCATATAGCATATATCATAGCACATAACAAATAACACATAGCTTCTTTCATATCATTCATTCATATGCCATGAGACCTTGGAATCATGGACTTGACATTAAGACTTTCCAAAATGAGGGCTCAACATATGGGACCTCAACTAGGGTGTCTTCATTAGCAAACACAGAGTCTGCTTCGTTCATTTATACGTACTCCAGTTCATTTCATTCATAGACCAGTGTAAGCACCAGTTATACCTAGGATGTAGTTTAAGACTTTCATTAGGTTCGTTGTGCAATGACCAAGAATTACCTAATGTCATTACTTAAATCTAACTCACCTTTTGATTATCCTATCCTAACACCTTTGGTATCATTCATTTCATTATGTGCATCATTTGAGGCTGGCCTCATTCATTCATTGGGAACTTTAACTTTAACCGACATAGATCATGTGAGCATCATGAAATCCAGTGTCTCCCCCACACCGAAAAGAGGTGGAATCACCGGCCAAAGTGACCCAAAAACATGCTAGCGTACATGGGAATTTAACCCCGCCAGATCCCTATATTGGCAGTATAGGTTCGAAGACTAGGAGATATAAGGAGACCCATACCCGGCAAGCCAGACAGTCTCATCTCATGAGAGTTACGTGAACCTCCGCCCTTCCCGAAAGAAGGCATCACCGCTCATAGCTAGTCTATCGGTGCTTAGTATAAAGTTCCATTACATTCATCTCATATGTCATGGAAGCTGGCTTCTAGTATGAGGACATCATAGATCATTAGATGATTTCTCATCTCATCATTCGTATTGAGTGTGTTAAGCTCAATACTCTCATTAGAGTGTTCATATAGACTGGTCTCTTCATTATCTTACACTCTCATAGGTGAGTACGTATTGGTAACATTTACTTAGGCTCATTTGAGATTGCTCTCATCATTTACATTAGCCTCATATCATGTTGTCACCACATTCATAATCATTAGCACCTTTGCTTTTCATACTTATTCACCTCTTATTACGTAAATGTTCATTTCATCATATGCCAATGCACTTGGCCATTTGGTGTGTTTCACACCCTTACTTAACCCTTATAGGGTGTCATCATTTCATTTCTCATTTCATCATTTCATTGTTCATTTCATCATTTCATTGTTTATTTCGTCATTTCATTGTTCATTTCATCATATCATTGTTCATTTCATCATTTCATTGTTCATTTCATCATTTCGTTGTTCATTTCATCATATCATTGTTCATTTCATCATATCATTGTTCATTTCATCATTTCATTGTTCATTTCATCATATGCCAATGCACTTGGCCATTTAGTGTATTTACACTCATACTTAACCCTTCTAGGGTTTCATCATTTCATTACATACATCTTAGGATCACTTACTTTTAAACGTATGTTAGACTTATGTGTCCATACATACAAGCCATGAGGCTTCATTCATATACGTCTAAGTGATTCATATCTTCCTAAGATTATGTCATACAAGACTTATGCATCTTGTATGTATGCCAAGATCTCGATTTCGATCTAATAGGTGGCATTATTCTTGAACATCTAATTCACGTATGACTTAGGTATCAATACGGAATTTGGGCAAGGGAATCCTATTTCGAATCCTGTGGACAACACTTAATCTTATTTTAAACTTGATAATTACATTTTTCAGATTTGGGAGATCCTAGTTCGATTCTCATCAACCCCATAATATTTCCTTTCTTTTTCTCCTCTCTTTTTTTCGTTTAAGTTAATGAGGTTGTGGGTTCAATCCCCCACAAGCTCATTATTTTTATTTTAATTTATCTCTTAACTTTCTCACCTATCCAAGAGGTTGTGGGTTCAATCCCCACTCTCCACATTTATTTTATCCTTTATTTTTCTCCTAACTCTCTCATCCATTCAAGAGGTTGGGGGTTCAATCCCCACTCTCCTCATTTATTTTTCTCCTTTATTTTTCTCCTAACTTTCTCATCCATTCAAGAGGTTGGGGGTTCAATCCCCTCTCTCCTCATTTATTTTTCTCCTTTATTTCACTGATTTTTAACATGGTGAGGTCACGGGTTCGATCCTCAATTACCTCACTTATTTTTCTTCATTTTTCATAGCTTATTAAAGAACTTTACTTGGCTGAAATTAACCAACAATGTGCTGGAAATTTGAGATACATTTTTCAGCTTTTTTTCATCAACATTTAGAGTTAATTCTTAGGGCATTTCGTGAATCATTTAGCTAATAGTTTTTCACTCAAATCAGCCACTTTATACTTCATATGAACATCACGATTAATACAAGTTTGTGCACGTGAAATACTACCATAAAACAAGTCATTTTCATACTTCAATTCGTGTTCAAAGTCACAACTACACATTGCACACACATAAACACATATTTCGGAAAGCATAGGTTATCATTTGTACGATTCCAAATACACATTCATGAACATATTCATCACGAAAAAACACATTACATGCCTAATATCTACCAGCAGACATACCAACCTACAACCATCAGTAGGAGCTAGTGACAGGGACATGAAACGGGGAAACAATCCTAGTTTTCGGATTAGAATCGACTGAATCCTAGGGGTCTCTTGGGAAAGGGACCAAGAGTAAGAAAATCCATACCTGTTCTTGGTGTTGTTCAACACACAAAGTTGCTGCCCAGAATCACCACCAACCCAACGTCCAACACAGAAATTCCCACCTTACCCGTCGAGAATGTCACGTTTTGCTTTACTTTTATGGATTGTTTTTGTCGTTTGAATTCTTATGAGTTCTTCAAGTGTTTTGTTGTTATTTCTAATTTTAGTTGCTGCTTTGTTAACAGAAAAACGTGGAAAAAAAACAAAATGGGAGAAGTGGATGAAAAGTGAAAGAAAGAGAGAGGTTCCTTAGGATTAGGACTCTAGTTGAGACTTAGTCAAAATAAGACATGTTAATTAATAAATAATTAATAACAAAAAACTAATTTTCCTTTTCTTAAATCAGCTAATAATTATTAATTAATTAAATTAATTTATCAATTTAAATAAAAATAAGTCAAATCATTGCTTCCACCTAGGTTCGAACCCGGGTGGAGCAAGACTCCACTCCTAGAGCTCAAATTCGGCTCTCTCTCCCAAAATTGCCCCTCCATATTATTAAATAATTAAAAATATATATATTTAGGTAATTATGATATTACCCTTAGCCTGGTAAAAGACCATTTTACCCCTAGACCCTCAAAACCTAAAATTCCTTCTTTTTAAGTCCGGTAAAAACTCCTTCGAGTAAATCTTTGTATTCGAGAGCCCTACATGGTTGGTCCCAACATTTCCTAGCTCAACTAACTCCCAAAGTTAGTTGGCTTGGCTATACCAAGGGTTCCGAGGTCTGGTTCTACGCGCATCAATCTGTGTGAACCCTGGTCTAATCGTAGGCATTCTTGTCACATTAAGCATTACTTAGCATATCTATTTTTTTTTAGGGTTGTTACATATTGAGAGCATGTGTCGTTGTTACACGTGGGGCATGCTAATTTACCCTTAGTACTCCATCCATAAAGTATTGATGTCACTGGAAAATAACTAATTTTCCACATTAAAGCTGCACACATTTGAAATGTTTAATTTGTATAAGCATCATATGTTTCTATCCCGAATTCCCATAGTTCCTTCAATTCAACAATTAATTGTTTTAGATACACAACTATATATTGTCCAGGACATGATGGCACTGGAATGATCATCGACAACATCATATACTCTGGCTTCATGCAAATCCATGGTGATAAATTATAGTTCATTAACATAAAAGGCTAGGTACTATGGGAAATGCTCATGGTTCGAAATGGATTGAAATCATCACTTGAAAGGCCCAATCGAACATTATGAGGATAATTTGAGAAGTTTGGATGCATAGAATCAAAATCCTTTGAAGCTTCTCAATCAGCAGGATGCCTTAAATTCCGATCATTAGGTCGTTCAGAATCATGCCATCTCATTGCAACAGCTGTTTCACGACATATGAACATTCTCTAAAGCCTAGGCTTTAAAGGAAAGTACCATAAATTCATTGCTGGTATTTTAGAGCTTGTATTAGTCGTGTCATCACCCTCATTTGACCATCTAGAACATCCACACATAGAGTAATTATCTTTCTCCACATTTTCATTCAAAAATAACATGCAATCGTTAGGTCATGCATGCATTTTGTCATAGTCGAGACCTAAATCATTTATATTTTTTAGCTTTATTGAAAGACTCAAGCAATTGAGCAAAGGGAAATTCTTCTTTTAACAAGTCTAACAGATCAGTAAAAGCCACATCACTCAACCCATGTAGGGATTTAAGAAAGTATAACTGAATGATGAAACTCAGCTTACTAAAGTTCTCACGGCCTTGATATAACTCTTTTTTTCCTTCATCTAGTAATTTAAGAAATCTCTTTGCATCTTCAGAATCTCCTTCTCCATGACTTGTTTTACCCTCTATATTTCAAAATGTATCATGAACTATTCCATCAATATCATCATGGTTGCGTGAAGGTGGTGTATTTCGTGAGGAAACTCTCTCCTCGTGAAAAATCCATTTGTTGTATCCATCCACAAATCCATTTACAATCAAGTGATCCTCTATCACATTTCAGTAATGCCAATAACGATTGATGCATTTTTTGCAAAGACGTACTATTTCATTTCCTTTAGAAGCACCTTGAAATGACTTATCAAGAAAATCCTTCACTCCACTAATATATTTATCACTGCATCGTCTCAGACTCATCCAACTTCTGTCTAAATTATCCATTTATATCTACGCGACACAAAAAGATAAAATGAATCAAATTTATGATAAACTATGAAATATAAAGATAATAATGTTTTGAAAAAAGTATCCGTACTGTTTTTATTTTTTACAAAAAAAATCAAGGCAAATAGTCCTTAAAAGTGATAAAACAGAATTTTAACGCAAATAATATTCATCTAGAATTTTAGGATGTTTCAGATTTTTATGTCCAAAAGTGTAACACCAACCAGCAGTGAATTTCAGTTTTTTTTTCATTTTCATGCTTATGTATCGCTTGTTTCCTGTTTTCTAATGTAATTCTCTAACAATAATGAAACCAAAATTTCTCACTTCCTAGCTAATCAAGCGAAAGGTGAAATCAAAGAAGACATCATCAATCAGGGAAAAAAATACATCAAATACACTAACTACACCTCAACAATTAAAGGAAAAAGAAGAGATTTCAGAAGAAAACCTCAAGAGCTCAAACATGAAGATTTCTCAAATTTCAAAGATGTGAGAACAGAACCTTCAGTTGTTGAAGAAAAAAACATGAAGATTTCTCAAATTTCACAAGCACACCTTCAGCCCTCCATTTCCTCCGATTGCACAACAATTTCTAGAGAGAATTGTAGCCAAACTCAGTGCCTATCTCTATAATTATGCAGTTCTGATAATTGAATAAAATACCCAAATAACATATGTATACACAAAAAAGAACAATACACACAAAGCAGTCATTTCTGAAAACTGTTACCAATATGTCTCTGTTAAATCACTGGTTAATTATTCAAATCCAAATTAAAATACAATAGAGACATCACCAGTTTTCTAAAATTGCAATTTTTATTGTGAAGAATTCATCTATATTCCATGATGTCAAGCAGAAAGAGAAGCATCAGTTATGAAGGAGGCTTATATATTTTCATCGACTGAATGATTGCTCAGAAAAGTTCAACTTTAAATCCAATAATTTAAAGGCCCAAATTCCTCATTAGTTCTGTAATAGAGAAAATCTAAACATAGTTATACTAGACTTGCATGTTAATACAGAATGTTGAATTGATAGCAAGAAAAAACTAAATTGTGTCAAAACTACTCTATCCAAATTTGTAGAAAAGGGATCATGAATCATCTGATTCCAGCAAAACATGGGCCTCTTCAAGAATGTACTCAAATAAACTACTAATATAATTATTCATCATCCGATACATGCGATGAACTATAAAATGCACCTTGACTATGATACACAAATTCCTGTTGAATTTATTTCATTCTCATCCAAAAGAACAAATTTTGGGCAGTTAGCAAAGGACAGAGCATTAAGCTCTTATATAACTTTAATAAGCTTCATATTCTTACAGCATCAGATAAGAAATAATGGCCAAAAATAACAAGGTGTATGACCAAGTACCGACAGTAAATATAATGATCCATCCACGTAAAACTTTTGCACAGTGTATAACAATGTCAGGTGGCAAAACATTTTGCACAGAAATCCAACAACAAATGGGATATCATTCAATAGTTATCGATTTATCCAAGCCATGTAGGTTTGGCTCAGGACATGTGTTAATAAAATTCACTACACTAGTACAAATGGTAGACTTTTGATACGATAAATGATATGGATTGCACTAAGAACCTCTAATATTCAAATCTTGGATCCACCTTTGTTAACAGATTGGCCAAACAGTAAATCGTTATCCAAAACACAGTTATAACATACACATAGGCATCCAAAAACTTATGAATCAATATTGTCAAATGAAAAAACTTATAAATCAATATTTTCATATGCAAATACGATTGAAGAAAAAAAATGGTTTAATTTTGCCCTAAAATTACAGACAAGAAGAACTTACCATAAGATTCAAATCGCTGCACATTTTGAACCAGTAGATTAATTTAGTACCAACCAATAGCAAATTTTAGTTTATCCTATTTTCATGTAAATTTATCTCTAGTTTCATGTTGCTCTAACTTAAATCTTCAACAATAATGAAAGTGAATTTTTGATATCCTACTCAAGTGAGAGGTGAAATCAGTGAAGACATCATCAATACAAGGGTATTCAAACCCAATTAAATAACTCATGGACGAGAAATATAACATTAATAGCAAGTTAAATAGGTCTAGAGCAGTCAATTTCACTACAACTCCAACAAAACATTAAACCCACAATAGCTAGAACTTAATGAAAAAGAACCCACAAATAGAGAATACACCAAATACACTAACAACACACACCTATTTTATTTTTTCAATTTCTTTGGCTTTATCAATTTCTTCATTTTCTTTTGTTATTCTTATCATAGCTGTTAAACTATCTTCTAATTTTGCTGTTTCTTTTTCTAACATTAAATATAATTTATCTTCTATTCTTTTATATCTTCTTCCTAAGTTTGAAAATACTATTTTTATTATTAATCCTTCTTGATTTTCATAAGTTTTTTCGTCTACTGCAAATTCTTCTTTATTCATTATTTTTATTATTATAGTATATATCATGTTGTAATTTATATTCTAGGCAATTTATTTGTATTTCTAACTTAAATAAAACTCTTCTTTGTATTGTTATTACTTTACTACTTACTCCTGCAAATATATTATCTTCTATCATTTGTTTTTTAAATTCATATTCATATCTTTTTTCATTTATTTTGTCTATCAGTTGTTGTTTATATATTTCTTTGTCCATATTGTTTTTTCAAATAACAAATATATTTATATTCTGTTTTAGAGATTATATCTATCAACAAATTTTCTTTAGTAATATCTTTTTTAGTAATCTTTAATAATTCATATTTTGTATATAAATTTTTTAATTTTTTCTGTATCTTTTGTATTTTTCTTTTAATACTTGATTTATCTGTATTGTTCTTCATGGTTTAAGAAAATATTTTTTCATAATATTCTTTTTTAAGTAGATTTAATCTTTGTATTTCTTTAGCATTGGTTTCTATATATTCCAAATATTCTTCTTCTCTACAATATATATATCTATTTACATTTTCAATTAATAATTTTTCTTCTAGATCTATCTTTTCTTTAGTTTCTTTCATATATTAAATTTTACATTTACAATTGAGGTAATTAAAACTGACAAAAATATGGTTGCAGATTACCTATCAAGACAAAGGTACACAAACTGAACAAGAAAAAGAGATGATGGAAGGGATACTCAAATCCATTACTACACTTTGTAATAAAGTGGACAGTATGGACAAAGAGATACAAAAGCTAAAGACTAATGAAGTTAATCTGAAGTCTAAAGCTAAAGATAGTAGTCAGCAGCATGACTATAAAAATGCGGAGCTATGTCGATCGGAAGACAATAAAATTCCAGAGCTAGTAGGAGACGTTGGGAAACTCCGAAAAACCCAAAATAATTTATCTAACATTGCAAGTACAAGTGCAGGTACAGTTGGACAACCTACAAAATCACAATACAAAAATACCAATTTAAATACTATGTTTACAAACCCATTTACTCCAAAAATACAAAGACCAGTTATGACACCACCCCAAGTAAATACCTATGCAGCAAGCCTACACCAAGATAAAAAGATATACAACCATTTGTCCCAAACCTACATACAAAATATATATAAAATCCAAACATTCTTAAACCAAAATCCAAGATCAGTTACAACCACAGACCTAAACCAAGACTATATAACCCAAAAATTACAAGGATATAATAAACTCATTGCCCAGCCAAAAACCAATTCAAATCTAGTTAAAACATGTTACCACTATGGCTTACTTAGTACTGTATATACATACGATGGAGAAGAGTTACAAGGAATACCAGAAATACATAAGGCATTTTTAACCTATAAAAGAATTACAAAAGGAGATTTATTTTTCATAAAATTCTACACAGCACCAGCAGAGATATTACATGATGAGATAAAACCAGTGATCCAAGTTGTGAAGCTAGGATTGACAAGAACTATGTTAATACCAGAAGATATATCAATACAACCAGAAATACCTATAATAGAAATACCAGATTTCTACGCAAATAAAAGAATTATTGGAATCTCTACTATTATCCAAGAATTAGCAGACAATTATTTAAATGGTAATGCTATATGGAGCTATTATGCTAGAGAACAAGTAATGATTTATTCAAATTCAAGGACTGTAAGAGAAGCAGATATGACAGAAGTACAACAATGGATATTATCACCTCAAAAGTTCAAACTTGTAGATCCTTTAGTTATAACCTCAAAGATTGAAGAAGAGAACCTTCAACAGTTAAAGAAGAAAACCTCAATTTCCTTAGATTTTACAAGAAAACATACACCCCTCCATTTCATTAGATTTCACAAGTGGTTTTAACAGAGAAACATGTTCAGATTCGAAGAAAATGGATTTATGCTTACCCTAAAATCACAGAAATGAAGAACTCACCATAAGATTAATATCCCTGCCAAGCTCCACAACTTCTATCTTCCATCGTTTTGCTTCTGTAAGATCCACAAATGGATGAAAAATTAGGTCAAAGAGAAGAAGAGAGCTTAGAAAATATTTTTGTGTTGTTCTTGCCGAAGAGAGGGAAATGAGCAAATGTTTGGCTCGTTTCTATTGATAAAGTGAAAAGTAATTTTTCTTTACAAACTTAATTAAAAATAAAATAAAATGAAAACTTTTGGCGGGTCAGGGAAAATAATAGAGGGAAATTATGGAGGGATTTAATATATAACTGATCAAATAGAAAAATATTCGGATTAAATATTTCAATAGATGACTTTATGGCAAGGATTACCGTAACTGTTGCAATATGTAGGTCTATTGCGACGGTGTTCACACAATGGAAACGAATTTATTACTTACTCGTAGCAATTATATCCAATCCTTTTGGCAACAACTAAAACCGTTGCAATAGACCCTCTATAGTAACGGTGTCTTAAGTGTTGCTAAAAAATCCGTTGCCGTAGGCCTAATTTCTATTAGTGTTTGAATCGTGAATCTGCAGATCGGCGAGTAGGTAAATCGTTTGAGTCACGACTGGAAGATCGAGCAGTTTCTGCTAAGGTTCTAGTGGTCATGGCGAACAAAAGACAGAAAAATCGAATAAAAAATAGGGTGTAATTGTCGATCTGCAAAGTGTGAAAGGCGGCGCCGGAGCTCCGATCACCATTGGGGACGATGGGTGTCAAGGAAACGTTTCATGTATTGAACGTATTACTCCCCCTGAAAGATTTGATAATCCTGATCCTATTCATCAAGATAACACAAATTTGAAAGTTCAAGAAATTCAAAAAAGGGATAAGAACATTGTTGAGGAGGCTGGTGATTCAATGTTGGAGATTCGTATAAGATCTTTGACCTAAGACAAAGAACATAATCAATCAAGAACAGTCACAATATTTTGAAAAATTCTAGGTGCAGGGGAGATGAGTCAGTATAAGGGAGATAGCCAACATCTTGAGCATATTCTTGGTGATGGATCAAGTAGTCTTCCAAGCCAAGGTAATGCACCTGCACGTATGAATGTTGAAAGATTGAATGCAGGGGAGACAAGTCACAGTAAGGGTGTCAGACAACAGCTTGAGCAGGTTTTTGGTGATAGATCTTCACGCCATGAAAATGTACCTGTACATAAGATGAATGGAGGATTGATTGCAGCTGTTGCTGATAGGGCTGGTTTGCGTCAAGGCCATTTTACTGCAGGTACACATACTAGTAATACCAATAATGCATCACCTAGAATTGTTGAGAATGTTACTGTAGTAGTTGTGAATATTCTAATACCCATAATGCACTAGTTAAGAATGTTGTTTTATTAGCGGTGAACACTGCTTCAGTTTGAAATATTGATAATGTTGGTAAGTTTGGTAGTGGGAATAGGGGACCTGGTGGTGCAGGAGATGTGATTCAAAAAATTCCAACTCACCAGCAGCCTTTTCCACGTATTTCAAACAACTTTTTGAACTATAACAATCAAGCTAAATCTAATGTGGAAGGGCAACAAGATGTTCAAAATAAGGAGCAACAAACCAAGTCTGATAGGAATGGACCAGCCACTTATACTGTGATTCAATCCTATGCAGCCAGGCTTCATTTTAATATAGCCAAAACTGTTGCGCCTATAACATTTGAGAATCCTAAATTCACTACTAAATAGGGTCGACCAACAGTTATTTTTAAGGGAGAAGATTTTTTAGTCAAGTGGATTGATAGATGCAAATATACTCTTATTGGAAAGTTTAGTAATTCTATGACTAAAGTCGAGTTCATTCGACAAAGTTTTATAAACCAAATTCAACTTTCCGTAGGAGTTAAGATTGCATATTTTAATGCTAACATGTATACATTGATTTGGATAATGAGCTTGATTTTGTAACTATTTGGACTAAACAAAGAATGAAAATTGAGGGGCAGACCATGAGAGTTCAAGCATGGACTCCTACATTTAAACCTATTGAGGAAATACCTATTGTCCCTATTTGGATTTCATTACCGGGATTACCTTGGCATTGTTACTATAAGGAATTCTGACTGCTATGTTGAACCCTGTTTGAAAGGTTTTGTGTTTGGATAATGCTACTAACAATAAAACAAGGGGTAGAATTCCAAGAGTTAAAATTCAATTAGATCTTACAAAAGATAGGCCTAAACATGTATGGCTTGGGTATGATGAGGAGGATCTGAACAAAGGTAAATCGCAACGTATTGAGTATGAAAATGTGGCGGCATATTGTCCTTATTGTAAACACCAAGGCCACATGATCAGTGAGTGCACATTCAAGGTAAGGGATGAGGAATTTCATCAACGGAAAAATACGGAAGAAGGAAAGAAGAGCAAGGTTAATGCAGAAAAGAAGATGCAACAAAATCCCAGCAATGGTGTTGTGACTTTGCAGCAGCCTACTCAGCCTGCAAATAGCACACCTTCACTATATCATGTACAATAAATAAGAGATCAAGGTGGTGAAAAGTGGCAAATACAAAAAACAAAAGTTCATAACAATCACAACAAGCTCCAAAGACTGTTCAGCAAACTAGAGATATGCAGCAGGCTGCAAATGTGCAGGATTTACAGTAGCCAGTTCAAACATGTATGACAATTAACGTTCCTACTTCTAATGATTTTATTGAATTGTATAAGGAGGAAAAGGTTGCAAGTACTGTAGTTTAACTTGGTAAAAGTAATTCTGCAGCAAAGGATCATCATGCAACTCAGAAGTTACAACCCATATGCCATGCAGGCCATGCAAAGCTAACAATAGGTAAAACTTAAAATTTAGCCGATGTATCAGGCCAAGCTAAAAACAGTAGCAATATATCTATGGAAAAGATTCAGTAAAAAAGGAAGGGATAACATTAAGAAGAAACAAAAGAAGGAAAAGGCAAGAACTACTCATCAAAAGCAACAACAGACTAATTAGGAGGTGGATTAATATAGACATATAGCTTCCGAGGATGAGTATGATGAATATACTAGATTTTTGGGCCGCAATAAAGAAAAAGAGGAAGTTAAATCCACCTTTCATACTGAATATGAATACAAAATACAAGATATTACGAACAAACAAGGGTTATCACCAAGAGGAAGGAAGAAAACAATACATAATACAAGTTCCGGGAACATTGGAATGACACATACTAGAGCTAGAAGTAGAGTTCATTAAGAATATTGTAGTGTTAAATTTAAGGTTATTATTATGTTTACAGGTTGTTTAAGACTTTTCATGTAAAGGGGAGAGTCTCCCTTGTTTATGCATTCTTAGTAAACTATGTATTAAGGAGGAGTCCTCCGTAGGTGTTTATTTTCTTTTGAATACAACATGATGTAATGGGTTGAGTTGACTAACCTTAGTAGGATTAGTCAATTCATAAGCCACCTTAGGATCGGAGGTAAGGTTTATGCCTCCCTCTATGTACTTTTGATTTTTAAAAAATGATAAGGCCTGGGGGTGTTGCTCAACCCCCGACCCACCACAAGGGTCGTTCTAATAAATAAATAAAAAAACCCTAAATCCAAAATACCAAATAATAAATATTAAACACTAAACCATACATATTTAACCTCAATTCCTAAACCCTAAAAACCCCTAAACCCTAACCCTAACCCTAACCTTAAAAACTAAACCCTAAACCCCAAATCTAAAATACCAAAACCGAAACATTAACACTAACAATATATATTAAACCTCAAATACTAAACTCCAAACCTTAGAACCTAAAAAATATAAACCCTAACCCTAACCCTAAACCCTACACCCCAAGCCCAAAATACCAAAACCTAAACATTAAACACTAAACCATAGATATTAACCTCGAATGCTAAACCCTACACCCTAAAAGCTATAAAAAATCTAAACCTTAACCCTAACCCAAACCCAAACCCAAACCTAAAACCCTAGATGAAGTATCCAAGATACCAGAATTATATAAGGCGTTTTTACAATACAAGAGAATAACTAAAGGAACTCTATTTTATATAAAGTTCTATTCAGCTACAGCAGAAATATTATATGATGAGATCAAACCTACGATACAAGCTATAAAGATCGGATTAACAAGGGAAATGATAATCCCTGAAAAGGTAGATACACAAGAAGAAATACCAAAGGTAGATATTCCAGAATTTTATGCAAACAAGCGAACTATTGGAATAGCTACTATATTAAGTGAAATAACAAACAACTATTTGAATGAAAATGCAATCTGGAGCTACTATAACAGAGACCAGACAATTATATACTCCAACTGCAGAGAAATCCGAGCAGCAGATATGAAAGACTTAAGACAATGGATATTAAGCCTATTAAAACCAGAGCAAACACCTACAACAAGAGCAATCAGGAAAAATTTTATTTCTCCTAATTTAATGACAAGATATTGTAAAATAATAGGACAAAAATATCCCGATCATCTATGTTCATAATGCGAAGGAGAAGATAATTATATTCCGGATGTACAGCTGGAATAATTATGTAAAAAGTTGTGTCGGCCATAAGTAAAAGTAAAAGGCCATTATTATTAAAGTATTTTGTTGTTTTGTGTCGGCCAAAGATAAGAAGGCCATATGTAAAAAGTTGTGTCGGCCATAAGTAAAAGTAAAAGGCCATTATTATTAAAGTATTTTGTTGTTTTGCGTCGGCCGAATGTTATAAGGCCAAGTGTAAAGTATATTGTCGGCCATTTATATTGGCTAAGTTTGTAAAATTATGGTATAAATAGAGGGCTTCTCCCTCAGTAATAAACAAGCTACTTCCATCCAACTCTCTCTCCACTCTCTTCTCTTTAATATTCCGCTTCCACCCTACATTGGTATCAGAGCCAGTCTAACAAAAAAGCTAGATAGTAAATAAAATATAAGTTATGGAAAACAAATCAGATATGGAAAATCTACAAGAACAGGTATACTCATTTTTATTCATGAGTAGCTAAACTGCTTTATTCCTGATAATCTCTTTTTGATTATAAGTATTTATTATGCTTTAATAATGTTATAATAATCATCTTTAGAAGGTTTGCTATGGAAATATTTGAGAGTAGGTAAGCCCAGACTATGTCATCCTAAAGTGGAAACCGGTAGGCAAAGAGAAGGCCGTTTAGGGGAGTACACAGAGTTGAGGCGCTGTTAGGATAACTGATTGAAGAAGAAAACCATAGTAGTGACTAGACGAGATGATTATTAAATTATTATTATTACATAATGAATAAGTATAATCTGTGAAGAGGTTAAAGGGAATAAAATTTTAGTCAAAATATGAATTTAATGACTTCTTATCTGTTAAATGATGATGTTAATTACATGATATTATTATTCTATATATTAAAAGATCGTGATGATGATATAAGAAGAATAATCTATGATAAATTAGTAACATACGAAATAATTGAAGAAACAATTTATGATTGGTCAGAATTTATTATCTCAGATGATTTTGATCTTGATTATTTATATGATGATCTAGAATTATATAGAGATCAATGATAAATTACAGATATTTAAAATTATGGAAAGAAACTAAAGAAAAGATAGATCTAGAAGAAAAATTATTAATTGAAAATGTAAATAGATATATATATCTTAGAGAAGAAGAATATTTAGAATATATAGAAACTAATGCTAAAGAAATACAGAGATTAAATTTAGTTAAAAAAGAATATTATGAAAAAATATTTTCTTGAAAAATGAAAGAAGTAAATAATAATATAGAGAGAAAGGTAAGAAAGATAAAGAAAAAGTTAAATAATTTATATATGAAATATGAATTATTAAAAATTACTAAAAAAGATACTACTAAAGAAAATTTATTGATAGATCTAATTTCTAAAACAGAATATAAATATATTTGTTATTTGAAAAAACAATATGGACAGAGAAACATATAAACAACAATTGATAGATAAAATAAATGAAAAAAGATATGAATATGAATTTAAAAAAGAAAGAATAGAAGAAAATATATTTGCAGGAGTAAGTAGTAAAGTAATATCAATACAAAGAAAAGTTTTATTTGAGTTAGAAATACAAATAAATTGCCTAGAATATAAATTACAACATGATATAAATTATAATAATGAATAAAGAAGAATTTGCAGTAGACGAAAAAACATATGAAAACCAAGAAGGAATAATAATAAAAATAATATTCTCAAATTTAGGAAGAAGATATAAAAAAATAGGAGATAAATTATATTTAATGTTAGAAAAAGAAACAGCAAAATTAGAAGATAGTTTAACAGCTATGATAAGAATAACAAAAGAAATTGAAGAAATAGATAAAGCCAAAGAAATTGAAAAAATAAAAACACAAGCAAAACAAGAAGTACAAAAGATAGAAGAAACAAAAAATACAAAAATAAGTGAATTAGAAAAAGAATTAGCTCAGTTAAAATTATTATATGAAACTAAACAAAAAGAAAAACAAATAGAAAAAGAAAAAGAAAAATAAGTTGAATTGACTAGTGAAATAAATAAAATGAAACAAATATTAAATGAAAATGAAAATCTTGAAATAAATGAAATTAATGATGAAATAAAGGAATCAGATATAATGAATGATCAAAATTCAGAAATAAGTGATATAAGTGAAACATATACAGAAATTCTAGAACAGGTAGATAAACTGAAAAAATTAGAAATAAATACAGGAGATATAAATAAACCAGGTACATCAAGAGTTAAAACTCCAGATAATAGTCCTAGGAGTAGTCCTAGAAGAAGTAATCCTAGAAGAACAATACCAACTTATTATACAGATAATTATGAAAGATCAGATAGAACAAATGCAATATGGAATAGTAGATTAAATAAAAAATGGATACCTAGACCAATAATGGAACAAAATAATTTTTTAGATTTAGAATGTGTTATAGACATAAATAAAGTAATCTTATTATGGGTAGGAAATTTATCTAAACAATTAGTTGATAATAAAATAACAGTAAAAGATACACCAGGATATATAGAAAGAACATTTGTAGAAACAACAAAATTATGGATAGAAAATTTACCATCAGAAAGTATAGCAACACTAAGGAGTGATAAAAAAATAGATGGATCAACAACAACATCTAATATAGATATATTAGATAAATATGAATTAGCAATAAGAAATGAATTTGGAGGTATGACTACAGAAATAAAAGAACAAAATAAAGAAAAAATAATAAATAGACAACTAATGTCAAAATTAGAAATATGTAATATGTATTACATAGAAGAATATACATGTGCATTTAAAGAATATTATTACAAAGCAAAATATAAAGCAAAAGAAATAAGACAACAATATTTTATAAAATTATCAGAACCATTTAGTACAAATATAATTAATTAAAGATTGGAATAATGAAGGAATAACAGACACTTTAGGAGCTAGAATAAAATTTTTACAACAATGGTTTATACAATTATGTGAAACCCAAAAAGAAAAAAGAAAAATGGAAAAAGTATTAATTAAAAATTTAGCATGTTGCAAAAACAAGATAGCACCACAATTTGGTTGTAAAGATAAATATTATAAAAAACCTAGAAAATATAAAAATTATAGAAAAACTAAAACTAGATATAAATATAAAAATCCAAGAAAAAGATATTATGTAAAAAATTATAAAATAAAAAGACCATATAGAACAAAAAGAAAATTATCCGATTTTACTTGTTATAATTGTGGAAAGTTAGGACATTTAGCTAGAGATTGTAAATTACCTAAAAATTTAAAAGGTAAACAAATTGCAGAAATAATTATGGATAATGAAAAATATATGCAGATAGATTATATAGACTATGAATTAAGTGACAATGATAGCATATATGAAATCTCAGATATAGAAAATGAATATGAAAATGAAGGAATAAATATGGAATCAGATAATGAAATAATAAATGAAGGAATATAATGACTGAAGAAAATATAAAAATAATAGCTAAAGAAGAATACCAAAATGAAGAATCAGTAGAACAGAAAATTATATTTGATAATACAATTTTTCAACAAATAAAAAATAAAGAATTAGATTTAAGTGTAGATAAAGTACTAGAAATACCCACTTTAAAAAATTGATTTAAAAGAAATAACGAAGAATATTATGTAGTTAGTCAAAAAGAACATATTGTAGATTGTAAATATACAAAAGGAAAAGCACAAATACCTATATTAAACAAAAGAATGATAAATCAAGAAATACAACATATAAAAGCTAAAACACCTATAAAATATATACATTTAGGAGGAACAGAAATACTAATAAAAGCATGTTTTAGAGAAGGAATAGATACACCTATTGAGATATATTTAGCAGATGATAGAATAATACACCCTATAGAAAAAAGCGTAATTAGTGCAGTAAAAGGAAATTTAATATACCAAAAATTTAAATTTATAATAAGTGCAAATTACTCAATAGCATTAACAGATAGGAACATAGATAAATCATTAGTATTATATTGGAAATTATCAGGAATAGAATTAGCACCAGGAAGTAAAATATTTACAGCAAGATGTAAAAACTTATATATATTAACAACAAAACATAAAGTAATGGCAAAAAATAAAATTGATAGAATAAAAATAGAAAACCCTTTTGACCAAGTCATTACAATAATAGATAATAATGATTATAGTTATAAAGAAATTGACATGGAAGAAGACTTAGAAATAGTAAAAGAAAGAATAAGTATTTCAAGCATACCAAATATATTAAATAGAACTACTTCATCAAGAGCCAGTACATCCAAAA
This sequence comes from Solanum lycopersicoides, assembly GCA_022817965.1. NCBI lineage: Eukaryota > Viridiplantae > Streptophyta > Magnoliopsida > Solanales > Solanaceae > Solanum > Solanum lycopersicoides. The sequence continues at coordinate 43,976,149 of CM040628.1, read as the reverse complement.
GAAAATATGAATTTCCTAAAATATTAAATATAGAGGAAGAAACACTAAATCATTATTTTATAACTGGAATAATTAATGAAATAAGATATAGGATATTAATAAATACAGGACAAGAAGATAATTACATAATTAGAGAATTAGTTTTAGATACAGAAATTATAAAAACAGGACATGTATGCCCTGGATTACCTAGTGAAATTGTAACCACAAATGAAGAAATAGTAGAAAAAGAAATAATTATAGGAGGAATATTATTATTAATACCATTTAAAATTTACCAAGGAAATCAAAATATTACTTTAGGAATAAAATGGTTAGATCAATTTACACCATATAAAATAGAAGATGAACAATTAATCTTAACTTGTCAAAATAAGAAAATAATTATAAAAAGAACAAAATGAGTAATGAAGATATATATACTTGCAAAAATTATTGTAGAAGGATATCACAACAGATATTATACACCTATGATAGATACAGGAGCAGAGACAAATATATGTAAATATAATTGTTTACCAGAAGATAAATGGGAAAAATTAAAAACACCTATGGTAGTAACAGGATTCAACAATGAAAGTAGTATGATTACATATAAAGCAAAAAAATATAAAAATACAAATATGGGATAAAATCTTAATAATAGAAGAAATGTATAATTTTGAATTTACAACAAAAGATATGTTATTAGGAATGCCATTTTTAGATAAACTATATCCTCATATTATAACTAAAACTCATTGGTGGTTTACTACACCATGTGGATATAAAATAGGAGCAAAAAGAGTAAATAATAAACAAAGAAAACCAAAAGAATGGATAAAAGGAAGTGAAAAAATAAATCAAGAAATGTAAAACATAAATAGCAAACAAATAAACCAATTAGAAATTATCATATTTACAATAGATAAGGTTAAAATAATAAATGAACAATTAGAACTCTTATATAGCGAAAATCCATTAGAAGGATGGGAAAAACATAAGACAAAAGTAAAAATTGAATTAATAGATGAAAATAGTATAATAACGCAAAAACCATTAAAATATAATTTTGATGATTTTAATGAATTTAAAATGCATATAGATGAACTATTAAAGAATAATTACATACAAGAGAGTAATAGTAAACATACAAGTCCAGGATTTATAGTAAATAACATAGTGAACAAAAAAGAGGTAAAAGTAGAATGGTTATAGATTATCGAAATCTAAATGCTAAAACTAAAACTTATAATTATCCAATACCAAATAAGATATTAAAAATAAGACAGATACAAGGATATAACTATTTTAGTAAATTTGATTGTAAATCAGGATTTTATCATTTAAAACTAGAAGAAGAATCTAAACAACTAACAACATTCACAGTACCACAAGGTTTCTATGAATGGAATATTTTACCATTTGGATATAAAAATGCACCAGGTAGATATCAACATTTTATGTATAACTATTTTAATCAATTAGAAAATTGCATAGTTTATATAGATGATATATTATTATTCTCTAGAACACAAGATGAACATATTAGGTTATTAGAAAAATTTATACATATAATTAAACAATCAGGTATAAGTTTAAGTAAAAAGAAAGCAGAAATTATGAAATCACAGATAGAATTTCTAGGAATACAAATAGACAAAAATGGGATAAAAATGCAAACTCACATAGTACAAAAAATAATTAATCTTGATGAAGATATAGATACAAAAAAGAAATTACAATCCTTTTTAGGATTAGTAAACCAAGTGAGAGAATATATACCAAAATTAGCAGAATATTTAAAACCATTACATAAAAAGCTTAAGAAAGATATAGAATATCATTTTGATAATAAAGATAAAGAACATATAAGACATATTAAAAACTTATGTAAGACATTACCAAAACTATATTTTCCCGATGAAAATAAATCATTTACTTATATTGTAGAAACAGATTCAAGTAATCATAGTTATGGAGGAGTTTTAAAGTATAAATATGACAAAGAAAAAACAGAACATCACTGCAGATACCATTCAGGATCTTATATAGAAGCACAAGTAAAATGGGAAATAAATAGTAAAGAATTGTTTGCATTATATAAATGTTTATTAGCATTTGAACCATATATTGTTTAAAATAAATTTATTGTAAGAACAGACAATACACAGGTAAAGTGGTGGATAACTAGAAAGATAGAGGATTCAGTTACAACAAAAGAAATAAGAAGATTGGTATTAAAAATATTAAATTTTACATTTACAATTGAGATAATTAAAACTGACAAGAATCTTATTGCAGACTATCTCTCAAGAAAAAGATACAATGAAAGAAATATTAGCTATGATGACAAATCTTTGTCAATAGATGGAGAAAATAGAAACAGAAGTACAAGTGCTAAAAGAAACAGTTAGAAGTCAGCAGCATGACTCAAAAAATGCGGAGCTAAGTCAGCAGCATGACTCAAAACATGCGGAGCTAGAAGGTGACGTTGGGAAATACCTTAAAACCCATAATAAAATAATATATACAGTTGCAGGTAGCACATCTACAGGAGGATCAGCTACAAAAAAGGAAGATGGTAAGACAAAATATATAAATACCAATATGAACAAACTATTTTCCAAACCATATTCTCCAGAAAATACCCAAAATGATATATTCGTACCCCCACAAATAAATACTTACAAAGCCAGCCTAGACTCACATAAGCAAACATATAACCATATTACCAGAATGTATATAGAAAATATACATAAGATACAAACCTTTTTGAACCTAAACCCCAGAGCAAAAGATACCAAAAATCCAAATGAAAATTATATAACCCAATACCTACAAGGATACAACAAACTCATAGCACAACCAGAAACAAATTCAAATCTAGTGGCAACCTGCTACAATTACAGACTGTTAAGTACAGTATATACTGCAACAGGAGAAGAAGTAGCTAAATACCAGAGCTACACAAAACATTTCTGCAATATAAAAGAATAACTAAAGGAACTTTATTTTATATAAAGTTTTACTCAGCAACAACAGAGATACTATATGATGAAATCAAACCTACAATCCAAGTTATTAAGATAGGATTAACTAGAGAAATGATAATACCAGAAAAAATAGATGTACAAGAAGAAATTCAGAAGGTAAATATCCCAGAGTTTTATGCAAATAAAAGGACTATTGGGATAGCTACTATACTGAATGAATTATCAAACAACTACCTAAACGAAAATGCAATTTGGAGCTATTACAATAGAGATCAGACAATGATATATTCCAATTGCAGAGAACTAAGAGCAGCAGATATGGAAGAATTACGTCAATGGATATTAAGCTTGCTAAAGCCAGAACAGACACCTACCTCAAGAGCTATCAGGAAAAGCTTTATTTCTCCAAATCTAATGACAAGATACTGCAAACTAGTAGGACAAAAATATCCAGACCACCTATGTACGAAATGTAACGGAGAAGATGACTACGTCCCAGATGTACAGCTAGAATGAAGACATGTGTAAAGAGAAAAAGCATTATCACTATGAAAAGTAGTGAATAATATGTAAAGTAATAAAGTAGGGAATAGTATAAAGTAGTGAATAGTATAAAGTAGTGAATAATATATAAAGTAGTGAATAGTATGTCGGCCATATAAAAAATAAAAGGCCATTATTATTAAAGTATTTTGTTGTTTTGTGTCGGCCAAATAATATAAGGCCAAGTGTAAAGTATATTGTCGGCCATTTCTATTGGCCAAGTCTGTAAAATTATTGTATAAATAGAGGGCTTCTCCCTTAGTAATAAACAAGCTACTTCCATCCAACTCTCTCTCCACTCTCTTCTCTTTAATATTCCGCTTCCACCCTACATTCCTAAACCTTACCCTAAATAGTTAACCCTAAATGCCGAACCCAAAATACAAAAACCACAAAATTAAACACTAAACCATTGATATTACAACTCAAATCCTAAAACCCTAATTCTAAGACCGAAAAAAAACAAGACCCTTACCCTAAACCTAACCCTAACCTTAACCTTAACACTAAATCTAACGTAAATAAGCTAAACCCCAAGCCCAAAATACAAAAAACCCAAATATTAAACACTAAACCATAGATATTAAACCACAAATCATAAGTCCCAATCCTTAATACCAAAAAAAAATTAAACCCTAATCCTAACAAATAAATTCTAAACCCCAATCCAAAAATACCGAAACCCAAACATAAAACACTAAACCATAGATATTAAACCTCAAATTCTAAACCCCACATCCAAAAACTAAAAGAAAAACCTAAATCTTCCCAAACCCTAACTCTAACACTAACCCTCACCATTAAATCCTTAACCCTAAACCCCAAGCCCAAAATAACAAAACCCTAACATTAAACACTAAACCATTGATATTAAACCTCCAATCCCAAACCCTAAACGCTAAACCCTAAAAAAAAACTAAACCTTAAACCCTAAAAAAACCCTAAACCCAAACCATAACCATAACCATAACCATAACCCTGAACTATATAGTCGAAACCCCAAGACCAAAATATCAAAACCAAAACATAAAACACTAAACCTAAAATGCTAAATCCTAAACACTAAAACCTAAAAAACCCGATACCCTAACCCAAACCCTAAGTCAAAAATACAAAAAACCAGACATTAAACACTGAACCATAGATTTAAAACCTCAAATCCTAAACCACAAACCCAAAAACCTAAAAAACCGATAAACCCTAACCCTAACCCTAACCATAAACTTAACACTAACCTAAACCACAAACCCGAAACCCCAAGCCCAAAATACAAAAAAACAAACATTAAACACTAAATCATAGATTTTAAACCACAAATCCTAAATCCCAAAACCTAAACCTTAAAAAACCCTAAACCTTAACCCGAACCAGAACCCTAATCCTAACCCTAACCCTAAAACCTAACCCCTAACCCCTAAACCCAAAGTACAAAATACAAAAACCCTAACATTAAACACTAAGCCATATATATTAAACCTAAAATGCTAAACTCAACACCCTAAAACCTAAAAAAAAACTACACCCTAAACGTTACCCTAACCCAAAACAAAAAAACCTAAACCCTAACCCTCCAAAATACGAAAACCCAAACATTAAACACCAAACCTTAGATTTTAAGCCTGAAATCCTTAAATACAAACCCTAAAACCTAAAAAAACCTTATACCCTAACCCTAACCTATTCTCAACCTTAACCCTAACCCTAACCCTAAAGAATAAACTCGAAACCCCAAGCCCAAAGTACCAAAACCCAAACATTAAAAACTAAACCATAGATTTTAAACCACAAATTCTAAACCCAAAACCTAAAACCTTTAAAAAACCTAAACCCTAACCCTAACCCGATCCCTATCCCTAACCCTAACCCTATGCCATACCATAACCATAAACCTAAACCACAAGAGAAGAATACCAAAACTCAAACATTAAACACTAAATAATATATATAAAAACCAAAATCCTAACCCCAAACCCTAAAACCTAATAAACCCTATCACTTAACCTAACCCTAAACACTAAATTCTAAAGACTAAGAAAAAAATACCGAATCCCAAACATTAAACACTAAACCATAGATAGTGAACCTCAAATCCTAAACCCCAAACCCTAAAACCTAAAAAAACCTAAACCGTCTCTAACCCTCACCCTCACCCTCCCTAACCCTTAAACCCTTAAACCCTAAGCACTAAATCCCAAGACCAAAATATCAAAGCCCAAACATTAAACACTAAAACATTGATATAAACCTCAAATCCTAAACCCTAACCCTACAAAAAAATTAAACCTAATCCTAAACCTAACCCCAGTGCCTTAAACCTTAACCCCAAGCCCAAAATAGAAAAACCCAAACATTAAACACTAAACCATAGATATTATACCTCAAATCATGAACCCTAAAACCTAAAACCTAAAAACATCTAAACCCTAACCCTAACCCTAACTCTAACCTTAAACCCTAAATCCTAAACCGCAAACCCCAAATACAAAAATACAAACATTTAAATCTAAACCATATATATTAAACCTCAAATTCTAAACCCAAAACCATAAAACCTAAAAAAAACCTAAACCCTAACCCTAACCCTAAACTCCAAGACTTCCATTTCAAGAATCAAGATGTTAGCACTGTCACGGTTGGTAGACCAAATACTAGACTCTTTACCTCAAGATCATCTCAATGATTAGTACAATCGTATGGAATGTTAGAGGGATCAACACCCAAGGGGTTTTAGAAAGACTCAAAATGTTGAGGAAAATTCATCAATTGTCTATCATATCTATGCTGGAACCTTTCTCAGATAGTGTCCATTTTCAAAGTTATAAGATCCAATTAAATATGGAAAATGCTACAAGCAATTGTAATGGAAAAATATGGGTTTTCTCGAATAGTGATATTGATTCCACCATCCTAGATGAAGATGAACAACAGATCACTTGTGGTATCAAATACAATGAATTTCATGTTAAATTTATTACTACCTTTGTTTATGACAAGTGCAAGGACCATCTTAGGAGACCATTGTGGGATAAAATGTTACAATAGGCTACTGTTGACAACAATCCTTTGTGCTCTGTGGGTGATTTCAATGTTATAATTTGTATTGATGAAAAATTGGGAGGGGTCCCTTATAATATGAAAAAGAGTATAGATTTCATAGCTATCATTGAAAAATGTGGTCTCATGGACATTGGTTTCAGTGGTCACAAATACACTTGGTCTAACAAAATGGGTATCAATCATAGAATTTGGATAATAAAGGATAGAGCTCTTGTTAATGATTCATGGTTAGAGATGATGCCTCAGGCTACCGTCACTCATTTACCTGCTACTATTAGGATCATTCTCCTCTACTCATTGAAATGGTTTCAAAAGAGTAAGCACATATCAAATACTTCAAATTCCTAAACTGCTGGGTTGACTACCCTCTCTTTTGGAGGTGATTCAAGCCTATTGGGATAGGGAAGTGAGTGGTAATAATATGTGGAAATTCCATCAGAAGCTGAAAAGATTGTCTAACACTCTTAGTTCCTTGTCTAAGAAGGAGTTTGGTGACATATTCGTACAAGTCAAACATTATGAAGAAAGGTGCACAAGGTTGAAGAAAACTTTCTTCTAGATCAGAGTGAGACTAACAAAACTATTCTCCATGGACTTAACGCTCTCTATATTAGATTTCTTAAAATGGAGGATACCATACTTAAACAAAAAATACAACTATAATGGTTCAAGGAGTATAATACTAACTCTAAGCATTTCCATTCTCTGATAAGAGGAAGAAGAAGGAAATATTTATTCATAGAATTCTCAGTAAGGAAGGGGAATGGATACAAGGTGATGCTAATATTTCTTTTTCTGCGTGTAACCACCTCCAAAACATCTGCACATGGGATGAAAGGGTCATTAATGAGAATACTTTGGAGTACATTCCAAGAATGGTCAACCAGGAGCAAAATACCAAACTTATCAGCTTGACTACCATGGATGAATTAAAAATTGTGGTCTTTTATTTGAACCCCAACTCTACAGCTGGTCCAAATGGGATGAATGGTTATTTCTTCCAGAAATGCTGGCATATTATCATGAATGATCTGATGGGAATCATTCAAGATTTTTTCAGTGGAAAAATGATTCTTAAATACTTCTCCCATTCCTGCATTGTCTTACTGCCTAAGGTGAATAATCCCAACAAGCTTACTGAGTTTAGGCCTATAAGTTTAAGCAACTTTACTAGTAAAATTATTTCAAAACTAGTGAGCAACAGACTTAGACCTATTCTCCCTAATTTGATTTCTCCTAACGAAGCTGGGTTTGTGAAAGGAAGAAGCATCTCTGAAAACATTATGGTAGCCAAGGAAATCATCCACCAGATCAGGAAGCCTAACATTTGGAGCAATGTCATTATTAAATTGGAAATGGAAAAAGCCTATGATAGAGTTACATGGTCTTATATTTTCTTTGTTCTAAGGAAAATGGGCTTTACTGAGGTTTTTATAGACATGGTGTGGAGAAATATAGACAATGATTGGTATTCAATTATTGTCAATGGCATAAGGTATGGTTTCTTCCACTCCACGAGGTGTGTTAAACAGGGTGATCCCCTTTCTCCAGCTCTATTTATTTTAGGTGCAAATGTTCTTTCAAGATTCCTCAATAGATTGCATAAACACCCTGACTATCATGGTTTTTTCATTGAAATGAGAGGGACTCAGGTGAATCACCTAAGTTTTGCAGATGACATTATTTTCTTCACATCTGGAAGATGCAGAACCTTGAAGATTCTAATGCAAACCCTAAAGGAATATGAAGATACCCCTG
>CM040628.1:43732767-43966867 GCA_022817965.1 Solanum lycopersicoides | reverse complement strand
TGCATTAGAATGTAGCAATAAAATAGCTCTTGGTCACCATTAATAAGATGTCCAAGCACATCAATGAGACTCACGCCTCCCCATCATACTCATTTGGGAATTAGGTTCATTAAATTGAGTACATTAACATCTTTGAAGATTCATTATTTTATTCCTCTCGTGTCGGTACGTGACACTCCGCTCCATAAACTATCCTGTGTCGGAACGTGACACTCCGATCCTCATATACTATCCTGGTACGGAACGTGCACCCGATCCACATACTATCCTGGTGTCGGAACGTGACACTCCGATCCATATACTATCCTGGTGTCGGAACGTGACACTCCGATCCTCATATACTATCCTGGTACCGGAACGTGGCACTCCGATCCATATTACTATCCTGGTGTCGGAACGTGACACTCCGATCCTCATATACTATCCTGGTACCGGAACGTGGCACCCGATCCTCTATTACTATCCTGGTGTCGGAACGTGACACCCGATCCCCTAATCTCACTACTTTCGTTCATCAAGCCTTCTTTTATACCAAGGCATCATCATTAACAAAGTAGATTAGGGTTTTTCAAGATTTAGGATTCAATAGCCTCATCATGCTTAGTTTATCATAATTATATAATCACATTCATGCAAGCATACAATTAAGCATATAGAAGGGTTTACAATACGACCAATACATATCATTCGCTATTAAGAGTTTACTACGAATAGCATAAACCATAACCTACCTCCACCGAAGAATTCGTGATCAAGCAAGCAATTTCCCCAAGGCTGCGTTTTTCCTCTCTCTCGATCGATCGTTTCTCCCTCTCTTGTTCTTTCTATTTTTCTTGTTCAAACCCTCTTTCTTTTACCCTAATTAACATATAATTAAATATAAAAGATGATAGAATAACCCACTAATTAATTCAAGGTTATCTCTTTTAACCCCCAAGTAATTGAGTTATTAATATTAAACCACTCACTTTATAATTATAAGCAGGAATAGTCCAAAACGCCCCTTAAAATATTTACAGAAATCCGACCCAGCCTGGGATTACGCAATCTGTGACGGCCCGTCGTGCCTGCGACGGTCCGTCCTGCTGCGTCCGTCGCAGAGTTCAGAGACTAACTTTTTACTAAGGGTCTGTGACGGTCCGTCGTGCCTACGACGGTCCGTCCTGCACTTCCGTCACGAAGTTCAGAGACTTGCTCCCAGTACCCAATTTTCAAGAGTTGAAGTGTTTTGGAACGGAGGCTCATGACGGTCCGTCGTGTCTGTGACGGTCCGTCCTGCAGGTCCGTCACAGAGTTCAGAGAGTCGATTTCAGTATTCTAAGTGTTTTGGAACAAGACCCCCTCGACGGTCCGTCGTGCCCATGACTGTCCGTCGTGGGATCCGTCGTCTCAGCCAGTTTTTCCCGAAATAAAATCTGTTGCTCAAAACGACTAAACAGGTCGTTACAATAGATACCAATTTACCCATCGTTCGTCCTCGAACGATCACAAGAATAAAAACAAGGGCGAAGAGGAGTACCTGAATCTGTAAACAGATGTGGGTATCTTTCTCGCATATCAGCCTCCTTCTCCCAAGTGGCCTCTTCAACTGGTCGATTCTTCCATTGAACTTTGATGGATGCGATTTCCCTTGATCTCAACTTGCGGACTTCCCTATCTAGAATAGCAACAGGTTCCTCCTCATAAGACAAGTTTTCATCAAGAAGAACTGAATCCCAACGAATGATGTAGTTTCCATCCCCATGGTATCTTTTCAACATAGACACATGAAATACCGGATGCACTCCTGACAGCCCTGGAGGCAAGGCTAATTCATAAGCCACCTCCCCTACTCGCTTAAGTACTTCAAATGGTCCAATATACCTTGGGCTTAGCTTACCTCTTTTACCAAACCGCATCACCCCTTTCATGGGTGAGACCTTCAGCAAGACTTGTTCACCCTCCATGAACTCCAAGTCTCTAACCTTTCGATCTGCATATTCTTTTTGCCTACTTTGAGCCGCTAAAAGCTTTTCTTGGATAGATTTCACCTTCTCTAATGAATCCCTCAAAAGATCAGTACCCCAAGGTCTAACCTCAAATGCATCAAACCAACCAATGGGAGACCTACATCTCCTCCCATACAATGCCTCAAATGGAGCCATGTCAATACTGGAGTGATAGCTATTATTGTATGAAAATTCCGCTAAGGGTAAGAAGTTATCCCAATGACCACCAAATTCTATCACACATGCACGAAGCATATCCTCCAATACCTGAATCGTTCGCTCCGACTGACCATCGGTCTGAGGGTGAAATGCAGTACTAAGGTCCAACCTAGTACCTAACTCCGCATGCAATGTTCTCCAAAACTTAGAAGTAAACTGCGTACCTCTATCTGATATGATAGAAAGTGGAACTCCATGCAATCGAACAATTTCTGAGATATAGATTTTGGCTAACTTTTCTGCATTGTAGGTCACCTTGACCGGAATGAAGTGAGCAGACTTAGTTAATCTGTCCACAATTACCCAAATAGAATCAAACTTACCCAATGTCTTTGGAAGACCAACCACAAAGTCCATTGCAATTCTCTCCCACTTCCATTCAGGAATGGGCATTCTCTGAAGTGTTCCTCCAGGTCTCTGGTGTTCATACTTTACTTGCTGGCAATTTGGACATTTGGCAACAAAATCAACAATGTCGCGCTTCATTCTACTCCACCAAAAGTGTTGCTTTAGGTCACGGTACATCTTGGTTGCACCAGGATGTATAGAATATCCGGAACTATGAGCCTCTGTAAGAATAGTGTGGATCAAATCATCAACACGGGGCACACATACCCTTCCCTTAATCCTTAAAACACCTTCCTCATCAATTATTGCTTCTTTAGCCTCTCCTCGCAACACCATATCCCGAATTCGGCTTAGTTTCTCATCATCAAACTGTTTTCCCTTGATCTTGTCAAGAAAAGAAGATTTCGCCTCCACACCAGCCAAAAATCCTCCCTTTTCATTTACTTCTAGCCTCATAAAGTCATTAGCCAAGTTCTGGATTTCTCTAGCCAACGGGCGTCTAGAAACTTGCAAGTGAGCTAGACTCCCCATGCTTCCTGCCTTCCTACTTAAAGCATCTGCCACAACATTAGCTTTTCCCGGATGATACAGAATAGTGATATCGTAGTCCTTCAGTAGTTCCATCCATCTCCTCTGTCTCAAATTCAAATCTTTCTGAGTAAAGACATACTGTAGGCTACGATGATCCGTATAGACTTCACACTTAACCCCATATAGATAGTGTCTCCATTGCTTTAATGCAAACACTACCGCAGCCAATTCCAAATCATGGGTCGGATAGTTACGTTCATGCACCTTTAATTGCCTCGAAGCATAAGCAATTACATTCTTCTCTTGCATTAGCACTGCACCCAAACCCGAATAGGATGCATCACAATAGACAATGAAATTCTTACCTTCCACTGGCAGGGTAAGGATTGGTGCAGTAGTCAACAAGGTCTTGAGTTTCTGAAAGCTTTCCTCACACTCATCCGACCATACAAATGGAACATTCTGCTTAGTCAAGTTCGTCAATTGGGAAGCAATAGAAGAGAATCCTTTGACAAATCGACGGTAATAGCTAGCTAACCCAACAAAGCTCCTTATTTCTGACACATTAGTAGGTCTTACCCAATTCTTCACTGTTTCAATCTTAGAAGGATCCACCATTACTCCATCCTTAGAAACCACGTGCCCCAAGAAGGACACTGAATCTAGCCAGAACTCACACTTGGAGAATTTGGCATAAAGCCTTTTCTCCCTTAATACTTCCAACACAATTCTCAAATGTTCTTCATGTTCCTCCTTACTCCTGGAGTATATCAGTATATCATCAATAAATACGATCACAAAGAGATCCAGATATGGCTTAAAAATCCCGTTCATCAAGCTCATGAAAGCGGCAGGGGCATTCGTAAGACCAAAAGACATTACTACAAATTCGTAATGCCCATACCTGGTTCTAAAAGCAGTCTTTGGTACATCTGTTGCCCGTATTTTCAATTGATGATAACCGGATCTTAAATCAATCTTAGAGAAGACACAAGCACCTTGTAACTGATCGAACAAATCATCAATGCGAGGAATGGGATACTTGTTCTTAATAGTTACCTTGTTCAACTGCCGGTAGTCTATGCACATCCGAAAACTCCCATCCTTCTTCTTCACAAATATCACCGGAGCACCCCAAGGGGATGCACTCGGTCTAATGAAACCCTTATTTAACAACTCTTGAAGTTGGGCCTTTAGCTCCCTTAACTCCGCTGGGGCCATCCTATAAGGGGGTATGGAAATGGGGCGAGTACCCGGTTCCAGATCAATGCAAAAATCGATATCTCTATCCGGTGGCATACCAGGAAGATCTGCAGGGAACACATCCAGAAACTCACGGACTATCGAAACCGACTCAATTGAAGGTACTGGAGTAGTGTCATCCCTGAGATGTGCCAAGAAAGATAAACACCCTTTGCTAACCATTCTCTTAGCACGAAGAAAGGAGATGATACGAACCGGAGTGGAAGTGTAGTCACCCTCCCACACTAACGGATCTGTCCCAGGCTTGGCCAACGTTACAGTTTTTGCATTACAATCTAAGATCGCAAAATTCGGAGAAAGCCAAGTCATACCCAGAATTACATCGAAGTCAACCATTTCTAGGATAACCAAATCTACATAAGTGTTGCTCCCCACAAAAGTCACCAAACAGGACCTATATACTTTTTCAACTATCACAGACTCACCCACCGGAGTAGAAACACGAATAGGCATGTCAAGCAATCCGCAATGTAAATTAAGACCAGTAGCAAATGAGGAAGATACATATGAAAATGTGGAGCCAGGATCAAATAATACAGAAGCCATGCAATCACAAACCCAAAGATTACCTGTGATAACAGCATCAGATGCTTCCGCTTCAGACCGCCCGGGGAAAGCGTAACAATGGGCCCTATCACCTGTCTGCCCGTTGCCCCTACCATGTGGTGTTGTAGTAGCTCCAGTTTGCCCATCACCTCGGCCGTTTTGGTGACCACCATTACCTCGACCACCACGTCCTCCAGAATGACGGCCTCTTCCATGACCACCTCTACCTCTGACTATGGGAGGTCTGTAACTCTGTTTTGGACAATACCTCTTAATGTGTCCAGTCTCCCCACATCCATAACACTCTCTGGATTCAAGCATCGGTCTCTGTGAGAATGACGAAGTCTGGGAATAACCTCCAACCTCAGAGAAATGTTGGCCGGTCTGAGGTGGACCCCCAACTACAGTCTGTAGTGAAGACTGAATTGGTCGGACTGAGTAACCTCCTGAACCCTGTCCTCTAGAGTAAGAACCATTAAACTCACCTCCTTTTCGAAACCTTTTTGATGTCGATGCCATAGTGAAGTCATCTGGCTTCACTCCTTCCACCTCTATCACGAAGTCTACCACTTCTTGAAAGGATTTTGCCGTAGCCGCTACCTGTAAGGATGAAATCCGCAATTCTGACCTCAACCCCTTCACAAAACGGCGAATCCGCTCTTGTGGACTGAAACAAAGTTGGGTGGCATACCTGGATAATGCACGAAACTTAGCCTCATATGCAGTAACCGACATCCTACCTTGCTCTAGGCTCAAGAACTCATCTCTTTTCCTATCCCTCAAAGTCCGGGGGATATACTTCTCCATAAACAAGCTAGAGAATGAGGCCCAAGTCATAGGTGGTGCCTCTGTTGGTTGACACTCAACATGTGACCGCCACCACATTTTGGCGTTCCCTTGAAACTGATAAGTCACAAACTCTACACCAAACCGTTCTACTATACCCATCTTGTGTAGTAGATCATGACAGTCAACCAGAAACTCGTAGGCATCCTCAGATTCAGCACCCTTGAAGACTGGAGGTTTCAATTTCAAGAACTTACTGAAAAGTTCATGCTGATCATTTGTCATTATAGGCCCTGTAGTCAGACGAGGAAACGTGCCTATTTCCAATGAGGCATCCATGCGGGGAGCCACAGTAGCTGCATGTTGTACTTCCGGAACCTGAGGTGCTGGTGCAGAAAACACTGGAGGTGTCTGGCTCTGATCAGATAACCCGCTAAGATAAGCAAGAACCTGATTGATCATCTCTGGGGTAGGTTGGGGTGGTAATTCCTCATTCTGCACTTGTTCAGTCTCCCCTTCCTCACCCTCTCTTATCACTTCTTCAGTCGGAGGAGGAGTCACCGCCCTGGTACTAGATGGGCTAGGTGCTTGTCCTCTTCCCCTAGAGGACGTCCTCCCGCGACCTCTACCACGGCCTCTTGCCACTGCTCCTCTCCGAGCTACAGCCCCAGTGGCTGGCTCAGATGCATCTTGTCTTGCCGGTGTTGGTGTTGGCGCAGTTGTTGCTCTAGTTCTAACCATCTGCGAAATAGAGTGAAGATGGTCAGATACCAATTTGTATCACCTAGATACCAATTGGATCCAAGTAATAGCACGAAAGAAAGAATGAAAGAATGGAATTTTCCTAAAGTCTTATAGCCTCTCAAAGAAAAGTAAAGGCGTCCCCCTACCGTTCCTTAAGACTCTACTAGACTCGTTCTTGTGTGATGAGACCAACGAACCTAATGCTCTGATACCAAGTTTGTCACGACCCAAAACCGAGCCGCGACTGGCACACACACTTATCCTACTATGTGAGCGAACCAACCAATCTAAACCCAAACATATTGAACAAAATACAATGCGGAAGACTTAAACTCATTAACAAATCAATTAATAACTTCTAAATTTATAACTCATTATCCCCAAAATCTGGAAGTCATCACCACAAGAACATCTATGATCAAATTACTAAACTAAGAGTATTCTAAGAAGCTAAAATAAATAAAAAGCTAGTCCATGCCGGAACTTCAAGGCATCAAGACATGAGGAAGAAGATCCAGTCCAAGCTAGAAGCATTAGCTCACCCTGAAATCCGATGTAATGTAGACTGGCTAGAGTTGCGGTTGAGTTGAAGACGACGGTACGTTTGCTGCACTCCACAAATAACAAAGAAAGAAACATACAAGTAGGGGTCAGTACAAAACACGAGTACTGAGTAGGTATCATCGGCCAACTCAAAATAGAAAACAGTATATATCAGATAATATCATAAAATCAACTAATATCCTTAACATGCGGCATTTACAATTACCATAACTCTTGGTCACAACACCAAGAACATCAATGAGGACTCACGCCTCCCCATCATACTCATTTGGGAATTAGGTTCATTAAATTGAGTACATTAACATCTTTGAAGATTCATTATCTTTATTCCTCTCGTGTCGGTACGTGACACTCCGCTCCATAAACTATCCTGGTGTCGGAACGTGACACTCCGATCCTCATATACTATCCTGGTACCGGAACGTGGCACCCGATCCACATACTATCCTGGTGTCGGAACGTGACACTCCGATCCATATACTATCCTGGTGTCGGAACGTGACACTCCGATCCTCATATACTATCCTGGTACCGGAACGTGGCACTCCGATCCATATACTATCCTGGTGTCGGAACGTGACACTCCGATCCTCATATACTATCCTGGTACCGGAACGTGGCACCCGATCCTCTATTACTATCCTGGTGTCGGAACGTGACACCCGATCCCCTAATCTCACTACTTTCGTTCATCAAGCCTTCTTTTATACCAAGGCATCATCATTAACAAAGTAGATTAGGGTTTTTCAAGATTTAGGATTCAATAGCCTCATCATGCTTAGTTTATCATAATTATATAATCACATTCATGCAAGCATACAATTAAGCATATAGAAGGGTTTACAATACGACCAATACATATCATTCGCTATTAAGAGTTTACTACGAATAGCATAAACCATAACCTACCTCCACCGAAGAATTCGTGATCAAGCAAGCAATTTCCCCAAGGCTGCGTTTTTCCTCTCTCTCGATCGATCGTTTCTCCCTCTCTTGTTCTTTCTATTTTTCTTGTTCAAACCCTCTTTCTTTTACCCTAATTAACATATAATTAAATATAAAAGATGATAGAATAACCCACTAATTAATTCAAGGTTATCTCTTTTAACCCCCAAGTAATTGAGTTATTAATATTAAACCACTCACTTTATAATTATAAGCAGGAATAGTCCAAAACGCCTCTTAAAATATTTACAGAAATCCGACCCAGCCTGGGATTACGCAATCTGTGATGGCCCGTCGTGCCTGCGACGGTCCGTCCTGCTGCGTCCGTCGCAGAGTTCAGAGACTAACTTTTTACTAAGGGTCTGTGACGGTCCGTCGTGCCTACGACGGTCCGTCCTGCACTTCCGTCACGAAGTTCAGAGACTTGCTCCCAGTACCCAATTTTCAAGAGTTGAAGTGTTTTGGAACGGAGGCTCATGATGGCCCGTCGTGCCTGCGACGGTCCGTCCTGCTGCGTCCGTCACAGAGTTCAGAGAGTCGATTTCAGTATTCTAAGTGTTTTGGAACAAGACCCCCTCGACGGTCCGTCGTGCCCATGACTGTCCGTCGTGGGATCCGTCGTCTCAGCCAGTTTTTCCCGAAATAAAATCTGTTGCTCAAAACGACTAAACAGGTCGTTACATAATCTATGTCAAAATCATCTGAAATAATTAGTTCTGACCAATCATAAATTGTTTCTTCAATTATTTCATATGTTACTAATCTATCATAAATTATTCTTCTTATATCAGTATTAAGACCTTTTAGTATATAGAATAGTAATATCATATAGTTAACATCATCATCCAATAGGTAAGAAGTCATTTTATCATATTTTTGCTAAAATTTTATTCCTTCTAACCTCTTAATTTATTATACTTATTTATTATGCAATAATAACAATTTAATAATCATCTCGTCTAGTCACTACTACGATTTGCTTCTTTGATTAGTTACCCTAACAGCGCCTCAACTGTGTTTACTCCCCTAAACGGTCTTCTTGCCTAACGGTTTCAACCTTAGGATGGCATAGTCTGGGCATACTGATTCTCAGAATATTTCCGTAGCAAACCTTCTAAAAATGATTATTATAACATTATTAAAACATAATAAACAATTATAATCAACAAGAGATTATCAGGAATAAAGCAGTTTAGCTACTCATGAATGTAAATGAGTATACCTGTTCTTGTATGTTTATCATATCTGATTAGTTTGCCATAACTATTATTTTATATACTAGCTCTGATACCAATTTGGGGGGTGAAAGCGGAATTGAGAGAGTTGAGAGAGTTAGATGTAGAGAGAAGAGGGGATGATTTTATTTTTGAGGTAAAGTCCTCTATTTATACAAGAAAACTGGCCAAGTGGCCGACACTACTTTTACACAAACTTTACATATGGCCTATTTTCCTTTGGCCGACGCAACACAACAAAAAACTTTACATAGTGGCCTTTGCTTTTTATAATGGCCAACACACTTTTGACTTTATTTACATTATCTCTTTACTTTATATATTTTGTCAAAAGAGAATCCTATCTTCTTATCTCTTTATCTTTATCTATACCCCATCTTGTCTTGTCTTCTTTTTCTTCTTTTCACGTATCTTTATTCTATTTGGACATCTGGGATGACATTATTTTCTCCTTGACATTTTGAACATATATGGTCAGGATATTTTTGTCCAATAATTTTGCAATATCTGATTAATAAGTTTTCCGAAATAAAATCTTTCCTTAATGCTCTTGTTGTTGGTTTTTGCTCTGGCTTAAGTAAACTAAGTATCCATTGGCGTATCTCTTCCATATCTTGTTCTCTAACTTCTCTAGAATTTGAGTATATCATAACTTGTTCTCGTACATAATAGCTCCATACTGAATTTCCATTTAAATAATTATTGGTTAGTTCATTTAGAATAGTTGCTATTCCAATAACTCTCTTGTTGGCGTAGAATTCTGGTATCTCAATTCTTGGTATTTCTGGCTGAGTTCCAATATCTTCCGGAATTATAATATCTCTAGTCAAACCAATTTTTACAACTTGTCTAATTGGCTTTATTTCATCAAATAATATCTCTGCTGGTGCTGAATAAAACTTTATATAAAATAATGTTCCTTTAGTAATTCTTTTATAGTTCATGAATGCTTTATATAGCTCCGATATAGTTGATATTTCATCTCCTGTTTGAGTATAAACTGTGTTAAGTAATCCATAACTATAACCAGTTTTTACTAGATTTGCATTGGTGCCTGGTTGCGCTATTAATTTATTATATCCTTGTAGTTTTTGGGTTATAAAATCAGTATGAGGGTCTTTAGTATTTGTAGATCTTGGTGTTGAGTTTAAATAATTTTGGATTTTATATAGGTTTTCAATATATGAGCGGGTTATGTGGTTATAGGCTTTTTTATCTTGGTTTAAGCTTTCTGAATAAGTAGTTGTCTGTGGTGGTACAAATAATTGGTCTTTTTGGTTTTTTGGAATAAATGGTTTATCAAAGATTTTGTTCATATTTGAATTCATATATTTTGTTCCACTGACTCCTTTTGTTGTAGATGTGCTAGCTGTAGCTGCATTTAAACAAACATTATCATGGGTTTTATGGAGTTTCCCAACGTCTCCTTGTAGCTCTGGAATTTTTCTGTCTTCCGATTGACATAGCTCTGGAATTTTTTTGTCTTCCGATCGACATAGCTCTGCATGCTGCTGGCTTATATTTTTCATTTTTTGTAACTCTTTATCCATACTATCCACTTTTATGAAAAGGGTAGTTATAGCTTTGAGTATTTCTTCCATTGTAGCTTTTTCTGGCTCATTTTGAGTTCTTTTGTCTTGATAGGTAGTCTGCAATAACGTTTTTATCAGTTTTTATTATCTCTATAGTAAATGTAAAATTTCGTATATTTAATACAAGTCTTCTTATTTCCTTTGTTGTTACTGAATCTGGTATTTTTCTCATTATCCACCATTTTACTTGAGTATTATCTGTTCTGATAATAAATTTGTTATAAACAATATATGGCTCAAAAGCTAATAAACATTTATATAGTCCAAATAGTTCTTTTCTATTTATTTCCCATTTTAATTGTGCTTCTGTACATGATCATGAGTAATATCTACAATGATGTTCTATTTTTTCTTTGTCATATTTATATTTTAATACTCCTCCATAACTGTGATTACTTGAATCTGTTTCAACAATATAAGTAAATGATTTATTTTCATCTGGGAAATATAGTTTTGGTAATTTTTTACATAAATTCTTAATATTCCTTATATGTTCTTTATCTTTATTGTCAAAATGATATTCAACATCTTTTTTAAGTTTTCTATGTAATGGTTTTAAATATTCTGCTAATTTTGGTATATATTCTCTCACTTGATTTACTAATCCTAAAAAGGATTGTAATTTCTTTTTTGTATCTATATTTTCATCAAGATTAATTATTTTTTGTACTATATGGATTTGCATTTTTATCCATTTTTATCTATTTGTATTCCTAGAGATTCTATCTGAGATTTCATTAATTCTGCTTTCTTTTTACTTAGGCTTATACCTGATTGTTTAATGGTATGTATAAATTTTTCTAATAACCTTATATGTTCATCTTGTGTTTTCGAGTATAATAATATATCATCTATATATACAATGCAATTTTCTAATTGATTAAAATAGTTATCCATGAAATGCTGATATCTACCTGGTTTATATCCAAATGGTAAAACATTCCATTTATAGAATCCCTGTGGTACTGTGAATGTTGTTAATTGTTTAGATTCTTCTTCTAATTTTAAGTGATAAAATCCTGATTTGCAATCAAATTTACTAAAATAATTATATCCTTGTATTTGTCTTATTTTGAGTATCTTATTTGGTATCGGATAATTATATGTTTTAGTTTTAGCATTTAAGTTACGATAATCTATAACCATTCTACTTTTACCTCTTTTTTGTTCACTATGTTTATTAACTATAAATGCTGGGCTTGTATGTTTACTATTACTTTCTTGTATATAATTATTCTTTAATAATTCATCTATATGCATTTTAAATTCTTTTAAATCATCAAAATTATATTTTAATGGTTTTTGTGTTATTATACTATTTTCATCTATTAATTCAATTTTTACTTTTGTCTTGTGTTTTTCCAATCCTTGTAATGGATTTTCATTATATAATTGTTCTAATTGTTCATTAATTATGTTAACCTTATCTATTGTAAATATAATAATTTCTAATTGTGTTATTTGATTTTTACTTATATTTTCCATTTTCTGGTTTATTTTTTCACTTCTTTTTATCCATTCTTTAGGTTTTCTTTGTTTATTATTTACTCTTTTTGCTCCTAATTTATTTTCACATGGTGTAGTAAATCACCAATGCGTTTTTGTTATAATATGAGGGTATAATTTTTCTAAAAATGGCATTCCTAATAACATATCTTTTGTTGTAAATTCAAAATTATACATTTCTTCTATTGTTATTATTTTATCCCATATTTGTATTTTTATATTTTTCGCTTTATATGTAATCATACTTCCTTCATTATTAAATTCCGTCACTACCATAGGTGTTTTTAATTTTTCCCATTTTTTTTCTGGTAAACAATTATATTTACATATATTTGCTTCTGCTCCTGTATCTATCATAGGGGTATAATATCTGTTGTGATATCCTTCTACAATAATTTTGGCAAGTATATATATTTTCATTATTCATTGTGTTCTTTTGATAATTATTTTCTTATTTTGGCAAGTTATGATTAATTGTTCATCTTCTATTTTATATGGTTTAACTTTTTCTAACCATTTTATTCCTAATGTAATATTCTGGTTTCCTTGGTAAATTTTAAAAGGTATTACTAATGGTATTCCTCCTATAATTATTTTTTTTCCTGCTATCTCTTCATTTGTATTTACTATTTCTCTAGGTAATCTAGGGCATAATTGTCCTGTTTGTATAATTTCTGTTTCTAATACTAATTCTCTAGTTATATAATTCTCTTCTTGTCCTGTATTTATTAAAATTTTATATTTTCTTTGGTCTATTATTCCAGTTATAAAATAATAATATGGTGTCTCTTCTTCTGTATTTAGTAAAATTTTAGGAATTTCATAGTTCCTTTTAGATGTACTTGCTCTTGATGAGGTAGTTCTAGTTAATATATTTGGTACACTTGAAGTACTTAATCTTTCTTTTACAATTTCTAAATCTTCTTCCATGTCAATTTCTTTATAACTATAATCATTGTTATCTATTATAGTAATTACTCTTTCAAAAGGATTTTCTATTTTTATTCTATTAATTTTATTTCTTGCCATTACTTTATGTTTTGTTGTTAATATATATAAGTTTTTACATCTTGCTGTAAATATTTTACTGCCTGGTGCTAATTCTATTCAGACAATTTCCAATATAAAGCTAATGATTTATCTATATTTCTATCTGATAATGCTACTGAGTAGTTGACACTTATTATAAATTTAAATTTTTGGTATATTAAATTTCCTTTTACCGCACTACTTACACTTTTTTCTATAGGGTGTATAATTCTATCATCTGCTAAATATATTTCAATAGGTGTATCTATTCCTTCTCTAAAATAAGCTTTTATTAATATTTATGTTCCTATTATATCCTGGTTGCGCTATTAATTTATTATATCCTTGTAGTTTTGGGGTTATAAAATCAGTATGAGGGTCTTTAATATTTGTAGATCTTGGTGTTGAGTTTAAATAATTTTGGATTTTATATAGGTTTTCAATATATGAGCGGGTTATGTGGTTATAGGCTTTTTTATCTTGGTTTAAGCTTTCTGAATAAGTAGTTGTCTGTGGTGGTACAAATAATTGGTCTTTTTGGTTTTTTGGAATAAATGGTTTATCAAAGATTTTGTTCATATTTGAATTCATATATTTTGTTCCACTGACTCCTTTTGTTGTAGATGTGCTAGCTGTAGCTGCATTTAAACAAACATTATCATGGGTTTTATGGAGTTTCCCAACGTCTCCTTGTAGCTCTGGAATTTTTCTGTCTTCCGATTGACATAGCTCTGGAATTTTTTTGTCTTCCGATCGACATAGCTCTGCATGCTGCTGGCTTATATTTTTCATTTTTTGTAACTCTTTATCCATACTATCCACTTTTATGGAAAGGGTAGTTATAGCTTTGAGTATTTCTTCCATTGTAGCTTTTTCTGGCTCATTTTGAGTTCTTTTGTCTTGATAGGTAGTCTGCAATAACATTTTTATCAGTTTTTATTATCTCTATAGTAAATGTAAAATTACGTATATTTAATACAAGTCTTCTTATTTCCTTTGTTGTTACTGAATCTGGTATTTTTCTCATTATCCACCATTTTACTTGAGTATTATCTGTTCTGATAATAAATTTGTTATAAACAATATATGGCTCAAAAGCTAATAAATATTTATATAGTCCAAATAGTTCTTTTCTATTTATTTCCCATTTTAATTGTGCTTCTTTATATGATCCTGAGTAATATCTACAATGATGTTCTATTTTTTCTTTGTCATATTTATATTTTAATACTCCTCCATAACTGTGATTACTTGAATCTGTTTCAACAATATAAGTAAATGATCTATTTTCATCTGGGAAATATAGTTTTGGTAGTTTTTTTTACATAAATTCGTAATATTCCTTATATGTTCTTTATCTTTATTGTCAAAATGATATTCAACATCTTTTTTAAGTTTTCTATGTAATGGTTTTAAATATTCTGCTAATTTTGGTATATATTCTCTCACTTGATTTACTAATCCTAAAAAGGATTGTAATTTCTTTTTTGTATCTATATTTTCATCAAGATTAATTATTTTTTGTACTATATGGGTTTGCATTTTTATCCCATTTTTATCTATTTGTATTCCTAGAAATTCTATGTGAGATTTCATAATTTCTGCTTTCTTTTTACTTAGGCTTATACCTGATTGTTTAATGATATGTATAAATTTTTCTAATAACCTTATATGTTCATCTTGTGTTTTCGAGTATAATAATATATCATCTATATATACAATGCAATTTTCTA
Organism: Solanum lycopersicoides; assembly: GCA_022817965.1. Lineage (NCBI taxonomy): Eukaryota > Viridiplantae > Streptophyta > Magnoliopsida > Solanales > Solanaceae > Solanum > Solanum lycopersicoides. The sequence goes on along the minus strand of CM040628.1, from coordinate 43,951,838 downwards.
ATTGATTAAAATAGTTATCCATGAAATGCTGATATCTACCTGATGCATTTTTATATCCAATGGTAAAACATTCCATTCATAGTATCCCTGTGGTACTGTGAATGCTGTTAATTGTTTAGATTCTTCTTCTAATTTTAAGTGATAAAATCCTGATTTGCAATCAAATTTACTAAAATAATTATATCCTTGTATTTGTCTTATTTTGAGTATCTTATTTGGTATCGGATAATTATATGTTTTAGTTTTAGCATTTAAGTTACGATAATCTATAACCATTCTACTTTTACCTCTTTTTTGTTCACTATGTTTATTAACTATAAATGCTGAGCTTGTATGTTTACTATTACTTTCTTGTATATAATTATTCTTTAATAATTCATCTATATGCATTTTAAATTCTTTTAAATCATTAATATTATATTTTAATGGTTTTTGTGTTATTATACTATTTTCATCTATTAATTCAATTTTTACTTTTGTCTTGTGTTTTTCCAATCCTTGTAATGGATTTTCATTATATAATTGTTCTAATTGTTCATTAATTATTTTAACCTTATCTATTGTAAATATAATAATTTCTAATTGTGTTATTTGATTTTTACTTATATTTTCCATTTCCTGGTTTATTTTTTCACTTCCTTTTATCCATTCTGTAGGTTTTCTTTGTTTATTATTTACTCTTTTTGCTCCTATTTTATTTCCACATGGTGTAGTAAACCACCAATGCGTTTTTGTTATAATATGAGGGTATAATTTTTCTAAAAATGGCATTCCTAATAACATATCTTTTGTTGTAAATTCAAAATTATACATTTCTTCTATTGTTATTATTTTATCCCATATTTGTATTTTTATATTTTTCGCTTTATATGTAATCATACTTCCTTCATTATTAAATTCCGTCACTACCATAGGTGTTTTTAATTTTTCCCATTTATTTTCTGGTAAACAATTATATTTACATATATTTGCTTCTGCTCCTGTATCTATCATAGGGGTATAATATCTGTTGTGATATCCTTCTACAATAATTTTGGCAAGTATATATATTTTCATTATTCATTGTGTTCTTTTGATAATTATTTTCTTATTTTGGCAAGTTATGATTAATTGTTCATCTTCTATTTTATATGGTTTAACTTTTTCTAATCATTTTATTCCTAATGTAATATTCTGGTTTCCTTGGTAAATTTTAAAAGGTATTACTAATGGTATTCCTCCTATTATTATTTCTTTTTCGGCTATCTCTTCATTTGTATTTACTATTTCTCTAGGTAATCCAGGGCATAATTGTCCTGTTTTTATAATTTCTGTTTCTAATACTAATTCTCTAGTTATATAATTCTCTTCTTGTCCTGTATTTATTAAAATTTTATATTTCCTTTGGTCTATTATTTTAGTTATAAAATAATAATATGGTGTCTCTTCTTCTGTATTTAGTAAAATTTTAGGAATTTCATAGTTCCTTTTAGATGTACTTGCTCTTGATGAGGTAGTTCTAGTTAATATATTTGGTACACTTGAAGTACTTAATCTTTCTTTTACAATTTCTAAATCTTCTTCCATGTCAATTTCTTTATAACTATAATCATTGTTATCTATTATAGTAATTACTCTTTCAAAAGGATTTTCTATTTTTATTCTATTAATTTTATTTCTTGCCATTACTTTATGTTTTGTTGTTAATATATATAAGTTTTTACATCTTGCTGTAAATATTTTACTGCCTGGTGCTAATTCTATTCCAGACAATTTTCAATATAAAACTAATGATTTATCTATATTTCTATCTGATAATGCTACTGAGTAGTTGGCACTTATTATAAATTTAAATTTTTGGTATATTAAATTTCCTTTTGCCGCACTAATTACACTTTTTTCTATAGGGTGTATAATTCTATCATCTGCTAAATATATTTCAATAGGTGTATCTATTCCTTCTCTAAAACAAGCTTTTATTAATATTTATGTTCCTCCTAGGTGTACATATTTTATAGGTGTTTTGGCTTTTATATCTTGTATTTCCTTATTTATTATTCTCTTATTTAATATAGGTATTTTTGCTTTTCCTTTTGTATATTTACAATCTATAATATGTTCTTTTTGGCTAACTACGTAGTATTCATCTTTTTGTCTTTTAAACCAATTTTTTAAGGTAGGTATTTCAAGCACTTTTTCAACACTTAAATCTAATTCTTTTTTTTTATCTGTTGAAAAATTGTATTATCAAATATAATTTTTTGTTCTACTGATTCTTCATTTTGATATTTTTCTTTGGATATTATTTTTATATCCTCTTCAGACATTAGATTTCTTCGTTCATTTCATCATTATCTAGATCAATTTCTATTTCATTCAGGTTCTATATCTGATACTTCATATATACTATCATTTTCGCTTAATTCATAATCTATGTAATCTATCTGCATATATTCTTCATTATCTATAATTACTTCTGCTATTTGTTTTCCTTTTGGATTTTTAGGTAACTTACAATTTCTAGCTAAATGTCCTAACTTTCCACAATTATAACAAGTACAATCTGATAGTTTTCTTTTTGGTCTATATGGTCTTTTTGTTTTATAATTTTTTACATAATATCTTCTTCTTGGGTTTTTGTATTTATATCTAGTTTTGGTTTTTCTATAATTTTTATGTCTTTTAGGTCTTTGTTTTCTATAATATTTATCGATACAACCAAAAATTGTGGTGCTGTTTTATTTTTGCAACATGCTAGATTTTTAATTAATACTTTTTCCATTTTTATTTTTTCTTTTTGGTTTTCACATAATTGTATAAACCATTGGTGTAGAAATTTTATTCTAGCTCCTAAAGTATCTGTTAATCCTTCATTATTCCAATCTTTAATTATTTTTGTACTAAATGGTTCTGGTAATTTTGTAAAATATTGTTGTCTTATTTCTTTTGCTTCATTTATATCATATCTTGCTTTGTAATAATATTCTTTAAATGCACATGTATATTCTTCTATATAACACATGTTACATATTGATAATTTTGTCATAAGTTGTCGATTTATTATTTTTTCTCTATTTTATTCTTTTATTTCCGTAGTCATACCACCAAATTCATTTCTTATTGCTAATTCATATTTATCTAATATATCTATATTTGTTGTTGATGTTGATCCATCTATTTTCTTATCACTCCTAAGTGTTGCTAAACTTTCTGAGGGTAAATTTTCTATCCATAATTTTGTTGTTCCTACAATGTTCTTTCTATATATCCTGATGTTTCTTTTGTTGCTATTTTATTATCAACTAGTTATTTAGATATATTTCCTACCCATAATAAAATTACTTTATTTATATCTGTAACACAATCTAGATCTAAAAAGTTATTTTGTTCAATTATTGGTCTAGGTATTCATTTTTTATTTAATCTGCTATTCCATATTGCATTTGTTCTATCTGATCTTTCATAATTATCTGTATAATAAGTTGGTGTTGTTCTTCTAGGACTATTCCTTCTAGGACTACTTCTAGGACTATTATCTGGGTTTTAACTCTTGATGTACTTGGTTGATTTACATTTCCTGTATTTATTTCTAATTTTTTCGGTTTATTTACTTGTTCTAGAATTTCTGTGTATGTTTCACTTATATCACTTATTTCTGATTTTTTATCATTCATTGTATCTCACTCATTTATGTCATCTTTTACTTCATTTATTTCCTCTATTTCAAGATTTTCAGTTAATATCTGCTTCATTTTATTTATTTCATTGGTCAATTCAAATTCTTTTTCTTTTTCCTTTTCTAGCTGTTTTTCTTTTTGTTTATTTTCATATAATAATTTTAACTTAGCTAATTCTTTTTCTAATTCACTTATTTTTGTATTTTTTATTTCTTCTACCTTTTGTACTTCCTGTTTTGCCTGTATTTTTATTTTTTCAATCTCTTTGGCTTTATCTATTTCTTCATTTTCTTTTGTTATCCTTACCATAGCTGTTAAACTATCTTCTAATTTTGCTGTTTCTTTTTCCAACATTAAATGCAAGTTATTTCCTATTTTTTTATATCGTCTTCCTAAGTTTGAAAATATTATTTTTATTACTAATCCTTCTTGATTTTCATATATTTTTCATCTACTGCAAATTCCTCTTTATTCATTATGGTTGTTATTATAACTTATATCATGTTGTAATTTGTATTCTAGGCAATTTATTTGTATTTCTAACTTAAATATAACTTTTCTTTGTATTGATATAACTTTACCACTTATTCCTGCAAATATATTTTCTTTTAGTCTTTCTTTTTTAAATTCATATTCTTGTCTTTTTTCATTTATCTTTTTTATCAATTGTTGCTTATATATTTCTCTGTCCATATTGTTTTTTCAGATAACACACATATTTATATTCTGTTTTAGAAATTATGTCTATCAAAAGATTTTCTTTATTAGTATCTTTTTTAGTAATTTGTAATAATTCATACTCTATATATAAATTTTTTAACTTTTTCTGTGTCTTTTGTATTTTTCTTTTTATCTTAGTAGTTGCGTTATTTGAATTATTCTTCATGTTTTAAGAAAATAATTTTTCATAATATTCTTTTTTTATTAAATTTAATCTTTGTATTTCTTTAGCGTTGGTTTCTATATATTCTAAATATTCTTCCTCTCTAAGATATATATATCTATTTACATTTTCAATTAATAATATTTCTTCTAAATTTATTTTTTCTTTTGTTTCATTCCATAATTGCAAATATCTATAATTTATCATTGATCCCTATATAATTCTAGATCATCATATAAATAATCTATGTCAAAATCATCTGAAATAATTAGTTCTGACCAATCATAAATTGTTTCTTCAATTATTTCATATGTTACTAATCTATCATAAATTATTCTTCTTATATCAGTATTAAGACCTTTTAGTATATAGAATAGTAATATCATATAGTTAACATCATCATCCAATAGGTCAGAAGTCATTTTATCATATTTTTGCTAAAATTTTATTCCTTCTAACCTCTTAATTTATTATACTTATTTATTATGCAATAATAACAATTTAATAATCATCTCGTCTAGTCACTACTACGATTTGCTTCTTTGATTAGTTACCCTAACAGCGCCTCAACTGTGTTTACTCCCCTAAACGACCTTCTTGCCTAACGGTTTCAACCTTAGGATGGCATAGTCTGGGCATACTGATTCTCAGAATATTTCCGTAGCAAACCTTCTAAAAATGATTATTATAACAATATTAAAACATAATAAACAATTATAATCAACAAGAGATTATCAGGAATAAAGCAGTTTAGCTACTCATGAATGTAAATGAGTATACCTGTTCTTGTATGTTTATCATATCTGATTAGTTTTCCATAACTATTATTTTATATACTAGCTCTGATACCAATTTGGGGGGTGAAAGCGGAATTGAGAGAGTTGAGAGAGTTAGATGTAGAGAGAAGAGGGGATTATTTTATTTATGAGGTAAAGTCCTCTATTTATACAAGAAAACTGGCCAAGTGGCCGACACTACTTTTACACAAACTTTACATATGGCCTATTTTCCTTTGGCCGACGCAACACAACAAAAAACTTTACATAGTGGCCTTTGCTTTTTATAATGGCCAACACACTTTTGACTTTATTTACATTCTCTCTTTACTTTATATATTTTGTCAAAAGAGAATCCTATCTTCTTATCTCTTTATCTTTATCTATACCCCATCTTGTCTTGTCTTCTTTTTCTTCTTTCCACGTATCTTTATTCTATTTGGACATCTGGGATGACATTATTTTCTCCTTGACATTTTAAAAATATATGGTCAGGATATTTTTGTCCAATAATTTTGCAATATCTGGTTAATAAGGTTTCCGAAATAAAATCTTTCCTTAATGCTCTTGTTGTTGGTTTTTGCTCTGGCTTAAGTAAACTAAGTATCCATTGGCGTATCTCTTCCATATCTTGTTCTCTAACTTCTCTAGAATTTGAGTATATCATAACTTGTTCTCGTACATAATAGCTCCATACTGAATTTCCATTTAAATAATTATTGGTTAGTTCATTTAGAATAGTTGCTATTCCAATAACTCTCTTGTTGGCGTAGAATTCTGGTATCTCAATTCTTGGTATTTCTGGCTGAGTTCCAATATCTTCCGGAATTATCATATCTCTAGTCAAACCAATTTTTACAACTTGTATAATTGGCTTTATTTCATCAAATAATATCTCTGCTGGTGCTGAATAAAACTTTATATAAAATAATGTTCCTTTAGTAATTCTTTTATAGTTCATGAATGCTTTATATAGCTCCGGTATAGTTGATATTTCATCTCCTGTTTGGGTATAAACTGTGTTAAGTAATCCATAACTATAACCAGTTTTTACTAGATTTGCATTTGCGCTATTAATTTATTATATTGTAGTTTTTGGGTTATAAAATCAGTATGAGGGTCTTTAGTATTTGTAGATCTTGGTGTTGAGTTTAAATAATTTTGGATTTTATATAGGTTTTCAATATATGAGCGGGTTATGTGGTTATAGGCTTTTTTATCTTGGTTTAAGCTTTCTGAATAAGTAGTTGTCTGTGGTGGTACAAATAATTGGTCTTTTTGGTTTTTTGGAATAAATGGTTTATCAAAGATTTTGTTCATATTTGAATTCATATATTTTGTTCCACTGACTCCTTTTGTTGTAGATGTGCTAGCTGTAGCTGCATTTAAACAAACATTATCATGGGTTTTATGGAGTTTCCCAACGTCTCCTTGTAGCTCTGGAATTTTTCTGTCTTCCGATTGACATAGCTCTGGAATTTTTTTGTCTTCCGATCGACATAGCTCTGCATGCTGCTGGCTTATATTTTTCATTTTTTGTAACTCTTTATCCATACTATCCACTTTTATGGAAAGTGTAGTTATAGCTTTGAGTATTTCTTCCATTGTAGCTTTTTCTGGCTCATTTTGACTTCTTTTGTCTTGATAGGTAGTCTGCAATAACATTTTTATCAGTTTTTATTATCTCTATAGTAAATGTAAAATTTCGTATATTTAATACAAGTCTTCTTATTTTCTTTGTTGTTACTAAACCCTAAACCCTAAACCCTTCAAAAAAAACCTAAACGTTCCCTATCCCTATCCCTAAACCTCACCCTTAAACCCTTAAACCCTAAACCGTAAACCCCAAGCCTAAAATATAAAAACCCAAACATTAAATACTAAACCATTGATATTAAACCACAAATCCTAAACCCTATACCCTAAAACGTCAAAAAACCCTAAACCCTTACCCTAACCCTAACCCTATCCCTAACCCTAACCTTAACTCTAACTCTAACCCTAAACCGGAAACCCGAAACCCCAAGCCCAAAATACCAAAATCCAAACATTAAAAACTAAACCATAGATTTAAACCACAAATCCTAAACCCCAAAACCTAAAATCATAAAAAAACTCTAAACCCTAACCATAAACTGAACCCTAACCCTAAAAAGAAAGCCCAAAATACCAAAACCCTAACAGTAAATACTAAACCATCGATATTAAAACTCAAACCCTTAACCCCAAATCCAAAAACCTAAAAAAAAGCCTAAACCCTAACCCTAACCCTATCATTAACTCTAAACCTAACCCTAAACCCCAAGCCCAAAATACAAATACTCGAACATCAAAAACTGAACCATAGATATTAAACCCCAAATCCTAAACCCCAAACCCTAAAACCTAAAAAAATACCTAAACCTTAACCCTAAACCCTTAATTTAAACCCCAACCCAAATATACAGAATCCCAAACATTATAAACTAAACAGTTGATATTACACCTCAAATCCTAAACCCCAAACCCTAAAACCTAAAAAATAAATAAACCTTCCATAACCCTCACCCTAACCCTCACCCTAACCCTCACCCTTAAACCCTTAAACCCTTAAACCCTAAGCCCTAAACCCCAAGCCCATAATACCAAAACCCAAACGTTAAACACTAATCCATTGATATTAAACCTCAAATACTAATCCCCAAACCCTATAACCTTATAAAACCTAATCTCTAAACCTTACCATAACCCTAACCCTAACCTAATCCTAAATCCTAAACCCTAAACCCCCAGCCCAGAATACCAAAACCGAATCATTCAACTCTAAACCAAAGATATTAAACCTCAAATCCTAAACCCCAAACCCTAAAACCTAAAAAAAATAAACCCAACCATAACCCTAACCCTAAACCATAAACTCTGAACCCCAAGCCTAAATTACAAAAATCCAAACATTAAACACTAAATCATAGATAATAACCAAGTATTCTAAACCCTAAACCCTAATCTAAAAACAATCAAAACCCTAACCCTAACCCTAACCCTAACCCAAACCATATACCCGAAACCCTAAGCCAAAAATACAAAACACAAACATTAAACACTATTGTTTCCTCATTTCCTAAATTTTCTCTCTCTCTACTCTCTCTTTCTAAGCGCATGCTCTTTAGAATTCCTTACAACTTTGTTACTAACATCTAGTTGAAGACAAGCCAAAATGGTTCGTGAGCTGCCTGGGGCCTTTTCAGGCCGCTAACCAACCCCAACAGGGACACCTGATGAGTACGAACAAAACCCACCAAGAATCTCCCTCTAATTCATAATATACCTCTGTGAATTCACCAAACAAAGAAGCGATGAACAGTGCATATTAGCCGAGTGAAATAGAAGGGAATCCTGAAAATATTTCCTCAGAATTTGTTAATGAATCAAGGTTTAAAATATACAGGGAATGATTCTACACATCAAATTCTACAATATACTAAAAAATTAGGTGAATCCACCCTGCCAATCGCGAACTCAGGAGGCGAATTTTGGGAATATCACTAACAAATCGCCGGAAAGTCGCCTTCACTTTCGAGAACTTTCCCGACATAGTCAAGGTGAGTTACACACTGGGGATTACTCCCCTCATGAAGAGGTACATCTTACAGCAATATCCAGTAAATTGGACGGCCATATAGCTGGCAACGTCAACTCTGGTGGCTAAGCATGTAAGCGAGTGAACAGGGGAGATGGTGATATCATTGGAAGCTATTCTGCTAATCAGGAGGTCCACCTTACAAACATATCCACTCACTTAGCTCAGGAACAAGATCAAATAGCAACTCCAACAAGTATAAGAAGAACTTCAAGTAATCAAAAATTTGAGCTGGAGACGAACACCAACAATAAGCCTGCACATGAACAACACGCAACAGAGGAACAAAACATAAAAGGGACATATACACATGGGGAACAAGAAGCAAGCTTAATTACCAATGATCAACACAAGAAGACAGGATGTGCTTCAAAAAATGTAATTGACGTGGAGAGTTTCTCACACTTATTTTTTTAGGGTCAATCCACTAGACACACTATCAGACAAAGCAGGACAACCAATTGCATGTAAGAATGGTTTTCATGCTAATGTGAGTTGCCATGACAATTTGCAGGAACAACAAGAGAATAGCCTCAGGACACAAAGCACACACTCAAAAGAAGAGGAGGTTCAAAACACAAACTCAAAAGAAGAGAAATTTCAAATAGGTAACTATACTACTTCGACCTCTGTGAATAATCAACTTGATCATACTGCTAGTGCTGGCCATGTGCATGTTAATGCCATGGGACAAAGGGATGTTGATTTAGATGAACAAGGGCAAGAGAAGACTGATAATAACTCTATGCATCAGTATAACCTAAACCAGCAAAAGGATTCAGCAAACTTAGGGCAATCTCAACAGATTCCTCAGGGGAGAAAGGATGATCAAAGCCATTATCACAAGTCTTTTCCTAAAATATCCATCAACTTTGATAAAAGACTCCCTCCAATTCAAAAAAATCGCAAACCAATCCTAACAATGAATCCAAGGAAAGAAACAATCCTAATGACATCCCTGATAATTCCCAAGACCATGATATTGAACCAGCCCCTTACACTTAGTTCAGACTTTGGCTGCAAGGCTAAGAGACATTCATTCTTCTCAAACTCCCAACATTGTGATTAAAACTCCTATACAAACAACAAAACAAGGTCACCCTGCTGTAATTGACATGCATGACTATATGCATACTCTAACTGTGGACTACAAATATTATCTAGTTGGGAAATTTAGTACCACAATGCCTAAGGTAGATCTCATCATGAAAAGTTTCATCCAACAGACTCAATTGAGTGGTGGTTAAAATTGATCATTATAACGCTAGACATGTTTTTATTGATTTGCAAAATGAACTTGACTGCAACAGAGTATGGACAAAAAAGAATGACCATTGAAGGCAAACTCATGAGGATACAGGCTTGGACACCCACTTTCAGTCCGGAGGAGGAAAGACCTATAGTTCCTTTTTGGGTTTTACTCCCAAGATTACCATGGCACTATTTAAAAATACTTTCCGCACACCTCTCTTAGAAAATAAGGAGAAGGTCTTGTACTTGGATACAACCTCGATTAAAAGGTCAGAGCTAGCATGGCCAAAGTAAAGGTACAAGTAGATTTGATGAAAGCCAGACCTAGACATATGTGGATTAGATTGGATGATGGTGATTTCACAATAGGAAGATGGCAACTAGTGGAATATGAGAGTATTCCCCCATACTATGAATACTGCAGATATCAAGGACACTATAAAGATTAATGCAAATCCAAAATAAGGGATGAGGACTACAAAAAGAGGAAGGAAAAGCAAAATGAAAAGAAGAATAAAAACAAAGAAAACCAAAATCAAAGGGGAAATGAAAACAATCAAACCAAGCCAAAGGAAACTGAAGAAATACAACAACAAAACAACAATGAGAGGGGCAAACAAAAACAACTAGAACAACAACGGGAAGAGGAATGGAAAACACAAAATATAAGAAACAACAAACAACAAAAGGAAAAAATGCAAAAAACAACTTGGAGGCCTTCATCAGCACAGCATAAGACTGCAAGTGAACAACCTCAAGCCAATGCACAACAAACATACATTCCTAACGCATTACATCAGAATGTTGTTGCTAAATTGAACATGCAGGAACAACAAAGCTCAGAAGTAGAGGATCACTCTTGCAAAGGCCAGCCAGTAGCTCAAGAAAATCAGAACAGGTATGTCACAGAAAACAACAAAAATGTTCAGGAATTACAAAAAGGAAAATATGTTATCAACAAAGACACAAGTATCATAACTAAGAACCCTAACTCCAATAAGCCTTCTGTGAATGTGTTTAATGGCAATGAAGAAGTTGATGGAGGAATGGATGGGGGAAGTCATGAGAAACACACTAACATGCAGGATGGGGTATCCAAAGGGGGGAATTTGCCTCATGTTTTGCATGAGGGGACTCACACTGTCCCTAGACAAGACTGTAGAGCCTCTACAAATATAGGAAATCAACATCATTATCTTAATCAGCTAAGACAACACCAGAAAAACCAATTTGGGGCAAGAAATTAAGAATAGGGGGAAAAAGACAAAAACAGACAGAAAAATGATGATAGAAGCAGAGATAATCAAAACAGGGTAGCCATGGATAAAAAAAATGGGAAATAAAGCTAGTACTAGCATCCAAGGCACTACTCCTAAGAGCAAAAATAATCCTAGCAAACAGAAAAGGAATTCTGTAAAAAGGAGACAAAGCAAGCAACAAGAAAATAGTCAAAAAGAGGTACAGGAAAGGAATGAAGAAACTTGTAAAAAGTTCATAATGGTGGATGATCAACAGTCCATGGACATCATCCCCTTCCAAGATAAATATATGACTCCACCTCCTAGTGTTCCACTTGATAAAATCTGTCAAACCAACACTATCCCACTTATGGATTAATATGCCCTAGATAATTAAGAAGATGAAATAGACAGGGACAATCAATCTCTATAAGATCCCGATAATGATGATGAGACTACTGAGATGTTGATTAGAGCTTTGAGTCTTCATAATGATCAGAATTTGAAAGATGACATCTACCAAGTGGCTGATAGTCAAGGTTTATCACCAAGGGGTCTCCACTATAAGAAGTTCATATTCAACGAACAAGACATCAACACTGTCACAGAAGGTAGAGCAAACATTAGACTTTTCACTTCCATATAATCCCAAGGATTAGTACACTCATTTGGAATGTGAGTGGAATTAACACACAAGGAGTTTTCTAAAGACTTAAGATGCTCAAGAAACTCCATCACGTATATCTTATTGATATCGTTGAACCTTTTTCAGACAGTGTCCACGTTAAAAGTTTCAAAACTCAATTAGCCATGGACAATGCAATGAGCAATTGTAATGGCAAAATTTGGTTGTTTGGGAATATGTATATCGACTGTGTGGTCTTGGAGGAGGATAAACAACAAATTACTTGTAACATTGGGCACAATGAGATACAAAGCAATTTTCTACCAACATTTGTGTGTGCCAAAAGCAAAGATCAACTCAGAAGGCCACTATGCGACAGAATGTTGCACCACTCTGTGCATAATAACATACCTTGGTGTTCTTTGGGGGATTATAATGTAATTACTGCTATTGATGAGAAATTGGGAGGTGCCCCAAACAACATGAGGAAAAGCTTGGATTTCATTACAGCGATTGAAGCTTGTGGTGTTGTTGACATAGGCTTCAGTGGGCAAAAATTACCTGGTCAAACAAAAGGGGCATACATCACAGAATTTGGAAAAGGTTTGACATAACATTTTGTTAATGATGAGTGGTTGGGGAAAATGCCTCAAACTACCATTACTCATCTACCTTCAGTGAGGTCAGATCACTGTCCACTTCTTATGGAAATGATACCCAAAGAGGAAGTTCAAATTAGATACTTTAAATTCCTTAATTGCTGGGTTGAACATACTAACTTCCTTGATATTGTCAAAGCCTGCTGGGATAGGGAGGTTGAGGGTAACACTACATGGAAATTCCATCAAAAATTGAAAAGGTTGTCTAGCACTTTAAGTTCCTGGTGAAAAAAGGAATTTGGTTACATCTTCCTTAAGGTTAAAGAATATGAAGAGAAGGTCAAGATTGTTGAAGATAACCTTATTCAAAATTACAGTGACTATAATATTATAGTGCTTCATGAACTTAATGTTGAATACATAAAGTTCTTTAAGTCGGAAGACTCCATCATGAAACAGAAAACTCAGCTACAATGGTTTAAGGAGGGTGATGCCAATACTAAATATTTTCACTCCTTGATAAGAGGAAGGAGAAGAAGACTGTTTATTCACAAACTTCTCAGAGAGGATGGGGAATGGATACAGGTGGATGAGAACATTGTTGAGGCTGCATGTGATCATTTTCAAAACATTTTTTACTAGGGAGAGTAAATACATAAATGAGGAGTCCCTTGACTGTATTCCTAGAATGGTAAGCAAGGAGCAGAATAACAATTTAACTGCTTTACCTACTATGGATGAGCTAGAAGATGTAGTATTCTCTATGAACCCTAACTCTTCAGCAGGTCCAGATAGTATGAATGTATATTTCTTCATAAAATGTTGGCATATAAACAACCAAGATCTATTTGGTGTGATACAAGCTTTTTTCTATGGACAAATGATTCCTTAGTATTTCTCTCATTCATGCACTGTCCTCCTTCCCAAAGTATCCAATCCAAACAAACTCAATTAGTTTAGGCGTATCATCTTAAGCAATTTAACAAGTAAGATCATCTGAATGTTGATTAGTTCTAGACTTGGTCCAATTTTGCCTAGTTTGGTTTCCCCTAATCAATCTGGATTTGTTAAAGGTAGAAGTCTCTCAGAGAATATCATGTTAGCTCAGGAAATCATTCATCAAATCAAGAAGCCGAATATTGGGAGCAATGTTATCATGAAACTAGACATAGCTAAAGCCATTGACAGAGTTTCTTGGTCCTACATCTGTCTTGTTTTGATGAAATCTTCATTGACGTGGTATGGATGATTATAGCTAACAATCGGTATTCAATTATTGTCAATGATTAATGGTATGACTTCTTTCATTCCACTAGGGGCCTTAAACGGGGAGATCCTCTTTTTCTAGACCTATTTATTTTAGGTGCGAAGGTTCTCTCAAGATCTTTTAACATGTTACACAATCATATCCTTTATCATGGTTTCTTCATCAAAACAAGGGGGCCTCAAGTTATCCATCTCAGCTTTGAGGATGATATTATCCTCTTTACTTCTGGGAGACACAGAACTCTCAAGCTCATCATGCAAACCTTGAACACTTATGAGGAAACATCAGGCCTACTGATTAATAGAGAAAAGATCCATTTCATGATTCATTCTAGTACTTTTAAAAGAACAAGAGATATAATCAAGAGTATTAAAGGTTTCAAACAGAAGGAGGGCTCCATTACTTACCTCGGATGCCCTTTATTTCTTGGCAGACCTAGGATTATTTACTTTCCGATCTTATTAACAAATTGCTCTGCAGGGTCACAGGATGGCAAACGAAATTACTAAGATGTGGAGCTAGAGCAGTATTGATCAAGCATGTCCTACAATCTTTACCTATCCATCTACTGTCAGCAGTCACTCCCCCCGGCACTCTACTTAAGCAAATACAAAGCATAATGACTGATTTTTTCTGGGATTGGAGAAATGAGAAGAAGAAGTACCATTGGGAATCATGGAAATACCTAAGTTTCCATTGTGATGAAGGGGGTATATGTATGAGAAATCTCAAGGATGTGTGTATGGCATTCCAATACAAAGAATGGTGGATATTTAGATCTAAACACACCTTATGGGGGGGATTTTTGAAGACTAAATACTTTCAAAGGTCTAGCCCATTGTAAATAAACTGGGATACAGGTGAATCCTTAACCTGGAAGCACCTGATCCATAACAGTCAAAAGGTGGAGCAGCACATCCAACAGAAACAACATTTTGGCAACTTTTCCTTTTGGTGGGCTAATTGGTTGGTGGTGGGACCTCCAACTTTATTCTCCACTAATTGTAATAGGTTTAACACAACTACAGTTTTAGAATTCGGGGAGGAAGGACAGTGGAACTAGGACATGCTCATCCAGCAGGCTCCTGTAAGTCAATTAGCCAACACCTTAGCAACAGAAATCAATTCCATAAGATCTCCTAGACCAAGCAATCTAGATCCTCAACAAGGATGGAAAATTTAGTTCCTCCTCTACTTGGAATGAAATTAGGGAAAAAGGACAAAATCTAAATTCAACTCCTACATCTGGCAGAAATGTATTCCTTTTAAAACTCATTTCTTTTATGGAGAACCTTAAGAGGTAATGCCAACTTTGGCATTTATCCACCAAACTATTTTTGTTATTGTAATATGTCAGGTATGGACACTATAGAACACACCTTCAACAATGGGCCATCTGTTGCAACAGTGTGGAAGAGCTTTGCAGAAGCAGTTGGAGTCACTGTAGACAACAGATCCCTGCCCCAACTTATCATGCAATGGTGGTCAGCTACTTACAACAATCACTGGTTACTACTACATGTTACACTAATATTCATACGTTGGAACCTCTAGAAGAATGGGAGTGCTAAAAGAATGGAGGCAAACAATCCAACATCAAAAAAGTGAAGTATGCCACTGTAATGCCCTAAAATGTACTAAGGTGAACTAGAGATTCGTGGTTTTTTGTTGAGTTAATTTTGAGTTAAAATGTGTTACATTAGTGTTCTTAGGCAGTGTGTGCAGTTTGGTAAAGTTTGGAGGTCAAACGACCAAGAACGTCTATGACGTTCGGAAGGTGTGCCTTAGAAAGTACTTGTGTGTCTTGCTATGTTTGAGTGAGTTTTACGTGTTCGTTTTGCTTGAAACTTGTATGAGATGTTCCTAAGACCTAGATGACTTATTTTAGGGGTTTAACGTTTGAGTACGAGCCCACCTATGACCCACAAGGGGGCCCTAGAAAAGGGCCCAAGACTTGGACCAAAGCTGCCAAAACAGTGACTAAACGACGACCCAAAGGATGGTCCGTTGGTCAACCAACGGTCCTTCAACCTTGGGCATCGACTGTCCCTGCAAGGCAGGATGGACAGGCTCCAAATGGATCAAAGTATCAACCAACGAGACCTCACCACCGGTCCGTCCTTTGACAAACGGTCCATTGGTTGGTTCGTCAGTGAGACTGCCCCAAAAGCTGTGAGTTTCCTATAAAGTGTTGGGGTGTTTGGTAAATTCACACCAAGTCTTTTATGACCCTAGGGAGTCATTTTTAGGGTTATTTAGGTATAATAAATTACTTTAAACCCTAAGACCTAATTTTAGACCTCACTTCCCAAAACTCCAATACCCCTCTCCCTTAAAATTCTCTCTCAAGTCTCTTTAGAAGCTAGAAGTCAACAAGTGCTAGGGTTATTTAGGTATATTAAATTACTTGAAACCCTAATACCTAATTCAAATGTGTTTTTCTAGCATTAATTGATGATTTTCATGTCAAAAACCTAATGAACTCATGTTTACAAATATTTCAAACTTTTAGCTTAAGAAATGGGTTAAATGAGCATGTTTATGTAGAGAATGAAATTTGGATTTCTTGTGTTGTTATTTTGGTTTAGCTACTGCCCTAAGGGCCTTATTATTATGAAATATTGAGAAAATGATTATAGGTGGTGATGACTTGGTTAAATGGTGAGTTGCTTATATTGTATATGTCTTATTATAAATTGCTCTTGAGTGGTATGGTTCACCTCCTTGGTGGCGGTGTTTATGTAATGAACTTGATATTACTTAGTATGTATTGTGAATGTGGTTTTGAAGGTCTAATACGTGAAATGAAGAGATATTGAAAATAGGTCTTGTATTGTGTTTTTTGTGAAACCTGAATTGTATGTTTGACCTAGATTATGTCTAAAAGAAGTATATGATTATGTGAAACTTGTAAAGTGTGTGAAGTTGATGAATGAAGGTCTAAAACAAGTATAGAAGTTGATATGAATGAAAATATGCTTATATGCAAGGTGATCTCACATGTAAACACACACACTTAATTGAATGAATGATGCTAAATTGAGTCAAAAGGGGAGTCTTGGAGTGGACACTCTTCGTGAGTTGAGATGAAGTGTCTAGTAGCAACCTCAATACAACCTAAGAGCTTTCTAAGATAGGTCGGAGGATGAATACCCTTCGTGAGTTGAGATGTGGTGTTCACTAGTTATCCTTAACCTATAGTTTATAATGTTGAGAATCTGTGGGGAGTTATGCCTAGCACCGAGAGGATATGATAAAAGGGTGGTTACATTTCGTGAGTTGAGATGTTGTATCCAATGTAACTCTTGAGATGAGTACTCCTCTTTAGTAGAGAATGAGTTACTTAGTAGCAATCTTCTTATCCCGTAACTATGGGCCTACATAGGTGTAGATATTGGGAAAGCCATGTAAAAGCTAAGAAGTATGACCTTACTCAAGGCAAGTGAGGATCCCTCATCCAATAGGGGTTAATATCGGAATTCCATGTCTAGCTCTCATGGTCTTTGTCGGTTTAAGCTAACCCCCCACAAAAGTAATGAAAGTACTAAGTCTTCTAAAAAAATGTGATGCCTATGTGAATTGAATGAACTAAGTCTTCTAAAAGAACGTGCTACTTAGGGTAAGTGGTGCAATGGGACTCTATCTATCCATTTCATTAAGTAGGACCTTCCGAAAGGGAAGACTTGGTGCCAAACATTCTAAAAGAGTGTACTACTTAGGGTAAGTGGTGGTATGGGACGCCAGCTACTCATTGCACTAAGTAGGCATTCTGAAAGGGAAGTCATTGGTGTTTTGTTGGGTGTTCTTATAGTGTCTTGTGATTGATTGGTGACTTGTTCTCCCGAGGTGAGTAAGCCGAAAGGGGTAGTCTTGAGGATCGCTTTTGTGTGTATTGAAGGAAGTGTTTAGACGTTTTCTTCATGTCTTGCCTTTGAGGGTTTTAGGATAACCTTAGTTAGGGAAACTCCTACGGAAATAAGTTCACTTCCTCATTGACAACACCTTGGAAGTTCACCATTGTTGGAGTCTTTTTAGTTCACTGTAATGGTCTAAATAGTTTACTGTTATGTCAAAAATAAGTTCATTTTAAAGTTTGGGAAGTTCACTGTAAATGTTCCTTTTTGATTAAAACTATGGCAATCCTTCTTTAAGTGTTAAATGATGTTTCTTATATTTTTTTGCTTCTAAATTCATGAATGTAATAATTATTTGGCATGAAAGCTTATTTTACTAAAATGTCTCTTTTTGCATGTTTTTGCATATGTCATACTTATTACATTGTTTTTTACTAACCCCATACTTTTCTATACTCTATAAATATAGGTTGTTGGAAGCTCTTGAAGGTTTGAAGGTCAAGCTTGGGAAAGTTCCTCTCAAGACAAAGTATGTCCTCATATATTTGAGGGCATAGTCTTTTTATTAGTTTCCTATTTAAAGACTTATTATGTATTTTCCTTTTAATGTAAAAGGTCCGTGTCCCTAAGATATTTTGTCGTGTCATTAACTTGGATTGTGACGATGAGATTCTCTAAGTATTTATGAAAGACTTCCTTTATTTAACTATTCGTGTAAAGTTTTAAATTCACCACTACTTTTTCTGTCTTATGTAATGAACGATAGTTAAAGGGCTTGTATGAGACCCCAAAGGGTCAAGTACGCCCGGTAACGATCCGAGGGTTATCCCTAGCTTCTAGGGGGTGCTTGAGGGTCGTGACAGAATTGGTATCAGAACATCAGGTTTTGGGAAATATTTTAAGGTCTAAAAGTCTCACAAGCCACATCTAGTAGTATCTTGGTCATTGGTGTGAGTCGCGACACTTCCATGGACAAGAGGCTATAGGATGATAGAAGTTTCACTTTCTTCTCTATTCTAATGTTGTGCCTTAGAGTTGAGTTCTATAAGATGTCTTTTCTCAACCTCTTCTCTTTGTGTTTATAGGACCTGAATACGAGGAGATCAACCGCTAGAAGGGAGGAGGGAGGTGTAGCTAATGAGAGGATCCCTCCCCGTGTTGACCAAGTTCCTATTGTTGTCTTAGGGGATGAGGAGGTTCTGATTCCTCTTCAGAACCTCAAATGCCTCCGAAACCCCAAGATCCCCAAGATCCTCAAGTGCCTCATATGCCTCAAGGTCATTTTGTGTAGGGTGATAGGACTAATTCGGAGTTTAGGGCTTCCCTAATGAACTTGACCCAACTCATGACGGCTCAATCTCTTGTCGTCAACAATCAATTTGTTTCCAAAGATAATCAAGGAGATAAACCCCAACCAAATGCCAGTACTCCCGCTTTTTGAATTCGAGATTTCATGAGGATGAACCCTCCCACTTTTCATGGCCCTAAGGTGGATGAACATCTGAAGGTTTCATAGATGTGGTTTTCAAAGTGGTGGATGCGATAGGTGTGAACCCTAGGGAGAAAGCAGAGTTAGCTTCTTACTAACTTAAGGAGGTGGCTCAAGTGTGGTATGAGCAATAGAGGGGTGAGAGACCCTTAGAAAGAGGTACGATTGATTGGGAGGAATTCAAGAGGCTTTCCTAGATAGGTTCTTTCCCTTAGAGTGGAGGGAGAAGAAGATGGTTGAATTCATGAATCTTCGTCAAGGGGGAATGAGTGTGCAAGAGTACTCTCTTAAATTTACCCAACTCTCTAAGTATGCCCCAATCATGGTAGCCAACCCTAGGGCTAGGATGAACAAATTTATGATGGAGTGTCTAGCTTGGTGGAAAAAGAGTGTCGTACGGAAATGCTTCTTAATGACATGGATATTTCTAGGCTCATGATTTATGCACAACAAATTGAGGAGTCCAAAATTAGGGATCTAAGGCAAGAAGGTAAGAGGCCTAGGTCGGATGATTCTAGCCACCAAAAGCCTAAGAAGAGGTTCTATCATCAAGATTCATCCATGGGAAACAAGGATAGTGTTCCAAACCAACATTCTCAAGGTGGTGGCCACACTTTTGAAAGGGCTAGGTGTCCTACTTGTGAAAAGCAACATTCGGGTAAGTGTCTTGGAGGAACTGGTGGTTGTTTAGTTGTGGTAGCAAAGTCCACAGTATTAGGGACTGCCGTAGCATCAAATCAAGAGGGAATGATGTAAATCAAGCTTCCCTAGATCCTAATGCTCCCAAGAAGAACCTTTCCTATGGGATGGGAGCTAGGAAGGATAATTAATCCGATTATATGGTCTTGGTAAGTCTTAAACCTTTATGATTGTTGTTTTTATGTTATGAAATGAGTTTATGTGGTTTTATAGTTCATATGATCATGTCATCTTGGTGAATTGCTCAAAGAATGAATTCTTGAAAATTTTAAGCATGCAAACACTGTTACAGTGATGTTCACTGCAAGTTTTGTGAATTTTGAGAAAATTTAATTTTTGTTGATTTAAAGTTTCAATGTGTGCAAAAGTTTTGTATATGAGCATGTTTAATGTTGGAGAAGGTAGTTTCTCCATAAAATAAGGTTAAGAATGAGTTTTGAAATTTGTGAAGTTGGTAAAAGTTGCTTATGTTGCTAAGTGTATGAAAGTGTGAATCTATGCTCCTTGTTAGTTGATACTTTGATTTTGAGTTTTTTTTATCATGATTTTAATGTGTTATGTTATACTAAGTGAGTCCTTGTTGTTCTTAAAGTTTCAGTGTCATTCGAGGACAGATGTTATTCCAAGTGGGGAAGAATGTAACGCCCTAAAGTGAACTAAGATGAACTAGAGATTTGTGGTTGTTTCATTAGTTGATTTTGAGTTAAAATGAGTTAAATTTGTGTTTTTAGGCAGTGTGTGAATTTTGGTTAAGTTTGGAGGTCAAACAACCAAGAACGTTCATGACGTTCGGAAGGTGTGCCTTTGAAAGTACTTGTGTGTCTTGATGTCTTTGAGTGAGTTTTACGTGTTCGTTTTGCTTGAAACTTGTATGAGATGTTCCTAATACCTATATGACTTAGTTTAGGGGTTTAACGTTTGAGTACGACCCCACCTAGGACCCACAAGGGGGATTCAGAGAAGGGCCCAAGACTTGGACCAAAGCTGCGAAAACAATGACCAAACGACGACCCAAAGACGGTCCGTTGATCAACCAACGGTCTGTCGACCTAGGGCGTCAATTTTACCTGCAAGGTAGGATGGACAGGCTCCAAATGGAGCTAAGGATCATCCAATGAGATCCCACCAACGGTCCATCCTTTGTAAAACGGTCCGTTGGTTAGTCCGTCTGTGAGACGACCCCAAAAGCTGTGAGTTTCCTGTAATGTCTTGGGGTGTTTGGTAAATTCACCCCAAGTCTTTTATGACCCTAGGGAGTTATATTTAGGGTTATTTATGTATATTAAAATATTTGAAACCCTTAGACCTAATTGTAGATCTCACTTCCCAAAACCCCAAAACCCGTCTCCCTTAGAATTCTCTCTCAAGTCTCTTTGGAAGCAAGAAGTCAAGAAGTGCTAGGAGGGATGGTTTTGGCGTGTTATTCATCAAAAATCAGTGGGTTGTCTTGAATTTGAGGTATGGTATCCATCCTTGAACACTCGTCCATTCAAAAAGTCCTTTCTAAAAGATTTCAAAAAGGATTTTCAAACTCTACTTTCTTCTATCTTTGATTCTAAGCATGAGTCTTCTTGTAAAAGTGTTTTAAGGATTCACATGTGTTTATTCTAGAATTAATTGATGATTTTAATGTCAAAAACGTAATGAACTCATGTTTATGCATATTTCAAACTTTTAGCTTAAGAAACGTGTTAAATGAGCATGTTTATGTAGATAATGAACTTTGGTTTTCTTGTGTTGTTATGTTGGTTTAGCTACTGCCCTAAGGTCCTTATTATGATGAAATATTGAGAAAATGATTATAGGTGGTGATGTCTTGGTTAAATGGTGAGTTGCTTATATTGTATAGCTCTTATTATAAATTGCTCTTGAGTGGTATGGTCCACCTCCTTGGTGGCGGTGTTTACTTGATGAACTTGATATTACATTGTATATTGTGAATGTGGTTTTGAAGGTCTAATATGTTAAATGAAGAGATATTGAAAATGGGTCTTGTATTGTGTTTTTTGTGAAACTTGAATTGTATGTTTGACCTAGATTATGTCTAGAAGAAGTATATGATTATGTGAAATTTGTGAAGTGTGTGAAGTTGATGAATGAAGGTCTAAAGCATGTATAGAAGTTGATATGTATGAAATGATGCTTATATGTAAGGTGTGCTTACATGTACACACACACTTAATTGAATGAATGATCCTAAGTTGAGTCAATAGGGGAGTGTTGGGGTGGACACTCTTGGTGAGTTTAGGTGAAGTGTCTAGTAGCAACCTCACTACATTCTAAGATCTTTCTAAGATAGGTCAGAGGATGAATACCCTTCGTGAGTTGAGATGTGGTGTTCACTAGTTATCCTTAACCTATAGTTTATAATGTTGAGAATCCGTGGGGAGTTATGCCTAGCACCGAGTGGATATGAAGAAGCGGTGGTTGGACTTCGTGAGTTGAGATGTTGTATCCAATGTACCTCTTGAGATGAGTACTCCTCATTAGTAGAGAATGAGTTACTTCGTAGCAATCTCCTTATCCCTTAACTCTGGGCCCGCATAGGTGTAGCTATTGGGAAAGCCATGTAAAAGCTAAGAAGTATGAACTTACTCTAGGCAAGTGAGGATCTCTCATCCGATAGGGGTTAATATCGGGATTCCATGTCTAGGTCTCATGGTTTTTGTCGGTTAAGCTAACCCCCCACAAAACTAATGAAAGTTCTAAGTGTTCTAAACGAATGTGATACCTATGTTAATTGAATGAACTAAGTCTTCTAAAAGAATGTGCTACTTAGGTTAGGTGGTGGTATGGGACGCTATCTATCCATTGCACTAAGTAGGACCTTCCGAAAGGGAAGACTTGGTGCGAAACCTTCTAAAAGAGTGTACTACTTAGGGTAGGTGGTGGTATGGGACGCCATCTACTCATTTCACTAAGTAGGCAATCCGAAAGGGAAGTCTTTGGTGTTTTGTTGGGTGTTCTTCTTATGTCTTGTGATTGAATGGTGTCTTGTTCTCCCTAGGTAAGTATGCCGAAAGGGGTAGTCTTGAGGATCGCTTTGGTCTGTATTGAAGGAAGTGTTTAGACGTTTCTTCATGTCTTACCTGGGAGGGTCTTAGGATAACCTTAGTTAGGGAAACTCCTACGGAAATGAGTTCACTTCCTCATTGGAAACACCTTGGAAGTTCACCATTGTTGGAGTCTTTTTAGTTCACTGTAATGGTCTAAATAGTTCATTGTTAAGTCAAAAATAGGTTCACCGTAAAGTTTGGGAAGTTCACTGTAAATGTTCCTTTTTGATTAAAATTATAGCTGTCCTTCTTTACGTGTTAAATGATGTTTATTATGTTGTTTTGCTTCTAAATTCATGAATGTTATAATTATTTGGAATGAAAGCTTATTTAACTAAAATGTCCCTTCTTGCATGTTTTTGTATACGCCATACTTATTACATTGTTTTGTTCTAACCCCATACTTTTCTATACTCTATAAGTATAGGTTGTTGGAAGATTTAGAAGGTTTGAAGGTGAAGCTTGGGAAAGTTCCTCTCAAGACAAAGTATGTCCTCATATATTCGAGGGCATAGTCCTTTCTTAGTTTCATATTTAAGACTTTTAATGTATTTTCCTTTTATTGTAAAAGGTCCGTGTCACTAAGATATTTTATCGTGTCTTTAAGTTGGCTTGTGACGATGACATTGTCTAAGTATTTATGTAAGACTTCCTTTATTTAATTATTTGTGAAATGTTTTAAATTCCGCACTACTTTTCATGTCTTATGTAATGAACGATAGCTAAAGGGCTTGTATGAGACCCCAAAGGGTCCAATACGTCTGGTCACGATCCGAGGGTTATCCCTAGCTTCTAGGGAGTTCTTGCGGGTCGTGATAGACTTGGTACGTATCACAACAATAGGTTTTGGGAAATAGTTTAAGGTCTAAAAGTCTCAGAAGCCACATCTACTAGTATCTTGGGCATTGGTGTGAGTCGCGACAAATCTATGGAAAAGAGGCTATAAGATGATAGAAGTTTCACTTCTTCTCTATTATAATGTCGTGCCTTAGAGTTGAGTTCTATAAGATGTCTTTTCTCAACCTCTTATCTTTGTGTTTATAAGACATGAATACGAGGATATAAACCGCTAGAAGGGAGGAGGGAGGTGTATCTAATGAGAGGATCCCTCCTAGTGTTGACCAACTTCCTATTGTTGGCTGAGGGTATGAGGAGGTTCCTCATCAAGAACCTTAAATGCCTCCGGAACCCCAAGAGCCTCAATAGCCTCAAGTGCCTCCTATGCCTCAAGGTCCTTTTGTTGAGGGTGATATGACTAATGCGGAGTTTAGGGCTGCCCTAATGAACTTGACCCAAATCATGACGGCTAAATCTCATATCGTCAAAAATCACTTTGTTGCCCAAGCTAATCAAGTAGATAGATCCCAACCAAATGCTAGTACTCCCGCTTCTAGAATTCGGGATTTCATGAGGATGAACCCTCCCACTTTTCATGGCACTAAGGTGGATGAAGATCCACAAGGTTTTATAGATGAGGTTTTCAAAGTGGTGGATGCTATAGGTGTGACCCTTAGGGAGAAAGCGGAGTTAGCCGCTTACCAACTTAAGGAGGTGGCTCAAGTGTGGTATGAGCAATGGAGGGGTGAGACACCCTTAGAAAGAGCTTTGGTTGATTGGGAGGAATTCAAAGAGGATTTCTAAATAGGATCTTTCCCTTAGCGTGGGGGTAGAAGAAGATGGTTGAATTCAAGAATCTTCGTCAAGGGGGAATGAGTGTGCAAGAGTACTCTCTTAAATTTACCCAACTCTCTAAGTATGCCTCAACCAGGGTAGCCAACCCTAGGGCTAGGATCAAAAAGTTTGTCTTGGGAGTGTCTATCTTGGTGTAAAAAGAGGGTCGTACTGCAATGCTTCTTAATGACATGGATATTTCTAGGCTCATGGTTTATGCACAACAAATTGAGGAGTCCAAAATTAGAGAGATAAGGAGAGAGGGTAACAAGCCTAGGTCGGATGAATCTAGCCACCACAAGCCTAAGAATAGGTTCTATCATCAAGATTCATCCATGGGAAACAAGGAAATTGTTCCAAACCAACATTCACAAGGTGGTGGCCACACTTTTGAAAGGTCTAGGTGTCCTACTTGTGGAAAGCAACATTCGGGTAAGTGTCTTGCTGGAACGGATGGTTGTTTTAGTTGTGGTAGCAAAGGCTACAAGATGAGGTACTGCCCTATCATCAAAGCAAGAGGGAAAGATTTCAATCAAGCTTCCCTAGATCCTAATGCTCCCAAGAAGAACCTTTCCTATGGCATGGGAGCTAGAAAGGATAGCTAATCTGGATTTTATGGTCTTGGTAAGTCTTAACCCTTTATGATTGTTGTTTTTATGTTATTAAATGAGTTTATGTGGTTTTATAGTTCATATAATCATGTCATCTTGATGAATTGCTCAAATGATGAATTCTTAAAAAACTTAAGCATGCAAACAGTGTTACAGTGATGTTCACTGTTAGTTTTGTGAATTTTGAGAAAATTTGTTTTGTCTTGAATTGAAGTTTCAATGTGTGCAAAAGTGTTGTATATGAGCATGTTTAATGTTGGAGAAGGTAGTTCCTCCATAAAAGAAAGTTAAGAATGAGTTTTGAAATTTGTGAAGTTGATAAAAGTTGCTTATGTTGCTTAGTGTATGAAAATGTGAATCTGTGCTCCTTGATAGTTGATACTTTGATTTTGAATTTTTTTATCATGATTTTAATGAGTTATGTGATGCTAAGTGAGTCCTTGTTGTTCTTAAAGTTTCAGTGTCATTCGAAGACGAATGTTATTCCAAGTGGGAAAGAATGTAACGCCCTAAAGCGAACTAAGGTGAACTAGAGCATCGTGGTTGTTTCATCAGTTAATTTTAAGTTAAAATGAGTTACATTAGTGTTCTTAGGCAGTGTGTGAAGTTTGGTTAAGTTTGGAGGTCAAACGACCAAGAACGTCCATGACGTTCGGAAGATGTGCCTTAGAAAGTACTTGTGTGTCTTGATGTGTTTGAGTGAGTTTTACGTATTTGTTTTGCTTGAAAACTGTATGAGATGTTACTAAGACCTAGATGACTTAGCTTAGGGGTTTACCATTCGAGTACGACCCCACCTATGATAGGCTTGGACCAAAGCTGCCAAAACAGTGACCAAACGATGACACAAAGGACGGTCCATTGGTCAACCAACGGTCCGTCGACCTAGGGCGTCGATTGGCCCTGCAAGGCAGGATTTTCAGGCTCCAAATGGATCTAAGTATCAACCAACGATACCCCCACCAACGGTCCGTCCTTTGACAAACGGTCCGTTGGTTAGTTCGTCAAAAAGACTGCCCCAAAAGCTGTGAGTTTCCTGTAAAGTCTTGGAGTGTTTGGTAAATTCACCCCAAGTCTTTTATGAACTTAGGGAGTTATTTTTAGGGTTATTTAGGTATATTAAAGTATTTGAAACCCTAAGATCTAATTTTAGACCTCACTTCCCAAAACCTCAAAACCCGTCTCCCTTAGAATTCTCTCTCAGGTCTCTTCGGAAGCAAGAAGTCAAGAAGTGCTAGGAGGGCTGGTTTGGGTATGTTCATAAAAAATCAGTGGGTTGTCTTGCATTTGAGATATGGTATCCATCCTTGAACACTCTTCCATTCAAGGATTCCTTGATAAAAGATTTCAAAAAAGGTTTTCAAACTCTACTTTCTTCTATCTTTGATTCTAAGCATGGGTCTTCTTGTAAAAGTGTTTTAATGATTCAAATGTGTTTATTCTAGCATTACTTGATGATTTTAATGTCAAAAATCTAATGAATGCATGTTTATGCATATTTCAAACTTTTAGCTTAAGAAATAGGTTAAATGAGCATGTTTATGTAGAGAATGAAATTTGGTTTTCTTGTGTTGTTATGTTGTTTTAGTTACTGCCCTAAGGGACTTATTATGATGAAATATTGAGAAAATGATTATAGGTGGTGATGGCTTGGTTAAATGTGAGTTGCTTATATTGTATAGCTCTTATTATAAATTGCTCTTGAGTGGTATGGTCCACCTCCTTGGTAGCGGTGTTTACTTGATGAACTTGATATTACTTAGTATGCATTGTGAATGTGGTTTTGAAGGTCTAATATGTGAAATGAAGTGATATTGAAAATGGGTCTTGTATTGTGTTTTTTGTGAATCTTGAATTGTATGTTTGACCTAGATTATGTCTAAAATAAGTATATGATTATGTGAAACTTGTAAAGTTTGTGAAGTTGATGAATGAAGGTCTAAAGCATGTATAGAAGTTGATATGAATGAAATGATGCTTATATGCAAGGTGTGCTTACATGTACACACAGACACTTAATTTAATGAATGATGCTAAGTTGAGTCAAAAGGGGAGTCTTGGGGTGGACACTCTTCGTGAGTTGAGATGAGGTGTCTAGTAGCAACCTCACTACATCCTAAGAGATTTCTAAGATAGGTCGGTGTATGAATACTCTTCGTGAGTTGAGATGTGGTGTTCACTAGTTATCCTTAAACTATAGTTTATAATGTTGTGAATCCATGGGGAGTTATGTCTAGCACCAAGAGGATATGAAGAAGGGGTGGTTACACTTCGTGAGTTGAGATGTTGTATCCAATGTACCTCTTGAGATGAGTACTCCTCGTTAGTAGAGAATGAGTTACTTAGTAGCAATCTCCTTATCCCTTAACTATGGGACCGCATAGGTGTAGCTATTGGGAAAGCCATGTAAAAGCTAAGAAGTATGACCTTACTCTAGGCAAGTGAGGATCCCTCATCCCATAGGGGTTACAATTGGAATTCCATGTCTAGCTCTCATGGTCTTTGTCTGTTAAGCTAACCCCCCACAAAATTAATGAAAGTACTAAGTCTTCTAAACGAATGTGATACCTATGTGAATTGAATGAACTAAGTCTTCTAAAAGAACGTGCTACTTCGGGTAGGTGGTGGTATGGGACGCTATCTATCCATTGCACTAAGTAGGACCTTCCGAAAGGGAAGACTTGGTGCCAAAACCTTCTAAAAGAGTGTACTACTTAGGGTAGGTGGTGGTATGGGACTCCATCTACTCATTTCACTAAGTAGGCATTCCGAAAGGGAAGTCTTTGGTGTTTTGTTGGGTGTTCTTCTCATGTCTTGTGATTGAGTGGTGACTTGTTCTCTCGAGGTGAGTAAGCCAAAAGGGGTAGTCTTGAGGATCACTTTGGTGTGTATTGAAGGAAGTGTTTAGACGTTTTCTTCATGTCTTACCTTGGAGGGTCTTAGGATAACCTTAGTTAGGGAAACTCCTACGGAAATGAGTTCACTTCCTCATTGGCAACACCTTGGAAGTTCACCATTGTTGGAGTCTTTTTAGTTCACTGTAATTGTCTAAATAGTTCACTGTTAAGTCAAAAATAGGTTCACTGTAAAGTTTGGGAAGTTCACTGTAAATGTTCCTTTTTGATTAAAATTATGGCAATCCTTCTTTAAGTGTTAAATGATGTTTCTTATGTGGTTTTGCTTCTAAATTCATGAATGTTATAATTATTTGGTATGAAAGCTTATTTTACTAAAATGTCCCTTTTTGCATGTTTTTGCATATGTCATACTTAGTACATTGTTTTGTACTAACCCCATACTTTTTCATACTCTATAAGTATAGGTTGTTGGAAGCTTTTGAAGGTTTGAAGGTGAAACTTGGGAAAGTTACTCTCAAAACAAAGTATGTCCTGATATATTCACGGGCATAGTCCTTTCTTAGTTTCTTATTTAAAGACTTTTTATGTATTTTCCTTTTAATGTGAAAGGGCCGTGTCCCTAATATATTTTGTCGTGTCTTTAATTTGGCTTGGGACGATGAGACTCTCTAAGTATTTATGAAAGACTTCCTTTATTTAATTATTCGTGAAAAGGTTTAAATTCTTTTCTACTTTTCATGTCTTATGTAATGAACAATAGTTAAAGGGCTTGTATGAGACCCCAAAGGGTCAAGTACGCCCGGTCACGATCCGAGGGTTATCCTAGCTTCTAGGGGGTGCTTGAGAGTCGTGAAAACAACATACAATGAGAATTACATGTTGATGACAACAACATTTCCCCAAATCAAATGGCCCTCAAAATGGAAAGAGCTAATCTAGCTACGGGAGAAATGCATTCATCATACCAAAGTTACTATGGTCACTTGGAAAACGCCACATGAATAATGGATTAAAATAAATAATGATGGGAGTGCAATAAACAATCCAGGTAAAATTGGAGTTGGAGGAACTACAAGGGATCAAACTGGTGAGATGTTATGGGTGTCTGCATCACCTTTCGGGGAAGGAACAAACAATCAGGCAGAAATAGAGGCAGCCATTTTTAGAGTAACCTGGTCCTTAGAATTAGGAAATAGAAATATCATTTTGGAGGGTCACTCACAGCTTTTGGTGAACTAGATCATGCAAAAAGACATTCCCCATTGGCACATCAATGCACAAGTTATTAAACTTCTAGTTCATTTCAGAAAAACACAAGAATTCAGATGCAGACAGACATTTAGGCAAGCTAATGTTGTAGCTGATTCACTCTCCAAACACATACACAAAATCACTAACCCTCAGGAATTTTTCAACAGCTAGAAATTAACTAAGGAAGTAAGGTCTTACTATTCAATTAGAAATGCTGGAAATTCCAAGTTTTAGAGGAAGGAAGATTAAGAAGATCAAAGAACCTCCTTGACTGTATGGTCAACCTTTTCATTTAGGCTATCCTTTGTAGTTAGCTTCCTTGAATAGTTTAGGTTTTTTTAGTTTTTTCAATTGTAAAGGGAGACTCTCCCTAGTTTAATTTTCCTATATGTCTTTGAATTTAAAAGAAGTCCTCTCTTTAGGTGCTAAGTCTCTAGGTCTAACTTTTTGTAAGGGGAAGACTTAACCTTCTTTTGGAAGGTTGACTACCAAACCACCGTAGGACCGGAGGTAAGGTTTATGCCACCTTCCTTGTACTTTTGCTTTTATTAATGATAAGGCATGCGAGTGTTGCTCATCCCCTACCCCTCCAGGGGTAGTTCAAATAAAAAAAAAATTAAACACTAAATCATAAATTTTAAAGATCAAATCCTAAACCCCAAACCCTAAAAACTAAATAAAACCTAAACCCTTAAGCTAACCCTAATTCTAACTTTAACCCTAACCCTAACCCTAAACCATAAACCCTAAATCCGAAGTCCAAAATACCTAAAGCCAAACATTAAACACTAAACCTTAGATTTTAAACATCAAATCCTCAACCCCAAAACCAAAAACCTTTAAAAACCCTAAACCCTATCTTTGATCCTAACCTTAACAATAATTGTAACCCTAAATCGTAAACACTAAATACCAAACCAAAAATACAAAAACCCAAACATTAAACACTAAACCATAGATACTACAACTCAAATCCTAAAACCCCAACCCTACAACCTAAAAAAACCCTAAACGCTAACCCTAACCCTAACCCTAACCTTAACTCTAACCCTAACCCTAAACCATAAATGCTAAGCTCCAAGCCCAAAATACAAAAACCTAAGCATTAAACACTAGACCATAGATATTAACCCACAAATCCTAAGCTCCAAACCCTAAAACCTAAAAAAACTAAACTCTAACCCTAACCCTAACCCTAAACCCTAAGCCCTAAACCCCAAGACTAAAATACCAAACACAAACATTAAACACTAAACAATAGACATGGAACCATAAATCCTAAACACAAACCCAAAAACCTATAAAAAATCCTAATCCCTAACCCTAACCCTAAACCGTATACCCTAAACCCTAAACCCCAAGCCCAACATACAAAAACCAAATATTAAAAACTAAACCACAGATATTAAACTTAAAATCCAAAACCCCAAACCCTAAAACCTTTAAAACACTAAACACTAAACCCTAACCCTAACCCTAACCCTAAACACAAAGCCCCGAGCTCAAAATACCAGAATCCAAACATTAAAAACTAAAACATAGATATTAAACCTCAAATCCTAAAACCTAAAAAAACACTAAACACTAAACCCTAACCTTAACCCTTACTCTTACCCTAAACCCTAAACCTAGAGCACAAAATGCGAAACCCTTATCATTAAACACTAAACCATAGATAATACAACTCAAATCTTTAACCCTAAACCCTAAACCCTTAAAAAACACTAAACCCTAACCGTAACCCTAACCTTAACCATAACCCTAGCTCTAAACCATAAACCTTAAACCTCAAGCCCAAAATACCAAAACATAAACATTAAACACTAAACGATAGATATTACACCCCAAACCCTAAAACCTAAAAAAATTAAACCCTAACCGTAACCATAAACCATAAATTCTAAACCCCAAGCCAAAAATACCGAAACCCAAACATAAAACATTGAAATGTAGATATTAAACCTCATATCCTAAATCCTAAAACCTAAAACCTAAAAAAAACCTAAACCTTCCCTAACCCTAACCCTAACCTAACCCTAACCCTAACCCTAACCCTTAAACCCTAACCCTAAACCACAAGCCCAAAATACCAAAACCCTAACATTAAACACTAAACCATAGATATTACAACTCAAATCCTTAACCCATGTCACGACCGGGGAGCACCCTCTAGACGTAACCGGCATTGTCGTCTTTGGAGAGGACTAAAACTAGACTCTTAGCATTCGTCATTATATTTCATAGTTTAAAATGCGGAAAAATTAAAACTTTTACGTATTGAGGTTTACATAGACCTCTCGCATACTACACATATATACATATGGAGTTTACTTAGACTCCTCGCATAGGAATCTTACATAGGCTTCTCATTTAGCAATATACATAATGTATAAGAATTTAGTCTAATATATCGTTCACGTTAAACCATCTTGAACGGAGTACAACATTCGGGCATAGCCCATATTTCATTACAAAAAAAGCCACATGTAGGCTTATATAATAATATTCTTCAAATGAAAGAGATGGAAACAAAATGTCATCAGACAATAAAAATATCAAATAGATAGATAGTGGCATCATCCTCAGAATAGTGAGGAGCTACCAAACAATTGAGAAATATCCAAGTAGTGTTCAATCAGCCTTTTAGAAACATAACGGCCGGAATTTACATATTGTAGAAACATAAAAATTGGGTTAGTAGACCACTTGTACTAAGTATGGGTATATGAACATATAACATTTGAAAGTGTACATGAAAGGGGCAATTACTTTAGAAAACATGCTAAGTCATTTGGAAAGCCTTTAATGCACATACAAGAGAGCATATACAAGATAAGAATCACAATAACATAATACATGTAAAGAATCAAACACAACATCAACATAAATCCATATAAGCACATCCTATTCAATACTTAATATCAACGTAGTATACAAAACCCTTTCCAACAATCCTATCCAAAGGTACAAGTGGAATGCTCACGTAAAGCCCCATAACCCCACATAATAAAGTAAATAAGATATGAGATCATAACTAATACTTTGCTTCATACAACATATCATCATAGGTAGTCATCACCACATATAGCAATTTAGACCAGTAGCATATTCATTAGCATAGTCAACATCATATAAGAGTTTAATCATGTATATCAACATATTATAATACATAACATCATAATGCATAAGACCATCTCCTAGGACTCCATTTAGAGTTTACTTGTGAAATGTCTAGGTAAGTCCCATAACCCTACCTATCCAAAGTATACCGCTCAAGTCATCCTAGTCATGGTCCATCTTCATTTAGTCATTCATTTTACTTTCGGGAATAATTGCCTTAATTTTACTTTCGGGAACAATTAACTTAACCGACTTAGACCACATGAGCTATATGTGGAATCCGTTATCATGAAACCCTACACCGAAAGAAGGTGGACTACTTGCCAAGGTAGTACCAAAACATGAACATAGCATCTAGGTGGATCCACTAGCTAGTATTCCTATGGGGGCAACATAGTTCAAGAACTAGGAGACATGTTTGAGACCCTATTTATGCTCCATGGCATTGTAATCTCTATTATATGAGAACAATTGTGAACTTATCTTCCCACATTGGGAAGGGACACCTCTCATAACTAGTTCACTCGGTGCTAAGCTGAAGTCGCTTTTTGAAATGTCTTTAAGCCTTTATTAATCAATCATAGCTTAATGTAGTCATAGGAGGCTAACCCCTTGTATATCTTAATTATTAGCTCATTACGAATTGCATGAGAACTACCTTTCATAACAACCCTCATTTATGTGAGATTAACACATTATCATCATCATGTCATAGTAAGGCACACAAGTCATTCACAATCAACCTTATATCATCATACCTTAATCATAGTCTCACGATTCACACAGTAAAGACATTTCACTTACATTCATAATACCATCACATACTAAATCTAATCACATGTACTACTTCAATTGAACATCATCATCAAGTACTATCCATCATAATTGAAGTAAAGTATTCAAGATCATAAGGTCTTACCAATTCACCTTCATAAGCCTCTTCAGTGGTCTTACCATCAACCAACCATATTCATCAATCAATAGGCTTAATAACATCATACAATAGTAATCTATACAAGAATTAAGTAAATTGTATCAACACTAACCAAATTAACTTCAATTGATAAACTAGGGTTAGGGGGGAAGGGTTGTAACAACCCTAAAAATGACTATGCTAAGTAATGTCTAACGTATCTAGAATGCCTAGATTAGATCGGGTTCACACGAATTGATGCGCGTAGAACCAGACCTCTGAACCTCTGCAACAACCAAGCCAACTAACTTGATTAGTTAGTTGAGCTAGTAAAGGTTGGGTCCAGCCATGTAGAGCACCCGAATAAGAAGATTTACCCGGATGAGTCTTAACCAGACTTAAAAAGGGGTAATCTTAAGTTTGGAGGGTCTAGGGGTAAAATGGTCTTTTCCCGGCTAAGGGTAGTATTTTAATTACCCTAAATATTTAATTAATTAATTAATTAATATGGTGGAGGGGCAATTTGGGTAGAGGTTGCCGAATTCGACCCTTTAAGCAAAATCTAGCTTCACCCGGGTTCGAGCCTTGGTGGAAGCAAGGATTAAATTAATTTAATTTTATTAAGTGAATTAGTTAAATTAATTAATATTTAAAAATCTGATTTATCTAAGGGAAAAAATCATATTTTTAATAAAAAAATAATAATAATAAAATTAATAAATAATGAGGAGTCCTAGTTTGACTTAGTCTCCACCTAACTCTCCTAATCCTAATCATAATCCTAATCCTCTCATTCTTAGATATCTCACTCTTATTCTCACGTTTTTTATCATTAAAATAACTGAAAATAGTAGTTCTTCACTCTTGAAGAACTTACACACAAAAACTCAAACGAAAAATTAAGCTAAAAACGAAAATCAACAACAAGTTCTTGACAGGATTGTGCTTGAAGTTTCGGTGGTGAGGCTTGGTTTCATGGTAAATTGGCTGCATTTAAACAAGTTTTGAACGACATTAAGGTATGAGTTTCTTCTCTCTTGGTCCCTTTCCCAAGAGACCCTTAAGGTTCAGTTTAAATCGCGATTGAAAGACTAAGGTTGTCCCCGTTGCATGCCCCTGTCATTAGATCCTCTGAACGATTCAAAGCATGCGTTGGTATGTCTTTTGGTAGATAATGTTAGGTATGGTTGTGATTATGTGTTGAATGTGTGGTAAGAAATCATGTAAAGGATGAAAAATATATTCCGGAAAAGTGTATTAAGTGGACTGTTTTGAGCATGTGTGTGCTGAAAATTTGACTATCTTTGCTACCTGAAATTTGTATGTGAAATGTTGTGTTTTGCGTGTGTAAAAATGCTAAAAACGTGATGTTCATAAAAGGTTAAGGTGACTGACTGAATATCACTCAAAATGCTACAAAAAAATCAACAAAAGAATGAGAGAAAAATGGATTGGAAGAGACCTTGCTGGAAATTTGTAGTCACGACCAAAATGACTAATTTTTAAAAAAATTTAAGAATTTTGAGGTCATTGGGAGTTGAACCCAAGACCTCACAAAATTTAATTTACATTAAAATTTCATGAAAAAAATGAAATGAAAAATAAATGTGGAGAGTGGGGATTGAACCCCCAACCTCTTGAATGGATGAGAGTGTTAGGAGAAAAATAAAGGAGAAAAATAAATGTGGAGAGTGGGGATTGAACCCCCAACCTCTTGAATGGATGAGAGAGTTAAGAGAAAAATAAATGTGGAGAGTGGGGATTGAACCCCCAACCTCTTGTATGGATGAGAGAGTTAGGAGAAAAATAAATGAGAAAAATAAATGTGGAGAGTGGGGATTGAACCCACAACCTCTTGAATGGATGAGAGAGTTAGGAGAAAAATAAAGGAGAAAATAAATGTGGAGAGTGGGGATTGAACCCACAAACCCTTGGATAGGTGAGAAAGTTAAGAGATAAATTTTAAAAAAAAAATAATGAGCTTGTGGGGGATTGAACCCACAACCTCCTTGCCTTAAAACGAAAAAGGAGAGGGAACAAGAAAGAAATATTATGGGGTTGATGGGAATCGAACTAGGGTCTCCCAAATCTGAAAAATGCAAATTATCAAGTTTAAAATAAGATTAAAGTGTTGTCCAAGGGATTCGAAATCGGGTTCCCTTGCCCAATTCCGTATTGACACATAAGTCATACGTAAGGAAATATTTAATGAATGCTACCTCTAAAGATCGAAATCAATATCTTGGCATATCTACAAGATGCATAAGTATTGTACCACATAATCTTGGGTAAACATGAATCACTTAGACAAACTATGAATAAAGCCTCACGGCTTGTATGTGTGGACTCATAAGTCTAGCATACGTTTCAAAGTAAGTGAGCCTAAGATGTATGTGATGAAATGATGTAACCCTAGAAGGGTTAAGTAAGAGTGTGAAAAACACTAAATTGCCAAGTGCATTGGCATATGATGAAATGAATATTCACGTGAAGGGGTGAGTAATTATGAAAAGCAAATATGTTAAAGTTAATGAATGAGGTGACAATATGATAAGAGGATAATGTGAAAGATGAGAGCAATCTCAAATGAGCCTAAGTAAATGTTACCTAAACGTACTCACCTATGAGAGTGTAAAGCTAATGAAGAGACCAGTCTCTATGAACACTCTAATGAATGTATTGAAGTTAATGCATACTTAATACTAATGATGAGATGAGAAATCATCTAATGAGTTATGATGTCCTCATGCTAGAAGCCATCTTTATGATGTATGAGTTGAATGTAATGAAACTTTATACTGAGCACCGATAGGATAGCTATGAGCGGTGATGCCTTCCTTCGGGAAAGGGCGGAGGTTCACGTAACTCTAATGAGATGAGACTGTCAGGCATGCCGGGTATGGGTCTCCTTATATCTCCTAGTCTTTGAACCTATACTGCCAATATAGGGATCTAGCAGGGTTCGACTCCCTATATATGCTAGCATGTTTTGGTTCACTTTGGCCGGTGATTCCACCTCTTTTCGTTGTGGGTATTACACACTGGATTTCATGATGCTCACATGATCTATGTCGGTTAACATTAAAGTTCCCAAAGAAAGAATGAGGCCAGCCTGAACGAATGCATATAATGAAATGAACGATACCAAAGGTGTTAGGATAGGATAATCAAGAGGTGAGCTAGACTCAAGTAATGACACTAGGTTATTCTTGGTCATTGCACATCAAACCTGATGAGAGTCTTAAACTACATCCTAGGTATGACTAGTGATTGTACTAGTATATGAATGAATGAAAACGAAGTACGTATGAACGAATGAAGCAGACTCTGTGTTTGCTAAAGAAGGCTCCCTAGTTGAGGTCTCATATGTTGAGCCTGTCACATCCGGGATTACCCCCAGACGTAACCGTCGTCGTCGTCCTCTCGGAGGACTAAGACAAGCCTCTTATCTTCGTCATATCATTCATCGATCTAAAAATCAGAAAGAATTAAAAACTTTTTATCTAAAACTACTCGTAGGTTTACATAGACCTCTACATACACATCATTATATATATATCAAGTATACATAGACTTGTTCATATACGAAGATTACTTAGTCTTCTACTTTTATTTCATACACTTATATATTTAGAAAATAATAGTCATAAAACCGTCTCATCTCATAAACCATCTATCGATTACAATAAGTCTTGGGCATAGCCCTACATCAAATGAAAGAAGCCGCATATAGGCTGTCTACTACATAGTCTCAAGAGAATAAAGGAGTCAACATAGAATCATAGTAACTACACATCATAAAAGAGAGATATCGGCCACGTCCTCGAGAGAGTAAGGACCTACCACTTGGATGGCAAAATACCCAAGTCTTCCTTCCTAGCAATTTGGATCAAGCTCAACGACCCGAACCTAAAATGTTTGGGAAAAGGGAAAGAAAAGGGATTAGTACTCCACATGTACTAAGTATGTAATCTCATATACAATTATCAATCAAATATATTTAAAAAGGGACATTTATGAAAAACATAATAGACTACATATGCAATTAAACCATAGCAAAGCAAAGTATACTAATGATAACCTTCAATATGTCACAAGTGCAATGATCAAGTAAAATTACCATGTCTCCTACTCAATCAAGTAACCTACCAAGACTACAATTAGCAATTTGCTTACCAACATACTCTTCATATCATAATACGTCCTTCTTCAAGCAAAGACAACAACATTATATTCATAAGCATGTTATTCAACATACAAACCATTTACATTATACCATCTCTTTACATATATAATATTGACCTCTCAAAGTTCCTATCAAGGAAAACTAGTGCAAGGCGTAGGTAGAGTCCCATACCCCTACCTAAGCTATAGCCAACCTCTCAAGTTACTTTGATTGGACTATACCTTGTTCATTCATTTTTTTGTTTAGGGAACATTTGCCTTAACCGACATAGACCACATAATCGAATGTGGAATCCGGTGTTATGAAACCTTACACCGATGGAAGGTGGTCTACCGGCCAAGGTAGAACCTAAGGTAAACATAGCTATCTAGGTGGATCCACTAGCTAGTATCCTATGGTGGCTACATAGTTCAAGAACTAAGAGATAGGTATTCCCTCTATATACCATTCGGTAATGGGGCCTCACCTCATGAGAATTCATGAGTGAATATTTCTCAAAGAAAGTCAACACTTCATGTAGATCCATAGGTGAGTATTCCTCTAAGGGAACTCAACACTCTAGAAAGAACAAATGGTGAATATTCCTCTAAGGGAAGTCAACACCTCTCAATGTCAAGTTCGCTCGGTGCTAAGCTAAGTCCCCATTTTTTAGAGAAGGCATTAATCTTTATTAATCTTCTCAATTTAATTAGATAGAAGGGTCAATCCCTTATATATCATCATTATAGCTCAATATGAATTGTATGAGAATTAGTCCTTTCATTAACAATTCAAATAGGTGAAGTTAACCCTCGTACATCTCATCATAATAGGGTACATCATACAACTTCCCTATATTACATTACATCTAGCAACCTCACAACCAACCTAAGCATATCAATTCATGTGTCATATCAACTTATCACATCAATCAAAGCATACTTCAACATAACATTTTCACTTGATGACAATTAACCATAATTTGAAGTAAAGGCTAGGATCATCAAGACTTACCAATACTCCTCCCTAGTCCATCAATAAAAGACCATACCATTAACCCATAGATCAACCAATCTTAGATCATCACGTCAATGTAATTCAATAACAAATCACGAGAACTAATCAAGAGAAGCACTATACTATGAAGCAATACTACGTCAAAGCTTAATATCATGATCTCAAGTGTATCTTCTTGACTTAGATTCAATATTCAAGAACATAGGTGTGAAGAACTTCAATTCATCATAATAGACCCATAATCAATGCAATGACAATCATTAAAGACCATTTAACTAATTAGGAGATCAATTCTATCAAACTCAACCTAATCCATATCAATTCTACATTTAGGGTTAAGGGTTAGGGGTCATCACCCACAATCTAGATCAAACTACATCAATTAACCATAATCAAGTTACAATTCATGATAATCTATTCATTCTAACCCAAAGAATACATAATTAACTCAATTCACATGATCAAATTCGGATTTGGATGAAACCCAATAGAAACTCAACTTTTTGGAAAAAGCTTTGAAGGAACCCTTTGAGGAAAGAATCTCAAAGGTGAATTAGATCCCATACCTTAAGGTTTGATGACGTTTTGATGGTGAATTTCGTTCTAATCCAGCCCCCAAAGATCTCCCCAAGTTGATCTCCAATGGAGTCTTCCAATAGAGAGAGAAAGTAGAGAGAAGGAAGAGAGTTTTGTTTTTGAGAGAATGATTAGGCTAATGAGGGTTGGGGTCTTTATAGTGGGGTCTTCAGTCACTTAATTAGTCTCTCTTAAACCCCTAATTACCCCTAAGACACTTAATTAATTAACTAACTAAAAAACTAACTTTTCCAAAACTGCCGCAAACCCTCCACGACGGATCCCCGACGACGGCCCGTCGTAGGAGTGACGGACTGACATCCCTCCGTCCTGCACATCCGTCACGTTGGTCAGAGACTTGTGCAGGCGGAGGGTTTCTTACCAGACACCAAGGATGGCACGACGGTCCGTCGTGGGCGTGACAGACTGACATCCCTCCGTCCTGCACATCCGTCACGTTGGTCAGAGACTTGTGCAGGCGGAGGCTTTTTCCCCAGGAGCTAAGGCTGGCACGACGGAGGCCTCGACGCCCCGTCGCGCCTGTGACTCCCCGTCATGGGGTCCGTCATGCCCTGCTGTTTCAAGGGTCCTCCTCGAGGGTCCTTGTTTTGGTCCTCGGGGAGTCGTACCCTGACTTTTCCAGAATGAAACCATTCCACACAACATTTTACACCTATGGTTACAACTGTTTACCAGAATCCGACTCTTTAACTTGGTTATATCAAAAGGACACTCTAGCCCTCTTATGACCCAATTTGCCGGACGTTTAAGAGTTTCGGTTCCAACGCCACTTCAAAGACTCCAAATATGCCTATTTGGCTAGGAATTCTGGTTTAGATCCTAAGGAGACCATTTAAGTCTTATAACATGACCTCGGTATTTCAAAATGTTACAGAGCCCTCATTTTGGGAAGTCCTAATGTCAAGTACATGATTCCAAGGTCTCATGGCATATGAAAGAATGATGTGAACTACGTGATATGATATGTGCAATACGTTATGTGCTGCTTGTAAAATGATAAGTATGATGATGCATGTTACTCTCATGGCATGACTTTCCTAATCCAAATTTGGCAAGTCCACTGACTTTCCTAATCCAAATTTGGCAAGTCCACTAACTTTCCTAATCCAAATTTGGCAAGTCCACTGACTTTCCTAATCCAAATTTGGCAAGTCCATTGACTTTCCTAATCCAAATTTGGCAAGTCCACTGACTTGACTTTCCATGAATCATGTTGTTAGGAAAAAAGCTATTCTTACTCATGCATGTCCTTGGTGTGTGCTTGCATATACCCATACTTAGTACAAGTGTGTACTAATCCCATACAATATCTACTTTTAGGTGCAGGCACAGATGGACGTTAGAGCTTACAGTACGACGTTGGATCTATCCGAATGTGGAGAACTCATCCGGATTTGGTAGTCCCTCATTCTTTCTAGGCCGCTTGCCCATTATATTCTAGCTTAGATATAGGTTTGAGTTAGTGGAGAATGTTCCACTAGCGTTTCTTTCTCATCTTATTTCAGACATTGTATTGGTGTCATTTTGTCAAGTATACACTTAATGCAGTATGGAACTATTTCTCTCATTTGATGATCTTAATATTAGATGGTTGATTGTGAACGTTTATGAGCTTAAATAGAATTCTTGCATGAATGTTAAGTAACAAAAAGTTCAAATTTTCCGCTAAAATTAACCTAGATGAAGTAACGATGACGTATGTAGGCTTGTCTGCGACCTCTGAGAGGTCAATGATACCGGTCTCGTTTGGGGTGTATATTCCGATCGTGACAAGGGTTCATCCTGAATTTTTCAAGAAATAGATCCAATACTAATGATAAATTACCTAAGGCAGTCCATGATTGAATTAGCATAGATAAACCAAGTCTAACAATCAATGCATTCATCAATTTCCATCAATTTATAAGCAAGATCCAAGATTTGCGAAAAATTGGGGGGAAATACGTGATCCACACGAAATTCCCATATATTAGCATCAATTAATCAATAATCTACACTTAATTAGCCATCAGTAATCACAATTAGTCATAATCAATCATACATTTCAAGTTTAGAAGAAAATCCGTTTGTTGAAGAAAACCCTTGGAATTGGGTGATTTATAAATCAACTCTCAAAGGACCTCTTGGGGAAAGGAATCCCAATAGTGAAGAACGCATACCTTAATAAAGCTTAATCCGCGAAATTTGAGTGAAATACTACAGAAATTGGTCTTCATCTTCAAGCATTCTTGTTCCTTCTACGGAGGTTGAATTGAGAGAGAAAGTAGAGAGAAGTGAGAGCTTTTGGGTTTTGATTCAGGGATTTTATTTGAGTGAGTGAATGTGAGGTAAATATGATTTAAAATCACTATGTAGGCCTCCCATTAGATAATAAAAATACCCCTCACTTAAGTTGACCTTTTAATGAAGTCAAACTGGAATTCCAAATTTCAGATTTGCGTCGGGGAACAAGTTCGTGTAAGTTTTCCTAAATTAATTTTTTGAACCAGACGAGTCCGTTATGTGTCCGCGTTGCAGACCAAGATTTTGGATCTTGGTGTACCGAGTCCGCGACGGGGACACATTCCACCTAAGTGCAATTGGCTGCTACATGAGTCAGCTTGCTTGTCCAATGTTGGGGTCCCTTCATAGACCTCTAGGGCGATCCTTGGGGTGTCGGACCTAGACGTTTTCACACTATATACATTGTTTTACCTATTTAATGTCTTTTTACAAGTTTTATACTTCATATGAAACTCCTAAACCTTTACAAGACCTAAGGGAGTTTTACTAGTTCAAGTTCACTAGCTTCCGGACGTCATGGACGTTTCTTGACATTTTTACTCTTACACTTCCTAACTAGTTTTAATACATTAAGTTAGGATTATAAACAGTGTTTTAAGGTTTAGTTCATCATGTGAGGCTCTAGATTATGTCATTGACTTTCAGAGTGTTACATTATCCCCCCTTAGGAACATTCATCCCCGAATGACACTAAAAATCTTTTGTATGGAAAGGATAGACTCAATACTAGCAGCCCAACCAACAACATGTATATAATGAGTCATAGCTCATAAGATTACTTCAAAACTCCACTAAAAACATATCAACAACATTACACATAAAAACTCAAGTCACAACACATAAGAGCTCAAAATTTCATAATACATTATGAAGAACTACCTTCTCAACATGAAAATAAGCTCAAAATGACATTAAAGAGTTACCATTAAATTCTTCCAGGACAACATCAAGAGACCAAAAATCTCAAGAAGACAAAACATATATTTCACATTAGTGCAAGTTAACACAAAAAGCCTCTTTCATGAAAACTCATTTTGACATAAAGTTTACCAAAATATGCACATACTTAGCAAAAAAGCTAAATTCATGTTATTCGTTATGTTATTTTAAGAGGAACTACTAACCTCAATTCGGAAAAAGGTGAGTATAGTGGGATTTCATGTCAGCCTAGGCCTCCTATATTGCTCCCTCAACTAGGTGTTTTCTGCATAGAACTTTTACGGAGGCCACCTGTCTGTTCCTCAACTTCTTGACTTGGCTATCTAGAATTTGCACCGGAAACTCTTCATAGGAAAGGCTCTCATCCACACCTAACCCTTCTATAGGAAGAATGGACACAACATCGCCAATACACTTCTTTAACATGGAAACATGGAATACAGGATGAACAAAAGCTAGTTAACTAGGTAATCTCAACTCATATGCAACTTTTCCGACCCATTGTGAAACCTTA
Organism: Solanum lycopersicoides; assembly: GCA_022817965.1. Classification (NCBI taxonomy): domain Eukaryota; kingdom Viridiplantae; phylum Streptophyta; class Magnoliopsida; order Solanales; family Solanaceae; genus Solanum; species Solanum lycopersicoides. The sequence goes on along the minus strand of CM040628.1, from coordinate 43,908,887 downwards.
CAGAGACCCACATACCGGGGACTCAACTTCCCCTTTTTGCCAAATCTCATCACCCCATTCATAGGTGAAATCTTCAAATACACCATATCACTTACTTTGAATTCAAGATCTCTTTTTCTATTGTCGGAATAAGATTTTTGCTGACTATAGGTTGTTTTCAGCCTATCTCTTATCACCCGAACCTTCTCAAAAGCGTCATAGATTATTTTGGGACCAAGAAGTGAAGACTCACCAACCCGAAACCATCCAACCGGATACCTACATCTCATACCATATAGTGTTTCAAATGGAGCCATTGAAATACTAGAATGGTAGCTATTATTATAAGAGAACTCAATCAAAGGCAAGTGTTCATCCCAACTTCCCTTAAAATCAATCACACAATACCTTAAGATGTCTTCTAGGGTTTGATTAGTATGCTCCGCTTGACCCTCCGTTTGGGGATGAAAAGCGATTTTAAGTTTCACTTGTGTATCCAACCCATTTTGGAAAGACCTCCAAAAATGAGAAGTGAATTGAGCACCTCTATCCGATATGGTGGACAAAGAAATCCAATGAAGACTCACAATCTCATCAATGTAGATGCTTGCATAATCCTCCACCGTATAAATAGACTTAATGGGGATGGAGTGAGCGGATTTTGCCAACCTGTCCACAATAACCCAAATTGAGTCATTTTGCCTCCGGGTTCATGCCAACCCAACAACAAAGTCCATATTAATTTCTTCCCACTTCAAAGTAGGAACATCCATTTCTTGGATTAAACCACTATGCTTTAGATGCTCGAATTTTACTTGTTAGCAATTTGGACACTTGGATACAAACTCCGCTATGTACTTTTTCAATCCATCCCACCAATATACCTCTCTAAGGTCAAGATACATTTTGTTGGTACCCGGATGAATAGAATATCCGGAACCATGAGCTTCCTCTAACACCCTATTCAAATCATCAACATCTGGTACACATAATCTATTTTTGTACCTTAGCACACCATCCCCTTTTGGGAGAATGACTCATTAGACTTGCTAAGTACCAGTTTCTTCAACTCCATCAACAGCGGATCAAGATGTTCCTTAAACTTCACCCAAACCACTAATGATGACTCAGAGTTATTATTAACCATAAAACCACCATTAGGGGAATCATCCAACCAAACACCCAATCTAGCCAACCTATGAACATCTTTCACTAGGTCTTTATTCCATTCATCTATATGAGACACACTATCCATGGTCATACGACTTAAAGCATCCGCAACCACATTGGCCTTGCCAGGGTGGTAGAAAACACTCATGTTATCTTTCAAAAATTCCAACCATCTTCTTTGTCGGAGATTCAACTCCTTTTGAGTAAACACATATTGAAGATTCTTATGTCAATATACACTTCCACATGAGCACCATAAAAATAATGCCTCCATATTTTCAAAGCAAACACTACGACCTCTAATTCAATATCATGAGTTGGATAATTCTTCTCATGCACCTTGAGTTGTCTAGAGGCATAGGTTACAACGTTCCCATGTTTCATAAGATTACACCCCAAACTAACTAGGAATGCATCACAATATACCACAAAGCCCTTGGTACCCTCCGGTAAGGTCAACACCGAAGCGGAGGTAAGCCTATCTTTCAAAATTTGGAAGCTTCTTTCACATGCTTGCGACCACTCAAATTTCACAATTTTTTGGGTCAAGGTAGTCAAAGGAGAAGCAATGGACGCGAAACCATCCACAAACCTCCTATGGTACCTGGCTAAACCCAAGAAACTTCTTATGTCGGTTGGAGTCGATGGTCTAGACCAATTCATAACCGCCTCGGTTTTCTTTGAATCGACCTCTATACCCTCAATCGAGATAATATGACCAAGAAACATGATAGATCTCAACCAAAACTCAAACTTGTTATACTTGGCAAATAGTTGGTATTCCTTAAGGACTTCTAATATCACTCTCAAATGACTCACGTGTTCACCCTCATTCTTCGAATATACCAGAATGTCGTAAATGAAGACAATGACAAAGTAATCTACGTAATTTCAAAACACCCTATTCATGAGGTCCATAAAATTTGTCGGGGTATTAGTGAGACCAAAGGACATTACTAGGAACTCAAAGTGACCATTCCTAGTTCGAAATTTTATTTTAGGTAAATTTTCACCTCTCACCCTATGTTGGTGATACCCCAACCTCAATTATATCTTAGAAAAGTAGCTTGACCCTTGGAGTTGATCAAACAAGGCATCAATCCGAGGGATATTATACTTGTTCTTAATGGTGACTTTATTGAGTTGACGATTGTAACAACCCTAAAAATGAATTAGGTCAAATTAGAGCTTTACATGTGTTTAATGAGTTATTAATTACTTAAAATAGTGTATTTTAGCATTAGAAGTCAGTTTTTAATGTTTGGGAGTATTTTGAAGTCAAATGTCCAAGATATCCGAAAACTAGTCGAAGTTGAACTAGTGTGTCGGAGTGTTTTGTAGAGATATTTTGGGGGATGGTATGATGGTGAAATTGAGTAGAAATGGTTCATATGCGTAGATGACATGTAAAGCTTCGAAGATTTTGAGAATTATTCCCCTAGGACCAGCTTAGGGGTCCCCGAGGAGGACCCAAACATGGGCCATCGAAGCTACCAGGAAGCCTAGATTTGAGAGCTGTTGCGCAACGCGCAGCCAGCACTTGTTGGGCAAATTTGTCCCTGCAACGCGGGGTGAACACGAAACTTACTATCTTAAAATATTTTCCAGAACAAAGATCTGAAAATGACCTCGCGACCCATAACCAAGTCCCAGATTTGGCCGCGTCATTTTTAAGTGAAATTTAAAGTTTAAAAAGTTTTTAAATGGTGAAGGGGTCTTTCGGTAATTTTGGGGATCATGTGTGGGCTGATTTAGTTAATTTGAAACCTAATTTCACCCACCATTTCAAACCCTAAATCTCAAATAAAAAATCTCTCCAAAATCGTCCTCCAAAATCTTCCATTGAAGAAGCTTCAAGCACTAAGGAAGAGGACCAAGTTCTTCACGTTTTCTTCATAATAAATATTGTAGGTTCCTTCTTATTAAGGTATGATAGTCATCCTTGAACCTTATTTCATTCAAGGAGCCATTTCGAATAGATTTCAAAAAGTATTTCATCTTCAAACTTCGTTATTCCTTGACTCTAAGTATGTGTCTTTGCATGAAAACTTTTGAATGATTAAAATGAGTTTCTCTTAGTTTTAAATGATGATTTTAATGTCAAAACCCCAACGGAATCATGTCTATTCTTTTTATCAACTTTTAGCCTACAAAATGGGTTTAGTGAGCATGATTATATAATGTTAAAGTTGTTGTTTCTTGGTGGTTTCGTTGAGGCTTAGCTACTGAACTAAGGGCTATTTTATGATGAATTGTTGGATAAATTGTGGATAGGTGGTGAAAGCTTGGATTAATGGTTAGTTGACTATGTTGTTTAATCCTTATTGTGCAATTCTCTTAAGTGGTATGGTCCACCTTTGGTGGCGGTATTTACTTGAAGTATATGAATTTATATGTGTATTATGAGAATGGCCTTGAAGGCATGATATGTGAAGTGAGGTGATGATTTTGATATGTATATTTATAATATGTTTTAGTACGTTGAAATGAGTATCTTGAAAGGTTTATATCTTAATGAGGTAGGTATTGTATATGTGAAGTAAGATAATGGTTGAATTGTGTTGAATGTGGGTATGAGTATGTCTAGAAGTTAATGTTGTGAATAATGGCTATTATGTGAAAGGTGTGTAAATATGTACTCACACACACACTTGAATGCATGAATGAAGTCAATGAATGAAGTCAATGAATGAAAATGGAGGATTTTGGGGTGAACACTCTTTGTGAGTAGGGATGAAGTGTTTAGTAGCAACCTCACTATTCCCGATGAGCTTTCCAAAGACAGGGTGGACGTTGGATACCCTTCGTGAGTTGAGATGTGGTGTTCAATAGTTATCTCTTAACCTACAGTCAATTAATTTTTATGACTACGTGGGGGAGTTATTCTTAGCATCGAGAGGATTTGAAGAAGGGGTAGATACACTTTGTGAGTAAAGCTGTTATATTCAATGTACCTCTTGAGATGGGTGCTCCTCGTTAGTAGATAATGAGTTACTTAGTAGCAATCACCTTATCCCTTAACTATGCGCCCGCGTAGGTGTAGCTATTGGAAAATCCATGTAAAGGATAAAGAATATGACCCTACCTTAGGCAAGTAGGGATCCCTTATCCGTTAAGGGTAGTCCCGAGATTCCATGTCAATCTCTCATGGTCTATGTCGGATAAAGATAGCCCCCACAAATGTATGCAAATGAACTAAGTCTTCTTAAGGGTCTACTGCTTAGGGTAGGTGGTGGAATGGGACACTACTTATCCATTGCACAAGTAGACGCTTGAAGGGAGTCTTGGTGTGTCCTTATATGAAATGTATGAATGGGTCATTATATGATGTAGATAAAAGTAGTGTGACTTTAAGCATTATGTTAAAGAAGCATGTTGAAGTTATGTCTTATATTATGAAGTTATGAATGATAATTGTGGTATGCTTGATCCACGGGAATCCTCAAGGAGCAATAAGTGGGAGTAGTAGTATGGGCTGCTACTTTCACATTGCACTTAGTGTAACTTGCAAGTTTCATTGGAGGAGGGCACTTATGTGAAGTCTTTAATGCATGTATGTTCCTCTACTATCTTTAGTATTTATTGTTGACTTGCTAAATGAAATGAAGTATACTTGTCCTTGGTAGTCTTAAGGATCACCTGGGCGTGTAGTGAAGAGATTGTATGGGCAATCTTTTCATGTCTTACCTAAGTGATTCTTAGGATAACTTGGGATAGGAAGAGTTATGTGCTAAGTGGATTTACTCTAAGTATGTATTTACGTGAGAAATATGGAAGTTCTACCTTATTTGTTATATGATGGTCTATATTATGTTTGAAAGATTGGTTTATGAAGGTTTTATCTAAATAGCATGACTTGTATGGTTGAACTATTATTCCTTTCTCATGATTTATGCATAATTTAATACTTAGTACAATGATCTTACTAACCCCATACTTTTCTATACTCTATAAGTATAGGTTGGAGGCAAGTTTAAGGTTAGAAGCCAATCTTGAAAAATCGACTTTCTCAAGACTAAGTATGTCCTCATATATTCTTTAATACCTCAAAAATGACTTAGGTCAAGCTAGAGACTATCATTTTTTTATGAGTGTCTAAGGTCCTAAAATCGTCTATAATGTTCTATTGAGGCAGTGTCTAGAGTTTTAGGTGAATTGGAAGTCAAACGTCAAGGGACGACCAAGACGTTCAACGACTAGTCACCTATGTGCCTCATGTATGGTTAAGTTCCTATAAGTGTTTCATGAGTTAATGCGTTCATTATATGAGTTATTATAGTTAATATAGGCCGTGTGTTAAGTTTCATGATGTTTGGAGGTCAAACGTCCAAGAATGTCCATGACTTTCGAAAGGTTTGCCTTAAAACGACCTTATGTGTCTTGGCATATTTCGTCAAGTTTTACGTGTTCGTTTTTGATGAAATCGATATGGGAGGTCCTAAACTCATATACGAGCATGTTTGAGTTGGAAACGTCCGAGAAAACATCCCCAAGTACCATCCAAGAGTCATTGAGGAAGGACCCATGTTGGTGGCCAAAGCTGCCCAAGGCAGTCCCACCTACGGATGGCAAACGAAGGCCAGTGGCCTGGTCGACGCCCCGTAGGTGGAGGGAATCGATGGTTACTTAGTCTAGGGAGATTAATCTCCCACTTCTAAGGCTCAGTCCCAAACGACGGCCAGTAGGACGGTCCGTTTGTGGACAAACGGTCCGTCTGTGGCTAAGTCATGGATGGGTGTACAATTCGCCTGCTTCACTGTTAAGTGAATGGGTGAATTGGTAAATTCACCCCACGTCCAAATAAGAGAAAGGGCGGTTACTTAGTGGTATTTTAGGTATTTTAAGTGGGTTAAAAAGTCCTAAATGCCTAGATGAATTCATTCTTCCAAATTAAAACCCAAAATATCTTAGAAATTCTCTAGAACTCCATTGAAGCCAAAACTGAAGGAAGAGCATGGATTGGATATTTGAGTGGTGATTCATCATAAATTTTGTGTATTAACATCATTTAGGTATGGTTTTTGATCCTTGAAACTCTATTAATCAAGGAGTCAATCTTCAATGTAATTTTCAAAGACTTCTCAAAAGATGAGTTTTCTAAATTGAAATCTATCCATGGGTTCTTGCAAAGGTTTTAAATCATTTAGTATTGATTGATTTGTTGTAAATTAGGTGATTTTAACTCAATTAACCTATGAAACCATGTAATTGATGAACCCTAGATTTTGACTACTTTATGGGTTAAGTGATATTGTCTTAATGCTTATGAATTGTAGTGTAGTTTTCTATGGGCTATTGAATAATGTGAGCATTGTATTCAATTGATGTATAGGTTTTCTTTGATTGATAAATCTATATTAAATTTACCTAGATTCATTGAGTATTATGATTTTTGTATTCAATTGATTTTCATGACCATGGGTAAGGGCCTTATGGTATTGAATTGGATGATTTAGCTTTAGATTGAAGTGGTGAGAATGGATTGGTGGTACGCTGCCCTAATTCTCTTTATTTTAAGTAATGTATCTCTTGTATTATGTTGTGATTTGTATAGTCCACTTATGGTGGCGGTGCTATGTGAATGATTGTCCTTGTCGGCGTTACTTTATGTATATTGAAGATCATGGACTTGTCGGCATTACTTGATATATTGTGATGATGTATTTATTTGATTATGTGAAGTATGGTCATATTCATCTACTTATGAATAAGGTGAAACTAGGCGTTCTTCTATTGATATTAGGTGGTCATGTTAGACCATGACTATGTCCTTATATGTGTAGTCTTAATGTTGATGCATGATTATTCCTACTTGTCTATATGATTCTATTATTGTTATATTGATGATGTTATAGTAGTGTATAGGATTACTTGAAGATTATAATGGTTATTCCTATGTGCTCCTAAAATGATATGCAATATGTGTTAAAGTGAAGTATTGGTGTGTCTTGTGTTGTAGACTTGTGTCCCTTACTTGATACACGTATGAATTTGAATATGAGATGTCTTCACTTAGGATGATAAAGCCTCTTAGTCTTGTATCTATGAATGATATGAGACCTTAAATGATTCTAAGAAGGTCCTTTATGTGAAACCATAAACCTAGTGGTAAGGTTATAAACATTGAAGTCGAAAGCCGTAATGGTATCGTTCTTGTAGTGAATGATTGACTTAGGGTTGGTTGGCTGGAACGGTATCATATCATCCTTAGGAAATTCATTAGAGCTACCTTTGTCGCCATTGTAAGGCAGTCCTAGGGGACCTCTTTTGTAGGGTGAATGTGATTGGGTTATGAACTTGATATGGAAACCGTTCGTATGATCCTTTAATGTCAATTACTCTATGAGAACAAAGGCTAGCACCGAGTGAGCATGGTTTGGGAAGTAATTCTACTGAAGAATGAGCCTAGAGTACAAAGAAAACCCTTCATATTCCTTAATCATGTGCCTACATGGAATGTGTCCAAGTTCTACCATTGACAAGTAGAACACCCTCCATCGGAGTAGGTTATAACTCCGGATTCCATGGTTTACTACCATGGATTATGTCGGTTATTGCCTATTCTCATCATATCAGATACCTACTAGTAGTGGAGAAGTTCTATGAATTTTAGGTTGTGGTATGAGACGCTATCTAGACATTACACAATAGGATTTGAAGATGTTAGTGAGAGTACCTTGGTCTTCTCCAAGACCATTAATTGAATGTCCTTATGTGATGAATGTATCTTAAATGAACTAATGAATGTAATGACTTAAGTTAAGAAAACATGTTAAATGAATAACTACTTATCTGGAGTAGTTAAGGGTTGTCTAGTTAAGGTGTGAAGGGGGCATAGGAATGGTCACTTCGGATCTTACCTAGATAAGTCTTAAGAATGAATCTAGTTAGGAAAGATGGTTGATTATGTAGACAAGATCCAAACTTAGGTAGTCTTAAGCATTACTCAGGTAATCTTGAACAGGTCAAACTTGGACATTCTGTTCTTTATTTACTTGAGTAGGTCTTTTTATAAACTTTGGGAGGTGAATTTCATATTTTATGAATGCTATTGTGTTAAGTGAGAATGATTTTATCCTAGGTAGTCTAAATGATCTCATAAGTGTGTGCGAAGGTATTGTATTGGCGGTCGCTTCACAACTCACAAAAGTGAACCTTAGAATAACCTTTGGCAGGAGAATCTCACGTTTATGTGTTTTGGTGTATTATAAGTGTGTGTATCTCATTATGGGTGGTATTAAGGATCATACCCTCAAGCACCTCCTAGAAGCTAGGGATAACCCTCGGATCATGACCGGGCGTACTTGACCCTTTGGGGTCTCATACAAGCCCTTTAACTATCGTTTATTACATAAGACATGAAAAGTAGTGCGGAATTTAAAACTTTTCACGAATAATTAAATAAAGGAAGTCTTTCGTAAATACATAGAGAATATCATCGTCTCAAGCCAACATAAAGACAAGACATAATATCTTAGGGACACGTCCCTTTACACAAAAAGGAAAATACATAATAAGTTTTAAATAGGAAACTAAGAAAAGGACTATGCCCTCGAATATATGAGGACATACTTTGTCTTGAGAGGAACTTTTCCCAAGCTTCACCTTCAAACCTTCAAAAGCTTCCAACAACGTATACTTATAGAGTATAGAAAAGTATGGGGTTAGTACAAACAATGTACTAAGTATGACATATGCAAAAACATGCAAAAAGGGACATTTTAGTAAAATAAGCTTTCATGCAAAATAATTATAACATTCGTTAATTTAGAAGCAAAACAACACAAGAAACATCATTTAACACTTAAATAAGGATTGCCATAATTTTAATTAAAAAGGGACATTTACAGTGAACTTCCCAACTATTACAGTGAATCCAATTTGAACATTTATAGTAACCTTTTCAAACCTTACAGTAAACTCATCTAACAATTACTGTGAATTATTTTAGGACATTACAGTGAACTAAAGACTCCAACAATGGTGAACCTCCAAGGTATTGCCAATGAGGAAGTGAACTCATTTCCTTAGGAATTTCCCTAACTATGGTTATCCTAAGACTCTCCAAGGTAAGACATGAAGAAAACGTCTAAATACTCCCTTCAATACATACCAAAACGATCCTCAAGACTAACCCCTTTCGGCTTACTCACCTCGGGAGAACAAGTCACCACTCAATCACAAAACATTAGAAGAACACCCAACAAAATACCAAAGACTTCCCTTTTGGAATGCCTACTTAGTGCAATGAGTAGATGGCGTCCTATACAACCACCTACCCTAAGTAGTACACACTTTTAGAAGGTTTGGCACCAATCCTTCCCTTTCGGAAGGTCCTACTTAGAGCAATGGATAGATAGTATCCCATACCACCACCTACCCTAAGTAGCACGTTCTTTTAGAATATTTAGTTCATTCAATTCACATAAGTAGCACATGCTTTTGGAAGACTTAGTACTTTCATTACTTTTGTGGGGGATTAGCTTAACCGACAAAGACCATGAGAGCTAGACATGGAATCCCGATATTAACCCCTATCGGATGAGGGATCCTCACTTGCCTAGAGTAAGGTCATACTTTTTAGCTTTAAATGTCTTTCCCAATAGCTACACCTATGCGGGCACATAGTTAAGGGATAAGGAATTGCTACTAAAAACTCATTCTCTACTAATGAAGAGTACTCATCTCAAGAGGTACATTGGATACAACATCTCAACTCACAAAGTGTAAGCACCCTTCTTCATATCCTCTCGGTGCTAGGCATAACTTCCCACGGATTCTCAACATTATAAACTATAGGTTAAGGATAACTAGTGAACACCACAACTCAACTCACGAAGGGTATTCATCCTCCGACCTATCTTAGAAAGCTCTTTGGATGTAGTGAGGTTGCTACTAGACACTTCATCTCAACTCACGAAGAGTGTCCACCCCAAGACTCCCCTTTTGACTCAACATAGAATCATACATTAATTTAAGTGTGTGTGTGTACATGTGAGCATACCTTTCAAAAATGCATCATTACATTCATATCAAATTCTATACATGCTTTAGACCTTCATTCATCAAATCACACACTTTTCTTGCTTCACATAATCATATACTTCATTTAGAAATAATCTAGGTTAAACATATAATTCAAGCTTCACAAAACACAATGCAAGACCCATTTTCAATATCTCTTCATTTCACATATTAGACCTTCAAAACCATATTCACAATACATACTAAGTAATATCAAGTTCATCAAGTAAACACCGCCACCAAGAAGGTGGACCATACCACTCAAGAACAATTTATATTAAAATTATACAATACAAGTAACTCACCATTTAACCAAGCCATCACCACCTATAATAATATTTTCAATATTTCATCATAATAAGTCCCTTACGGCAGTAGGTAAACCAAAATAACAACACAAAAAAACCAAAGCTCATTCTCTACAAAAACATGTTCACTTAACCCATTTCTTAAGCTAAAAGTTAGAAATATGCATAAACATGAGTTCATAAGGTTTTTGACATTAAAATCATCAATTAATACTTGAATAAATACATTTGAATCATTAAAACACTTTTACAAGAAGACCCATGATTAGAACGAAACATAGGAGAAAGTAGAGTCTGAAAACCCTTTTTGAAATCTTTTAGAATGAACTCCATGAATGGAAGAGTGATCAAGTATGTATACCATACCTCAAATTCAAGTCAAACCCACTGATTTTTGATGAAGAACACTCCCAAACCATCCCTCCTAGCTCTTCTTGACATCTAGCTTCCAAAGAGACTTGAGAGGGAATTCTAAGGGAGAGGGGTTTTGGGGTTTTGGAAAGTGAGGTCCAAAATTAGGTCTTACGGTTTGAAATAATTTAATATATCTGAATAAACCTAAAACAATCACCAAAGGTTCTTAAAAGACTTGGGGTGAATTTACCAAACACCCCAAGCCAAGGCAGCCCCTTAACAACTTTTGCAGGAAGCATCCACGACCCACAAACGACGGGCCGTTTGTCAACCAATCGCCTCGTCGATGGGGTGTCATTGGTTGGGACTGAAAATCTCAAACCTTCAGGATTTCATGTCCAGACTACGAACCTGGTTGACGAGCCTTCGCATGGTCGATTGGCTGTCGATTGGCTTGTCGATTGGACATTGTTTTTGGCAGTTTTTAACTAAGTGTTGGGGTCCTCTTCTAGGGCCCCTCGTGGGTCCTAGATGGAGTCGTACCCGCAAATTAAACCCCTAATTAATTCATTTAGGTATTAGGAACATCTCATACAAGTTTCAAGCAAAATAAACACGTAAAACTCACTCAAACACATCAAGACACACAAGTACTTTCTAAGGCACACCTTCTGAACGTCATGGACGTTCTTGGTTGTTTGACCTCCAAATTTAACCAAACTTCACACACTACCTAATTACACTAAAGTAACTCATTTAAAATTAAAATTAACTCAAGAAACATTCACGAAGCTCTAGTTCACCTTAGTTCGTTTTAGGGTGTTACATTCTCCCCCACATGGAATAACATTCGTCCGAAATGACACTAAAACTTCAAGAACAACAAGGACTCACTTAACATCACATAACACATCATATTAATGATCAAAACATCAAAAATCAAAGAATAAACTAACAAAGAGCATAATCACACTTTCATACACTTAGCAGCATAAGCAACTCTTGCCAAACTTCACAAAGTCAAAATTCATTCTTAACCTTCTTTTATAGAGGAACTACCTTCTCCAAAATTAAACATGCTCATATACAACACTTTTTAACACATTGGAACTTCAATCAAGGAAAGGCAATTTTTTTTCAAAACTCAAAATTCTTAAAGTGAACTGTTCGCTGTATCACTTTCAAACATGCAATTTTTTTTCAAAAATTCATTATTTGAGCAATTCATCAAGATGACATGATAACATGAACTATAAAACCACATTAACTCATATAATAACATAAAGACAACAATAATAAAGGTTTAAGACTTACCAAGACCATCAAATCCGGATTAGTTATCCTTCCTAGCTCCCATCCCATAGGAAGAGTTCTTCTTTGGAGAATTAGGATCTAGGGAAGCTTGATTGACATCATTACCTCTTGCTTTCATGCTAGGACAGTCCCTCATATTGTGTCCTTTGCTACCACAACTAAAACAACCACCCATTCAGGCAAGACACTTACCCGAATGTTGCTTTCCACAAGTAGGACACCTAGCCTTTTCAAAAGTGTGGCCGCCACCTTGGAAATGTTGGTTTTGAGACCTATCCTTGTTTCCTATGGAAGAATATTGTTTATAGAACCTCTTCTTAGGCTTTTGGTGACTAGAATTATCCTACCTAGGCCTCTTACCCTCATGCCTTATCTCCCTAATATTTGACTCCTCAATTTGTTGTTCATAAACCATGAGTCTAGAGATATCCATGTCATTATGAAGAATTGCCGTACAACACTCTTTCTCCACCAAGCTAGAAACTCCCATCACAAATTTGTTCATCCTAGCCCTAGGGTTGGCTACCATGGTTGGGGAATACTTAGAGAGTTGGGTAAATTTGAGAGATTAATCTTGCACACTCATTCCCCCTTGACGAAGATTCATGAACTCAACCATTTTCTTCTCCCTCCACTCTAAGGTAAAGGACCTATCTAGGAAAGCCTCTTTGAATTCCTCCCAATCAACCGGACCTCTTTCTAAGGGTCTCTCACCCCTCCATTACTCATACCACACTTGAGCAACATCCTTAAGTTGGTGAGCAGCTAACTCCGCTTTCTCCCTAGGGGTCACACCTGTAACAACCCGAAAATGACTATGCGAAGTAATGTCTAAACATACCTAGAGTGCCTAGATTAGACCGGCTTCACACGGCTTGATGCTCGTGAAACCAGACCTCAGAACCTATGCACCACCCAAGCCAACCAACTTGGTGAGTTAGTTGAGCTAGTAAAGGTTGGGTCCAGCCATGTAGGGAACCCGAATATTAAGATTCACCCGGATGAGTCTCAACCGGACTTGAAAGGGGTAATCTTAGGTTTGGAGGGTCTAGGGGTAAAATGGTATTTTCAAGGCTAAGGGTAGTATCGTTATTAACCTAAGTATTTAAGTAAGTAATTAATTAATGTAATTAGTGGACGGTTTGAGTCGGGTTGACCCGGATTGACCCAATTCGCGATTTAGGCTTCACCCGGGTTCGATCCTTGGTGGATGAAATATTAAATCAAATTAATTAATACTTCATTATCTGATTTAAGTAAGGGCAGGTTAGTCATCTTACTTAAGCCTTAGAAAATCAGATTTTTAATTTAAATAACAAGGAGTCCTAGTTTGACTAAGTCTTCACCTTAAACTCCTACTCCTAAGCTACTCTCACGTCTAAACCCCCACTATCACTTTCACGTTCCATTATGAGTAAACGCAAACAGAAAATTAAAAAATTCATCACACTTGAAGAACTTGAACGCTAAAGCTCAAAAGAAAAATTAGTCTAAAAACAAAAAGCAAAAGCAAAGTTCTCGACGGGATTGTGTTTGAGGTTTCGGTGGTGAAGCTTTGGTTCCTGGGAGTTGGCAGTGTGTTGGAAAGGTTTGAAACAGGTGTTGAACGAAGAAAAGGTATGGGTTTCTTCCTCTTGGTCCCTTTCCCAAGAGACCCCTAGGATTTAGTCGAAATCTATTGCAAAAACTAGGAATGTTTCCCCGTTGCATGTCCCTGTCACTAGCTCCCATCGATTGTTGTAGGTTCGGTATATTGCTGATGATTATGTTCATGTATGCATGTTCGGATTTATATGGTTATTAAGTATGCTTTTCCGAAACTATGTGATAAGTGAGAGTACAAAGGGGTGTTGCCGTGGTTCTTGGCACGGGTTGGAGCATGAAAATGGCATGTTAAATCCTTGTGTTTTAGTATAAAATTTCTTGGAAAAAATGCATATAATAATGTACAAAATGTCCAACGAATTTCCATAAAAATCTAACGTACAAAGGTTGAGAAGAATGGACTGAAAACATGACCAAATTTCCATAAATTGTCTCGGCATAGACAGCATTGAGGATTAGGGTTTTCAAAAAAAAAATTAAAATTTGTGAGGTCATCAGGGATTGAACCCGAGACCTCACCATATGTAAGCTGCTGAAAATTTAATAATAAAAAAATGAAGTAAGGGGGGGATTCGAAATGGGTTAATGCTCAAGTGAAGAAATGAAAGAGGGAAAAATAAATTAAATGACGTGTGTGGGGATCGAACCCACAACCTCTCGGATAGGTGAGGAAATTTGGAGAATAATTAAAGAAAAGTAAAATGAGGTTGTGTGGGATCGATCCCACATCCTCTCGGTCAAAATCAGAAATGTCAAGGAGAGAAAAGAAAGAAAAGAAATGTAGCCGTTGGGATTCAATCTCGGGTCCCCAAGCTGAAATTTTAAATCAAAATTTAATATAAGACTAAATGTTGCTCAAGGGATTCGAAATCGGGTTCCCTTGCCCAATTCCGTATTGATGCATAAGTCTTACGTGAATAAATATTTAATGAAAGCTACCTATAGGAAATCAAAATCGATACCTTGGCATACTTACAAGATGCATAAGTCTTGTATCATATAATCTTGGGTAAGTATAAGTCACTTAGATGAATTATGAACGAAGCCTCATGGCTTGTACGTATGGGTTCATAAGTCCAGCGTACGGTTAAAAGTAAGTGAACCTAAGATGTATATGATGAAATGATGTGACCCCAGGAGGGTTAAGTAAGAGTGTGAAACACACTAAAAGGCCAAGTGCATAGGCATATGATAAAATGAACATTCACGAAATGGGGTGAATATTTATGAAGAGCTAATATGCAAAAGTTAATGAATGTGGTGACAACATGATAAGAGGCTAATATGAAAGACGAGATCAATCTCAAATGAGCCTAATAAGTGTTACCAAAAACCGTACTTACCTTGAGAGTGTAAAACTAATAAAGAGACCAGTCTCCAAGAATCACTCTAATGAAAGTATTAAGATTAATGCACACTTAATACTAATGATGAGATGAGAAATAATCTAATGAGCAATGATGCCCTCATGCTAGAAGCCAACTTCTATGATGTGTGAGATGAATGCAATGGAACTTTATACGGAGCACCGATAGGCTAGCTATGCGTCGCAATTCCTTCTTTCAGGAAGGCAGAGGTTCGTGTAAATCTCATGAGATGAGACTATCCGTTTAGGTGGGTATGGGTCTCCTTATATCTTCTAGTCTTTCAACCTATGCTGCCAACATAGGGTTCTAGCAGGGTTCAATTCCCTATACACGCTAGCATGTTTTGGTTTCACTTTGGCCGGTGATTACACCTCTTTTCGGTGTGGGGTAGACACTGCATTTCATGAGCTCACATGATATATGCCGGTTAAAGTTAAAGTTCTCAAATAAATAATGAGGCCAGCCTCATGTAATGCACACAATGAAATGAATGATACCAAAGGTGTTTGGATAGGATAATCAAGAGGTGAACTTGACTCAAGTAATGACACTAGGTCATTCTTGGTCATTGCACAGTGAACCCGAAGAGAGTCTAAACAACATCCTAGGTATATAAATGAATGAAAAATGAAGTACGTATAAATGAATGAAGCACACTCTGTGTTTTCTAAAGAAGGCTCCCTAGTTGAGGTCCAATACGTTGAGCCCTCATTTGGGAAGTCCTAACGTTAAGTCCGTGATTCCAAGGTCTCACGACATATGAACGAATGATATGTGATATATGTATGTACTAAATGAAATATGTTATGTGCTGAGTGCTATATGAAAAAGAATGATGATGCATGTTACTCTCATAGCATGAATTTCCTAATCTGATTTGGCAAGTCCAACCGACTTGGCTTCCCATAATTCATATCGTTAGGAGAGAGCTCTTCTTAATCATGCATTTCCTTTGTGTGTACTTGCATACACCCATACTTAGTACAAGTGTGTACTAATTCCATACAACCCTCTACTTTTAGGTACAGGTGCAGGTGGACGCTAGAGCTTACGAGACTACGTTGAAGCCATCCGAATGTGGAGCATTCATCCGGACATGGTAGGGCCTCATGCTTTTGAGGATGCTTATATTTTATATTCTAGCCTAGAAGTAGACATGAGCTAGTGGAGGGTGTTCCACGAGCGTTTCTTTCTTACTTATTTTCAGACGTCGTATTGGTGCCATTTTGGCAACTTTATATTAATGCAGTTATGAACTATTTCCTTCATTTGAATATCTTATTATTAGGTGGTTATTATGAACTGATGTGATATAATGCAATTCTTATTATGAGGTCTATGTATACTTCAAAGCAAACAAAAGTTTTTTAAATTTTACGCTAAAATTAACCTATACGATGTAATGAGGACGTATGTAGGCTTGTCTGCGACCTCCGAGAGGTCAACGACGCCGGTTTCGTCTAGGGTCTAGACATCAATTGTGACAAACGTGATATCAAAGCATTAGGTTAAATTTTAAAAATAATAAACTCACATCAACCACATCGAGTAGTTTCTAAGTTATGGTAGTAAAGTGCACCACTATTATGAATTAGAGACTGCATGATGCGTACGAAATTTCCCTTCTTCTGATCTTATCGTGCTCTCCTTAATGTCTGATTTCTTGGTGCTATGAGCATATCTAACATCAATTCTTATTTTTTTTAGAAAATGAACAGAAGGGGGAACGCTGGTCGGGGAAGAGTAGGAGCAGCTGCTGGGGGCAATCAAGTTCCACCCCAGGCTCCAGCTGCAGGAGTGTCCATGCCAGTTAACCCAGCTGGGTTGACTGATGCGGAGGTGCGGACAGCGTTGGGACATATGGCTCAAGCTATCATTGTGCAGGCTCAAACTATGACGGCCCAGGCCAACATAAAGGAGGTTCAGTGGGAGAACCCACCAGTCCACAACATGGCGAACAGGTTGCGAGATTTTATGAGGATGAATCCTCCAATCTTTACCGGATCTAAGACTGCAGACGATCATGAGGAGTTTGTAGAGGAGGTCGAGAAGATTCGGGTGGCGATGGGGGCCATGGAGATTGAGAAAGCTGAGCTGGCCTCGTACCAGCTGAAGGATGTTGCACAGGCTTTGTGTCAGATGTGGCAGGATAGCAGGGCATTGGACGGGGGTCCGATCACATGGGAGCTGTTTAAGACAGCCTTTCTAGAGAGGTTCTTCCCCAGAGAGATGAGAGAGGCTAAGGTTGAGGAGATCATCAACCTTAAGTAGGGCTCGATGACTGTCAGGGAGTATTCCCTAAAATTCGTAAAATTGTCTAGGTATGCCACTTCCCTTGTGTTGAACAGCAGGGACAAGATGAGCAGGTTCCTTACAGGAATCTCGGAGGACTTGGAGGAGGAGTGTCGGGCTGTTATGCTCCATGAAAGCATGGACTTGTCGAGGCTGATGGTGCATGTCCAGCAGGTTGAGGACAATAGGAAGAAGAGGAGATTCCGTGAGGTCAGGAGGCCTAACCCTTCTGACCAGATAGGTCCCAGCAGTGGTGGTGGAAGGAGCACTTTTGGAGTACGTGATCAGCCCAGATTTAAGAAAGGTCATCAGAGTTCTGGGAACTCTAACTCTCAGAGGAGTGCAGCACCTAGGGGAGGCAGACCCGAGCCCAAGAAGGGTAATGGAGGTGATGTGCAGCGTCCCAAAAGGAATGTGGCCAGTGTGTCGTATTCACAGTGGAGAGTGCAGACTAGGCACAAATGCCTGCTTCGGTTGCGGGAAGAATGGACATATGGTTAGGGACTTTCCACAGAATAGAGGTCAGGCTGGAGGTAATTCTCAGCCTAGTCCTAATCCCCAGAATGCTGCTGCAGCTGAGCCTCCTAAGAGGAACAAATTCTACGCCTTGAAGGGCAGGGAGGAGCAAGAGAAGTCTGCTGATATAGTCACAGGTATGCTGCAAGTTTTCTCAACTTGTGTTTATGCTTTACTTGATCCAGGGTCTACGCTTTCTTTTGTGACTCCCTTGCTTGGTTTTACTTATGAAATACTACATGAGGTTTTGCATAATCCTATCGTAGTTAGTAATCCCTTAGGAGAAAATGTGATAGCTGATAGGGTTCATAAATACTGCCCAATAGTAGTATGTGGTAAGACTATGTGTGCAGACCTTGTTGAGTTACCCATGAATGACTTCGATATTATACTTGGTATAGACAGGCTCCATAAATGTTATGCCTTCATGGATTGCCGTAGTAGGGTTATGAGATTTTGCTTCCCTGATGAAGTAGAGCTGGTCTGGAAGGGGTACAATTTGAGTCTTTCAAGTCCCTTGATTTCGAACCTAAAAGCTAATAAAATGATGTCCAAGGGATTGTTATGCCATCTTGTGAGTGTCAATGATTTAGATCATGACATTCCTTCCATATACTCTGTGCCTGTAGTGAGTGAGTTCCAAGATGTTTTTCCCGATGATTTGCCTAGAGTCCCTCCCCCTCGAGAGATTGATTT
Organism: Solanum lycopersicoides; assembly: GCA_022817965.1. Classification (NCBI taxonomy): domain Eukaryota; kingdom Viridiplantae; phylum Streptophyta; class Magnoliopsida; order Solanales; family Solanaceae; genus Solanum; species Solanum lycopersicoides. The sequence goes on along the minus strand of CM040628.1, from coordinate 43,890,262 downwards.
TTGTGTCGACCTAGATCCCGATACCAAACCGATGTCAGTTCCTCCCTACAGAATGGCTCCAACTGAACTCAAAGAGTTGAAGCTGCAGTTAAAAGATCTCACTGATAAGGGCTACATCCAGCCGAGCATATCCCCTTGGGGCGCTCTAGTGTTGTTTGTGAAAAAGAAGGATGGAAACCTTAGGATGTGTATCGATTATCGGCAGCTCAACAAAGACACTATAAAGAACAAGTATCCACTTCCCAGAATAGATGACTTATTCGATCATCTACAAGGGTCTAGTTTCTTCTCGCAGATTGTTCTTTATTCCGGGTATCATCAACTTAGGGTTAGGGATGAAGATATCCCAAAGACAGCCTTTCGTACCCGTTATGGTCATTATGAGTTCGTAGTTATGTCATTTGGTCTCACTAATGCACCAGCTATATTTATGGACCTCATGAACCGAGTCTTCCGTGAATACCTTGATTCTTTCGTCATAGTATTCATTGATGACATCCTCATCTACTCTAAGACCAAGTAAGAGCATGAACAACATTTGAGACCAACCTTGCAGGTACTTAGACAACATCAGCTGTATGCCAAAGTTAGCAAGTGTGAATTCTGGCTTAGATCAGTGACCTTTCTCGGTCATGTTGTGTCTGTTCAGGGTGTGGAGGTGGACCCTAGGAAGACTGAGACTGTTTAGAACAGGCCAAGACCTCTTACTCCAACTGATATCCGTAGCTTTTTGGGATTGGCTGGTTACTACCGCAGGTTCGTGGAGGGTTTTTCTTCCATTGTTGCCCCACTGACAGCTTCGACTAAGAAGAAAGCCAAGTTCGAATGGGCGGAGACTTGTGAGAATAGTTTCTAGGAGCTCAAGGATAGACTCACTTCAGCCCAGTGCTTACGTTGCCTAAATGTGGTGAGAGTTACACTATTTATTGTGACGCATCTAGGGTTGGTCTGGGTTGTGTTCTTATGTAGGGTGGTAAGGTGATAGCCTATGCGTCAAGACAACTCAAGGTTCATGAGAAGAATTATCCCACTCATGACCTGAAGTGGCAGCTGTGGTATTTGCATTGAAGCTGTGGAGGCATTACTTGTACGGGGTGCATGTGGATGTGTTCACCGACCACAAGAGTCTCCAGTACGTGTTCACACAGAGGGAGTTGAATCAACATCAACAGAGATGGTTGGAGCTGTTGAAGGACTATGACATGAGTGTCCACTACCATCCAGGGAAGGCAAATGTTGTAGCTAATGCTTTGAGCAGGTTGAGAATGGGGAGTACAGCTCACATTGAGGATGGGAATAAGGAGTTGGTGAAGGATGTACACAAACTAGCAAGACTGGGTGTGCGGTTGAAGGTCTCTACTAGTGGGGGTGTTTCAGTTCATCCTAGTTTTGAATCATCCTTGGTAGTTGAAGTCAAGAAGGGTCTGCATCTTTATCCTGTGTTGATGGAGTTGAAGGACTTAGCGCTGATAAAGATAAATGAGTCCTTTGCTTTGGGAGGTGACGGCATACTTACGTACTATGACAGGCTGTGTGTGCCAGACATGGATGATTTGAGGACCAAGATTATAGCAGAGGCCCAAGGTTCCAGGTATTCGATACATCCAGGTTCCACCAAGATGTACCATGACCTCAAGAAGATCTATTGGTGGGATGGCATGAAGAAGGACATTGCTGAGTGTGTGGCCAGGTGTCCTGATTATCAGCAGGTTAAGGCGGAGCACCTTAAGCCTGGTGGTCTCACTCAGATTATTGAGGTTCACACTTGGAAGTGGGAGGCCATTAACATGGACTTCGAGGTTGGTCTTCTGAGAAATAGGAGACAGCATGACTCCATATGTGTTATTATGGACAGGATGACTAAGTCTGCCCACTTTATCCTAGTGAAGTCTACTTACAGGGCCGAGGATTATGCGAGACTCTACATTGATGTGATTGTGAGGTGGCATGGGATTGCTTTGTCTATCATTTCGAATAGAGGAGCTCAGTTCACTTCGCATTTATGGAGATCCTTCCAGAAGAGCTTAGGCACGCAGGTAAAGCTCAGTACTGCCTTCCATCCTCAGATAGATGGGTAGGCCGAGCGCACCATTCAGACATTGGAGGACATGTTGAGAGAGTGTGTGATTGACTTCAGGGGTAGTTAGGACGGCCATCTGCCATTGATAGAGTTCTCGTATAATAACAACTATCACTCTTGCATTGGGATGACACCGTTTGAGGCACTGTATGGTAGGAGATGTAGGTCTCCAGTTGGGTGGTTCGAGGTTGGAGAGTCATCCATTTTGGGTTCAGAGATACTTCATGAGGCCTTAGAAAATGTCAGGGTGATTAGGGACAGGTTGGCTACTGCTTATAGTCGGCAGAAGTCTTATGCATATAACAGGAAGCGGCCCTTAGAGTTTGATGTTGGTGACCAGGTCAACTTGAAGATATCACCCATGTGGAGGAACCATCTTGTTGAGGGTGCTACGTGGGAGGACGAGGCCGATATAAGATCCCACTATCCTCATCTTTTCAGCTCTTGAGGTTAGACTTCCTACACTTAAGTCTAAGTTTCCTTATCTTTTCTATTCTTTGTTGCTATTGCTTGATTATGTTTAGTACTTATGTTATGATATGACTGGAATTGTGCTAGATAATTAGAAGTGTCATTCGGGGACGAATGTTCCTAAGGGGGAGGGGATAGTGTAACAACCCAAAAATGACTATGCGAAGTAATGCCTATACGTACTCAGAATGCCTAGATTAGACCGGGTTCACACGACTTGATGCGCGTGGAACCATACCTCATAACCTATGCACCAGCCAAGCCAACCAACTTGGTAAGTTAGTTGAGCTAGGCAAGGTTGGGTCCAGCCATGTAGGGCACCTGAATATTAAGATTCACCCGGATGAGTCTTAACCAGACCTGAAAGGGGTAATCTTAGGTTTGGAGGGTCTAGGGGTAAAATGGTATTTTCTAGGCTAAGGTTAGTATCGTAATGTCACGACCGGAATCTAGACCCCAGACGAGACCGGTGTCGTTGACCTCTCAGAGGTCGCAGACAAGCCTACTTACATCATTCTTACTTCATCTAGGTTAATTTTAGCGGAAAATTTGAAACTTCTGTCTCTTAACATACTTACTAATCATTTCTAATACATTCATAATTTGTTCACCATCAACCATATAACATTAAGATCATCAAATGAAAGAAATAATTTAATATAGCAATAACTGTACTTGCCAAAATGGCACCAATACAATGTCTGAAATAATAGGGGAAAGAAACGCTAGTGGAACATACTCCACTAGCTCAATCCTAAGACTAAGCTAGAATATAAATGGGCATGAATCCTCGAAAGCATGAGGGCCTACCAAGTCCGGATGAATGCTCCACGTCCGGATAGTTTCAGCGTCAACCTGTAGCTCTAGCGTCCACCTGTGCCTACACCTAAAATTATAGAGTTGTATAGGGTTAGTACACACTTGTACTAAGTATGGGTATATGAAAGCACACACCAAGGACATGCATGAATAAGAATAGCTCTTTCCTAACAACGTGATTATGGAAAGTCAAATCAGTGGACTTGCCAAATTTGGATTAGGAAAGTTAGTGAACTTTCCAAATTTGGATTAGGAAAGTCAGTGAGCTTTCCAAATTTGGATTAGGAAGGTCAGTGAGCTTTCAAAATTTGGATTAGGAAAGTCATGCCATGAGAGTAACATGCATCATCATACTTATCATATTGCACACAACACATAACATCTTACACATAGCACATATCATATTGCATATAGCACATAACATCTTTCATATCATTCATTCATATGCCATGAGACGTTGGAATCATGGACTAGACATTAAGACTTTCCAAATGAGGGCTCAACATATGGGACCTCAACTAGGGAGTCTTCATCAGCAAACACAGAGTCTGCTTCATTCATTCATACGTACTTCATTTCATTTCGTTCATAGGCTAGTGTGAACACCAGCTATACCTAGGATGTAGTTTAAGACTTTCATCGGGTTTGCTGTGCAATGATAAAAAATAACCTAGTGTCATTACTTGTGTCTAGTTCACCTCATGATTATCCTATCCTAACACCTTTGGTATCATTCATTTCATTATGTGCATCATTTGAGGCTGGCCTCATTCATTAATTGGGAACTTTAACTTTAACCGACATAGATCATGTGAGCATCATGAAATCCAGTGTCTCCCCCACACCGAAAAGAGGTGGTATCACCGGCTAAGGTGACCCAAAACATGCTAGCGTACATGGTAATTTCACCCCGCCAGATCCCTATATTGGCCGTATAGGTTCGAAGACCAGGAGATATAAGAAGACCCATACTCGAAAAGCCGGACAGTCTCATCTCATGAGAGTTACGTTAACCTCCGCCCTTCCCGAAAGAAGGCATCACCGCTCATAGCTAGTCTATCGGTGCTCAGTATAAAGTTCCATTACATTCAACTCATACGTCATGGAAGCTGGCTTCTAGTATGAGAACATCATAGCTAAATAGATGATTTCTCATCTCATCATTAGTATTAAGTGTGTTACTCTCAATACTTTCATTAGAGTGTTCATAGAGACTGGTCTCTTCATTAAATTACACTCTCATAGGTGAGTACATTTTGGTAACATTTACTTAGGCTCATTTGAGATTGTTCTCATCTTTTACATTAGCCTCATATCATGTTGTCACCACATTCATTAACATTAGCACAATTGCTCTTTATAATTACTCACCCCATTTTACGTGAATATTCATTTCATCATATGAAAATGCACTTGGCCATTTGTGTGTTTCACACTCTTACTTAACCCTTCTAGGGTTTCACCATTTCATTACATAATAATCATTTCATCGTATGCCAATGCACTTGGCCATTTAGTGTATTTTACACTCGTACTTAACCCTTCTAGGGTTACTAAGTTTCATTACATACATCTTAGGTTCACTTATTTTTAAATGTATGCTAGACTTAAGGGTTTATACATACAAGCATGAGGCTTCATTCATAATTCGTTAAGTGACTCATAGCTTCCTAAGATTATGTAGTACAAGACTTATTTATCTTGTATGTATGCCAAGATCTCGATTTCGGTCTAAGTAGGTGGCATTATTCTTGAACATTTAATTCACGTATGATTTATGTATCAATACGGAAATTTGGGCAAGGGAACCCAAGTTCGAATCCCTAGGACAACATTTACATTTTTCCTTGATTTTATTTTTAGTCCTCGTGACATTGGGACCCTAGATCGAACCCCAACATAAACATTTATTTTTCCTTGGTTACAGGTTAAGCCTAGAGGTGGTGGGTTCGAATCCCACTCCTCTCTTTTCCTTTATTTTTATTTAATTTTAAGTCTAGGAGAATCAACCTAGGTACCCAATTTCGATCCCCCTTAACCCCATTTCTTTATTTGGTTTTTTTTTGTAACTTAGCAAGGTGAGGTCTCGGGTTTGAACCCTGCTGACCTCACTGATTTTTCTTGCATTTTTACATAGTACGTGGTGCACCCTTTTTGACCGAAACCTCATCACCAAATGCTGGAAATTTAAAATTTCCAGCCTTTACTTAACAACATTCATACATTCATTTTGAGGTACTTTCACGATTCGTTTAACACATTCTTAGGTGTTGATTCGTTGTTGTTTAGCTTAGATTTTTCCACTTAAGATCAGCCACCTTACACTTCATTTAAACTTCACAACTTACACACCTTATGCACAATAATTCCAATCATCAAACAAGCCATTTTAAGACTTTAAAACGGAGAACAACAACAAACATTTTACATATTGCACCACATCATTTTCGGTTGACATCATTGAACATACTTGCTATTTCCAAACATAAAATCACAAAGAACATCATATTTCACACTTAGCTACCAGCAACCATACCAACAACATGATTTCTAACCTACTTTTAGATTAAAATCAGAAGGAGACTAGGGACAAGGAATTCAACAATAAAGGGGACAGCCCTAGTTTCATACGTTGAATTTTGTAGAAAGAAGTTTCTCTTGGAGAAAGGATTCCAAGATAGAAAACCCATACCTTGTTGTAGCTTTCCACACCTTCCAAGTGCTTCCCAAATCCTCCCCTAAACCTTCAACACAATCCCGTCGAGAAGATGATGTAAAATTTTCGTTTCTTAAGTTAGCTTGCTTGCTTGTATATTTTTTTTTGTAAGTTCTTTGAGTGTAGAGAACTTTTGATTGCTTTCTAATGTTTTTATCTTCTGTTTTTGCAGCCAAGAAAAACAATTTGGACGAGAGAGAGAGAGAGATTTAGGCGTGAGAGAGAGTTTGTGTGAGATAGTGCCTATTAAAACAAGGATAGTTGGCAAGACTTAGTCAATTTTAAAAAAACATTAATTAATAAATAAATAAATAATAATTAATAATAAAATATGATTTTCCTTTTTAAATAAGCCATTAATTATTAATTTATTAAATCAATTCACCAATAAAAAAAATTACATTAAATCATTGCTCCCACCTAGGTTCGAACCCGGGTGGAGCAAGACTTCATTTCAAGGGCTCAATTTCGGCCCTCTCTCCCCAAATTTCCCCTCCTCTTTATTAATTAAATAATTAATTACATATTTAGGGTAATTACAATACTACACTTAGCCAAGAAAAAAACCATTTTACCCCTAGACCCTTCAAACCTAAGATTTCTTCTTTTTAAGTCCGGTAAAGACTCCTTCGAGTAAATCTTCGTATTCGAGAGCCCTACATGGTTGGACCCAACCTTTCCAAGGTCAACTAACTCCCCAAGTTAGTTGGCTTTGCTGTAGCAAGGGTTCCGAGGTCTGGTTGTACGCGCATCAATCCGTGTGAATCCTGGTCTAATCGTAGGCATTCTTGACACATTAAGCATTTCTTATCTTATTCATTTTAAGGGTTGTTACATTATCCCCCCCTTAGGAAAATTCATCCCCGAATGACATTACCACTATATAGCGTAATACCAGTCAGATCATAACATAATAACTATGCACAGTCAAGCAATAGCAATAAAATATGGAGAGATAAGGAAACTTAGACTTAAGAGTATGAAGTCTAACCTCAAGAGCTGAAAAGATGAGGGTAACGGGATCTCATGTAGGCCTCAGCCTCCCACGTAGCACCCTCAACAAGATGATTTCTCCACAATACCTTCACTGTGGCAATCTCCTTGTTCCTCAGCCGCTTGATCTGTCTGTCTAAGATCTCAACAGGTACCTCCTCACAGGACAAGTTTTCATCGACCCCCAAGCCCTCCACAGGTAGAATCGATGCTGGATCACCTAGGCACTTCTTTAACATGGATACATGAAAGACTGGATGGACAAAAGCTAGCTCCGCAGGCAATGCCAACTCATAGGCCACCTCACTCACACGATGTAGGATCTCGTATGGCCCAACATACGTCGGACTCAACTTCCCCTTCCTGCCAAACATCATCACCCCCTTCGTAGGTGATATCTTCAGATAGAACTGGTCATCAACATCAAACTCTAAGGGCTATTTTCGGTTATCTGCATATGACTTCTGTCGACTGTAAGCAGTAGCCAACCTATCCCTAATCACTCTGACCCTCTCTAAGGCCTCATGAATGATATATGGACCCAAAATGGATGACTCTCCAACCTCGAACCACACTATTGGAGATCTACATCTCCTACCATACAGTGCCTCAAACAGTGCCATCCCAATGCTGGAGTGATAGCTGTTATTATACGAGAACTCTATCAAAGGCAGATGGTCATCCCAGCTACCCCTGAAGTCAATCACACACGCTCTCAAAATGTCCTTCAATGTCTTAATAGTACGCTCTGCCTGCCCATCAGTCTGAGGATGAAAGGCAGTACTAAGCTTTACCTGCGTGCCCAAGCTCTTCTAGAAAGATCTCCAGAAATGTGAAGTAAACTGAGCTCCTCTATCTGAAATGATAGACAAAGGAATCCCATGCCATCTCACAACCTCATCGATGTAGAGTCTCGCATAATCTCGGCTCTATAAGTAGACTTCACAGGGATAAAGTGGGAAGACTTANTTAAGTAAGGGCAGGTTAGTCATCTCACTTAAGCCTTAGAAAATCATATTTTTAATTTAAATAACAAGGAGTCCTAGTTTGACTAAGTCTTCACCTAAAACTCCTACTCCTAAGCTACTCTCACGTCTAAACCCCCACTATCACTTTCACGTTCCATTATCAGTAAACGCAAACAGAAAATCCAAAAGTTCATCACACTTGAATAACTTGAAAGCTAAATCTCAAATGAAAAATTAGTCTAAAAACAAAAAGCAAAAGCAAAGTTCTCGACGGGATTGTGTTTGAGGTTTCGGTGGTGAAGCTTTGGTTCGTGGGAGTTGGCAGTGCGTTGGAAAGGTTTGAAACAGGTGTTGAACGATGAAAAGGTATGGGTTTCTTACTCTTGGTCCCTTTCCCAAGAGACCCCTAGGATTCAGTCGAAATCTATTCCAAAAACTAGGAATGTTTCCCCGTTGTATGTCCCTGTCACTAGCTCCCATCGATTGTTGTAGGTTGGATATGTTTGCTGGTAGAATTTAGGGATGTAATGTGTTTTCGTGATGATTATGTTCATGTATGCATGTTCGGATTTATATGGTTATTAAGTATGCTTTTCCGAAACTATGTGATAAGTGAGAGTACAAAGGGGTGTTGCCGTGGTTCTTTGTCACGGGTTGGAGCATGAAAATGGCATGCTAAATCCCTGTGTTTTAGTATAAAATTACTTGGAAAAATGCATATAATAATGTATGAAATGTCCAACGAATTGCCATAAAAATCTAACGTACAAAGTTTGAGAAAAATGGAATGAAAACATGACCAAATTTCCATAAATCTGGAAATTTGGTCTCGGCATAGGCAGCATTGAGGATTTGGGTTTTAAAAAAAAAAATTAAAATGTGTGAGGTCATCAGGGATTGAACCTGAGACTTCACCATATGTAAGCTTCTGAAAATTCAATAATAAAAAAATGAGGTAAGGGGGGATTCGAAATGGGGTAATGCTCAAGTGAAGAAATGAAAGAGGGAAAAATAAATAAAATGAGGTGTGTGGGGATCGAACCCACAACTCTCAGATAGGTGAGGAAATTAGGAGAATAATTAAAGAAAAGTAAAATGAGGTTGTGTGGGATCGATCCCACATCCTCTCGGTCAAAAACAGAAATGTCAAGGAGAGAAAAGAAAGAAAAGAAATGTATCCATTGGGATTCGATCTCGGGTCCCCAAGCTAAAATTTTAAATCAAAATTTAATATAAGACTAAATGTTTCTCAAGGGATTCGAAATCGGGTTCCCTTGCCCAATTCCGTATTGATGCATAAGTCTTACGTGAATAAATATTTAATGAAAGTTGCCCATAGGAAATCGAAATTGATACCTTGGCATACTTACAAGATGCATAAGTCTTGTATCATATAATCTTGGGTAAGTATAAGTCACTTAGACGAATTATGAACGAAGCCTCATGGCTTGTACGTATGGGTTCATAAGTCCAGCGTACGGTTAAAAGTAAGTGAACCTAAGATGTATATGATGAAATGATGTGACCCCAGGAGGGTTAAGTAAGAGTGTGAAACACACAAAAAGGCCAAGTGCATAGGCATATGATGAAATGAACATTCACGACATGGGGTGAGTAATTATGAAGAGCTAATATGCGAAAGTTAATGAATGTGGTGACAACATGATAAGAGGCTAATATGAAAGACGATATCAATATCAAATGAGCCTAATAAGTGTTACCAAAAACCGTACTCACCTTGAGAGTGTAAAACTAATAAAGAGACCAGTCTCCAAGAAACACTCAAATGAAAGTATTAAGATTAATGCACACTTAATACTAATGATGAGATGAGAAATCATCTAATGAGCAACGATGCCCTCATTCTAGAAGCCAAATTCTATGATGTGTGAGATGAATGCAATGAACTTTATACGGAGCACCGATAAGTTAGCTATGAGTCGCGATTACTTCTTTTGGGAAGGCAGAGGTTCGTCTAAATCTCATGAGATGAGACTGTACGTTTAGGAGGGTATGGGTCTCCTTATATCTCCTAGTCTTTGAACCTATGCTTCCAACATAGGGTTCAAGCACGGTTCAATTCCCTATACACGCTAGCATGTTTTGGTTTCACTTTGGCTGGTGATTCCACATCTTTTCAGTGTGGGGTAGACACTGGATTTCATGATCTCACATGATCTATGTCGGTTAAAGTTAAAGTTCCCAAAGAAAGAATGAGGCCAGCCTCATGTAATGCACACAATGAAACGAATGATACCAAAGGTGTTTGGATAGGATAATCAAGAGGTGAACTAGACTCAAGTAGTGAAACTAGGTCATTCTTGGTCATTGCACAGTGAACCCGAAGAGAGTCCTAAACAACATCCTAGGTATATAAATGAATGAAAAATGAAGTATGTATGAATGAATGAAGCAGACTATGTGTTTGCTAAAGAAGGCTCCCTAGTTGAGGTCCCATATGTTGAGCCCTCATTTGGGAAGTTCTAATGTTAAGTCTGTGATTCCAAGGTCTCACGGCATATGAACGAATGATATGTGATATATGTGTGTACTAAATGAAATATGTTATGTGTTGTGTTCAATATGAAAAGAATGATGATGCGTGTTACTCTCATAGCATTACTTTCCTAATCTGATTTTGCAAGTCCAACTGACTTGGCTTCCCATAATTCATATCGTTAGGAGAGAGCTCTTCTTAATCATGCATGTCCTTGGTGTGTACTTGCATACACCCATACTTAGTACAAGTGTGTACTAATTCCATACAACCCTCTACTTTTAGGTGCACGTGCAGGTGGACGCTAGAGCTTACGAGACTACGTTGAAGTTATCCGGACGTGGAGCATTCATCCGGACTTAGTAGGCCCTCATGCTTTAGAGTATGTTCCACTAGCCTTTCTTTCTTACTTATTTTCAGACATCATATTGGTGCCATTTTGGCAACTTTATATTAATGCAGTTATAAACTATTTCATTCATTTGAATATCTTATTATTAGGTGGTGGTTGTGAACTGATGTGATATAATGCAATTAATACTATGAAGTTTATGTATACTTCAAAGAAAAAAAAAGTTTTAAATTTTCCGCTAAAATTAACCTATACGATGTAATGAGGACGTATGTAGGCTTGTGTGCGACCTCCGAGAGGTCAACGACTCCGGTTTCGCCTAGGGTCTAGACCCCAGTCGTGACAACACCTATAGCATCTACCACTTTGAAAACCTCATCTATGAAACCTTGTGGATCTTCATCCACCTTAGTGCCATGAAAATTAGGAGGTTTCATCCTCATGAAATCCCAAATTCTAGAATTGGGAGTACTAGCATTTGGTTGGGGTCTATCTTCTTGATTAGCTTGGGCAACAGAGTGATTGTTGACGACATGAGCTTGAGCCGTCATGAGTTGGGTCAAGTTCATTAGGGTAGCCCTCAACTCCGCATTAGTCATATCACCTTCAACAAAAGGAGCTTGAGAGATAGGAGGCACTTGTGGCCCTTGAGGCTCTTGGGGTTCCGTAGGCACTTGAGGTTCTTGAAGAGAAACCTCCTCATTCTCTTTTCCTAAGCCAACAATGATACATGGTCAACACGGGGAGGGATCCTCTCATTAGCTACACCTCCCTCCTCCCTTCTAGCGGTTGATCTCCTCGTATTCATGTCCTATAAAAACAAAGAGAAGAGATTGAGAAAAGACATCTTATAGAACTCAACTCTAAGGCACGACATTAGAATAGAGAATAAAGTGAAACTTCTAGCATCCTTTAGCCTCTTGTCCATGGATGTGTCGCGACTCACACCAATGCCCAAGATACTACTAGATGTGGCTTGTGAGACTTTTTGACCTTAAACTATTTCAAAAAACCTTATGCTCTGATACCAAGTCTTTCACGACCCTCAAGTACCTCCTAGAAGCAAGGGATAACCCTCGGATCGTGACCGGGCGTACTTGACCCTTTGGGGTCTCATACAAGCCCTTTAACTATCGTTCATTACATAAGACATGAAAAGTAGTGCAGGATTTAAAACTTTTCACGAATAATAAAATAAAGGAAGTCTTTCATAAATACTTAGAGAATCTCATCGTCACAAGACAACTTAAAGACACGACAAAATATCTTAAGGACACGGCCCTTTTACATTAAAAGGACACTACCTAAAAAGTCTTTAAATAGGAAACTAAGAAAATGACTATGCCCTTGAATATATGATGACATACTTTGTCTTGAGAGGAACTTCCCAAGCTTCACCTTCAAACCTTCAAAAGCTTACAACAACCTATACTTATAGAGTATAGAAAAGTATGGGGTTAGTACAAACAATGTACTAAGAATGACATATGCAAAAACATGCAAAAAGGGACATTTTAGTAAAATAAGCTTTCATGCCAAATAATTCTAACATTCATGAATTTAGAAGCAAAACAACATAAGAAACATCATTTAACACTTAAACAAGGATTGCCATAATTTTATTTAAAATGGGACATTTACAGTGAACTTCCCAACTATTACAGTGAGTCCAATATGAACATTTACAGTAACCTTTACAAACCTTACAGTAAGCTCATCTAACAATTACAGTGAATTATTTTAGGACATTACAGCGAACTAAAGACTCCAACAATGGTGAACTTCCAAGGTATTGCCAATCAAAAATTGAACTCATTTCCTTAGAGGTTTCCCTAACTATGGTTATCCTAAGACTCTCCAAGGTAAAACATGAAGAAAGCGTCTAATACTCCCTTCAATACATACCAAAGCGATCCTCAAGACTAACCCTTTTGGATTACTCACCTCGGGAGAACAAGTCACCACTCAATCACAAGACATTAGAAGAACACCCAACAAAACACCAAATACTTCCCTTTTAAAATGCCTACTTTGTGCAATGAGTAGATGGCGACCCATACCACCACCTACCCTAAGTAGGACACTCTTTTAGAAGGTGTGGCACAAAGTATTCCCTTTCGGAAGGTCCTACTTAGTTCAATGGATAGATAGCATCCCATACCACCACCTACCCTAAGTAGCACGTTCTTTTAGAAGATTTAGTTCATTCAATTCACATAAGTAGCACATGCTTTTATAAGACTTAGTACTTTCGTTACTTTTGTGGGGATTAGCTTAACCGACAAAGACAATGAGATCTAAACATGGAATCCCGATATTAACCCCTATCGGATGAGGGATCCTCACTTGCCTAGAGTAAGGTCATAGTTCTTGGGTTTTACATGGCTTTCCCAATAGCTACACCTATGCGGGCACATAGTTAAGGGATAAGGAGATTGCTACTAAGTAACTCTTTCTCTACTAACGAGGAGTACTCATCTCAAGAGGTACATTGGATAAAACATCTCAATTCACGAAGTGTCAACACCCCTTCTTTATATCCTCTCGGTGCTAGGCATAACTCCCCTCGGATTCTCAACATTATAAACTATAGGTTAAGGATAACTTGTGAAAACCACATCTAACTCACGAAGGGCATTCATCCTACGACCTATCTTAGAAAGCTCTTAGGATGTAGTGAGGTTGCTACTAGACACTTCATCTCAACTCACGAAGAGTGTCCACCCCAAGACTCCCCTTTTGACTCAACTTAGCATCATACATTCAATTAAGTGTGTGTGTACATGTGAGAAAACCATGCATATAAACATCATTTGATTCATATCAACTTCTATACATTCTTTAGACCTTCATTCATCAAATCACACACTTTTCATACTTCACATAATCATATACTTCATTTAGACATAATCTAGGTCAAACATACAATTCAAGCTTCACAAAACTCAATACAATACCCATTTTCATTATCTATTCATTTCACATATTAGACCTTCAAAACCACATTCACAATACATAATAAGTAATATCAAGTTCATCAAGTAAACAATGCCACCAAGAAGGTGGAGCATACCACTCAAGAACAATTTATAATAAGAACTATACAATATAAGCAACTCACAATTTAACCAAGACATCACCACCTATAATCATTTTCTCAACATTAAATCATAATAAGGCCCTTAGGGCAGTTGCTGAACAAAAATAACAACACAAGAAAACCAAAGCTCATTGTCTACACAAACATGTTAACTTAACCCATTTCTCAAGCTAAAAGTTTGAAATGTGCATAAACATGAGTTCATAAGGTTTTTGACATTAAAATCATTAATTAATACTAGAATAAACACATTTGAAACATTAAAACACTTTTAAAAGAAGAACCATGCTTACAACCAAAGATAGAAGAAAGTAGATTTTGAAAACCCTTTTTGAAATCTTTTAGAAAGGACTCCTTGAATGGAAGAGTGTTCAAGGATGGATACCATACCTCAAATGCAAGGCAAACCCACTGATTTCTGATTAATAACACGCCCTAACCATCCCTCCTAACCCTTCTTCACTTCTAGCTTCCAAAGAGACTTGAGAGAGAATACTAAGGGAGATGGGTTTTGGGAAGTGAGGTCTAAAATTAGGTCTTAGGGTTTGAAATACTTTAATATATCTAATTAACCCTAAAACAATTGCCCAAGGTCCTTAAAATACTTAGGGTGAATTTACCAAACACCCAAGCCAAGACAGCCCCTTAACAGCTTTTGCAGGCAGCATCCACGAGCCACAAACGTCGGGCAGTTTGTAAACCAACGCCCCATCGATGGGGTGTCATTAATTGGGACTGAAACTCTAAAACCTGCAGGCTTTTATTTCCAGACAAACTTCCAGGTCGAGGAGCCGTCTCCTGGTCGATTGGCCGTCGATTGGCTCGTCGATTGGACACTGTTTTTGGCAGTTTTTATCTAAGTGTTGGGGGTCCTCTTCTAGGGCCCATCGTGGGTCTTAGATGGAGTCGTACCCAGACTTTAAACCCCTAACTAAGTTATCTAGGTCTTAGGAACATCTCATACATGTTTCATGCAAAACGAACACGTAAAACTCACTCAAACGCATCAAGACACACAAGTACTTTCTAAGGCACACCTTCCGAACGTCATGGACTTTCTTGGTCGTTTGACCTCCAAACTTAACCAAACATTACACACTGCCTAACAACACTGAATTCACTTATTTTATCTTTAAATTAACTCAATAAATAGTCACGAAGCTCTAGTTCACCTTTGTTCGTTTTAGGGCGTTACATTCTCCCCCACTTGGAATAACATTCGTCCTCGAATGACACTAAAACTTCAAGAACAACAAGGACTCACTTAGCATCACATAAAACATCACATTCATTATAAAAACATCAAAAATCAAAGCATCAACTAACAAAGAGCATCATTTAACACTTTCATACACTTAGTAACATAAGCAACTCTTTCCAAACTTCACAAAGTCAAAATTCATTCTTAACCTTCTTTTATGGAGGAACTACCTTCTCCAATATTAAACATGCTAATATACAACAATTTTGCACACATTGAAACTTCAATCAAGGCAAGGCAAATTTTTTTCGAAACACAAAATTCTTACAGTGAACTGTTCACTGTAACAATGTCAAACATGCAATTTTTTACAAAAAATCATTCTTTGAGAAATTCATCAAGATGACATGATCACATGAACTATAAAACCACATTAACTCATTTCATAACATAAAGACAAAAATGATATAGGCCTATGACTTACGAAGACCATCAAATCCGGATTAGTTATCCTTCCTAGCTCCCATCCCATAGGAAGGGTTCTTCTTTGGAGCATTAGGATCTAGGGAAGCTTGATTGACATCTTTCATTCTTGCTTTGATTCTAGGGAAGTCCCTAATCTTGTGGACTTTCCTACCACAACTAAAACAACCATCCGTTCCGGCAAGACACTTATCCGAATGTTGCTTTCCACAAGTAGGACACCTAGCCCTTTCAAAAGTGTGTCCACCACCTTGGGAATGTTGGTTTGGAGACCTATCCTTGTTTCCAATGGAAAAATCGTGGTTATAGAACCTCTTCTTGGGCTTTTGGTGACTAGAATCTTCCGACCTAGGCCTCTTACCCTCTTGCCTTATATCCCTAATTTTCGACTCCACAATTTGTTGTGCATGAACCATGAGTCTAGAGATATCTATGTCATTGATAAGCATTGCCGTACGACACTTTTTCTCTACCAAGCTATACACTTCCATCACAAATTTGTTCATCCTAGCCCTAGGGTTGGCTACCATGGTTGGGGCATACTTTTAGAGTTGGGTAAATTTGAGAGAGTTCTCTTGCACACTCATTCCCCCTTGATGAAGATTCATGAACTCAAAAATTTTCTTCTCCCTCCACTCTAAGGGAAAGAACCTATCTAGGAAAGACTCTTTGAATTCCTCCCAATCAACCGAACCTCTTTCTAAGGGTATCACACCCCTCCATTGCTCATACCACACTTGGGCAACAACTTTAAGTTGGTAAGCGGCTAACTCCGCTTTCTCTCTAGGGGTCACACCCATAGCATCTACCACTTTGAAAACCTCATCTATGAAACCTAGTTGATCTTAATCCACCTTATTGCCATGAAAAGTAGGTGGGTTCATCCTCATGAAATCCCGAATTCTAGAAGCGGAAGTACTAGCATTTGGTTGGGGTCCATCTCCTTGATTAGCCTGGGCAACAAAGTGATTGTTGAGGACACGATCTTGTGCCGTCATGATTTGGGTCAAGTTCATTAGGGAAGCTCTCAACTCCGCATTAGTCATATAACCTTCAACAAAAGGTGCTTGAGGCATAGGAGGCACTTGTGGCCCTTGAGGCTCTTGGGGTTCCAGAGGAACTTGAGGTTCTTGAAGAGGAACCTCCTCATTCTCTTCCCCTAAGCCAACAATAGGAACTTAGTCAACACGGGGAGGGATCCTCTCATTAGCTACACCTCCCTCCTCCCTTCTAGCGGTTAATCTCCTTGTATTCATGTCTTATAAACACAAAGAGAAGAAATTGGGAACAAACATCTTATAGAACTCAACTCTAAGTCAATACATTAGAATAGAGAAGAAAGTGAAACTTCTAGCATCCTATAGCCTCTTGTCCTTGGATGTGTCGCGACTCACACCAATGCCCAAGATACTACTAGATGTGGCTTGTGAGACATTAAGACCTTAAACTATTTTCTAAAATCTTATGCTCTGATAGCAAGTCTGTCACGACCCTCAAGCACCACCTAGAAGCTAGGGATAACCCTCGGATTGTGACCGGGTGTACTTGACTCTTTGGGGTCTCATACAAGCCCTTTAACTATCGTTCATTAAATAAGAAATGAAAAGTAGTGCAGAATTTAAAACTTTTCACGAATAATGAAATAAAGGAAGTCTTCCATAAATACTTAGATAATGTCATCGTCACAAGCCAACTTTAAGACACTACATAATATCTTAGGGACACGACCCTTACATAAAAAGGAAAATACATAATAAGTCTTCAAATAGGAAACTATGAAAAGGACTATGCCCTCTAATATATGAGGACTTACTCTGTCTTGAGAGGAATTTTCCCAAGCTTCACCTTCAAACCTTCAAAAGCTTCCAACAACCTATACTTATAAAGTATAGAAAAGTGTGGGGTTAGTACAAACAATGTACTAAGTATGACATATGCAAACATGCCAAAAGGGACATTTTAGTAAAATAAGCTTTCATGCCAAATAATTATAACATTCATGAATTTAGAAGCAAAACAACATAAGAAATATCATTTAACACTTAAAGAAGGATTGCCATAATTTAATTAAAAAGGGACATTTACAGTGAACTTTTCAACTAATACAGTGAATCTAATTTGAACATTTACAGTAACCTTTAAGCCTTACAGTAAACTCATCTAACAATTACAGTGAATTATTTTAGGACATTACAGTGAACTAAAGACTCCAACAATGGTGAACTTCCAAGGTATTGACAATGAGCAAGTGAACTCATTTCCGTAGGAGTTTCCCTAACTATGGTTATCCTAAGACTCTCCAAGGTAAGAATGAAGAAAACGTCTAAACACTGCCTTCAATACATACCAAAGCGATCCTCAAGACTAACCCCTTTCGGCTTACTCAATTTGGGAAAACAAGTCACCACTCAATCACAAGACATTAGAAGAATAGCCAACAAAGCACCAAAGACTTCCCTTTCGGAGTGCCTACTTAGTGAAATGAGTAGATGGCGTCCCATACCACCACCTACCCTAAGTAGTACACTCTTTTAGAAGGTTTGGCACCAAGTCTTCCCTTTCGGAAGGTCCTACTTAGTGCAATGGATGGATAGCTTCCCATACCACCACCTACCCTAAGTATCACATTCTTTTAGAAGACTTACTTCATTCAATTCACATAAGTAGCACATGCTTTTAGAAGACTTAGTACTTTCATTACTTTTGTGGGGATTAGCTTAACTGACAAAGACAATGAGATCTAGACATGGAATCCCGATATTAACCTCTATCAGATGAGGGATCCTCACTTGCCTAGAGTAAGGTCATAGTTCTTAGCTTTTACATGGCTTTCCCAATAGCTACACCTATGCGGGCACATAGTTAAGGGATAAGGAGATTGCTACTAAGTAACTCGTTCTCTACTAACGAGGAGTACTCATCTCAAGAGGTACATTGGATACAACATCTCAACTCCCGAAGTGTAAACACCCCTTCTTCATATCCTCTCGGTCCTAGGCATAACTCCCCACGGATTCTCAACATTATAATCTATATATTAAGGATAACTAGTGAACACCACATCCCAACTCACGAAGTTCATTCATCCTCCGACCTATCTTAGAAAGCTCTTAGGATGTAGTGAGGTCGCTACTAGACACTTCATCTCAACTCACGAAAAGTGTCCACCCCAAGACTCCCTTTTTGACTCAACTTAGCATCATACATTCTTTTAAGTGTGTGTGTGTACATGTGAGAAAACCTTGCATATAAGCATCATTTCATTCATATCAACTTCTATACATGCTTTAGACCTTCATTCATCAAATCACACAATTTTCATACTTCACATAAACATATACTTCATTTAGACATAATCTAGGTCAAACATACAATTCAAACTTCACAAAACACAGTACAAGACCCATTTTTAATATCTCTTAATTTCACATATTAGACCTTCAAAACCACATTCACAATACATACTAAGTAATATCAAGTTCATCAAGTAAACACCGCCACCAAGATGGTGGACCATACCACTCAAGAGCAATTTATAATAAGAACTATATAATATAAGAAACTCACCATTTAACCAAGACATCACCACCTATAATCCTTTTCTAAATATTTCATCATAATTAGGCCCTTTGGTTAGTAGATAAACTAAAATATCAACAAAAGAAAACCAAAGCTCATTCTCTACACAAACATGTTCATTTAACCCATTTCTCAATCAAAAAGTTTCAAATATGAATAAACATGAGTTCATAAGGTTTTTCACATTAAAATCATCAATTAATACTAGAATAAACACATTTGAATCATTAAAATACTTTTACAACAAGACCCATGCTTAGAACCAAAGATAGAAGAAAGTAGAGTTTGAAAACCCTTTCTGAAATCTTTTAGAAAGGACTCCTTGAATGGAAGAGTGTTCAAGGATGGATACCATACTTCAAATGAAAGGCAAACCCACTGATTTCTGATTAATAACACGCCCTAACCATCCCTCCTAACCCTTCTTGACTTCTAGCTTCCAAAGAGACTTGAGAGAGAATTCTAAGGGAGATGGGTTTTGGGAAGTGAGGTCTAAAATTAGGTCTTAGGGTTTGAAATACTCTAATATATCTAATTAACCCTAAAACAATTGCCCAAGGTCCTTAAAATACTTAGGGTGAATTTACCAAACACCCCAAGCCAAGACAGCCCCTTAACAGCTTTTGCAGGCAGCATCCACGAGCCACAAACGTCGGGCAGTTTGTAAACCAACGCCCCATCGATGGGGTGTATTTAATTGGGACTGAAACTCTTAAACCTGCAGGCTTTTATTTCCAGACAAACTTCCAGGTCGACGAGCCGTCGCCTGGCCATCGATTGGCTCATCGATTGGACACTGTTTTTGGCAGTTTTTATCTAAGTGTTGGTGGTCCTCTTCTAGGGCCCATCGTGGGTCCTAGATGGAGTCGTACCAGTAAATTAAACCCCTAACTAAGTCATCTAGGTCTTAGGAACATCTCATACATGTTTCTTGCAAAACAAACACGTAAAACTCACTCAAACGCATCAAGACACACAAGTACTTTCTAAGTCACACCTTCCGAACGTCATGGACTTTCTTGGTCGTTTGACCTCCAAACTTAACCAAACATCACACACTGACTAACAACACTGAATTCACTTATTTTATCTTAAAATTAACTCAATAAATAGTCACAAAGCTCTAGTTCACCTTTGTTCGTTTTAGGGCGTTACATTCTCCCCCACTTGGAATAACATTCGTCCTCGAATGACACTAAAACTTCAAGAACAACAAGGACTCACTTAGCATCACATAAAACATCACATTCATTATAAAAACATCAAAAATCAAAGCATCAACTAACAAAGAGCATCATTTAACACTTTCATACACTTAGTAACATAAGCAACTCTTTCCAAACTTCACAAAGTCAAAATTCATTCTTAACCTTCTTTTATGGAGGAACTACCTTCTCCAATATTAAACATGCTAATATACAACAATTTTGCACACATTGAAACTTCAATCAAGGCAAGGCAAATTTTTTTCGAAACGCAAAATTCTTACAGTGAACTGTTCACTGTAACAATGTCAAACATGCAATTTTTTACAAAAAATCATTCTTTGAGAAATTCATCAAGATGACATGATCACATGAACTATAAAACCACATTAACTCATTTCATAACATAAAGACAAAAATGATATAGGCCTATGACTTACGAAGACCATCAAATCCGGATTAGTTATCCTTCCTAGCTCCCATCCCATAGGAAGGGTTCTTCTTTGGAGCATTAGGATCTAGGGAAGCTTGATTGACATCTTTCATTCTTGCTTTGATTCTAGGGAAGTCCCTAATCTTGTGGACTTTCCTACCACAACTAAAACAACCATCCGTTCCGGCAAGACACTTATCCGAATGTTGCTTTCCACAAGTAGGACACCTAGCCCTTTCAAAAGTGTGTCCACCACCTTGGGAATGTTGGTTTGGAGACCTATCCTTGTTTCCCATGGAAAAATCGTGGTTATAGAACCTCTTCTTGGGCTTTTGGTGACTAGAATCTTCCGACCTAGGCCTCTTACCCTCTTGCCTTATATCCCTAATTTTCGACTCCACAATTTGTTGTGCATGAACCATGAGTCTAGAGATATCTATGTCATTAATAAGCATTGCCGTACGACACTTTTTCTCTACCAAGCTATACACTCCCATCACAAATTTGTTCATCCTAGCCCTAGGGTTGGCTACCATGGTTGGGGCATACTTTGAGAGTTGGGTAAATTTGAGAGAGTTCTCTTGCACACTCATTCCCCCTTGATGAAGATTCATGAACTCAAAAATTTTCTTCTCCCTCCACTCTAAGGGAAAGAACCTATCTAGGAAAGACTCTTTGAATTCCTCCCAATCAACCGAACCTCTTTCTAAGGGTATCACACCCCTCCATTGCTCATACCACACTTGGGCAACAACTTTAAGTTGGTAAGCGGCTAACTCCGCTTTCTCTCTAGGGGTCACACCCATAGCATCTACCACTTTGAAAACCTCATCTATGAAACCTAGTTGATCTTAATCCACCTTATTGCCATGAAAAGTAGGTGGGTTCATCCTCATGAAATCCCGAATTCTAGAAGCGGAAGTACTAGCATTTGGTTGGGGTCCATCTCCTTGATTAGCCTGGGCAACAAAGTGATTGTTGAGGACACGATCTTGTGCCGTCATGATTTGGGTCAAGTTCATTAGGGAAGCTCTCAACTCCGCATTAGTCATATAACCTTCAACAAAAGGTGCTTGAGGCATAGGAGGCACTTGTGGCCCTTGAGGCTCTTGGGGTTCCAGAGGAACTTGAGGTTCTTGAAGAGGAACCTCCTCATTCTCTTCCCCTAAGCCAACAATAGGAACTTAGTCAACACGGGGAGGGATCCTCTCATTAGCTACACCTCCCTCCTCCCTTCTAGCGGTTAATCTCCTTGTATTCATGTCTTATAAACACAAAGAGAAGAAATTGGGAACAAACATCTTATAGAACTCAACTCTAAGTCAATACATTAGAATAGAGAAGAAAGTGAAACTTCTAGCATCCTATAGCCTCTTGTCCTTGGATGTGTCGCGACTCACACCAATGCCCAAGATACTACTAGATGTGGCTTGTGAGACATTAAGACCTTAAACTATTTTCTAAAATCTTATGCTCTGATAGCAAGTCTGTCACGACCCTCAAGCACCACCTAGAAGCTAGGGATAACCCTCGGATTGTGACCGGGTGTACTTGACTCTTTGGGGTCTCATACAAGCCCTTTAACTATCGTTCATTAAATAAGAAATGAAAAGTAGTGCAGAATTTAAAACTTTTCACGAATAATGAAATAAAGGAAGTCTTCCATAAATACTTAGAGAATGTCATCGTCACAAGCCAACTTTAAGACACTACATAATATCTTAGGGACACGACCCTTACATAAAAAGGAAAATACATAATAAGTCTTCAAATAGGAAACTATGAAAAGGACTATGCCCTCTAATATATGAGGACTTACTCTGTCTTGAGAGGAATTTTCCCAAGCTTCACCTTCAAACCTTCAAAAGCTTCCAACAACCTATACTTATAAAGTATAGAAAAGTGTGGGGTTAGTACAAACAATGTACTAAGTATGACATATGCAAACATGCCAAAAGGGACATTTTAGTAAAATAAGCTTTCATGCCAAATAATTATAACATTCATGAATTTAGAAGCAAAACAACATAAGAAATATCATTTAACACTTAAAGAAGGATTGCCATAATTTAATTAAAAAGGGACATTTACAGTGAACTTTTCAACTAATACAGTGAATCTAATTTGAACATTTACAGTAACCTTTAAGCCTTACAGTAAACTCATCTAACAATTACAGTGAATTATTTTAGGACATTACAGTGAACTAAAGACTCCAACAATGGTGAACTTCCAAGGTATTGACAATGAGCAAGTGAACTCATTTCCGTAGGAGTTTCCCTAACTATGGTTATCCTAAGACTCTCCAAGGTAAGAAATGAAGAAAACGTCTAAACACTGCCTTCAATACATACCAAAGCGATCCTCAAGACTAACCCCTTTCGGCTTACTCAATTTGGGAAAACAAGTCACCACTCAATCACAAGACATTAGAAGAATAGCCAACAAAGCACCAAAGACTTCCCTTTCGGAGTGCCTACTTAGTGAAATGAGTAGATGGCGTCCCATACCACCACCTACCCTAAGTAGTACACTCTTTTAGAAGGTTTGGCACCAAGTCTTCCCTTTCGGAAGGTCCTACTTAGTGCAATGGATGGATAGCTTCCCATACCACCACCTACCCTAAGTATCACATTCTTTTAGAAGACTTACTTCATTCAATTCACATAAGTAGCACATGCTTTTAGAAGACTTAGTACTTTCATTACTTTTGTGGGGGATTAGCTTAACTGACAAAGACAATGAGATCTAGACATGGAATCCCGATATTAACCTCTATCAGATGAGGGATCCTCACTTGCCTAGAGTAAGGTCATAGTTCTTAGCTTTTACATGGCTTTCCCAATAGCTACACCTATGCGGGCACATAGTTAAGGGATAAGGAGATTGCTACTAAGTAACTCGTTCTCTACTAACGAGGAGTACTCATCTCAAGAGGTACATTGGATACAACATCTCAACTCCCGAAGTGTAAACACCCCTTCTTCATATCCTCTCGGTCCTAGGCATAACTCCCCACGGATTCTCAACATTATAATCTATATATTAAGGATAACTAGTGAACACCACATCCCAACTCACGAAGTTCATTCATCCTCCGACCTATCTTAGAAAGCTCTTAGGATGTAGTGAGGTCGCTACTAGACACTTCATCTCAACTCACGAAAAGTGTCCACCCCAAGACTCCCTTTTTGACTCAACTTAGCATCATACATTCTTTTAAGTGTGTGTGTGTACATGTGAGAAAACCTTGCATATAAGCATCATTTCATTCATATCAACTTCTATACATGCTTTAGACCTTCATTCATCAAATCACACAATTTTCATACTTCACATAAACATATACTTCATTTAGACATAATCTAGGTCAAACATACAATTCAAACTTCACAAAACACAGTACAAGACCCATTTTTAATATCTCTTAATTTCACATATTAGACCTTCAAAACCACATTCACAATACATACTAAGTAATATCAAGTTCATCAAGTAAACACCGCCACCAAGATGGTGGACCATACCACTCAAGAGCAATTTATAATAAGAACTATATAATATAAGAAACTCACCATTTAACCAAGACATCACCACCTATAATCCTTTTCTAAATATTTCATCATAATTAGGCCCTTTGGTTAGTAGATAAACTAAAATATCAACAAAAGAAAACCAAAGCTCATTCTCTACACAAACATGTTCATTTAACCCATTTCTCAATCAAAAAGTTTCAAATATGAATAAACATGAGTTCATAAGGTTTTTCACATTAAAATCATCAATTAATACTAGAATAAACACATTTGAATCATTAAAATACTTTTACAACAAGACCCATGCTTAGAACCAAAGATAGAAGAAAGTAGAGTTTGAAAACCCTTTCTGAAATCTTTTAGAAAGGACTCCTTGAATGGAAGAGTGTTCAAGGATGGATACCATACTTCAAATGAAAGGCAAACCCACTGATTTCTGATTAATAACACGCCCTAACCATCCCTCCTAACCCTTCTTGACTTCTAGCTTCAAAAGAGACTTGAGAGAGAATTCTAAGGGAGATGGGTTTTGGGAAGTGAGGTCTAAAATTAGGTCTTAGGGTTTGAAATACTCTAATATATCTAATTAACCCTAAAACAATTGCCCAAGGTCCTTAAAATACTTAGGGTGAATTTACCAAACACCCCAAGCCAAGACAGCCCCTTAACAGCTTTTGCAGGCAGCATCCACGAGCCACAAACGTCGGGCAGTTTGTAAACCAACGCCCCATCGATGGGTGTATTTAATTGGGACTGAAACTCTTAAACCTGCAGGCTTTTATTTCCAGACAAACTTCCAGGTCGACGAGCCGTCGCCTGGCCATCGATTGGCTCATCGATTGGACACTGTTTTTGGCAGTTTTTATCTAAGTGTTGGTGGTCCTCTTCTAGGGCCCATCGTGGGTCCTAGATGGAGTCGTACCAGTAAATTAAACCCCTAACTAAGTCATCTAGGTCTTAGGAACATCTCATACATGTTTCTTGCAAAACAAACACGTAAAACTCACTCAAACGCATCAAGACACACAAGTACTTTCTAAGTCACACCTTCCGAACGTCATGGACTTTCTTGGTCGTTTGACCTCCAAACTTAACCAAACATCACACACTGACTAACAACACTGAATTCACTTATTTTATCTTAAAATTAACTCAATAAATAGTCACAAAGCTCTAGTTCACCTTTGTTCGTTTTAGGGCGTTACATTCTCCCCCACTTGGAATAACATTCGTCCTCGAATGACACTAAAACTTCAAGAACAACAAGGACTCACTTAGCATCACATAAAACATCACATTCATTATAAAAACATCAAAAATCAAAGCATCAACTAACAAAGAGCATCATTTAACACTTTCATACACTTAGTAACATAAGCAACTCTTTCCAAACTTCACAAAGTCAAAATTCATTCTTAACCTTCTTTTATGGAGGAACTACCTTCTCCAATATTAAACATGCTAATATACAACAATTTTGCACACATTGAAACTTCAATCAAGGCAAGGCAAATTTTTTTCGAAACGCAAAATTCTTACAGTGAACTGTTCACTGTAACAATGTCAAACATGCAATTTTTTACAAAAAATCATTCTTTGAGAAATTCATCAAGATGACATGATCACATGAACTATAAAACCACATTAACTCATTTCATAACATAAAGACAAAAATGATATAGGCCTATGACTTACGAAGACCATCAAATCCGGATTAGTTATCCTTCCTAGCTCCCATCCCATAGGAAGGGTTCTTCTTTGGAGCATTAGGATCTAGGGAAGCTTGATTGACATCTTTCATTCTTGCTTTGATTCTAGGGAAGTCCCTAATCTTGTGGACTTTCCTACCACAACTAAAACAACCATCCGTTCCGGCAAGACACTTATCCGAATGTTGCTTTCCACAAGTAGGACACCTAGCCCTTTCAAAAGTGTGTCCACCACCTTGGGAATGTTGGTTTGGAGACCTATCCTTGTTTCCCATGGAAAAATCGTGGTTATAGAACCTCTTCTTGGGCTTTTGGTGACTAGAATCTTCCGACCTAGGCCTCTTACCCTCTTGCCTTATATCCCTAATTTTCGACTCCACAATTTGTTGTGCATGAACCATGAGTCTAGAGATATCTATGTCATTAATAAGCATTGCCGTACGACACTTTTTCTCTACCAAGCTATACACTCCCATCACAAATTTGTTCATCCTAGCCCTAGGGTTGGCTACCATGGTTGGGGCATACTTTGAGAGTTGGGTAAATTTGAGAGAGTTCTCTTGCACACTCATTCCCCCTTGATGAAGATTCATGAACTCAAAAATTTTCTTCTCCCTCCACTCTAAGGGAAAGAACCTATCTAGGAAAGACTCTTTGAATTCCTCCCAATCAACCGAACCTCTTTCTAAGGGTATCACACCCCTCCATTGCTCATACCACACTTGGGCAACAACTTTAAGTTGGTAAGCGGCTAACTCCGCTTTCTCTCTAGGGGTCACACCCATAGCATCTACCACTTTGAAAACCTCATCTATGAAACCTAGTTGATCTTAATCCACCTTATTGCCATGAAAAGTAGGTGGGTTCATCCTCATGAAATCCCGAATTCTAGAAGCGGAAGTACTAGCATTTGGTTGGGGTCCATCTCCTTGATTAGCCTGGGCAACAAAGTGATTGTTGAGGACACGATCTTGTGCC
Organism: Solanum lycopersicoides; assembly: GCA_022817965.1. Taxonomy (NCBI): domain Eukaryota; kingdom Viridiplantae; phylum Streptophyta; class Magnoliopsida; order Solanales; family Solanaceae; genus Solanum; species Solanum lycopersicoides. The sequence goes on along the minus strand of CM040628.1, from coordinate 43,863,142 downwards.
GTCATGATTTGGGTCAAGTTCATTAGGGAAGCTCTCAACTCCGCATTAGTCATATAACCTTCAACAAAAGGTGCTTGAGGCATAGGAGGCACTTGTGGCCCTTGAGGCTCTTGGGGTTCCAGAGGAACTTGAGGTTCTTGAAGAGGAACCTCCTCATTCTCTTCCCCTAAGCCAACAATAGGAACTTAGTCAACACGGGGAGGGATCCTCTCATTAGCTACACCTCCCTCCTCCCTTCTAGCGGTTAATCTCCTTGTATTCATGTCTTATAAACACAAAGAGAAGAAATTGGGAACAAACATCTTATAGAACTCAACTCTAAGTCAATACATTAGAATAGAGAAGAAAGTGAAACTTCTAGCATCCTATAGCCTCTTGTCCTTGGATGTGTCGCGACTCACACCAATGCCCAAGATACTACTAGATGTGGCTTGTGAGACATTAAGACCTTAAACTATTTTCTAAAATCTTATGCTCTGATAGCAAGTCTGTCACGACCCTCAAGCACCACCTAGAAGCTAGGGATAACCCTCGGATTGTGACCGGGTGTACTTGACTCTTTGGGGTCTCATACAAGCCCTTTAACTATCGTTCATTAAATAAGAAATGAAAAGTAGTGCAGAATTTAAAACTTTTCACGAATAATGAAATAAAGGAAGTCTTCCATAAATACTTAGAGAATGTCATCGTCACAAGCCAACTTTAAGACACTACATAATATCTTAGGGACACGACCCTTACATAAAAAGGAAAATACATAATAAGTCTTCAAATAGGAAACTATGAAAAGGACTATGCCCTCTAATATATGAGGACTTACTCTGTCTTGAGAGGAATTTTCCCAAGCTTCACCTTCAAACCTTCAAAAGCTTCCAACAACCTATACTTATAAAGTATAGAAAAGTGTGGGGTTAGTACAAACAATGTACTAAGTATGACATATGCAAACATGCCAAAAGGGACATTTTAGTAAAATAAGCTTTCATGCCAAATAATTATAACATTCATGAATTTAGAAGCAAAACAACATAAGAAATATCATTTAACACTTAAAGAAGGATTGCCATAATTTAATTAAAAAGGGACATTTACAGTGAACTTTTCAACTAATACAGTGAATCTAATTTGAACATTTACAGTAACCTTTAAGCCTTACAGTAAACTCATCTAACAATTACAGTGAATTATTTTAGGACATTACAGTGAACTAAAGACTCCAACAATGGTGAACTTCCAAGGTATTGACAATGAGCAAGTGAACTCATTTCCGTAGGAGTTTCCCTAACTATGGTTATCCTAAGACTCTCCAAGGTAAGAAATGAAGAAAACGTCTAAACACTGCCTTCAATACATACCAAAGCGATCCTCAAGACTAACCCCTTTCGGCTTACTCAATTTGGGAAAACAAGTCACCACTCAATCACAAGACATTAGAAGAATAGCCAACAAAGCACCAAAGACTTCCCTATCGGAGTGCCTACTTAGTGAAATGAGTAGATGGCGTCCCATACCACCACCTACCCTAAGTAGTACACTCTTTTAGAAGGTTTGGCACCAAGTCTTCCTTTCGGAAGGTCCTACTTAGTGCAATGGATGGATAGCTTCCCATACCACCACCTACCCTAAGTATCACATTCTTTTAGAAGACTTACTTCATTCAATTCACATAAGTAGCACATGCTTTTAGAAGACTTAGTACTTTCATTACTTTTGTGGGGGATTAGCTTAACTGACAAAGACAATGAGATCTAGACATGGAATCCCGATATTAACCTCTATCAGATGAGGGATCCTCACTTGCCTAGAGTAAGGTCATAGTTCTTAGCTTTTACATGGCTTTCCCAATAGCTACACCTATGCGGGCACATAGTTAAGGGATAAGGAGATTGCTACTAAGTAACTCGTTCTCTACTAACGAGGAGTACTCATCTCAAGAGGTACATTGGATACAACATCTCAACTCCCGAAGTGTAAACACCCCTTCTTCATATCCTCTCGGTCCTAGGCATAACTCCCCACGGATTCTCAACATTATAATCTATATATTAAGGATAACTAGTGAACACCACATCCCAACTCACGAAGTTCATTCATCCTCCGACCTATCTTAGAAAGCTCTTAGGATGTAGTGAGGTCGCTACTAGACACTTCATCTCAACTCACGAAAAGTGTCCACCCCAAGACTCCCTTTTTGACTCAACTTAGCATCATACATTCTTTTAAGTGTGTGTGTGTACATGTGAGAAAACCTTGCATATAAGCATCATTTCATTCATATCAACTTCTATACATGCTTTAGACCTTCATTCATCAAATCACACAATTTTCATACTTCACATAAACATATACTTCATTTAGACATAATCTAGGTCAAACATACAATTCAAACTTCACAAAACACAGTACAAGACCCATTTTTAATATCTCTTAATTTCACATATTAGACCTTCAAAACCACATTCACAATACATACTAAGTAATATCAAGTTCATCAAGTAAACACCGCCACCAAGATGGTGGACCATACCACTCAAGAGCAATTTATAATAAGAACTATATAATATAAGAAACTCACCATTTAACCAAGACATCACCACCTATAATAATTTTCTAAATATTTCATCATAATTAGGCACTTTGGTTAGTAGATAAACTAAAATAACAATAAAAGAAAACCAAAGCTCATTCTCTACACAAACATGTTCACTTAACCCATTTCTCAATCAAAAAGTTTCAAATATGAATAAACATGAGTTCATAAGGTTTTTCACATTAAAATCATCAATTAATACTAGAATAAACACATTTGAATCATTAAAATACTTTTACAACAAGACCCATGCTTAGAACCAAAGATAGAAGAAAGTAGAGTTTGAAAACCCTTTATGAAATCTTTTAGAAAGGACTCCTTGAATGGAAGAGTGTTCAAGGATGGATACCATACTTCAAATGAAAGGCAAACCCACTTATTTTTTATGAAGAACACGCCCAAACCATCCCTCCTAGCTCTTCTTGACTTCTAGCTTCCAATGAGACTTGAGAGAGAATTCTAAGGGAGAGAGGTTTTAGTGTTTTGGGATGTGAGGTCTAAAATTATGTCTTAGGGTTTTAAATAATTTAATATATCTAAATAACCCTAAAACAATTTTCTAATGTCCTTAAAATACTTGGGGTGAATTTTTCAAACACCCCAAGCTAAGGCAGCCGCTTAACATATTTTGCAGGCAGCATCCACGACCCACAAACGACGGGTCATTTGTCAACCAACGCCCCGTCGATGGGGTGTCGTTGGTTGGAACTTAAAATCTCAAACCTTCACGATTTCATGTCCATACGACATACCAGGTCGACGAGCCGTCGCTTGGTCAATTGGCCGTCGATTGGCTCGTCGATTGTACACTGTTTTTGGCTGTTTTTGTCTAAGTGTTGGGGTCCTCTTCTCGGGCCCTTCGTGGGTCCTAGATGGAGTCGTACCCGGACTTTAAACCCCTAAATAACTCACCTAGGTCTTAGGAACATCTCATACAAGTTTCAAGCAAAACGAACAATTAAAACTCACTCAAACACATCAAGACACACAAGTACTTTCTAAGGCACAAGTTTCAAGCAAAACAAACACGTAAAACTCACTCAAACACGTCATGGACGTTCTTGGTTGTTTGACCTCCAAACTTAACCAAACTTCACACACTGCCTAAGAACACTAAAGTAACTCATTTTAACTTATAATTAATTCAAGAAAAATTCACGAAGCTCTAGTTCACCTTAGTTCGTTTTAGGGCGTTACACTTAAGGATCACTTAGTTAATCTTGAAGAGGTCAAAGATGGACATTCTCTTCTTGATTTACTTGAGTGGGTATTTTGATAACCTTTGGTAGGAGAATGTCACATTATGTGAATGCTATTGTGTTAAGTGATAATGATCTTATCCTAGGTAATGTAAAGGATCTGTTAAGTGTGTGTGAATGGGATTGTATGGGCGGTAGCTTCACAGCTCACTCAAGTGAACCTTAGAGTCACCTTTTGTAAGAGGATCTCATGTCCATATGTTTGGTGTATTGTAAGTGTGTATATGTCATTATAGGTGGTCTGAAGGATCATTTAGGTGTTCCTAGAGAGGGTGTATGGGTGGTCTCTCTTTGTCTTACTTAAGTGAGTCTTAGGATAGCTTTTAGTGAGAGGATTGCATGCTAGAAAGTGTTCCTTGTGAAATTAAGAAACTTCACTGTAACAGTGACTTTAGTAAATGTAATGTGACATGGGCTTAATGTAAAGTTCCTTAAAAATAAGATAAATTGCTTAAGTGATTCCTTATGTGTTTCTAAGGTGTTAAATCTTGTTCTTATGCTTACGATATGATATTTAAATCAAAAGATATATATTTCCATAAATGTCAGTTTTCATGATTTTTATGCATTATGTCATACTTAGTACATGTTTTTGTACTAATTCCATGCTTTTAGATATATATAAAGTGATTCATAGGTGAAGGTACTTTTGGGAGCTTAGCTTGGATTATAGGATCGTTCAAGCAAATTGAAGTATGTCCTCATTTGACTCAAGGGTATAGATATCTTTTATTTCCTTTATTGAAATATTGTAATAGAGTTAGTAGTAATATATATTCTACTATATGGGCCGTGTCCCAAAGTACTCTTGTGTCTAAGATTTGATGAAATGAGACTTAGTATTTCCTAAGAGTTTTACATGAAAGAGATTTTAATGACTAAGAAAATATTTGTGAAGAGGTTTAATTCCACACTACTTTTCATATGTGTATATGTGATGAACGATATGGAAGGGCCTGTACAAGATCTGCAAGAGGTAAAGTACACCGGTTGCACTCCGAGAGTGCCATATCTTCTAGGGTGTGGTCCCGAGATGTGACAAGCTTGGTATCATAGCATAAGTTATGGAAGTGGTCTTAGGAATCGAAAATTCTAATCAAGTCATGTCTAGTAGAGTCTTGACCATCGGTGTGAGCCGCGACACATCTATGGGCGAGAGGATATAGGACGATAGAGTTTCCCTTGTTTTCTACTCCTATGTCGTGCCGTAGAGTAAAAGTTATGAGTACTCTTTTCTTATGATTTTCCTTCTGTTTATAGGAAGATGAATACTAGAAGGATGGCTGATAGAAGTTGGAAGAGATAAGGGAGAATGAGGAAATTCCTCCTGAAGTTAAGCAAGTTGAGCAAGGTGTTCAAGGTGCTCAAGGTGATCAAGTCCCTATTGTGGGTGGAGGTAAAGATGTTCCGGTGGTTCCTGTGAAAATGAATAATGGGGAGATTAGAGAGGCTTAACTTACTTTAGTCCGCGCTTTGACTACCCATGTGAATATGGGTATGGTGCCTAGAGTTAATGTTTTGGAGAGCCCTATGACATCTAGATTCAGAGATTTTATGAGGATGAATCCTCCTATATTCTTGGCTCTAAGGTGGGAGAGGATCTGTCACATCTGAGAATACCCCCTAGACGTAACCAGCATCGTCGCCCTCTTTGAGTACTAAGACTAGCCTCTTAGCTTACATCATTACATTCATAGGTCCAAATTAGACGAAATATAAAACTTTTTACTTCTACATTGAGGTTTACATAGACCTCTACATACACACAATAGATATATATTGAGTATACATAGACCCTTCGTATAGGAAGATTACTTTGTCTTATACCTTTATTGCACATAGATATATAGAATATAACATAGTCTCAAAATAGTCGTATGATCTCATAACCATCTAACAAGAGAATACAATTTGGGCCTAGCCCATACATCAATACAATAAGACCACATATAGGTCATACAATGTTTAGTATCCAAATGGAAAGGAAAGAACATAGGAGTCTTAAAACTAAACAACTTCATAGCTCGATAGTTGTATTTCCCTTACAAAGTGAGTTACCTACCCAACTTTGATGATTAAGAATTCCAAGTCTTCTTCAAAGTCGTCTCCAAAATACCTTCAACGATTGGAACATAAAATGTTAGGGAAAAGGAATAAATAGGGTTAGAACACCACTTGTACTAAGTATGAGACCATATGCACACATATCTTGAAATCATGCTATGAAAAGGGACAATTCATAAAGGTATGCAATCGTAACATTTCGAAATCCAAAGGCATGTTGTAAAACTTAACCTAGGTTCCATGAGGTCTAATCACTATTCTAAGTCGAATTAGGTGTACATAGAATAGTTAAGGTTTTTAAGAACCAAAATATTTAAGAACGTCCATGACGTCCGGAAAGTTGGTTCATAAGAGGGTTAGTGTGTCTTAAGCCGTTTGACTAGTTTAAGAGTGAGAATTAAATGAAAGTTGGTATAAATAGGTGTAACACATGTTAGGGATGTTTCATGATTGAAATTTCCGGGTACGACTCCCCAAGGACCAACCAAGGGCCATTGAGGAGGACTCTTGTAGTTGGATGCAACACTGCCTGGTAGTGTGCATCGACGGAAGGGATGACGGGGCGTGAGTGGCTCAACGGGGCGTCGAGGACACCATCGTCCCACACTTATAAAGTTTCAAGAAGGCCGTTTCTTACCTATCTAATGTTCCAGGCGACGGAGGGTGTATGACAGGGCGTCGACTCACAGACGGACCGTGGTCGAGGTCTCGTCTGTAAGGGCCCAACTTACTGCCAAAAATTCTAAAACGACCCTATGTAATTAATTAATGAATTTTGGTTGTTATTTGATGGATTAGGAAGTCTAATTAAATAATTTAACCCCTCATATAAATACCCCAACCCTCATTAGCCTAAACACAACTGTCAAAATAAACTCTCTTCGTTCTCTCTACTTTCTCTCTCTATTGGAAGACACCATTGAAGTTTAGCTTGGAAGGTCAATTGGGGGCTGTTTAAGGACGAATTCACCATCAAAGGGTCATCCAATCTTAGGGTATGAGATCTAATTCACCTTTGAGACTTCTTTCCTCAAAGGGCTCCTTCAAAGGTTTTCCAAAAAGTTGAGTTTTCAAGTGGGTTTCATTCAATTACGAAATTGATGTTATGAATTGAGTTGTTTATACTTTCTTTAGGGTAGAATGAGTAGATTATCATGTAATGTAACTCAATTGGGATGAATTGAGATGGTTTGGTCAAGATTGTAGATTATGACCCTTAACCCTTAACCCTATGCATGATCTTGATATGAATTATGTTGGGTTTTATGAAATTGATTTTATTATCGGTTAAATCATCCTTAATGGTTGTTATTATATTGATCATGAATCTATAGTGATGAATTTAATTCCTTCATGCTAATCCTTGAATAATGATCTAGGTTAAGAAGATAGACTTAGATAACATGTTTTCAATCTTTGATTTAACATTGAATTATGGTGTAGTGATACTTCTAAATTCATTATCATGATTGGTTGTTGAATTACATTGGTGTGATGACCCAAATTGGGTTGAGCTATGGGTTGATGGTAAGGCCGCTTTTGATGAACTATGGAGGAGTGTTGGTAAGTCTTGACTATCCTAATTCTCATTTTAATTATGGTTAATTGTCATCGTTATGATGTTGTATTGAAGTATACCTTGTTTAGAGTGATGGGGCGGTATGACGATTGAATTCAAATGTCTTGTGCTTTGGTTGTGAGGTTTCTTAGGGTGTACATTCCATAAGAATGATAACATGTAATTATGTACCCTATTAAGGTGATATGCAAAGGGTTGACCTCACTTATATGAATTGTGAATGAAAGGACTATTTATCATACAATTCTTATTGAGCTATGATAATGAATATACAAGGGCTAGACCCTATGACCTAACTAAGTGTATGATGGTAATAAGGTTATAAATATATTTTATAAAAATGGAATTTTGTTTAGCACCGAGTGAAATTGACAGTGGGAGGTGATGACTTGTTCATAGAAGGAAAGATTCATCCTAAAGATGCCCAAATGATGTTAACTCCTTTGCTTATGAGGTATGTCATCTAAGGGATTCCCATGAGGAGCGGCCCAATTACCACATGGTATGAATAAGGATATCTACCTCTTAGTTCTTGAACTATGTTGCCACCATAGGATACTAGCTAGTGGATCCACCTAGATAGCTACGTTTATGTTAGGTTCTACCTTGTCCGGTAGACCACCTTCCATCGGTCTAAGGTTCATGACACTAGATTCCACATTTGCTCATGTGGTCTATGTCGGTTAAGGCAAGAGTTCCCTAAACTAAAATGAATGAATGAGATATAAACTATTTGAAGTAACTTGAGGGGTTTGACTTTAGCCTAGGTAGGGGTATGGGACTCTACCTTTGTCTTTCACTAAGTTTGCCTTTATAGGAACTTTGAGAAGTTAATATTATGTATATGGATGATGATATAATGTAAATGTTGAATAAGGTGTTTATGAATATGAAATTGGTTATCATTGTTAAATAAAGAATACTATATGAGATGAAAGACTATGCTATGTGAAGTAAATTGCTAATTATGATCCTTAGTAGGTTACTTGATAAAGTAGGGTTATGGGGCTTTGCTTGGTCATTGCACTTGTGGCTTCTTAAGGATTATAGTTGGTTGGTTTGCTTTGCTATTTACATTATTTACTCTTATTCATGTTGTAATGTTATTACTTGATGGTAGAGTTATATGAGATTATGGGTTTAAATAGGATGATATGCATATGATATAATTAACTTGTTTAGTATGTGCAAAGGATTGGTTTAAATGACATGTTTTCATTAAATGTCCCTTTCTAGCATATTTTGTTGGTATTTGTGCATATGGTCTCATACCTAGTACATGTGGCGTACTAACCCATTTTCTTCCTTTTTCCAAAATATTTTAGGTTCCGGTCGTTGAAGTTGGTTTGAGGTGATTGGAAGGAAGACTTGGATATTCTATCATCCAAGTGGTAGGTCCTCATTTTCCGAGGACGATGCCAATGTTCTCTTTACGAAGTTACTTAGTTACTAGGACTTTTGTATTGACTCTATTTCCTATTTGAGACAAAGTTGTATAAAGCCTATATGTGGCTTACTTTTATTGATGTAGGGCTATGCCCAATGTTGTTGTTGTCATTTAGATGGTTTATGAGATGAGACAGATTTATGACTTTATTTCTCTATTATATAAGTGTGTGAAATAAAAGTAGAAGACTATTTAATCTTCGTATATGAACGAGTCAATGTATACTCGATATCATTATGATTATGTGTATGTAGAGGTCTATGTAAACCTACGATTAGATGTAGTTGAAAAGTTTTAAATTCTTCCTATTTTTAATCGATGAATGCGATAATATGAGAGTAAGAGGCTTGTCGTAGTCCTTAAAGAAAATGACGACGCCGGTTATATCTAAGGGGGTAAACCCGGATGTGAAAAACATGGTATCAGAGCATGAGGTTGAATATCCTTGATGTTTTCGTTTCTCTCAACCACGTCTATGTAGGTTTGTATTCATAATTGTGAAGCGTGCCACACTTATGAATAGGAACTTATTTCATGCCTAGGAATTACTCTCATTTTTTGAAATCCATTATCGTGCCTCTAGAGTGTAATTCGTATATTATTTCACCTAAACCTTGTATTTTGGTTATAGGAGATGAATACTCAGAGGAATGCAGCTAGGAGACTTGAGGAGGAGATTTCTAATGCGGGAATTCCTCCCCGTGATTATCCAGTCCCTCCTCTTGAAGAGGTTGTTGTTGATGATCAGGCTCCGACCAATCATCCACCTATGACGGAGGCTTAGATAAGGGCTATTCTTGCTCTAATGGCTCAATTCATGACTACTCAAGCTCAAGCCGCAACAGTACAAGCCCAAGCTATGACTTTCCAAGACAATCGGGATATTGCACCTAGGGTTCATGAGCAAACTATGGCTTCTCGATTTAGGGACTTCACGCTGATGAATTCTCCTATATTCAATAGGTCTAAGGTTGATGAAGACCCGCATGAATTCATTGATGAGGTTTATAAGATACTATGTGCTATGGGGTTGTCTTCTAATGAGAATGTCGAGTTGGCCTCATACAAACTGAAGGATGTGGCTCAGACTTGGCATGTGCAATGGAAAGACAATAGGCCACTTCAAGGTGGGCCGATGACTTGGGAGATTTTCAAGGGGGCTTTCCTTGATCTGTTCTTCCCTAAAGAGATGAGAGAAGCTAAGGTGGTGGAATTCATCAGCCTCCGCCAAGGAGGTATGAGTGTTCATGATTACTCTTTGAAGTTTATTCAATTGGCCAAATATGCTCTTTCCTTGGTCTCCGATCCTAGAGACGAGATGAGTCGATTTGTAATGGGTGTATCGGATGACTTGCAAGAAGAATGTCATTCGGCTATGCTTTATGATAACATGAATATTGGTCGTCTTATGTTGCATGCTAATAGAGTTGAGGAGGCTAGAGCAAAAAGGAAGGATAGGGATTCAAAAAGGACAAGATCTTTTGAGGGTGGAGCTACGAAAGATAGGCTTGGGATTCAAGATAAGCCTAGATTCAAGAAGAGGTTCACAAATCAAGTTCCATCCAAATTTCCCAAGACTAGGGATGCGAAGGCCCCTAGGCCGAGAGTCGCAAAAGGGGAGGGTGGAAATTCATTTTATGAGAAGTCTACGTGTGATAAGTGTGGAAAGTGTCACCTTGGAGAATGTTTGGTAGGAACGGGGATTTGCTTTGGTTGTGGCAAAAGTGATCACAGGGTGCGAGATTGTCCTAATGCAAGGGGCAAGAGAAGGGTGGACAGCCAAGTGGTTCTAGTGATGCTCCCAATATGCTCTTCGTACTAGAGATGACCAAGAGGCCTCTCCCGAGGTGGTGACCGGTATGTTACAAATCTTTGCTATTGATGTGTATGCTTTGCTTGATCCGGGTGCTACTTTGTCTTTTGTTACTCCTTTAGTAGCTAAAAATTTTGATACCTTACCCGATGTTTTGTATGAACCTTTTGTGGTGTCTACTCCGGTGGATGAGTCCATTGTAGCAAAAAGTGTCTATCGAAATTGTCCAATTTTTTTGCCCAATAGAGTTTCTCATGTAGATCTAGTTGAACTAGATATGCTTGATTTTGATGTCATTTTGGGTATGGATTGGTTGCATGCTAGTTTCGCTTCTATTGATTGTAGGACTAGAGTTGTGAGGTTTAGTTTCATAAAGGAACCCGTTATTGAGTGGAAGGGTGGGAATTCTATTCCTAGAGGTCGCATCATATCTTGTATAAAATAATATAAAATGATCTCAAAGGGTTGTCTTTATCACATTGTAAGAGTCCAAGCTTTGGATTCCGAAATTCCTCCTATTGAGTCGGTCCCCGTGGTGAGTGAATTTCTGGAGGTTTTCTAATGACCTTCCCGGTATTCCCCCGACGGAAATTGATTTTGGTATCGATTTCTACCGGAAACAAACCCTATTTCGATTCCTCCTTATCGAATGTCTCCGGGCGAATTAAAGGAGTTGAAGGCACAACTTAAAGATTTGCTAGACAAGGGCTTTATAAGGCCTAGCATTTCTCCATGGGGTTCTCCGTCTTGTTCGTGAAGAAGAAAGATGGGTGCTTAAGAATGTGTATTGATTACCGCCAACTCAACAAGGTTACTATCAAAAACAAGTATCCTCTCCCGCAGATTGATGATTTATTTGATCAGCTCCAAGGGGCGAGCTACTTCTCCAAAATTGACTTGTGGTCGGGGTATCACCAACTTAGGGTGAGAAATGAAGATATTCTAAAGATGGCCTCTCGAACTCGGTATGGGCACTATGAGTTTGTGGTTATGTCCTTTGGTCTCACAAATGCTCCGGCGGCGTTTATGGAGCTAATGAATAGGGTGTTTCGAAGCTATCTTGATTCATTCATTATTGTGTTTATTGACGATATCTTGGTGTATTCGAAGAATGAGGTTGATCACATGGGTCATTTGAGGGTGGTATTGCAAACCCTTAAAGAGCATTAATTGTTTGCCAAATATAGAAAGTGTGAGTTTTGGTTGAGGTCGGTGACATTTCTTGGGCACATCATCTCTAGTGAGGGAGTTCAGGTAGACCCAAGGAAGACAGATGCGGTGAGAAACTGGCCCAGACCTTTGACTCCGACTGACATTAGGAGTTTCTTGGGTCTAGCGGGATATTATCGAAGGTTTGTGGAGGGCTTTTAATCCATTGCATCTTCTTTGACTACATTGACTCAAAAGTGTAAAAAGTTTGAGTGGTCGGAGGCTTGTGAGAAGAGTTTCCAATTATTGAAAGATAGGCTTACTTCCTCTCGGGTGTTGACTTTATCGGAAGGTTCTAAGGGGTTCGTTGTGTATTGTGATGCATCCCGTATAGGTTTTGGGTGTGTGCTTATGCATAAAGGGAAGGTGATTGCCTATGCTTCGAGTCAACTTAAGGTGCATGAGAGAAACTATCCCACTCATGACCTTGAGTTAGCAGCCGTGGTGTTTGCTTTTAAATAATGGAGGCATTACTTGTATGGTGTCCATGTTGATGTTTTCACTAATCATACGAGTCTCCAATATGTGTTTACTAAAAAAGTTGAATCTCCGGAAAGAAGGTGGTTAGAATTGTTGAAAGATTATGATATGAGTGTCTTATATCATCCCGGCAAGGCCAATGTGGTTGCGGATGCCCTAAGTCGTATGACTATGGGTAGTGTGTCGCATGTAAATGAAGCCAAGAAAGACCTAGTGAAAGATGTTCATAGGTTGGCTAGATTGGGGGTGAGATTGGAGAGTTCTCCAAATGGTGGTGCTAGGTCATCAGTGCTAGGTTCATCATAGCTCCGAGTCATCATTGGTGGTTGAGGTGAAGTCCAAACAACACCTTGATCAACTATTGATGGAGTTGAAGAATCGGTTCTGGCAAGTTGAATGAGTCTTTCTCCTTAGGGGGGGATGGTGTATTGAGGTACCAATGGAGATTATGTGTTCCCGATATTGATGGGTTGAGGAATCGGATCCTTGAAGAAACCCATGGATCCCACTACTCCATTCATCCGGGTTCGACTAAGATGTACCATGACCTTCGAGAGGTATATTGGTGGGAAGGTTTGAAGAAGGACATAGCGGAATTTGTTGCTAAGTGTACAAATTGCCAACAAGTGAAGGCGGAACATCAAAAGACGGGCGACTTACATCAAAATTCCTACTTGGAAGTGGGAAGACATTAATATGGACTTTGTAGTAGGGTTGCCTCGGACTCAAAAGTCATAAGATTTTATATGGGTGATTGTTGATAGATTCACTAAGTCTGCTTATTTTATTCTCGTCAAGTCCACTTATTCGGCGGAGTATTATGCAAAGATCTTCATAGATGAGATTGTGTGTCGCCATGGTATTCCGTTATCCATCATTTCGGATCGAGGTGCACAATTCACATATAGATTTTGTAGGTCATTTCAAGAAGGTTTGGGTACTAAGGTGAAATTGAGTACCGCTTTTCATCCTCAAACGGATGGTCTAGCGGAACGCACTATTCAAACCCTCGAGGATATGCTTAGATCTTGCATTATTGATTTTAAAGGAAGTTGGGATAAGCACTTGTCGTTGGTGGAGTTTGCTTATAATAACATCTTTCATTCATCCATCTCCATGGCTCCCTATGAAGCCTTGTATGGTAGGAGGTGTAGGTCTCCTATAGGGTGGTTTGAAGTTGGTGAGCCATCGATTCTTGGTCCCGATTTTATTTATAGGACTTTGGAGAATGTGCTTATCATAAGGAATTGGTTGCGAACAGCCTATAGTCGACAAAAGTCCTATGCCGACAATAGGAGAAGGGATTAGGAGTTTGAAGAAGGTTATAAGGTGTATTTGAAAATTTCACCTATGAAGGGGGTGGTTAGATTTTGCAAGAAAGGAAAGTTGAGTCCTCGTTACGTGGGCCCTTATGAGATTTTGGAAAGGGTTGGTAAGGTTCTCTATCGCTTGAAACTCCCTAATGATTTAGCTTCGGTTCATCCGGTTTTCCATGTTTCTATGTTGAAGAAGTGTGTCGGGGATCCCGAGTCTATTCTTCCTATTGATGGCCTTGGAGTCAAGGATAACCTCTGTTATGAGAAGGTTCCGGTTCAAATCCTTGATAGGCAAGTGAAGAGGTTGAGGAACAAAGAGGTGGTTTCCGTAAAAGTGTTATGGAAGAACCACCTAGTTAAGGGTGCAACATGGGAGGCCGAGGGTGCAACATGGGAGACCCGTTATCCTCATCTTTTTGATGATTAAGCTTAGTCATTCTTTGTAATAATATAATTATGGCTAGGAATTGTGATTTCTTGATTTTTAGGTGAAGTTTTGCAAAAAATTCAAATTTTAGAATTTTCACAGTGATTATACAGTGAAGTCACTGTAAGTTGACCTTGAAAGCTTGGAATTTGTTTTGCTTCTTGCATATTTGAGTTAAGTCGTGTGTTGTGATATGGTGAGTCTTTGTGGATATTATATGAACCATATTGATAAGATGAACTTTGTGCTAATTGACTCATGAAACGTATGTTGAGCATGTGTGTTGTGAGAAGGAGGTACCTCATGATGAAATTTTGAGCCTATGTGAGGTAAATTGAGTTTTGAAGTTTGGCTTATTGAAATGATGTGATTCATGTTAACTTGATATTGTGGATCAGTTGAGCTGCTAGTCTTGAGTCTATTCCTTCCTTTAAAAGAGTGTCTAGAGTCATTCGGGGACGAATGTTCCTAAGGGGGGGGGTAATGTAACATTTTGAAATCCCAAGGCATGTTGTAAAACTTAACCTAGGTTCCAGGAGGTCTAATGACTGTTCTAAGTCAAATTAGGTGTATATAAAATAGTTAAGGTGTTTAAGAACCAAAATATTCAAGAACGTCCATGACGTCCGGAAAGTTGGTTCATAAGAGGGCTAGTGTGTCTTAAGTCGTTTGACTAATTTAAGAGTCGGAATTGACAGAAAGTTGGTAGAAATAGGTGGAACACATGTTAGGGATGTTTCATGATTGAAATGTCAGGGTACGACTCCCGAAGGACCAACCAAGGGCCCTTGAGGAGGACCCTTGAAGTTGGATGCAACACTGCCTGGCAGTGTGCATCGACGGAAGGGATGACGGGGCGTGAGTGGCTCGACGGGTCATCGAGGCCACCGTCGTCCCACAGTTAGAAAGTTTCAAGAAGGCCCTTTCTTGCCTAGCTACTGTTCCAGGCGACGGAGGGGGGATGACAGGGCGTCGACTCACAAACGGACCGTGGTCGAGGTCTCGTCTGTGAGGGCCCAACTTACTGCCAACAATTCTAGAACGACCCTATGTAATTAATTAATGAATTTTGGTGGTTAGTTGGGGGATTAGGAAGTCTAATTAAATAATTTAACCCCTCATATAAATACCCCAACCCTCATTAGCCTAAACACAACTCTCAAAATAAACTCTCTTCCTTCTCTCTACTTCCTCTCTCTATTGGAAGACACCATTGAAGTTTAGCTTGGAAGGTGAATTGGGGGCTGGTTAAGGATGAATTCACCATCAAAGGGTCATACAATCATATGGTATGGGATCTAATTCACCTTTGAGACTTTTTCCATCAAAGGTCTCCTTCAAAGGTTTTCCAAAAAGTTGAGTTTTCAAGTGGGTTTCATTCAATTACGAAATTGATGTTATGAATTGAGTTGTTTATACTTTCTTTAGGGTACATTGAGTAGATTATCATGTAATGTAACTCAATTGGGATGAATTGAGATGGTTTGGTCAAGATTGTAGATTATGACCCTTAACCCTTAACCCTAGGCATGATCTTGATATGAATTATGTTGGGTTTTATGAAATTGATTTTACTATTGGTTAAATCATCCTTAATGGTTGTTATTATATTGATCATGAATCTATAGTGATGAATTTAATTCCTTCATGCTAATCCTTGAATAATGATCTAGGTTAAGAAGATAGACTTAGATAACATGTTTTCAATCTTTGATTTAACATTGAATTATGGTGTAGTGATACTTCTAAATTCATTATCATGATTGTTTGTTGAATTACATTGGTGTGATGACCCAAATTGGGTTGAGCTATGGGTTGATGGTAAGGCCGCTTTTGATGAACTCTGGAGGTGTGTTGGTAAGTCTTGACTATCCTAATTCTCATTTTAATTATGGTTAATTGTCGTCGTTATGATATTGTATTGAAGTATACCTTGTTTAGAGTGATGGGGCGGTATGACGATTGAATTCAAATGTCTTGTGCTTTGGTTGTGAGGTTTCTTAGGGTGTACATGCCATAAGAATGATAACATGTAATTATGTACCCTATTAAGAGGTGATATGCAAAGGGTTGACCTCACTTATATGAATTGTGAATGAAAGGACTATTTATCATACAATTCTTATTGAGCTATGATAATGAATATACAAGGGCTAGACCCTATGACCTAACTAAGTGTATGATGGTAATAAGGCTATAAATATATTTTATAAAAATGGAATTTTGTTTAGCACCGAGTGAAATTGACAGTGGGAGGTGATGACTTGTTCATAGAAGGAAAGATTCATCCTAAAGATGCCCAAATGATGTTAACTCCTTTGCTTATGAGGTATGTCATCTAAGGGATTCCCATGAGGAGCGGCCCAATTACCACATGGAATGAATAAGGATATCTACCTCTTAGTTCTTGAACTATGTTGCCACCATAGGATACTAGCTAGTGGATCCACCTAGATAGCTACGTTTATGTTAGGTTCTACCTTGTCCGGTAGACCACCTTCCATCGGTCTAAGGTTCATGACACTAGATTCCACATTTGCTCATGTGGTCTATGTCGGTTAAGGCAAGAGTTCCCTAAACTAAAATGAATGAATGATATATAAACTATTTGAAGTAACTTGAGGGGTTTGACTTTAGCCTAGGTAGGGTATGGGACTCTACCTTTGCCTTTCACTAAGTTTGCTTTATAGGAACTTTGAGGAGTTAATATTATGTATATGGATGATGATATAATATAAATAACTTTATATGTTGAATAAGGTGTTTATGAATATGAAATTGGTTATCATTGTTAAAGAAAGAATACTATATGAGATGAAATAATATGCTATGTGAAGTGAATTGCTAATTATGATCCTTAGTAGGTTACTTGATTAAGTAGGGTTATGGGGCTTTGCTTGGTCATTGCACTTGTGGCTTCTTAAGGATTATAGTTGGTTGGTTTGCTTTGCTATTTACATGATTTACTCTTATTCATGTTGTAATGTTATTACTTGATGGTAGATTTATATGAGATTATGGGTTTAAATAGGATGATATGCATATGATATAATTAACTTGTTTAGTATGTGCAAAGGATTGGTTTAAATGACATGTTTTCATTAAATGTCCCTTTCTAGCATATTTTGTTGGTATTTGTGCATATTGACTCATACTTAGTACATGTGGCGTACTAACCCCATTTTCTTCCCTTTTTCCCAAACATTTTAGGTTCCAGTCGTTGAAGTACAAGTTAAGGCATGATCATAATCAAAGACTTATTCTCATAGAGTCATGTTAACATTTCATATTCAATAGATCATATAAACACAACGTACAAAACAATTACCAATGATCTCATCCCCAACCTACAAGAACAATGGTCATGTGAAGCCCCATAACCCCACACAACCAAGTAGATAAGATAGGAGACCATAAGTAAAGCCTTGCTTCATGTGCTTGTAACATAAGTAGTTAACAATATAAGAAAATAACATATTCATCATAATGACCAACATCATATAAGAGTAACATCATGTATCATAATCATTATATCTTTCATCTAATCATATTCATAAGAACAATCTCCTAGGACTTTCCTTAGAGTCAACTTGTGCAATGTCTAGGTAGAGTCCCATACCGCTACCTATAGTAAGTAGACTCCTCAAGTCACCTTATTCAATGTTCATTTACTTGTCTTTCATTTTACATGAGGGAACATTCGCATCTACCGACATAGACCATTTGAGCTAAACATGGAATCCGGTGTCATGAAACCCCACACCAAAAGAAGGTGGTCTACCAGACAAAGTAGAACCTAACATGACATAGCTTTCTAGGTGGATCCACTAGCTAGTATCCTATGGTGGAAACACAGTTCAAGAACTAGCAGATGTATTAGAGACCCATAGTTCCACATTACATGGCAGCCTCAATCTATGAGAATCATTGTGAACCTACCTTCCAACTAGGGAAGGGACACTTCTCATATCTAGTTCATCGGTGCTTAGCTTAAGTCCCTTTTCTTGAATAACATTTAATTTTTCTTTTATCATAAACTTATCATAGGTCATAGGAGATTAACTCCTTTTATAACATGATCATGTGATCTTTTACATTAGATTATAATTTTGTTTCATCATAACCCTTCATATGTGAGATTAACATAACATAATCACCTTGCGTAAAGCATACAAGGGATATCATGAACTTGCATATTTGTATTCTTATCATGATCTCACAATTTACATGTTTAGAGCTCAGCATATTCACATAACAACATCATACATTACTTTCGTAAACATAGCATCATAATTATAGGCTAACATAAACGTTGAGAGTAATCACACTTAGAAGACTTACCTCTTGCTTCCAAGAATCTTATTCATCATGCAATATTCATAGTCATACATAGTGAAATACTCAATGGCATAATCAAGAACAACTCATAAAATCGTGTACAAGATCTATGCATAGAGTAGGAGAAAATAAACGGGTCGTTAAAAGGTTCATTCAAGTCTTAATTCTAATCCTAACATTCACACATTATCAAATACCATAAACAACCCATTCGGAACCATCACTTAGAGAAAGATCATGTATCACATGACATTCAAATATTATCAATCAATTAATCAACAATTCGTGCTAAATTGAATATAGAAAATGTTTACTTTTCATTGAAAATCATAAATCTAGGGTCAGGAAGAAAATCCATTTTATAGAGTAAAAAACCTAGTATTTGAAGTTCTTGAAAGGACTTCTTACGGAAAGGAATCCCAAGAGTGAAAAAAACCCATACCTTATAGATGAAGAATCCACGAAATCTGATTGGAAACTTCGAAACCTTCGTCTTCTTCCTTAAGCTTTTTCTTGTTATTTAATGGAGTTTGGAAAAGAGAGCGTTCTTGAGATATTGAGAGAAATTTCATTTGATATGATTTGGGACGTGTAAAAGTGGTCTAAAACTGACCTAATATCAATATACAGTAGTCCCATGAATTACCCAAAAGACCATCCACTTAAATTACCAAAACGCCCCTCCTAAATTGACTAAAAATAGGAGAACATTTGACTTAGCCAAATTCTGGAAATTTGCTTAAGGGTCTCGGGTTTGACCATTTAAATTAATTAATAAGTTGATAATTTAATTAATTAAGTGACCTAGGGTAATTACTAAACTACCCCTAAGTCGTTAGGACCATAACCAACCCCTTTGGACCATCCTAGGTTAGGTACTAGGATGTTTCTTTAGTTAGATACTCGGCTAGTGTCACCCGGTTAGGTCTTAGGATTTTGGGAAAACTAGTTGGTTCATTTTAGTTAGTCCTAGGTTAGTTAGCTAGTTAGGTAAGTTAGTTAGAGACTAGGATTGTTTAGGAAGCTCGGCCCCATGTGGCTCGACGCGATGGGTGCCTGCCCCCTAACTGCCCTAACCGAATCCATTGGGCTTGGTCTCTCGGACGGTAGCACATGTGCTTGCACATGTGTTGCCATGCACTTTCCTACCCGTGCACTCTATAGTTTCACTTGGAAAGTTCACTTGTTGTCCAAGGATCTTCATTATGTCCTTGGGCACTTCTTAATCTACATGATCATTTTAAATAATCATGTGCTATGTTACCTAGGCTTGACACTTCGATGCCTCGTACCTGCGTGACTCTTGGCTTTGTGTCTGCGATGCGATGAACCTAGGACTAACTAAAATGAACCAACTAGTTTTCCCAAAATCCTAAGACCTAACCGGGTGACAGTAAGCCGAGTAACTAACTAAGAAACATCCTAGTACCTAACCTAGGATGGTCCAAAGGGTTGGTTATGGTCCTAACAACTAAGGGGTACTTTAGTAATTACCCTAGGTTACTTAATTAATTAAATTAGCAACTTAATTGATTAATTTAATTAGTCAAAAAAGAAACCATTAAGCAAAACTCCAGATTTCGGTTAAATCAAGTATTCTCCTATTTTTAGTCAATTTAGGAGGGGCATTTTGGTAATTAGATAATTGGTTTAATTTAATTAAGTTATATAGTCTAAGTTGAATTAGTTAATATTCAGTTCTTAAAGACATAGACTCACGTTATTCATCAGTAAACCGTACGACTAAAAACAAGTGAAAACGTAAGCAAACCCTAGGCGATTTCAAGCAGTTCTTCAAGGTTTTCGTGCAAAGTGCAAGGTGATCTTCGTAGATTCAATTCTACAGTAAGGTATGCATTTTTTTTCCTGGATTCCTTTCTACAAGAGTCTTTTCAAACGTTTTGAATTCAAGAATCCAAAAACTAGGGTTGTTCCCAATGAATCGCATGTTCATCTCCCTAGTTCTCTATATTTCAGATTATAATAGTTTGTTTAAATGTAAATCTCGAGCATGTAGTTTATATGTGGGGGAGACATTGGATTAATGTTTAGCTAACATGATCTATTTCCGTTAAAGCTCAAGAAAGTATTCGGTTCACTTTAGCCGTGGACCACCTCTTTTCGGTCTGGGGAAGACATTGACTTTGGTTTCACTTTAGCCGGTGAACCACCTCTTTTTGGTGTGGGGAAGACACTGAGCTTGGTTCACTTTAACTGGTGATCCACCTCTTTTTGGTGTGGTGAAGACACTGCATTTCGTGTTACCTCGCATGATATACTTCAATTAATGCTAAAGATTTCTTTAAAGAAGTAAGAAAGAATGAAAGTAGCATGTTCAAAGTGAACAACAGATCAAAGACGAAGAAACCTAGGTTCAAAGTAAACTAAGTAAGCAAGAGCTTAAGAATGTCAATCATTAATGTTTGATAAGAATGAAGTTTTAACAAGTTAGTCGTTTATACCTATATTGGAGTATGAATATATGCCCCCAAGATCTACATATTATGCAAACAACCAAATAATGGGCATAGCCAATAAAGATTGGCTTATTAATACATTGATTCCCAATTTAACAAGAATGAAATTTCTAACTTGTAAGTAAGGTAGCCAAATCATTTCCTTAGTCTTTTAGATTACTTACTCGATTCATTGTACGTATGGGACTACAATGAATCATTGCACTTGTAATTAAAACATAAGATCAAAGGAGATCATTGAACTACACAACAGAAAGAAGAAAAGACTGAAAAATAAACTAAGGCATGGGAGAAGAGCTCTCGGCCTAAGGGAGCAAATTTCTTAAGTTTTGGTTAAGTTGTTCTAAAATTATGTTCATGATTCCAAGATCTTATGTTCATATAGGAAATGAGTTGTATGCCTTAATTGCATGAGAACATGTCATATTCATAGCATGAATCATAAATAACGGTTTAAGAAAGTAATGTGACTTAACTTTCCAGAAACGGCATGTTGCTTTAGGAAGAGCTTTATGTTGAGCTATTAGTATATCACTCCATTTCAAACATTTTTTCAAGCGTTTATAATAAGGCCGATTTGGCAAACTATTATTATTATTATGATTCATCATTTCGATTGTTTAATCTATTGATAGATGTTTGCTTTATGTTGAGATATTAGTATATCACTCTATGCAGTTATATGAAGTATATTTATACTTCAATAAGTACTAAAAAGTTTTAAATTTTCCGCAAATTTAACTGTATGATTGTGATGAAAGCTAAGAATAGGCTTGTCTGCGACCTCTTAGAGGTTAACGACGTCGGTTGCATTCGGATTCTAGAATCGGCGTGTGACAAACTTGGTATCAGAGCATCAGGTTAAATTACCTAGGAACTAAGGGTCAACACAACCACATTGCGTAGTTTCTAACTTATGGGTGTGAAGTTCACCACAATCATGACTTAGTGACTTTGTGATGTTAGGAATTTTCCTTCTTGTACTCTTTATCGTGCTGTCTAGCGCTTTGATATTTTGTGTCATTCTAGTATCTAACTTCCTTCTTGTGTGCACGTGTAGAAAATGAACACAAGAAGAAACCCAGGCAGAAGTGTTGAAGAAGCAGCTGTTGGAGGCGATGAAGCTCCTCCTAAAGCCCCAGCTATTGAAGTACAACTCCCTGTTGCGTTGAGGGATGGAGAAGTGAGGGCTGCACTATTTCAGATGGCCCAAGCCATCACTGTGCAGGCACATGCTATCACGGCCCAACACACTAGAGAGGGTGCTCCCAGGGAGAACCCGCATGCTAGCACCATGGATAGTAGACTGAGAGATTTAACCAGAATGAATCCTCTAGTCTACTACGGGTCCAAGACCAATGAGGATCCCCAAGAGTTTGTGGATGAGATTCCCAAGATTCTCTATTCATGGGTGTTAGTGAAGAGGAAAAGGCTTAGTTGGTTGCTTACTAAATCAACGATGTGGCTCAGGTGTGGCACATGATGTGGGGAGATAGCCGAGCACCATGGGAAGTCCCCATCACTTGGGACGTTCTCAAGACTGCATTCCTGGAGTGGTTCTTTCACAGAGAGTAGAGAGAGGCGAAGATTGAGGAATTCATTAACCTATGACAGGGAGGTATGTCAGTCAAGGAATACTCCATGAAGTTTGTAAGCTTTCCAAATATTCTTCTTCTCTGGTGTCCAATAGCAGGGATGAGATGAGCAGGTTTGTGACTGGTGTATCGGAGGATTTGTCGGAGGAATGTCGGGCAGCCATGTTTCATAATAACATGGACCTTGGTAGGTTGACTGTGCGTGCACTGCAGGTTGAGGAAAGTCGTCGGAGAAAGAGAGGCCGAGAAAGCAAGAAATATAGGCCCTCGGATCAGTCTGGTTCGAGCAATGGTAGGGGTTCGTTCGGTGTCCAAGATAGGCCCAAGTTCAAGAAGGGGAACCAACACTCAGGTAAACCTACTCCTTCTAAGAACACTAATGCCAAGAAGGTCAATGATAGAAATGCCCAGCGTGACCGAAAAATGTGTGGTAAGTGTGGCCGTTCGCATGGAGGTGAGTGCATGGTATGTTTTAATGGATTATATCAGGGACTGGCCACATGCAAAGAATCAGGCCAAGGCAGATACTCAGCCTCGTCCTAATCCCACTACTGCAGCCGAACCTTCCAAGAGAAACCGGTTCTATACGTTGAAATGAAGAGAGGAGCAAGAGAAGTCCGCTGATGTGGTCACTGGTAACTTGCTTGTCTTTTCTTTTTCTTTTTATGCATTGTTAGATCTAGGATCTACCTTGTATTTTGTTAATCCTTTAGTAGCTAGTAAATTTGACTTGCTTCCTCAGATCTTGCATGAGCCATTTCTAGTTAGTACTCCCATAAGAGACAACATTAGGGCCAAAAGAGTATATAGACATTGCCCAATAACTGTTCTTGATAGAGTTACATATGATGACCTAATAAAATTAACCATGCTTGATTTTGATATAATTTTGTGTATGAATTGGCTTCATAAATGCTATGCTACCATAGACTGTCGAAACAGGGTAGTAAGGTTTCAGTTTCCAAATGAGTTAGAGTTATATTGGGAAGGGCGTGGTTCAAATCCAACATGCCAAATAGTTTCCAATCTTAAATCCAATAATATGTTATCTAAGGGGTATTTATCCCACTTAGTCAAGGTCAATGACTTAGAACATGAAGTTCCTTCCATAGACTCTGTGGCCGTAGTAAATGAGTTTCAAGATATCTTTTTGAAGGATTTACCACCAATCCCTCCTGAACGCAAAATTGATTTCGGTGTTGACTTAGATCCCAAAACCAAACCAATTTCCATTCCTCCATATAGAATGGCACCAGCCGAACTCAAAGAGTTAAAGTTGCAGTTATAATATTTACTTGATAAGGGCTTCATCCGGCCGAGCATATCCTGATGGGGAGCTCCAGTGTTGTTCGTTAAGAAAAAGGACGGAACTCTTAGAATGTTTATCGATTATCAGAAACTTAACAAATTCAATATAAAGAACAAGTACCCTCTTCCCAGAATCGATGATCTATTTGATCAACTTCAAGGTTCAATTTTCTTTTCTAAAATAGATCTTCGGTCAGGTTATCACCAACTTAGCATGAGACAAGAGGACGTTCCTAAGACTGCCTTCCATACTAGGTATGGTCATTACGAGTTTCTTGTCATGTCATTAGGTCTTACTAACGCACCAGCCGCATTTATGGACCTTATGAATAGAGTCTTCCGTGAATATCTTGATTCTTTTGTCATAGTATTCATAGATGAAATCCTCATATACTCTAAGACCAGATAAGAGCATGTACAACATTTGAGAATGACATTACAAGTACTCAGGGAACATCAGTTGTATACAAAGTTTAGCAAATGTGAGTTTTGGTTGAGAACAATGACCTTCCTTGGTCATGTTGTGACCGATCAGGTTGTAGAGGTCGATCCAAAAAAGATTAAGGCAATAAAGAATAGGCCGAGACCCCACACTCCTACCGATATTCTAAGTTTCTTGGGTTTGGCTAATTATTATCGCAGGTTTGTGGAGGGCTTTTCCGCAATTTCTCTATTAACTGCTTTAACAAAGAAGAAGGCCAAGTTTGAGTGGTCTGAAACTTGTTAAAAGATCTTCCAAGAGCTCAAAAACCTACTCACTTTGGCCCTAGTTCTCATGTTGCCGAGAAGTGGTGAAGGGTATGTGGTGTACTGTGATGCTTGCCGAGTAGGTTTGGGATGTGTTCTTATGCAAGATGTCAAGGTGATTGCATATGCATCTAGACAGTTGAAAATCCACGAGAAGAATTACCCTACACATGATCTTGAGTTAGCTGTTGTGGTGTTTGCGTTGAAACTTTGGAGACATTACTTAGTTAGTGTACATGTTGATGTATTTACTAACCATAAAAGTCTTCACTATGTTTTTACGCACAGAGAATTGAATCTTCATCAGAGAAGATGGGTAGAGTTACTAAAGGATTATGACATGAGTTTCGACTATCACCCTGGTAAGGACAATGTAGTGGACGATGCTTTGAGCCGATTGAGCATGGACAGTGTGTCTCATATCGATGATGAGAAGAAAGAGTTGGTTAAAGAAGTACACCAATTGGCTAGGTTAGGTGTACGTCAAGTAGATGCACCAAATGGGGGTGTTACGGTCCATTCAAGTTCTGAATCATCATTTGTTGTAGATGTTAAAGCCAAGAAGCATCTCGACCTAGTACTCATGGAGTTGAAAAATTCAGTGTTGAGTAAGATGAATTAATCATTCTCCCTAGGGGGGGATGTTGTTCTTAGATACCAGGGAAGATTGTACATGCCAAACGTTGATGATTTGAGGCCTAATATTATTGCAGAAGCTCATGGATTTAGGTATTACATTCATCCAGGTTTCACCAAGATGTATCATGATCTGAATGAAATTATTGGTGGGAAGGTACGAAGCGAGATATCTCTAAGTTTGTGGAGGAGTGTCCCAATTGCCAACAGGTTACGGCCGAACACCTTAAGCCTGGAGGTCTTACTCAGTCGATTGAGATTCCAACATGGAAGTAAGAGGCTATTAATATGGATTTTGTGGTTGGTCTGCCCAAAATCCGCAGACTGCATGATTCGAAGATTATGCCAAGCTATACATTGATGAGATCGTGAGGTGGCATGGGATTCATTTATCTATCATTTCGGATAGGGGATACCAATTCACTTCTCATTTTTGGAGATCTTTACAAAAGAGTTTGGGTAGGCAAGTAAAGCTCAGCATTGCTTTTCACCCTCAAACGGATGAGCAAGCAGAACGTACCATTCAGATCCTTGAAGACATGTCGAGAGCATGTGACATGTTGAGAGCATGTGTTATTGACTTAATATTTTATCCCATATTTGTATTTTTATATTTTTTGCTTTATACGTAATCATACTACCTTCATTATTAAATCCTGTCACTACCATAGGTGTTTTTTTGTTTTTCCCATTTATCTTCTGGTAAACAATTATATTTACATATATTTGTTTCTGCTCTTGTATCTATCATAGGGGTATAATATCTGTTGTGATATCCTTCTACAATAATTTTTGCAAGTATATATATCTTCATTATTCATTTTGTTCTTTTAATAATTATTTTCTTATTTTGGTAAGTTATTATTAATTGTTCATTCTCTATACTATAAGGTTTAACTATTTCTAACCATTTTATTCCTAGAGTAATATTCTGGCTTCCTTGGTATATTTTAAATGATATTACCATTAGAAAAGAGAGTGAAGAAGAGAGTTTGATTGAAAGTAACTTGTTTTATTTCTGAGGGAGAAGCCCTCTATTTATATAAGTAACTTACAACTGTGGCCAATAGAAGTGGCCCACAACATACTTTACACTTGGCCTTATATCTTTCGGCCGACGCAAAACAACAAAAACTTTACATAATAATGTCCTTTACTTTATTTATGTCCGACACACTTTACAATACACTTTACACTTGGCCTTATATCTTTTGGCCGACGCAAAACAACAAAAACTTTCCATAATAATGGCCTTTACTTTATTTATGGCCTACACACTTTACAATACACTATTTATTATTTTACACGTATCTTTACTCTATCTCCACTTTTGGTACAAAGTTATCTTCTCCGTTGCATTTTGTACATAAATGGTCAGGATATTTTTGACCTATTAGCTTGCAATATCTTACCATTAGATTCGGAGAAATAAAAAATTTTTTGAATTGCTCTTGTAGTAGGTATTTGCTCTGGTTTCAACAGACTTAATATCCATTGCCTTATCTCTTCCATATCTGCTACTCTGATTTCTTTACAATTCGAGTATATCATTGTTTGATCTCTGTTATAATAACTCCAGACTGCATTCTCATTCAAATAATTGTTGGATAGTTCGTTTAATATTGTAGGTATTCCAATAGTTCTTTTGTTAGCATAAAATTCCGGAACATCTACCTTCTGTATTTCTTCTTGTGTATCTATTTTTTCTGGGATTATCATTTCCCTAGTCAATCCTATCTTTATAACTTGTATCGTCGGTTTGATTTCATCATATAATATTTCCGCTGTTGCTGAATAGAACTTTATGTAAAATAAAGTCCCTTTGGTTATTCTTTTATATTGTAAAAATGCCTTGTATAACTCCGGTATTTTATTTATTTCTTCTCCAGTTATTGTATATACTGTACTTATTAACCCATAATTGTAGCAAGTTGCTACTAAATTTGGGTTTGTTCCTGGTTGTGCTATTAATTTGTTATAACCTTGTAGGTGTTGGGTTATATAGTTTTCGTTTGGGTTTTTGGTATA
Source organism: Solanum lycopersicoides (assembly GCA_022817965.1). NCBI lineage: Eukaryota > Viridiplantae > Streptophyta > Magnoliopsida > Solanales > Solanaceae > Solanum > Solanum lycopersicoides. Next base: position 43,835,829 of record CM040628.1, on the reverse strand, counting down.
TTTTTCTCTGGGGTTTGAGTTTAAAAAGGTTGGTATCTTGTATATATTTTCTATATACATTCTGGTAATATGGTTATATATTTGTTTTTGTGAATCTAAGCTGGCTTTGTAAGTATTTATCTGTGGGGGTACGAATATGTCTTTTTGGGTATTGTGTGGAGTATATGGTTTAGAAAATAATTTGTTCATGTTTGTATTTGTATACTTTACCTTATCTTCCTCCTTTTTTGTAGATGGTCCTGCGGTAGATGTACTTCTTGGTGTAACTGAACTTCCTGCAAGTATGTTTTGGGTTTTTAGGTGTTTTCCATCGTCACCTTCTAGTTCCGCATTTTTAAGTCATGCTGCTGACTATTAACTGTTTCTTTTAGTATCTGTACCTCAGTTTCTATCTTTTCCATTTTTTGACAAAGTATTGTCATTGTAGTTAGTATTTTTTCATTGTATCTTCTTCTGGAGAGATAGTCTGCAATAAGATTTTTGTCAGTTTTGATTATTTCAATTGTAAATGTAAAATTTAATATATTTAATACTAATCTTCTTATTTCTTTTGTTGTAACTGAATCTTGTACCTTTTTAGTTATCCACCACTTTACCTGTGTATTATCGGTTCTTACAATAAATTTGTTGTAAATAATATATGGTTCAAATGCTAATAAACATTTATATAATGCAAACAATTCTTTTCTATTTATCTCTCATTTTATTTGTGCTTCTGCATATGATCCTGAGTAATATCTACAATGATGTTATATTTTTTCTTTGTCATATTTATATTTTAAAACTCCTCCATAACTATGATTGCTTGAATCTGTTTCTACAATATAAGTAAATGATTTATTTTCATCGGGAAAATATAGTTTTGGTAATGTCTTACATAAGTTTTTAATATGTCTTATATGTTCCTTATCTTTATTATCAAAATGATATTCTACATCTTTCTTAAGTTTTTTATGTAATGGTTTTAAATGTTCTGCTAATTTTGGTATATATTCTCTTACTTGATTTACTAATCCTAAGAAGGATTGTAATTTCTTTTTTGTATCTATATTTTCATCAAGGGTGATTATTTTTTGTACTATATGGGTTTGCATCTTTATTCCATTTTTATCTATTTGTATTCCTAGAAATTCTATCTGAGGTTTCATAATTTCTGCTTTCTTTTTACTTAGGCTTATACCAGAATGTTTAATTATATGTATAAATTTTTCTAATAACCTAATATGTTCATCTTGTGTTTTTGAATATAATAATATAACATCTATATAGACAATGCAATTTTCTAATTGATTAAAATAATTGTCCATAAAATGTTGATATCTACCTGGTGCATTTTTATATCCAAATGGTAGAACATTCCATTCATAAAATCCTTGTGGTACAGTAAATGCTGTTAGCTGTTTAGATTCTTCTTCTAGTTTCAAGTGATAAAATCCTGATTTACAATCAAATTTACTGAAATAGTTATATCCTTGTATCTGTCTTATTTTTAGTATTTTATTTGGTATTGGGTAATTATATGTTTTAGTTTTAGCATTTAAATTGCGATAATCTATAACCATTCTACTTTTACCTCTTTTTTGTTCACTATGTTTATTAACTATAAATGCTGGACTTGTATGTTTACTATTGCTTTCCTGTATATAATTATTCTTCAATAGTTCATCTATATGCATTTTGAATTCTTTTAAATCATCAAAATTATATTTTAATGGTTTTTGTGTTATTATACTATTTTCATCTATTAATTCAATCTTTACTTTTGTCTTATGATTTTCCCATCCTTGTAATGGATTTTCACTATATAATAATTCTAATTGTTCGTTAATTATTTTAACCTTATCTATTGTAAATATGATAATTTCTAATTGTGTTATTTGGGTTTTACTTACATTTTCCATTTCCTGGTTTATTTTTTCACTTCCTTTTATCCATTCTTTGGGTTTTCTTTGTTTGTTATTTACTCTTTTTGCTCCTATTTTATTTCCACATGGCGTAGTAAACCACCAATGTGTTTTTGTTATAATATGAGGGTATAATCTTTCTAAAAAAGGCATTCCTAATAACATATCTTTTGTTGTAAATTCAAAATTATACATTTCTTCTATTGTTAATATTTTATCCCATATTGTATTTTTATATTTTTGCTTTATACGTAATCATACTACCTTCATTATTAAATCCTGTCACTACCATAGGTGTTTTTAGTTTTTCCCATTTATCTTCTGGTAAACAATTATATTTACATATATTTGCTTCTGCTCCTGTATCTATCATAGGGGTATAATATCTATTGTGATATCCTTCTACAATAATTTTTGCAAGTATATATATCTTCATTATTCATTTTGTTCTTTTAATAATTATTTTCTTATTTTCGTAAGTTATTATTAATTTTTCATTCTCTATACTATAAGGTTTAACTATTTCTAACCATTTTATTCCTAGAGTAATATTCTGGCTTCCTTGGTATATTTTAAATGATATTACTATTGGTATTCCTCCTATAATTATTTCTTTTTCTGTTATTTCTTCACTTGTGTTTACTATCGCACTAGGTAATCCAGGGCATAAATGTCCTGTTTTTATAATTTCTGTTTCTAATACTAATTCTCTTGTTATATAATTCTCTTCTTGTCCTGTATTTATTAAAATTTTATATTTTCTTTGATTTATTATTCCTGTTATAAAATAATGATATAATGTTGTTTCTTCTGTATTTAATAAATTTTTCGAAACTTCATAGTTCCTTTTAGATGTGCTTGCTCTTGATGAGGTAGTTCTAGTTAATGCATTTGGTATATTTGAAGTACTCAATCTTTTTTTTACAATTTCTAAATCTTCTTCTGTGTCAATTTCTTTATAGCTATAATCATTATTATCTATTATAGTAATTATTCTTTCAAAAGGATTTTCTATTTTTATTTTATCAATTTTATTTCTTGCCGTTACTTTATGTTTTGTTGTTAGTATATATAAGTTTTTACATCTTGCTGTAAATATTTTACTGTCTGGTGCTAGTTCTATTCCAGACATTTTCCAATATAAAATTAATGATTTATCTATGTTTCTATCTGTTAATGCTACTTAGTAGTTAGCACTTATTATAAATTTAAATTTTTGGTATATTATATTTCCTCTTACTGCACTAATTACACTTTTTTCTATAGGATGTATAATTCTATCATCTGCTAAATATATTTCTATGGGTGTATCTATTCCTTCTCTAAAACAAGCTTTTATCAATATTTCTGTTCCTCCTAAGTGTACATACTTTATGGGTGTTGTTGCTTTTATATCTTGTATTTCTTTATTTATTATTCTCTTATTTAATATAGGTATTTGTTCTTTTCCTTTTGTATATTTACAATCTATGATATGTTCTTTTTGACTAACTACATAGTATTCATCTTTTTGTCTTTTAAACCAATTTCTTATTGTAGGTATTTCAAGTATTTTTTCAACACTTAAATCTAATTCTTTTCCTTTTATTTGTTCAAAAATTGTATTATCAAATATAATATTTTGTTCTAATGATTCTTCATTTTGATATTCTTCTTTAGATATTATTTTTATGTCTTCTTCAGACATTAGATTTCTTCATTCATTTCGTTATTATCTAAATCAATTTCTATTTCATTTTCTAATTCGGGTTCTATATCCGATACTTCATATATACTATCATTTTCACTTAATTCATAGTCTATGTAATCTATCTGCATGTATTCTTCATTATCTATAATTACTTCTGCAATTTGTTTTCCTTTGGGATTTCTAGATAACTTACAATTTCTAGCTAAATGTCCTAACTTTCCACAATTATAACAAGTACAATCTGATAGTTTTCTTTTTGGTCTATAAGGTCTTTTTATTTTATAATTTTTTACATAATATCTTTGTCTTGGTTTTTCGTATTTATATCTAGTTTTAGTTTTTCTATACTTATTATATCGTTTAGGTTTTTTATAATATTTATCTGTACAACCAAACTGTGGTGCTGTTTTATCTCTACAACATGCTAAATTTTTTATTAGTACTTTCTCCATTTTTATTTTTTATTTTTGGTTTTCACATAATTGTACAAACCATTGATGTAGAAATTTTATTCTAGCTTCTAAAGTATCTGTTAATCCTTCATTATTCCAATCTTTAATTATTTTTGTACTAAATGGTTCTGGTAATTTTGTAAAATATTGTTGTCTTATTTCTTTTGCTTCATTTATATCATATCTTGCTTTGTAATAATATTCTTTAAATGCACATGTATATTCTTCTATATAACACATTTTACATATACTCAATTTTGTCATAAGTTGTCTATTTATTATTTTTTCTCTAATTTATTCTTTTATTTCTGTAGTCATACCACCAAATTCATTTCTTATTGCTAATTCGTATTTATTTAATATATCTATATTTGTTGTTGATGGTGATCCATCTATTTTCTTATCACTCCTAAGTGTTTCTAAACTTTCTAAGGGTAAATTTTCTATCCATAATTTTGTTGTTCCTATAAATGTTCTTTCTATATATCCTGACGTTTCTTTTGTTGGTATTTTGTTATCAATTAATTGTTTAGATATATTCCCTACCCATAGTAAGATTACTTTATTTATATCTATAACACAATCTAGATCTAAAAAGTTATATTGTTCAATTATTGGTCTAGGCGTCCATTTTTTATTTAGTCTACTATTCCATATCGCATTTGTTCTATCTGATCTTTCATAACTTTCTGTATAATAGGTTGGTGTTGTCCGTCTAGGATTACTTCTAGGACTATTATCCGGGGTTTTAACTCTTGATGTGCTAGGTTGATTTATATCTCCAGTATTTATTTCTAATTTTTTCGGCTTATTTACTTGTTCTAAAATTTCTGTGTATGTTTCACTTATATCACTTATTTCTGATTTTTGATCATTTATTGTATCTGATTCATTTGTTTCATCATTCATTTCATTTATTTCGTCTATTTCAAGATTTTCATTTAATATTTGTTTCATTTTATTTATTTCTTGTGTCAATTCAACTTCTTTTTGTTTTTCTTTTTCTATTTGTTTCTCTTTTTGTTTATTTTCATATAGTAATTTTAGCTTAGCTAATTCTTTTTCTAATTCACTTATTTTTGTATTTTTTAATTCTTCTATATATTGTGCTTCTTGTTTTGCTTGTAGTTTTATTTTTTCAATTTCTTTTAGTTTATTTGTTTCTTCGTTTTCCTTTGTTATTCTTATCATAGCTGTTAAACTATCTTCTAATTTTGCTGTTTCTTTTTCTAACATTAAATACAAGTTATTTCCTATTTTTTTATATCTTCTTCCTAAATTTGAAAATATTATTTTTATTATTAATCCGTCTTGATTTTCATATGCTTTTTCGTCTACTGCAAATTCTTCTTTATTCATTATGATTTATGTTGTAACTTATATCATGTTGTAATTTATATTCTAGGCAATCTATTTGTATTTCTAACATAAATAAAACTTTTCTTTGTGCTAATATTGCTTTAGTACTTACTCCTGCAAATATTTTTTCTTGTAGTCTTTCTTTTTTATATTTTAATTCTTGTCTTTTTTCAATTATTTTCTCTATCAATTGTTGTTTATATATTTCTTTGTTCATACTGTTTTTTCAGATAACACACATATTTATATTCTGTTTTAGATATTATATTTATCAAAAAGTCTGTTTTGCTATTATCTTTTTTAGTAAGTTGTAATAGTTCATATTCCATATATAAGTTTTTTAACTTTTTCTGTGTCTTTCGTACTTTTCTTTCTATCTTAGTTTTTGTTATAGTAGTCACTGTATTTGAATTATTCTTCATATTAATAAAATATTTTTTCATAATATTATTTTTTAATTAGATTTAATTTTTGTATTTCATTAGCGTTGTTTTCTATATATTCTAAATATTCTTCTTCTCTAAAATATAAATATTTATTTACATTTTCAATTAATAATTTTTCTAGTAGATCTATTTCTTCTTTAGTTTTCCTCCAAAGTTGTAAATATAAATAATCTATCATTGATCTATGAATAATTCTAGATCATCATATAAATCTATATCAAAATCATCTGGTATAATTAATCTGCCCAACCATGAATTGTTTCTTCTATTATCTCGTATGTCAATAATTTATCATAAATTGTTCTTTTTATATCAGTATTAAGATTTTTTAATGTATATAAAATTAATATTTTGTAATTAACATCATCATCTAATAAATAAGAATTCATTTTCATGTTTTTGCTAAAATTTTATTCCTTCTAACCTCTTAATACATTATACTTATTTATTATGTAATAATAACGATTTAATAATCATCTCGTCTAGTCACTACTATGGTTTTCTTCTTTGATTAGTTACCCTAACAGCGCCTCAACTGTGTTTACTCCCCTAAACGGCCTTCTTGCCTACTGGTTTAAACTTTAGGATGGCATAGTCTGGGCATACTGACTCTAAGAATATTTCCGTAGCAAACCTTCTAAAGATGGTTATTATAACATTATTAAAACATAATAAATAATTATAATCAACAAGAGATTATCAGGAATAAAGGAGTTTAGCTACTCATGAATAAAAATGAGTATACCTGTTTCTGTATATTTTTTATTTATGCTTGGTTTTCCATAGATTTTTCTTAACTTGGCTCTGATACCAATATGAGGGGGGAAGCGGAAGGAAATGTTGCCTATGAACTGAAGTTACCGAATGACTTGGCTTCTGTTCATCTAGTGTTTCACGTTTCGATGCTTAAGAAGTCTCTAGGCGATCTAGCGTCCGTTCTACCTATCGAGGGGTTAGAAGTCGATGAGAACCTTTCTTATGAATAGGTTCTCGTTAAAATTTTAAATCGCCAAGTGAAGCGGCTGAGAAGGAGGTTGCCACCGTAAAGGTGTTATGGAGGAACCACCTTGTTGAGGGAGCAACATGGGAGACTGAGGCCGATATGAGATCCCGTTACCCTCACTTATTCAGTTCTTGAGGTTAGATATACTCTTCCTAAGTCCGATTTTTTAAAGAGGCTCTAAATTTTAGTGCATTAGGCAGTTTTGGTGTTTTAAGTCCATAATTGTGTGTTTTTATACTTACACTGTATGAGTTAATATGAGTTCATGCTTGCATTCATGTTGTTGTTTTTGTGTAGCGTAGACATGATTTTTGTGTTGAATGAGTGTGATGTGCATTAAGTTAAAGTGAGATTGAGAAGGAAGTTCCTCAGTCTCAGAGCTGAAGCTTCAGATAAGGTTTGAGTAATGTGCATCATCTAGAGTAAGTTGTGAATTAGATATTCACAAAGAGTAAAAGTTTCAAGTATGTTAATGTGTTTTTCGAAAATACCCACTTTGATTCAAATGATGTGTAGTGTCACTTGGGAACGAATGTTCCTAAGGGGGGGATACTGTAACATTCCAGAAAATGTACTTATCTAGTGAAGAGTCTAGTAGGTTTTTAAGAATGCGTATTGGGGTACATAGGCATCCCCATGCCCAATATTGAGAAATATTGGGCATGTTAGAGAATATTGGCTTAATGGTGTTAGCCAATGTCTACACAATTAAATTAAAATATACGTCGATGTCTAATACTCCAATCCAAGATTGTTTAAGAATTGTACCTGCAATGAAGACCCTAAGCTAAAATATAATTATTCTTCACACACACCCTCATTAGGTACTAGGCATCCAAGTGTCAAGCCTAGGTACAATAGCACATAATCATTCAAAATGATCATGTAGAATAAGCAGTGCCCAAGGACATAGTGAGGATCCTTGGACAATAAGTGAACATTCCAACTGAACCTTCCATAATGGTTAGTTAGGAAAGTGCACGGCAACACATGTATAACCGTCCGAGGGACCATGCTAACCGATTCGGTTAGAGCGGTTGGGGACAAGCGCGCTTATGGGTCCAGCCACGTGGTACCAAGCTCCCTAACTGGTCCTAGGCTCTAACTAACTGACCTAACTAACTAACTAACATAGGACTAACCAAAAAATAACTAACTAGTGGACCCATTAACCTAAGACCTAACCGGGTGACACTAAGCCGAGTAACTAACTAAGAAACATCCTAGTACCTAACCTAGGATGGTCCATAGGGTTGGTTATGGTCCTAAACACTTAGGGGTACTTTAGTAATTACCCTAGGTTACTTAATTAATTTAATTAGAAACTTAATTAGTTAATTTAATTAGTCAAAACCAAAACCATTAACCAAAACTCCAGAATTTGGTTAAATAAAGTATTCTCCTATTTTTAGTCAATTTAAGAGGGGTGTTTTGGTAATTAGCTAATTGGATTATTTTAATTAAGTTATATAGTATAAGTTGAATTATTTAATATTCAGTTCCTAAAGACTTAGACTCATGTTATTCATCAGTAAACACTACGACTAAAAACAAGTGAAAACGTAAGCAAACCCTAGGCGATTTCAAGCAGTTCTTCAAGGTTTTCGTGCAAAGTGCAAGGTGATCTTCGTAGATTCAATTCTACAGTAAGGTTTTGGTTTTCTCTCCTGTATTCCTTTATCCAATAGGCTTTTCAAATTTTTTGAATTCAAGAATCCGAAAACTAGGGTTGTTCCTAATGAATCACATGTTCATCTCCCTAGTTCTCCTTATTTCTGATTATAGTAGTTTGTTTAAACGTAAATCTCGAGCATGTTGTTTGTATGTGGTGCTATCTGATCATTATGTGTAGGATTATGTGATTTATAATGTCGAATGATACCTATATGTTAGATCCGTATGATTAGGGTGTTATTTACATGAGATAATAATGTTGTAATGCCTACTTGTGTTCGAGAAGATGAAATTATTATAACTTGTTCATTGAATTGTTTCATTTACTAATCAAAGGTTAAAAGTTGGCTTGTTTAACATGATAGATTAATATAATGTATTCATGAAGTAATTGAATTGGCTAGTGATAATATTATAGTTTGATTTATGCCAACAAATTGTCTAGCAATATTATTTCCAAAATATGTGAAGTCATACCAATCTTAACTCAATGAACTCATAACCTAGGGTATGCTAATCAATGGGGAAAGTCCCAACATACCCTATCCACACGATCTTGTGAACGTAATAACATTTAATAAGTCCTTATAACTTTCTTAAAGAATTGTACAAGACTATCAATTAACGTTGAACAAGTTAAGGTGAGTAATGAAATAACTAAAAGCTTAAGTTATTAAATTGACCTAGTATAGAGTGTTAATGGAAGTGAGACATACCTCACTTACACTTAAAAGATTATGTCAAATATACTCACATAAGAGGGTGCTAGAAGCCGTGAGACAAGTCTCACTCGCACCATGATGATAATGTAAGATTTAAGTTCATATTCATCAAGTATAGAGAAGGGATGACCAGCCATCCATTGAGTTAAGTATACCTCATAATAGAAGCAAGCTTCCATAATGTTTGAGTCAACTCTAAAAGTTATAAAGTAAAATAAATCTGAGCTTAGCACCGATAGACTAGCAATGAGCTTGTGCCAGCATGTAAGCGTCATGAGACAAGATCACCACCCAGGTGGACCAGGGTCTCCGAAAGTCTCCTAGTCTTTGAACTATGTTGCCAGCATAGGGACTAGCTAGTGGAGAAATCCACATAAGAATGCTAAGTAGTTTCGGTTTCACTTTGGCCGGTGATACAACTTCTTTTCGGTGTGGGGGACACACTGGATTTCATGTTTAGCTCACATGATCTATGTCGGTTAAATCTCAAAAAGTATTCGGTTAACTTTATCCGTGGACCACCTCTTTTTGGTTTGGGGAAGACACTGACTTTGGTTTTACTTTAGCCGGTGAACCACCTCTTTTTGGTCTGGGGAAGACACTGAGCTCGGTTCACTTTAACCGGTGATCCACCTCTTATCGGTTTGGGAAGACACTAGATTTCATGTTAGCTCACATGATCTACTTGAAATAATGCTAAAGATTTCTTTAAAGAAGTAATAAAGAATGAAACTAGCATGTTCAAAGTGAACAACAGATCAAAGAAGAAGAAACGTAAGTTCAAAGTGAACTAAGTAAGCAAGAGCTTAAGAATGTCAATCATTCATGTTTTATAAGAATGAAGTTTCAACAAGTTAGTGGTTTATACCAATATTGGAGTATGAATATATGCCCCCAAGATCTACATATTATGCAAACAACCAAATAATGGGCATAGCCAATAAAGATTTGCTTATAAATACATTGATTCCCAATTTAACAAGAATGAAATTTCTCACTTGTAAGTAAGGTAGCCAAATCATTTCCTTAGTCTTTTGGATTACTTACTCGATTCATTGTACGTATGGGACTACAATGAATCGTTGCACTTGTAATTAAAACATAAGATCAAAGGAGATCATTGAACTACACAACAGAAAGAAGAAAAGACTGAAAAATAAACTAAGGCATGGGAGAAGAGCTCTCGGCCTAAGGGAGCAAGTTTCTTAAGTTTTGTTTAAGTTGTTCTAAAATTATGTTCATGATTCCAAGGTCTTATGTTCATATAGAAAATGAGTTGTATTCCTTAATTGCATGATAGCATGTCATATTCATAGCATGAATCAGAAATAACGATTTAAGAAAGTAAACTGACTTAACTTTCAAGAAACGGCATGTTGCTTTAGGAAGAGCTTTCCTTGATCATCCATATTCCTTATGTGTTTATGTGTATACACCCATACTTTGTACAAGTGTGTACTAACCCCATATATCATTACTATTTTTATAGGTGCAGGTTCTAGAGAAGATTGAAGATTCGACGAAGCAGTTTGGTTTAGCGATCTCCTGACTTTGGTAGGTCCTCTTGAGTTCGAGGATGCTACATTTATGATTCTAGCTTTAGTACGTTAGACATAGCTGGTTGATATAGTACCTACGTTCCATTTCAAACATTTGTTCAAGCGTTTGTAATAAGGCCGATTTGGCAAACTATTATTATTATTATGATTCATCATTTCGATTGTTTAATCTATTGATAGATGGTTGATTTATGTTGAGCTATTAGTATATCACTCTATGCAGTCATATGAAGTCTATGCATACTTCAATAAGTATTAAAAAGTTTTAAATTTTCCGCAAATTTAATTGTATGATTATGATTAAATCTAAGAAGAGGCTTGTCTACGACCTCTAAGAGGTTAACGACGCCGGTTGCGTTCGGATTCAAGAATCCCGTTGTGACATGAGGAGTCTAAACTTGGTAGGATTGCTAGAAACTTGAAAAGGAGTGGTTCAAGTAATTAAAGTCAACCTAGGTTCAAGAAGAGGTCTCAAAATCAAGATGGACCTTGTGCTACTAAGATGAAACTTGAGAAGGGTAGTGGTTCTCAAGGTGGTAAGCCTACATGTGCTACTTGTGGAAAGAAGAATTATGGGAAGTGTCTATTGGGTACCGGGATTTTCTTTGGATGTGGTAAAGATGGACACAAAGTGAGGGATTGTCCTACTAGAGATGGTAAGCATATTGCTCCTAATGTTCCAAAAGATGACGCTCCAAAGGTGAAGGTTCGTTTCTATGCACTCCAGGCAACAGAATCAAAGCCGGAGGATGATAAGTATGATGGTAAGTCCTTGTATTTATTTAGTGTTATTATTTCCTTCATAGTGGGTGAGTATGGTTAGTAGATGGGCAAGAGTATGGTTAGTAGATGGGCAAGAGTATGGTTAGTAGATGGGCAAGAAAGTCATAGAAGCATATTGCATGTGCATGGTGTTTAGGAGTCTTATTGGAATTGAATTTCATTGATTCCTTGCATTGTGTATTTCATGAAGTTATGAATATGTTGTAAAATGTGTTTATATGGTTTTATCTTGCATATTAGGATGTTTCCATCATGAATTGACTAAAAGTTGCATTTTTAAATTTTTGCATAATTCACTTTAATTCCTGCCTGCTCACTGTAAGATTTTTGCTAAATTGACTAATTCATTGTTTGGTTGAAAATTGTTATTATGTGTTATAACTGATTTATATGAGCATAATAATGAATATAAATTGAATTTTTGCTATTTGCAATAAAAGATGTGAGTTTCATGGCATGATGAGTTATATAATTTATTCTAGTTTCTTGTTGTGTTTTGCTTCTCTTGATTATGTGAAATTGATATTTTCCTAGATGGTTGTATATTGCAAAGTGTTATATGACATTTCTATGAGTTTTTAGCTGAATCTATACTTTTGGAACTGTTCGGAGAGTGGCAAGTGTCATTCAAGGACGAATGTTGTCCAAGTGGGGTAAATTGTAATACCTCGAAAATGACTTAGGTGAAGCTAGAGCCTAACATATTTGTCATGAGGGTATAAGGTCCTAAAATGGTCTATAATGTAGTATTGAGTCAGTTTCTAGAGTTTTACGTTAATTGGAAGTCATACATCAAGGGGCGACCAAGACGTTCGACGACTAGTCACATATGTGCCTCATGTGTGGTTATGTGCCTATATGTATGTTTCATGAGTTAATGAGGCCATTATACGAATTATTATAGTGTTTATATTCTGTATTTCAAGTTTAATGAAGTTTGGAGGTCAAACGTCCAATAACGTCCATGATTTTTGAAAGGTTTGCCTTAAAACGACCTTATGAGTCTTGACATGTTTCATCGAGTTTTACGTGTTCGTTTTCAATGAAATTGATATGGGAGGTCCTAATCTCGTATAATAGCATATTCAAGTTATAAACGTCCGGGCAAACATGCCCAAGGACCATCCAAGGTTCCTTGAGGAAGGACCCATGTTGGTGGCCGAAACTGCCCAAGGCATTCCCACCTACTGATGGCAAACGCCGGCCAGTGGTATGATCGACGCCACGTAGGTGGAGGGAGTAGATGGGTACTTAGTCTAGGGATATTAGTCTCCCATTTCCAAGGCTCAATCCCAAACGACGGCCATCAGGACGGTCTGTTTGTGCACAAACGGTCCGTTTGTGGCCAAGTCGTTGATGGGTCTGCAATTTGCCTACTTCACTGTTAAATGAAGGGTTTAATTAGTAAATTCACCCCACATCCAAATAAGAGAAAGTGAGGTTACTTATGGGTATTTTAAGTGGGTTTATAAGTAATAAATGCATACATGAAATCATTCTTCTAAATCAAAATCCAACAAATCTTACAAATTCTCTAGAACTCCATTGAAGCCAAAACTCAAGGAAGAGCTTAGATTGGAGATTTGAGTGGTCATTCTTCATCAAATTGGTGGATTAACATCATTGAGGTATGGTTTTTGATCCTTTAAACTCTTTTCATCAAGGATCCAATCTTCAAAGTAATTTTCAAAGACTTCTTAAAATATGAGTTTTCTAAATTGAAACCTATCCATTGGTTCTTGCATTAAAGATTTTAAATCATTGAACATTGATTGAATTGTTGTTAATTAGATGATTTAACTCAATTAACCTATTCACCCATTTAATTGATGAACCCTAGATTTTGACTACTTTATGGGTTAAGTGATATTGTCTTAATGCTTATGAATTCTAGTCTAGTTTTCTATGGGCTATTGAATGATGTGAGAATTGTATTAAATTGATTTATAGGTTGTCTTAGATTGATAAATCTATATATAATTGACCTAGATTCATTGAGTATTATGATTTTTGTATTGAATTGATGTTCATGGCCATGGGTAAGGGCCTTATGGTATTGAATTGGATGATTTAACTTAGGATTGAAGTGGTGAGAATAGATTGGTGGTACGGTTCCCTAATTATATTTATTTTAAGTAATGTATATCTTATATTATGTTGTGATTGGTATGGTGTACTTATGGTGGCGGTGATATGTGAATGATGTGGCCTTGTCGGTGTTACTTTATGTATATTGAAGATCATGGCCTTGTCTTCATTACTTGATATATTGTGATGATGTATGTATTTGATTATGTGAAGTATGTTCATATTCATCTACTTGTGATTAAGGTGAAAGTAGGTGTTCTTCTATTGATATTAGGTTATCATGTTAGACTATGACTATGTCCTTATGTGTGTAGTCTTATAGTTGATGCATGATTATTCCTACATGACTAGATGAGTCTGTGATGGTTATATTGATGATTTTATTGTAGTGTATAGGATGACTTAAAGAAGATAACGGTTATTCCTATGTGCTCCTAGAATGATATGCAATATGTGTTAAAGTGAAGTATTGGTGTGTCTTGTGTGGTAGACTATTGTCCCTTACTTCATACATGTATGAATGTGAATATGAGATGTCTTGACTTAGGATGGTAAAGCCTCTTATTATTGTATTTATGAATGATATGAGACCATGAATGATTCTAAGAAGGTCCTTTATGTGAAACCTTGAACCTAGTGGTAAGGTTATGAACATTGAAGTCGAAAGCCGTAATGGTATCCTTCTTGTAATGAATGATGGAATTAGGGTTGGTTGGCTGGAACGACATCATATCATCCTTAGGAAATTCATTAGAGCCATCATCGTCGCCATTGTAAGCCAGCCCTAGAAGACCTCTTTGGTAGGGTGAATGTGATTGGGTTATGAACTTTATATGGAACCCTTTGTATGATATTTTAATATAAATTACTCTATGATAACAAAGGCTAGCACCGAGTGAGTATGGTTAGGGAAGTAGCTCTAGTGAAGAATTAGACTAGAGAACAAAGAAAACCCTTCATATTCCTTAACCATGTGCCTACATGGGATGTGTCCAAGTTCTACCATTGACAAGTAGAACACCCTCAATCAGAATAGGTTATAACTCTGGATTCCATGATTTGCTACCATGGTGTATGTCTCTTATTGCATATTCTCATCATATGGGATACTTACTAGTATTGGAGAAGTTTTATGAATTTTAGGTGGAGGTATGGGATGCTATCTTGACATTGCACAATAGTCTTTGAAGATGTTAGTAAGAGTCCTTACTTGCATGTCCTTATGTGATGAATGTCTCTTAAATGAACTAATGAATGTAATTACTTAAGTTAAGAAAACATGTTAAATGAATGAGTACTTATCTAGAGTAGTTAAGGGTTGTCTAGTTAAGGTTTGAAGGGGGCATATGACCGATCACTTCGTATATTACCTAGATAAGTCTTAAGAATCACTCTAGTTAGGAAAGATGGTTGATTATATAGACAAGATCCAAAACTTAGGTAGTCTTAAGGATTACTTAGGTAATCCTGAAGAGGTCAAACATGGACATTCTCTTCTTTATTTACTTGAGTAGGTCTTTTGATAACCTTTGGGAGGGGAATGTCATATTATGTGAATCCTATTGTGTTAAGTGAGAATGATCTTATCCTAGGTAATCTAAAGGATCTCTTAAGTGTGTGTGAAAGGGATTGTATGGGCGCTGGCTTCACAACTAACTCAAGTGAACCTTAGAATCTCCTTTGGTAAGACGATCTCATGTCCATATGTTTGGTGTATTGTAACTGTGTGTACCTCATTATAGGTGGTCTTAATGATCATTTAGGTGTTCCTATAGAGGGTGTATGGGCTCTCTCTCTTTGTCTTACTTAAGTGAGTCTTAAGATAGCTTTTAGTGAGAGGATTGCAAACTAGAAAGTGTCCCTTGTGAAGTTGAGAAACTTCGCTGTAACCGTGAATTTAGTCACTGTAATGTGACATGGGTTTACTGCAAAGTTCCTTAAAATGTGATAAATTTCTTAAGTGATTCATTTTGTTTTTCTAACGCTTATGATATGATATATAAATTAATGCTTATGATATGATTAATTGGTCTTATGCTTATGATATGATAAATTGTTCTTATGCTTATAATATGATATTTAAATCAAAAGATTCATATTTCCATTAAATGTCCTTTTTCATGATTTTTATGCATTATGGCATACTTAATACATGTGTTTGTACTAATTCAATGCTTTTATCTATCTCTAAAGTGATTCATAGGTGAAGGTGCTTTTGGGAACTAAGCTTGGATTATAGGATCGTTCAAGCAAGTTGAAGTATGTCCTCATTTGACTCGAGGGCATAGAGTTCTTTTATTTCCTCTATTGAAGTATTGTAGTAGACTTAGTAGTAATATATTAGATATTGTATGGGACGTGTCCCAAAGTACTCTTGTGTCTAAGATTTGATGAAATGAGACTTAGTATTTCCTATGAGTTTTACATGAAATAATTTCTAAAGACTATGCAAATGTTTGTGAAAAGTTTTAATTCCGCACTACTTTTCATGTGTGTATATGCGATGAACGATATGGAAGGTCTTGTGCAAGACCTCCGAGAGGTCAAACACCGGTGGCACTCTGAGAGTGTCATATCTTCTAGGGTGTGGTATCGTGATGTCACATATTTGAGGGCATAGTCTATGTTTCTTTAATTCTTCTTTATGACTTGTATTAGACTATTTATGTATTTCTTTAAATATAAAGGTCATGTCCCTAAGATTATTTAGGTGTCTTTAAGATTGGCTTGTGACGGTGAGACTTACTGCTTAGTATTTTATAAAAGAAGTTTCTTATTATTATTGTTGTGAAAAGTTTTAATTCCATACTACTTTTCTTACTTATGTAATGAGTGATAGCTAAGAGTCTTGTGCAAGACCTCTGTGAGGTCGAGTACGCCGTGTTCCGACCTAAGGGTTGCCCTAACTTCTAGATTGTACTTGCGGGTCGTTACAAACTTGATATCAGAGAATGAGGTTTTGGGATATAGATTAGGGTCCAAAGTCTCAAAAGCCATGTCTAGTAGAGTCTTTTTCATCGGTGTGAGTCGCGACACATCCATGAGTGGGAGGCTATAAGGCGATAGAAGTTTCACTTTATTTATTACTCTAGTGTCATTCCTTAGAGTTGAGTTTTATAAGTTCCTCTTCTCAACCTCTTCTCTTGTGTTCATAGGACATGAATCAAGGAGGGCACCCGCTAGAAGGGAGGAGGGAAAAGTATCTAACGAGAGAATTCCTCTTCGAAATGAGAAAGTCCCTATAGATGACCAAGAGGATGTGAATGAGGCGGTTCCCCCTCCGGAACATCAAGGACCTCAAGTGCCCCCAAATGACTCCAATGCCCCAAGGTCCTCAAGCTACCTATGTTGAAGGAGATATAACTAATGCGGAGATAAGGGATGCTCTTAGGGACTTGACCCAACTCATGACGACTCAAGCTCATGTTGTCACTAATCATGTGGTTGCCCAAGCTAACCTAGGAGTTAGACCTCAACCAAATGCAAGTACTCCCTCCTCTAGAATCCGGGATTTCATAAGGATGAACCCTCCTACTTTCCATAGTACCAAGGTGGATGAGGATCCACAAGGCTTCATAGATGAGTTTTTCAAGGTTGTGGATGCTATGGGTGTGACTCCGAGAGAGAAAGCGGGAAAAGATGTGGCACAAGTGTGGTTTGAGAAATGGAGGGATGAGAGACCCGTAAGGGAAGGTACGGTAGATTTGGAAATGTTCAAAGTGGCTTTTCTTGATAGGTTTTCCCCCTTAGAGTTGAGGAAGATAAAGTTTGTTGAATTCATGAACATTCATCAAGGGGGACTCTCTATGTATTCCCAACCATGGTAGCCGACCCTAGGGCTAGGATGAACAAATTTATAATAGGGGTGTCTAGCTTGGAGGAAAAGGAGTTTCGTACGACAATGCTCCTTAATGATATGGATATCTTTAGGCTCATGGGAACAGGCCTAGGGTGGATGAACCAAGTCAACCCAAACCTAATAAGAGTATCTATAATCAAGACTCTTCCATGGGGAACAAGGATAGGTTTCCAACCAAAATTCTCAAGAAAATGGTTATGCTTTTGAGATTCCTAGGTTTACTAGTTGTGGGAAGCAACACTTGGGTAGGTTTCTTGGAGGCACGGATGGTTTCTTTGGATGTGGTAATAGGGGTCATAATATGAAAGATTTCACTAACCTCAAGGAAAAAGGGAATGAGGTCAACAAAGCTCATCATGATGGTCCAGATCCCAATGCTCCAAAGTGGAATCATTTCAATGCACTCGGAGCTAAAGAAGCGACTAATCTGGAGTGAAGGCCTTGGTATGTCCTAGGTTCCTTATAATTGTTTTGATTTTTTTTGGATGAGTGTACCATAAGTGGTGGACGATGTGTTGAATAGGAAGGTAGTTGATATCCTTATCTTTCCTTCTATTCTTACTCAAGCTTGAGGCCAAAATCCTATGTAGTTTTGTTTGTTTTGGAGTCTTGTATTAGAATGAATTGCATGTCTCCTTATTCTATGTGCTCCATTGATGATATGGTGTTTTACATACTCTTTATGATATCATAATTTACTAAATAGGTTTGTAGTTGATCAATATCTCTGATGTCAATGTGTGGCTAATGATATTTACTCAATTGCTTGCATTTATGTGCCAGTGTGTGATTTGAAGGTTATTGCATGTTGAGTTCATGATGGTGTGATGAAATGTCTAATGTTGGAGAAGGTAGTTCCTCCATAGATGATGAAGTGAGTGTGTAATTTAAATTATGGAAATTTGTTCCAAATTGCTTGTGTTGCTTAAAATGCTTAATCATATGGAGTCAGTGTGCCTTGTGAGTTTGGTGCATTGACTATGAATGTTATGACCTTTATGATATGTGTGTTATGATGCTAGTTGAGCCCTTCATGACCTTGAAAGTGTTTAGTGTCGTTCGAGGACAAATGTTGTTGTAAGTGGGGGAGATAGAAACAATCCTAATAATGAAATAGGTCAAACTAGAGCTTCACCTTTGTTTAATGAGTTATTAATGACTTAAAATAGGGTATTTTATCAATAGAAGTCAGTTTGTAAAGTTTGGGAGTGTTTGGATGTCAGACGTCCAAGACTTTCGGAAACTAGTCGAAGTTGAACTAGTCTGTTGTAGTGTTTTGTAGTGATGTTTTAGGGGATGGTTTGAGGCTGAAATTGAGTAGCGGTGGTTCCTATGTGTAAAATAACATGTAAAGTGTATAAGAGATCGAGAACGACGCCCCGGGGACCAACTTAAGGGTCCCCGAGAAGGACCCAAACATGGGCCATCGAAGCTGCCAGGCAACCTAGATTTGAGAGCTGCTGCACGACGCGCAGCCAGCACTTGGTGGGAAAGTTTGTCCCTTCTATGTGGGGCCAACACGAACCTTACTGTACCAAAATATTTTCCAGAACCAATATCTGAAAATGACCTCGCGACGCTCAGCCAAGTCCCAGATTTGGGTGCGTCGTTTTTAAGTCAAATTTGAAGTTGGAAAAGGGTCAAATTGTGTAGGGATATTTTGGGAACTTTTGGGATCATTTGTGGACTGATTTAGGTCATTTTAAACCTAATTTCACCCACCATTTCAAACCCTAAATCTCAAATAAAAAATCTCTCCAAAACTTTTCCTCCAAAATCCTCCATTGAAGAAGCTTCAAGCTCCAAGGAAGAGGACCAAGTTCTTCACGTTTTTTTCATCACAAATCTTGTGGTTTCCTTCTTATTAAGGTATGGTAGTCATCCTTGAACCTTCTTTCATTCAAGGATCCATTTCAAATAGATTTCAAATAGGATTTCAATTTCAAACTTCTTTATTCCTTGACTCTAAGTGTGGGTCTTTGCATGAAAATTTTTAATGATTAAAATGAGTTTCTCTTAGTTTTAAATGATGATTTTAATTTAAAAACCCCAATGGAATAATTTCTTTTCTTTTTATCAACTTTTAGCTTACATAATGTGTTTAATGAGCATGATTAGATAGTGTTAAAGTTGTTGTTTCTTGGTTGTTTCGTTTAGGATTAGCTACTGCCCTAAGGGCTACTATATGATGAATTTTTGGATAAATTGTGGATAGGTGGTGAAAGCTTGGATTAATGGTAAGTTTGCTATGTTTTTTAATCCTTATTGTGAAATGCTTTTGAGTGGTATGGTTCACCTTTGGTTACGGTTTTTACTTGAAGTATATGAAGTTATATGTGTATTACGAGAATGGACTTGAAGGCATGATATGTGAAGTGAAGTGATTATTTTGATATGTATATGTATGATATGTTTTAGGATGTTGAAATTAGTATCTTGAAATGTTTATATCTAAAGGAAGTAGGTATTTGATATGTGAAGTATGATAATGTGTGAATTGTGATGAATGTGGGTATGAGCATGTCTAGAAGTTAATGCTGTGAATAATGGCTATTATGTGATGGTGTGCACACATGTACTCACACACACACACTTGAATGCACGAATGAAATAAATGATTGAAAATGGGGGATTGTAGGGTAGACACTCTTCGTGAGTAGAGATGAAGTATGTAGACCATCCCTACTATTCCTAAATATGAAAAGGGGGATTTTGGGGTGAACGGTCTTCGTGAGTTGAGATGAAGTGTTTAGTAGAAATCTAACTATTCCCAATGAGCTTTCAAAAGATAGGTTGGAGGTTGGATACCCTTCGTGCGTTGAGATGGGGTATTCAATAGTTATCTCTAAACCTATATTCAATGAATGTTTAAGACTCCGCGGGGGAGTTATGCTTATCACCGAGAGAACTTGAAGAAGGGGTGGGTACACTTCGCGAGTAAAGATGTTGTATCCAATGTACCTCTTTAGATAGGTGCTCCTCGTTAGTAGAGAATGAGTTACTTAGTACAAATCTCCTTATCCCTTAACTATGCGCCCGCGTAGGTGTAGCTATTTGATAATCCATGTAAAGGCTAAAAAATATGACCCTACCTTAGGAAAGTGGGGATCCCTTATCTTGTAAGGGTAGTACCGGGATTCCATGTCAAGCTCTCATGGTCTATGTCGGTCAAAGCTATCCCCCACAAATGTATGCAAATGAAATTAGTCTTCTTAAGGGTGTAGTACTTAGGGTTGGTGCTGGAGTGGGACGCTACTTATCCATTGCACAAGTAGACGCTAGAAAGGAGTCTTGGTGTGTCCTTATATGAAATGTATGAAATGGTTATTATATAATGTAAATGAAAGTACTGTCACTTTAGATTAAAGAAGCATGTTTAATATATATCTTATATGATGAAGTTATGAATGATGATTGTGGTGTGCTTGATCCACGGGAATCCTCAAGGAGAACTAAGTGGGAGTGGTAGTATGGGATGCTACTTTCACATTGCACTTAGTGTAACTTTCAAGTTCCATTAGAGGAGGGAACTTATGTGAAGTCTTTAATGATGTATGTTACTCTAGTGTCTTTAGTATTAAATGTTGATTTGCTAAATGAAATGAAGTATGATTATCCTTGGTAGTCTTAAGGATCACTTGGGTGTGTAGTGAAGAGATTGTATGGGCGATCTCTTCATGTCTTACCTATGTGAGTCTTAGGACAACTTGGGATAGGAAGAGTTAAGTGGATTTACTATAAGTATGTCTTTACGTGAGGAATATGGAAGTTCTACCTTATTTGTTAAATGATGGTCTATATGATGTTTGAAAGACTGGTTTATGAAGGTTTAAATAAAATAACATGACTTGTATGTTTCAATTAAATTGTCCCTTTCTAATGATTTATGCATAATGCCATACTTAGTACAATTTTTGTACTAATCCCATACTTTTCTATACTATATAAGTATTGGTTGGAGGAAAGTTTAAGGTTAGAAGTCATGCTTTGGAATCGACTCTCTCAAGACTAAGTATGTGCTCATATATTCAAGGGCATAGTCTATGTTTCTTTAGTTCTTCTTTAATACTCGTATTAGACTATTTATGTATTTTTTACAATGTAAACGGTCGTGTCCCTGAGATATATTAGATGTGTCTTTAAGATTGGCTTTTGACGATGAGACTTACTCCTTAGTATTTTATAAAAAAGTTTTTTTTATTGTTGTTGTGAAAAGTTTTAATTCCACACTACTTTTCATATATTATGTAATGAATGATAGCTAAGAGCCTTTGCAAGACCTCCGTGAGGTCGAGTACGTCGTGTTCCGACCTAAGGGTTGCCCTAACTTCTAGGGTGTACTTGCGGGTTGTTATAACGATAGTCAATTAACAACCTAAGGGACCCATCCTTCTTCTTAATAAACAATATTGGATAACCATATGGAGAAATACTAGGTTGGATGAAACCTTTATATAGTAAATCTTTTGCGTTGAGCCTTCAACTCTTTAAATTAGGCCGAAGCCATCCGATAAGGAGGAATTGAAATGGTATTTGTATCCTCTAATAAGTCAATACCAAAGTCAACTTCCCGTTCGGGAGGAATTCCGGGTAAGTGATCTAGAAAAACTTCCGAAAATTCCCTCACTACAAGGACCGAATCAATAGGAGGGATTTCGGAGTCAAGATCTTTGACTCTTACAATATGGTAAGGACACCCTTTAGAGATCATTTTCCATGATTTTAAACAAGAAACGCTATGACCTCAAGGAGTTGAGTTACCCCCTTCTACTCTAAGATATGTTCATTAGGAAGATTGAACTTAACCACTCTTGTTCTACAATCAATGGAAGCAAAATAAGCATGCAACCAATCCATTCCCAAAATAACATCAAAATAAACCATATCAAGTTCTACCAAATCCACCCATTTAAGTCTATTTGGCAATGATATAGGGCAACTCCTAAAGACTCTTCTAGCCACAACGGAGTCACCCACCGGGGTGGTAATCGAAAATGGTTCAATCAAAACATCGGGTAGAATATCAAACTTTTTAGATACTAGAGTAGTTATAAATGATAATGTAGCTCCGGGATCAAGTAAAGCATAAACATCAATAGAGAAGACTTGTAACATACCGGTGACCATCGGGAGACTCCTCTTGCTCACCCTTAGAGCGGAGAGCATAAAAGTGGTTCCTCTTTGGATCTTCAGAACTAGTAGCACTAGCTTGAGCTTGACTTCCCTTCTCTTGACTCTTTATATTAGGTAAATCTCTAACTTTGTGGCCACTCTTGCCACAACCAAAGCAATTATCCTTCCCAACTAGACACTCACACCGATGCTTCTTACCACACTTGGAGAAAGTAGGTTTCTTGCTAGGTGAATTTCCACTTCTTGACTTTTGGGACTTAGAGTTTTAGACACCCTATCTTTGTTTGCCTTAGAGAAATTGGAAGAACTTTGTTGGAAACCCTCTTCTTTAACATAGGTTTGTCTTGAATCTCAAGCATACCCTTGGAAGTACCTCCCTCATAAGTCTTGGTCATTTTAAACTCCCAATTCTTCCTATTGAGTCTAGTATCTTCCACTTGTTGATCATGAACCATCAACCTAGAGATATCCATGTTATCATAGAGACGCGCCGAACGACACTCTTCAACCAAATCATTGGACACTCCCATCACAAAGCCACTCATCTCATCCCTTGGGTTGGACACCAATGAAGGAGCATACTTGGACAATTTAGTGAACTTCAAGGATAATTCTTGCACACTCATACCTCCTTGACGAGTTTGATGGATTCTTCCACTTTCCCCTCCTTTTTATCCCTAGGAAAGAAACGATCAAAGAAAGCCTTTTTAAATACCTCCCAAGTGATACGACCCGCTCTCAATGCCCTATTATCTCTCCATTGGGTGTACCATGTTTGAGCTACGTCCTTGCCAGTTGGCAGGAAGATAACTCACCCTTTTCATTCGAAGTCAAAACCATAGCATAGAGAATATTTTTAAACTTCATGAATAAAGTCTTGGGGATATTCATTCAATTTTGACCCATAGAACTCGTGACATCATCAACCTTCGTCAAGGAGGTGTGAGTGTCACGGAATACTGCATAAAATTCATTAAGCTATCAAAATATGCTTCTTCTTTGGTTTCTAATACTAGGGATTAAATGAGCCGTTATGTAACGGGCGTTTCCGAAGAGCTTGAAGAAGAATGTAGTGCAGCCATGCTTCTTGACAATATGGATCTTTCTAGGTTGATTGTTCATGCTCAAAAGGTTGAGTAAAGTCGTCTAAGGATGAGGAATAGTGAAGCTAAGAAGGCAAAGTCTTTTGAAAGTGGTTCTTCTAAGAGTAGGCTTGATGTTCCAGACAAGCCTAAGTTTAAGAAGAGGTTTTCAATCAGGTTCGTTCAAATTTCTCAAAGACTCGCAATGCTAAAGGTTCTAATCCTAAACCTCAAAAGGGGATAAATGTCGATCCACTAAGATAAAGACCAACTTGTGGTAAGTGTGGTACGAAACATGTGGGTGAATGCCTTGTTGGAACTAATAGTTGCTATCGTTCTGGCAATGGTGGCCATATGGTGAAAGATTGTCCTAATGTGAGAAGCAAATTAAGGGGAATAGCCAAACATAACCAAGCGGTCCTAGTTCTGAATCTCCAAAAAGGAACCGTTTCTATGCGCTCAAGGCTAGGGGTGAACAAGAAAGCTCTCCCGACGTTGTGACGGGTATGTTACAAGTTTTCTCTTTATGCTTTGGTTGACCCAGGTGCTACTCTTTCTTTTGTTACACCTTTGATAACTAGGAATTTTGATGTACTTCCCGATGTTTTAATTGAACCCTTTTTGGCTTGTACCCCAATGGGTGACTCTCTAGTTGCAAAAAGAGTCTATAGGAAATGTCCAGTGATGATGTCCAATAGAGTTACTCATATTGATTTAGTAGAACTGGACATGTTTGATTTCAATATTATTTTGGGAATGGATTGGCTTCATGAGTTTTTTGATTCATAGATCGTATAACAAGGGTTGTAAAGTTCAATTCCCTAATGAACCCAATTTAGAGTTGAAGGGGGGAAATTCTATGCCAATGGGTAAAATCATTTCTTGTTTAAAGGCTTGTAAGGTGATAACCAGGGGTTTTCTATATCATGTGGTGAGGGTTAATGACCTAGAATGTGAATCTCCTTCTATTGAGTCAGTCTCTGTAGTGAGAGAATTCCCAGAGTTTTTCCTAATGACCTTCCAGGAGTTCCTCCCGAATGGCATATTGACTTTGGCATTGATTTATTACCAGACACGAATCCCATTTCAATTCTTCCATATAGGATAGCTTCGACTGAATTGAAAGAGTTGAAGCTCCAACTCAAGAATTTACTAGACAAGGGTTTCATTCAACCTAGTATTTCTCCATGGGGTGCTCCAGTCTTGTTTTTTAAGAAGAAGGATGAGTATCTTAGAATTTGCATTGATTATCGCCAACTCAATAAGGTCACCATAAAGAACAAGTATCCTCTCCCTAGGATTGATGATCCATTTGATCAACTTCAAGGTGCTAGTTACTTTTGCAAGATTGACTTAAGTTCGGTATATCACTAGCTTAGGGTGAGAGGTGAAGATATTCCCAAAACAACTTTCCGATCAAGGTATAGTCACTATGAGTTTCTAGTTATGTCTTTTCAGTTAACAAATGCCCTCGCGGCGTTTATGGACCTAATGAATAGAGTTTTCCAAGATTAACTCAACTCATGTGTGATTGTGTTCGTTGATAATATTTTAATATACACGAGGAATGAATATGAGCATGAGAATCACTTGAGGTTGGCCTTGCAAGTCCTCAAAGAACACCAACTTTATGCCAAATTTTGCAAGTGTGAATTTTGGTTGAGGTCAGTTGCTTTTCTTGGCCATATTATCTCTGGCGATGGTGTATAGGTTGATCTGAAGAAGACGGATGTGGTCAGAAATTGTCCTAGACCTTTGACTACCACAGAAAAAAAAAGTTTCTTGGGTCTATCCGGCTATTATAGAAGATTTGTTGATGGATTTTCGTCCATTGCTTCTCCTTTGACATCTTTGACCCAAAATAAGGTGAAGTTTGAGTGGTCGGAAGCTTGTAAGAAAGGTTTTCAAGAGTTTAAAGATAAGCTTACCTCCACTCTGGTGTTGATCTTACCGGAGGGTAATGAAGGCTTTGTAGTATATTGTGATGCTTCACGAGTGGGCTTGGGATGTGTCCTCATGAAACATGCCAAGGTGATTGCTTATGCTTCTAGGCAACTCAAACTTCATGAGAAGAATTACTCAACTCATGATCTTGAGTTAGACTCTGTAGTTTTTGCCTTAAAAATATGGAGACACTACTCGTATGGTGTGCATGTTGATGTGTTTACTGACCGTAAAAGTCTTCAATATTTGTTTACGCAAAAGGAATTGAATCTCCGACAGAAAGATTGTTAGAATTTATGAAGGATTACGACATGAGTGTCCTTTACCACCCTGGCAAGGCCAATGTGGTTGCGGATGGTTTTAGTCTAATGACTATGGGTAGTGTGTCTCATATGGAAGAAGAGAAGAAAGAACTTGTGAAAGATCTTCATATGTTGGCTCGATTAGGTGTGCGATTAGAAGATTCTCCAAATGGTGGTTTTATGGTCAATCATAACTCAGACTCATCATTAGTGGTTTATGTGAAATCTAAGCAACATCTTAATCCTCTATTGATTGAGTTGAACGAATCAGTACTTGGTAAGTTCAATGAGTCATTCTCCAGGGGGGGATGGTGGTCTTAGTTACCAAGAGAGATTATGTGTACCCGATGTTCAGGATTTGAGAATTCGAATTCTAGAAGAAGCTCATGATTCTCGCCATTTTATACATCCGCGTGCCTCCAAAATGTATCATGACCTTAGAGTTGTCTATTGGTGGGATGGTTTAAAAAGTTACATAGAAAGTTTGTTGCTAAGTGTCCAAATTTCCAACAGGTTAAAGATGAGCATATTAAACAGGGAGGTTTAACCCAAATCATGGATGTTCAATAGATTTTGTTGTTGGGTTTTCTCGAACCCGAAAGCAAAATGATTCTATATGGGTTATTGTTGATAGATTGACCAAATCTGCTCACTTTATTCCTATTAAGTCTACTTATACTGCCAAAGATTATGCAAGAATCTACATTATTGAGATTGTAGTCTTCATGGGATTCATTTGTCCATCATTTCGGATAAAGGTGCCCAATTCCCTTCTCATTTTTGGAAATCTTTCCAAAAAGGGTTAAGTACACAAGTGAAACTTAGTACCACTTTTCATCCTTAGACAGATGGTCAAGCGGAATGTACCATTCAGACACTTGAAGACATGTTAAGAGCCTATGTCATTTATTTCAAGGGATGTTGGGATGATCACATACCTTTGATTGAGTTCTATTACAACAATAGCTATCATTCGAGCATCTCTATGGCACCTTTTGAATCTCTTTACGGTAAAAGGTGAAGATCTACGATTGGATGGTTTCAGGTTGGTAAGTCCTCACTCCTTGGTCAAGATATTATATATGAATCTATAGAGAAGGTTTGAATCATAAGAGATATATTGAAGACAACGTATAGTCGGCAAAAGTCTTATGCCGACAATAGAATAAGAGATCTTGAGTTTGAAATGGGTGATCATGTCTACTTGAAGATTTCACCTATGAAAGGGGTGATGAGATTCGGTATAAAGGGGAAGTTAAGTCCTCGGTATGTTGTTCCATATGAGGTTTTACAATGCATTGGGAAGGTTGCCTATGAGTTGAAACTACCTAGTGAACAAGCTTTGGTTCATCCGGTGTTTCATGTTTCTACGCTCAAGAAATGCATAGGTGACGTGGTGTCTATTCTACCTATATAAGGTTTAGGAGTGGATGAGAACCTCTCCTTTGAATAGGTTCCGGTTGAGATCCTAGATCGCCAAGTCAAGAAGTTGAGAAACAAGGAGGTTGCCTCTTTAAAAGTTCTATGGAGGAACTACCTTGTTGAGGGTGCAAAATGGGAGGCTGAAGCCGACATGAACTCCCGCTACCCTCATGTTTTTACTCATTGAGGTTAGACATACCTATTAATAGAGGAAGTAATTCATAATCATGAAATTAACTCATTTTCCAAAATAGGTGCATGTTTGGTAAAAGTTGTACCAACTAGAGTTTTAATAAAATGACATCATACTCTATTCTTCCACTTATGTGAAATATGTATGCATGTGTCTTATTGGGATTTGGATGTTTTGTTATTGAATTGAGAAGAAGGATAGCATGATAACTCTTTGTTGCATTTTGAGCTTATGATAAGGTTGAGAAGGAAATTCCTCACTATGTGTTATGAATATTGAGTTCTTGCATGTTTGTGCATCGTCAATTGAGTTCTATGTGCAATGTTATGGTATGTGTTTTAAGGAGTTGTGAAGTACTCCTATGAGCTGTGACTCATTATGATTTTATGTTGTTGATTGTTTGGTCTTCTTGTAATGAGTCTATTCTTACCCTCCAAAAGATTTTAGTGTCATTCGGGGATGAATGTTCAAAGGGGGGATAATGTAACACTCCGGAAATGTCATGACTAAGACTAGATACTAATCTATTAATCATGTTTAAAATTATGTTTCAAGAGCTATATTAATGTAATAAACTCATTTGGAAAAGATTAGATCCTAAACGACAAAAAAAGACCTTGACGTTCGGAAACTAGCTATTTGAACTAGTTGACGTCCCTATGTTTGGTGAAGGTTTTGAGGTGTCAAATGAAATCCAAAATATTTAAAGAGACCTTGGATAGGTATAATATAGTAAAAAGGGTCCAAATGTCCGGTAAAGACACCCCAATGACCAACCTAAGAGTCCTTGGGGAGGACCCCAACATGTGTTGGCAGACTGCAAAATCAATCTGCGCGAACAAGATGGGAGCTTAGGGTGTGCGACGCGAGGCTGTCACGCAGGCCACCTCCTCAAGAATTGAGAGGATTCATTGCGACGCGAGTCTGACATGCAACTCACTGCCTAACATAAAATTTTAGAAAAATAATGGGAATTGGCCCAACGACGCGCAGCCATTTCTCAGATTCGTTAAAATCGTATTTTTGGTAATTTAACTTCTTAAAAAGACCCATTTAAGTGGAGGGTCTTTTGTTTAATTCATAGGACGACTATATATGGATATTAGGTCACTTTTAAACCACTTTTACTCGTCCAAATCAGATTCGAACGAAAATTCACTCATCTCTCAAGAAACACTCTCTTTTCCAAACCCCATTGAAGAACAAGAAGAGCTTAAGGAAGAAGAGGAAGACTTCAAGCTTATCATACAATTTTCGTGGATTCTTCATCTATAAGGTATGGGTTTTTAATTTTTGGGATTCCTTTCCCCAAGATGTCGTTTCAAAGATAAGTTTTCAAGAAATTCAATTATAGGGTTTTTACTCTACAAAATGGATTTTCTTCCTAACTCTAGATTTATGATTTTCAATGAAAAGTAAGTGTTTCTATGGGTGATTTCACACGAATTGATGAGTATGTGGTTATTTATGTTTGAATTTCGTGTGAAGCATGTTCTTATATAGATGATGGTTTCTTATGGTTGTTTCTACTACTTGATAATATGAAAACGTTGTGATTGGAACTAAGACTTGAATGAACTCTGTAATGGCCCTTTCCCTTATCCTACATTATGCATTGATCTTGTATATGATTTGAGAGTTATTATTGATTATGCTATTGAGTATTTCACTATGTTATTGTTATGATTGTTGTAAGTTGAAAGTAAGTTCTTTAATAAGGTTCTTAGAAGCAAGAGGTAAGTCTTCTAAATATGTGATTTCTCTACAATGTTTATGTTAACTTATAAATCATGATGCTATGTTATGGAAGTATGTATGATGTGGCTATGTGTATATGTTGGGATATGAACATTTTATTTGCGATATCATGATAAGAACACGAAAAATTCAAGTTACGATATTCTATTGTATGCTTTACACAAGATGACTATGTTATGTTAATCTCACATACGAAAGAGTTATAATGAAAGGAAATTCTCATCTAATCCTAAAGAGATCATGATCATGTTTATATAATAAGTTAATCTCCTATAACCTATGATAAGTTTATGATAAAAGACAACATAAAGGTTATTCAAAAAAGGGACTTAAGCTAAGCACCGATGAACTAGATATGAGAGGTGTCCCTTCCCTAGTTTGAAGTGTAACACTCCGGAAATGCCATGACTTAGACTAGAGCTTAATCTATTTAATAATGCTTAAAATGACGTTTCCAGATAATGTACTTGTCTAGTGAAGAGTCTATTAGGCTTTAAGAATATGTATTGAGGTACATAGGCATCCCAATGCCCAATATTAGGTAATATTGGGCATGTTAGAGAATATTGGATTAAGGGTGTTAGCCAAATTTTATGTATTAACAAGTATCCTTACATACACTTCAATCCAAGCTTATTTAGGAATTGTACCTGCAATGAAGACCCTAAGTTAAAGTTATTATTTATTTACACACATTAGGTACGAGGCATCCAAATGTCAAGCCTAGGTACCATAGCACATGATCATTTAAAATGATCATGTAAATTAAGCAGTGTCCAAGGACATAGTGAGGATCCTTGGACCGGAAGTGAACTTTCCTGAATGCACGGTTAGGAAAGTGCACGGAAACACATGTGCAAGCACATGTGCTACCAACCGAGAGACCAAGCCCAACCGATTTGGTTAGGGCGGTTAGGGGGCAGGCACGCGTCGGGTCCAGCCACGTGGGGTCGAGCTTCCTAACCAATCCTAGACTCTAACTAACTTACCTAACTAGATAACTAACCTAGGACTAACTAAAATGAACCAACTAGTGTGCCCGAAATCCTAAGACCTAACAGGGTGACACTAGCCAAGTATCTAACTAAAGAAACATCCTAGTACCTAACCTAGGATGGTCCAAAGGGGTTGGTTATGGTCCTAACGATTTAGTGGTACTTTAGTAATTACCCTAGGTCACCTAATTAATTAAATTAACAACTTAATTAATTAATTTAAATGGTCAAACCCGAGACCCTTAAGAAAATTTTCAAAATTTGGCTAAGTCAAATGTTCTCCTATTTTTAGTCAATTTAGGAGGGACGTTTTGGTAATTTTAGTGGAGGTTCTTCAGGGTAATTCATGGGACGACTATATATTGATATTAGGTCAGTTTTTGACCACTTTTACACGTCTCAAATCAGATCAAACAAAATTTCTCTTAATCTCTCAAGAACGCTCTCTTTTCCAAACTCCATTGAAGAACAAAAAAAGCTTAAGGGAGAAGACGAAGGTTTGAAGTTTCCAATAAGATTTCGTGGATTCTTCATCTATAAGTTATGGGTTTTTCACTCTTGGGATTCCTTTCCCAAAGAGGTCCGTTCAAGATAAGTTTTCAAGAACTTTAAATACTAGGGTTTTTACTCTACAAAACGGATTTTCTTCCTAACCGTAGATTTATGACTTTCAATGAAAAGAAAACGTTTTCTATATTTAATTTCGCATGAATTGTTGAGTAATTGATTGATAATGTTTGAATGTCGTGTGATACATGATCTTTCTCGAAGTGATGGTTTCGAATGGGTTGTTTATGGTGTTTGATAATGTGTAAACGTTAGGATTTGAATTAAGACTTGAATAAACCCTTTAACGAGCCGTTTACTTTCTCCTACGCTATGTATTGATCTTGTACGTGATTTGATGAGTTGTTCTTGATTAATGCATTGAGTATTTCACTATGTATGATTATGAATATTTCATGATGAATAAAATTCTTGGAAGCAAGAGGAAAGTGTTCTAAGTGTGATTACTTAAAAAATGTTTATGTTAGCCTATAAACTATGATGCTATGCTATGAAAAGTATGTATGATGTTGCTATGTGAATATGCTAGGCTATGAACATGTTACTTGTGAGATTATGATAAGAATACAAATATGCAAGTTATGATACTCTCTTGTATGCTTTGCACAAGATGATTATACCATGTAAATCTCACAAGTAGAAAGGTTATGATGAAAGGAAATTCTCGTCTAATCTAAAAGAGCTCATGATCATGTTATACAAGGAGTTAATCTCCTATGACCTATGATAAGTTTATGATAAAAGAAAGCTTAAAAGGTATTTCAAGAAAGGGACTTAAGCTAAGCACTGATGAACTCGATAAGGGAAGTGTCCCTTCCCTAGCGGGAAGGTAGGTTCACAATGATTCTCATGATATTGAGGTTGCCATGTAATGTGGAACTATGAGTCTCTAATACATATCCTAGTTCTTGAACTATGTTGCCACTATAGGATACTAGCTAGTGGATCCACCTAGAAAGCTATGTCATGTTAGGTTCTACTTTGGACGGTGGACCACCTCTTTTCGTTGTGGGGACGACACTGGATTCCATGTTTAGCTCACATGGTCTATGTCGGTTAATGCGAATGCTCCCTCATTTAAAATGGAAGACACGTAAATAAACGTTGACTAGGGTGACTTGAGGAGTTTTCTTAGTATAGGTAGGGGTACGAGATTTGTCACGCCCCGAACTACCGCCGAGACGCGGACACGGAACCTAGGACCATAAGTGATCCCAAGCTAACCCTGCTGGCATGATCATAAGCATAGTAAAGAATATAAACTGTTGCGGAAGCAAAATCATACTTAAAAGGAATAGATGGGGAATACCCATATACTAAAACTGAGATATTTTAAAACTGATGAGTTTAATACAATGAAAATATTAACTCAACGCTAAGCTGAAACTAACTATGTCTAAAATAAGCCTCTAAACTGGACTAGAAATACTGGGACAAGCCCCATCTAAATCTATCAAAAACTGAAACTAAATGACTGAAGACTGAAATTAAACTCATGATTGTTGTCCTTGGAGAATGAGGACTCACCACTGAATCTGCTGAACTGGAGATCAGAAATCAATCTATGCGTGATCTGGATGTTGTGAACCTGAACCTACATCTCTAGAAGATGAAGCGCATGTATGCGTTAGTAGTTGAAGGTACTGATCATGTAAGATAGAGTAAAGATGAAATAAAACATAACTGAACTAGCACAAAAGCAAGTATAATAATCTGAACATGATATACTAAATTCTGAGCTAACTAGATGCAATGACCAATTTATAACATGCTGAAATTGAATACTGAATATACGGATAAATGGTCAATGTAGAGAGTCTGACTTAACTGTGGGAGCTACTAATAATCGGTAATAAAACCACATGAGCTAAATGTGGAGTCCGATGTATACGCCCCATCGAGAGGAACCAATATACCCTACCAAAGGTATAAAGGCATGCTGACGTGATCACTAAACTGATTTCCCACAAAGGGGACTTACAACCTACTTGGCTAGTAGTTCTGGAAATAATTGGGTACTCTCAACCCTAGTTCAACGCGGTATTATGCTACTCCCATTGATTTATGTAGTTAATTGATTTTGTCTGAATTTCTGAAAAATACTAGATAGCTCAAAACTGAAGATGCAAACTGAGAATGCAAGATTTAATCTGATAATTATGCATTAATAACTGAGGCATGTATATCTGAAATAACTAAAATATCTGACCTACCATGTTTAATTCAAGAGATAAAGAAATACAAAGCTAGGGTTCTGAAATTCATGCGATAATCTGAGAAATAACATGATAATCTGATTTGGAACATATAACTAATAAATTCATAAAGTTCTGCTGTAATTCTAGGAACCCTAGGTTTAATCATGATAAGAAAATCAAGAACTGACTGAAAACTAGGGACCCAATGGGTGAAAGCAACCCACTAGTGAAATCCCACATGCCTGGTGATGAAATTCACGGAAAAATACTTAGATTTCGTTGTTGGAACTGTTGGAAACTTGTTGCGTTCTTGAACTAGGGTTCTTGAGCTTTTTCTCCTTTCTTGCTTCTAATTTTCTAACTTTTGGTTAATGATTTTTACTTAGGTAAGTTTTAGTTATTTTTATAGGCTTAAACTGACTAAAATTTGATGATTTAGGGTCAAAACGACGTATCTTAAGGTTTAAATGAAGTGGGTAAAGACCAAAAGACCCCTGGGTAAGTTGTTGTCAGACCAAACGACGACCTGGACAGACGGTCTATCGTTCTATCTATGGTCCGTCATTTGGGTCCGTAGGTTGGGTCTTTTCGTTAGGCCTTTACTAAAACTAGCATAACTTTTTACTCGGGGCTCTTATTTTAGCAAGGTCGATGGATAGTTCCCCCTAACTGGCTGCTAGTTCCCACCTATGGTCAGACCTACAAACCGTGGGTCTACTTACGGACCATGCTGGTCACCCATGGTCCTTGTCAGAGAGTGGTTGAAGGGGGTCTCGATTGACGGTCACGGACTATGGACCGTCGTCTGACCTACGGACCGTAGGTCTGTCTGTCGATGAAGACTTAGCCAATTTTTCCCGGCTTAGTTTTTCGGAGTCTCTGATCCCATCGACGGTTGTGCAGGATGGACCGTGGGTCAGGCTACAGTCTTTCGATGGTCACGTCGGATGTACCTGTAAATTTTTCTGAAAAACTAATTTTTTGTCTTTTTGGGTACGGGGTGTTACATTATCTCCCCATTGGTAACATTCATCCTCGAATGAAGACTAAACTAGCTTAAATAGAGGGAGAGAGCTGCAAACCCTACTACTAATCACTCAGAATTGAGTTTTTGACATAATTGAGTTTTGAGAACATGCAAATACGCTGAAATGCAAGTACAAACTGAGGGAACATGATTCTACGACTAAACTTACGCATGAATTACTGGAAAATTGAGAGGAACTATTACCTCAACAGGAGTTGAATCGGAAGGAAAAAGGTGAGAATACTTGGCTTTCATGCTGCTTCTGCTTCCCAAGTAGCTCCCTCTACGAACTAACTTCTCCACAAAACCTTGACTGAAGAGATTTCTTTGTTTCTCAACCTTCTAACCTGATGGTCAAGAATCTCAACTGGTACATCCCCATAACAAAGACTATATTTCACCGCCACACTCTCTAATGGAACTATAAATGCTCGGTCACCCACACACTTCTTCAAGAGTGAGATGTGGAAAATCGGATGCACTGCTGCTAAGTCTGCTAGTAATTCTAACTCATATGTCACCTTGCAATCCTTTTCAAGATATTAAAAAGCCTACATATCTAGGACTGAGCTTCCCTTTCTTGACAAATATCATCACCCCTTTCATAGGTGACACTTTCAGAAAAACCCAATCATCAACTTGGAACTCTAGTTCCCTTATCCTTACATCTGCATAAGATTTCTGACGACTCTAGGCTATCTTAAGTCTATGTCTAATGAGTTGCACTTTCTCCATAGCATGAGGGACTGAATTTGGCTCTATCAAAGTTGATTCACCTACTTCAAACCAACCAAGAGGAGACCTACATCTACGCCCATACAAAGCCTTATAAGGGGTCATCTGAATGCTTGAATGGTAGCTATTGTTGTAGGCAAACTCAATCACAGGAAGGTGATCATCGCAACTACCTTTGAAATCGATCACACAAACTCTCAACATATCTTCTAGGGTATGAATAGTACGCTCTGCCTGTCCATCCGTTTGCGGATGAAATGTTGTGCTAAGGTTAACTTGAGTACCAAGACCCTTCTGAAACGACTTCCAGAAATGAGAAGTAAATTGAGAACCTCTATCTGAGATGATAGACAAAGAAACCCCATGCAACCTCACAATTTCATTAATTTAAAGCTTGGCATAGTCCTCTACCGAATCTGTAGTCTTGACCGCCAAAAAGCTAGAAGACTTAGTCATCCTATCCACTATCACCCAAATGGAGTCATGTTGTCTGCGAGTACGTGGTAACCCTGTGATGAAATACATATTGATCACTTCCCACGTCCAAGTAGGAATGTAGATCTCTTGAGTCATACCCCCTGGTTTCTGATGTTCTATCTTGACTTGCTGACAATTGGGGCACTTACTCACATAATCTGATATATCCCTCTTCACGCCATTCCACCAATAGACTTCCCGCAGATCGCGGTACATCTTAGTGGCACCTGGGTGAATAGAATATCTGGAGTTATGGGCTTTTGCAAGAATATGTTGTCTCAACTCGCCCACATCAAAAACACACAATCTACCCTGGTAGAGAAGTACACCATCTCCTCCGTGGGAGAAAAATTCCACTCTCTGATTGTGTACTGCACCTTTTAGTTTAAGCAAGATTGGAACACTGTCTTGCTTTTCCTTAACCTCCACTACCAAAGAAGATTCTTCCCCATTCTAAATTGTTACACCATTGTCTGATATGCTCAAAAGGAGAACTCCCAAGCGAGCAAGCCTGTGAACATCCTTCACTAGCTCCTTTATTTCTTCCTGAACATGGGTAACACTACCCATAGAAAGTCTACTAAGAGCGTCTGCTACTACATTCGCCATACCAGGATGATAATGCACACTCATATCATAATCCTTAAGGAACTCAAGACATCTCCTCTGGCGAAGATTCAAATCTTTCTGGGTGAACACATACTGAAGGCTCTTATGGTCGGTGAACACATCTACATGAACACCAAACAAGTAGTGTCTCCAGATCTTGAGTGCAAAGACCACTGCTGCAAGCTCGTCATCATGAGTTGGATAGTTCTTCTCATGTACCTTAAGATGTCTAGAATCATAAGTTATAACCTTATAACGGTGCATGAATACACAACCAAGGTCAACTCTAGATGCGTCGCAATAGATCACATAACCATCTGACCCCTCTGGTAGATTCAAAGCAGGAGTTGTAGTCAATATAGTTTTCAACACTGCAAAACTTTTCTCACAATCATCTGACCATTGAAACTTGACCATCTTCTGCGTCAACCTAGTCAATGGTGAGGTTATGGATGAAAATCCTTCAACGAACCTTCTGTAATAACCCGCTAGACCTAAGAAACTTCTGATATCTGTAGTAGAGGTAGGTCTCGGCCATTGTTTCACGGCTTTTATCTTCTGTGAATCCACTCGGATCCCTTCGCTAGATACAATGTGACCAAGGAAAGCAACAGATTGCAACCAGAACTCACATTTGCTAAACTTAGCAAATAACTAGCGATCTTTGAGAGTCTGCAGAACAACTCTCAAATGACTTGCATGTTCTTCCTCATTCCTAGAGTAAATGAGGATATCATCAATAAAGACGATAACGAACAAGTCCATGTACTGTTTGAACACTCTGTTCATCAAATCCATGAAAGCTGCAGGAGCATTGGTTAGTCCAAATGACATAACTACAAATTCATAATGACCCTATCGAGTTTTGAAGGTTGTTTTCAGAATGTCACTATCTCTGACTCTGAGCTGATGGTAACCCGATCTGAGGTCGATCTTTGAGAAATGACTAGCACCCTGAAGTTGGTCAAACAGGTCATCAATCATGGGGATGGATACTTATTCTTTATTGTGACCTTGTTCAACTGTCTATAGTCAATACACATTCTGAGGGAACCATCTTTCTTCTTTACGAACAACACTGGTGCACCCCATGGTGAAATGCTAAGTCTGATGAAACCCTTATCTAGAAGGTCTTTCAACTGCTCTTTCAATTCCTTAAGCTCTGTTGGAGCCATTCTGTAAGGAGGAATAGAAATAGGCTGGGTATATGAAAGGAGATCAATTCCAAAGTCGATATCCCTTTTGGGAGGAACTCTGGGAAGATCTTTTGCAAACACTTCTGGAAATTCACTGACTACTGGAACTGAATCAACAGTTGGGGTTTCAGTGCTAGAGTCCTTAACCCAAACTAAATGATAGAGATAACCCTTAGATATCATCTTTCTGGCCTTAAGGTAAGAAATAAATCGACCCATAGGCGTTAAGCTACTACCCTTCCATTCTAAGATTGGTTCGTCTAGAAATTGGAAACAAACAATCCTAGTTCTACAATCGACTGCGGCATAACATGAATGTAACCAATCCATGCCTAGAATGATATCTAAGTCTACCATTTCTAACTCTACTAGATCTGCTGAGGTGACTTTCTAAGAGAGTGTGACAAGGAAATTTCTGTATACCCGTCTAGCTATAACTGGGTCACCTACTAGAGTAGAGACTGAGAAAGGTTGTGAGAGAGTTTCTGGATTTACACTGAATTGGACTGCTATGTAAGGAGTTACAAAATAAAGAGTAGCCCCAGGATCTAACAATGCATAAACATAAAGGTCAAAGACTCGTAACGTACTAGTGACTACATCAGGAGAACCTTCCTGATCCTGGCGAGCCTGAAGAGCACACAACCTTTTCTGGCGCTGATTGCGACCTGTAACAGTTGAGTTACCCTGTTGAGTCGGGCGATTTCGTGGTGCTAATGAGGTTGTATACTGAGCTCTACCATTTCCACCTCCTTGACCCTGTCTCGAAGGACAGTCCCTCAATCTGTGACAAGACTGACCGTGCCCAAAACATCCTTCTTTTACTGCAAGACACTCACCTGTATGGTTCTTACAATACTTCGGGCAAGCGGGGTAAGTATTGGTGCCTGAAACACTTCTCTGAGACTTAGAGCATGGTGCTCTAACCATCTGGTCAAACCTGTTCTTGGAGGATGCAACACTAGCTGATGAAGGGCCTGGAGATGAGAACTTATGCTGACTCTGCGAGCGATTTTCACTGCCCAATTTCTTCTGAGAATATTCATCGTTCCCAGTTCTAGCCTTCTTATTCTCTTTGGCCTGTTCTCTAAGCTTATCACCCTCAACCTGCTGAGCATGAGTCATAAGCCTAGAGATGTTCATATCTCCTAGTAACATAGCATTTCTGCACTCTGTTTTCACCAAATCCGACACTCCATACAAGAACTTATTCGTCTAAGCCTTGGAGTTAGCAACCATGTCAGGAGCATACCTGGAGAGTTGGTTAAACTTCAGCCAATACTCTTGGATTGTCATGTTTCCCTGCCTCAAGTTCATGAATTCTTGAGCCTTTGCTTCTATCAACTCTATTGGTAAAAACCTGTCGAGAAAAATCTCACTGAAGCACTCCCAAGTAATAGGAGATGCATTTGCACCCCTATTTTCCTTCCACTGAGTGCACCAGATATGAGCCACGTCTTTGAGCTGGTATAATTCCAACTCAACCCGATCATTCCCGGTAACCTGCATCACCTCAAATATCTTCTTGATTTCCTCCAAGAAATTTTGAGGATCCTCATTATTGTGCGATCCTAAGAACTCAGGCGGATTCATCCTAACAAATTCACGGAACCTTGATGCTGCTAATCCACCATTTTCATTCAGAGAAGCATGAAACCGATTGTTCTGGTGGGTCATACTCTGAGCCAACATCTGTATGGCATTCCTGAACTCAGCATTGGAGACTTCTTGATCTGGGACTGGAGGAGCTGCGTTTGCATTCTTTGCATTCGCATTCCTAGAGTTAGCTCTACGAGGAGGCATGATCTCAAATGTAGAACGTCAAGTTAGAAACGAATTAGATCATACCTTACACATGATAAGAGTAAAAACAAAGTGAAGTTTTCCTAAAACACTTCATAGCCTCTCTCTCATTAGATGTGGTGCACTTCACACCCATGAAAAGGACTCTACTTAGTGCGGCTTTTTAGACATCCTAGGACTCTTGAACCTAGTGCTCTGATACCAAGTTTTGTCACGCCCTGAGCTACCCCATAGACGCAGACATGGAACCTAGGACCACAAGTGATCCCAAGCTAACCCTGCTGGCATGATCATAAGCATACGAAAGAATATAAACTGTTGTGGAAGCTAAATCATACTTAAAATGAAAAGATGGGGAATACCCATAAACTAAAACTAAGATATATGAAAAATGATGAGTTTAATACAATGAAAATATTAACTCAACGCTAAGCTGAAACTAACTATATCTTAAATAAGCCTCTAAACTGGACTAGAAATACTGGGACAAGCCCTAGATAAATCTATCAAAAACTGAAACTAAATGACTGAAGACTGAAATTAAACTCATGACTGTTGTCCTCGGAGAATGAGGACTAACCAGTGAATCTGCTGAACTCGAGATCAGAAATCGATCTATGTGTTATTTGGATGTTGAGAACCTGAACCTACATTACGAGAAGATATAGCGCACGTATGCGTCAGTACTTGAAGGTACTGAGCATGTAGGATAGAGTAAAGCTGAAATAAAACATAACTGAACAAGCACAAAAGCGAGTATAATAATCATAACATGATATACTGAATTCTAAGCTAACTAGATGCAATGACCAATTTATAACTTGCTGAAACAGAATACTGAATATATTGATAAATGGTCAATGCAGAGAGTCTGACTGAACTGTGGGATCTACTAATAACCGATAATAATACCACATGAGATAAATGTGGAGTCCGATATATACGCCCCATCGAGAGGACCTAATATACCCTGTCAAAGGTATAAAGGTATGCTGGCGTGATCACTAAACTGATTGCCCACAAAGGGGACTTATAACCTACTTGGCTAGTAGTTCTGGGACTAATTGGGTACGCTGAACCCTAATACAACTCGGTATTATGCTACTCCCATTTATTTATATAGTTAATTGATTATGTCAAAATTTCTGTAAAATACATGATAGCTCAAAACTGAACATGCAAACTGAGAATGTAACATTTAATCTGATAATGATGCATTAATAACTGAGGCATGTATATCTGAAATAACTAAAATATCTAACCTAGCATTTGTAATTCAAAAACTAAAGAAATACAAATCTAGGGTTCTGAAATTCATGCGATAATCTGAGTAATAACAAGATAATCTGA
The DNA here is from genome assembly GCA_022817965.1 of Solanum lycopersicoides. NCBI lineage: Eukaryota > Viridiplantae > Streptophyta > Magnoliopsida > Solanales > Solanaceae > Solanum > Solanum lycopersicoides. Next base: position 43,795,499 of record CM040628.1, on the reverse strand, counting down.
TTTAGAACATATAACTAATAAATTCATAAAGTTCTGCTGTAATTCTAGGAACACTAGGTTTAATCATGATAAGAGAAACAAAAACTGATTGAAAACTAGGGCCCCAATGGATGAAAGCAACCCACTAGTGAAATCCCACATACCTGGTGATGAAATTCACAGAAAAACACTTAGATTTGGTGGCTGGAACTGTTGGAAACTTGTTGCGTTCTTGAACTAGGGTTCTTGAGCTTTTTCTCCTTTCTTGCTTCTAATTTACTAACTTTTGATTAATGATTTTTACTTAGGAAAGTTTTAGTTATTTTTCTAGGCTTAAACTGACTAAAATTTGATGATTTAGGGTCAAAATAACGTATCTTAAGGTTTAAACGAAGTGGGAAAAGACCAAAAGACCCCTGGGTAATTTGTTGTCGGATCAAACGACGACCTGGACAGACGGTTTGTCGTTCTATCGACGGTCCGTCGTTTGGGTCCGTAGGTTGGATCTTTTCAATAGGCCTTTACTAAAACAAGCATAACTTTTTACTCGTTGCTCTGATTTTAGCAAGGTCGGCGTCTATAGAAACCTAATTCAATTATCTATTTGTTGATATGTCACGGAACACCTAACTCATTGTTTGCTATGATTTATGATTATTTGAAGTTTACCCTACTGCATTTCCCCCTAACTGGCTGCTAGTTCCCATCTACGGTCAGACCTACAGACCGTGGGTCCACTTACGGACCGTGCTGGTCACCCGTGGTCCTTGTCATAGTGTGGCTGAATGGGGTCTCAATCTACGGTCACAGACTACAGACCGTAGGTCCGTCCGTTAATCAAGACTTACCAATTTTTCCCGAGTGAGTTTTTAGGAGTCTCTGATCCCATCGACGGTTGTGCAGGACGGACCGTGGGTCAGGCTACGGTCCGTCGATGGTCACGTCGGCTGCACCTGCAGATTTTTCTGAAAAACTAATTTTTGGTTTATTTTGTCTATGGGGTGTTACATTATCTCCCCCTTGGGAACATTCGTCCTCGAATGAAGACTAAACTAGCTGAAATAGAGGGAGAGAGCTGCAAACCCTACTACTAATCACTAAGAACTGAATTTCTGACTAAATTGAGTTCCGCAAACATGCAAATACGCTGAAAATGCAAGTACAAATTGAGGGAACATGATTCTAAGACTGAATTTATGCATGAATGACTGGAAAACTGAAGAGGAACTATTGCCTCCAGTTGGAGTGGAATCGGAAGGAAAAATGTGAGGATACTTGGCTTTCATGGCTGCTTTTGCTTCCTAAGTAGCTCCCTCTACGGACTGACTCCTCCACAAAACCTTCACTGAAGCGATTTCTTTGTTTCTTAACCTTCTAACCTGACGGTCAAGAATCTTAACTGGTACATCCTCATAATAAAGACTATATTTCACCGCCATGCTCTCTAATGGCACTATAGATGTTGGGTCACCCACACACTTCTTCAAGATTAAGATGTGGAAAACCGGATGCACTACTGCTAAGTCTGCTGGTAATTCTAACTCATATGCCACCTTGCCAATCCTTTTCAAGATCTTGTAACAGTCTACATATCTAGGACTGAGCTTCCCTTTCTTGCCAAATCTCATAACCCCTTTCATAGGTGACACTTTCAGTAAAACCCAATCATCCACTTGGAACTCTATTTCCCTTCTCCTTACATATGCATAAGATTTCTGACGACTCTGGGCTGTCTTAAGTCTATCTCTAATGAGTTGCACTTTCTCCGTAGCATGAGCGATTGAATCTGGCTCTATCAAAGTTGCTTCACCGACATCAAACCAACCGACAGGAGACCTTCATCAACGCCCATACAAAGCCTTATAACAGGCCATCTGAATGCTGGAATGGTAGCTATTGTTGTAAGCAAACTCGATCTCAACATATCCTCTATGGTCTGAATAGTATGCTCTGCTTGTCCATTCGTCTGCGGATGAAATGTTGTGCTAAGGTTAACTTGAGTATCAAGACCCTTCTGAAATGACTTCCAGAAATGAGAGGTATACTGAGGACCTCTATCTGAGATGATAGACAAAGGAACCCCATGCAAACTCACAATTTCATTAATGTAAAGCTTGGCATAGTCCTCTGACGAATCTGTAGTCTTGACCGCCAAAAAGCGAGAAGACTTAGTCATCCTATCAACTATCACCCAAATGGAGTCATGTTGTCTGCGAGTACACGGTAACCCTATGATGAAATCCATACTGATCACTTCCCACTTCCAAGTAGGAATGTCGATCTCTTGAGTCATACCCCTGGTTTCTGATGTTCTACCTTGACTTGCTGACAATTGGGGCACTTACTCACAAAAACTACTATATCCCTCTTCATGCTATTCCACCAATAGACTTCCAGCAGATCGTAGTACATCTTAGAGGCACCTGGGTGAATAGAATATCTGGAGTTATGGGCTTGTGCAAGAATATGTTGTCTCAACTAGCCCACATAAGGAACACACAATCTACCCTGGTAGCGAAGTACACCATCTCCCCCGTGGGAGAAAACCTCCACTCTCTGATTGTGGACTGCACCTTTTAGTTCAAGCAAGATTGGATCACTGTCTTGCTTTTCCTTAACCTCCATTACCAAAGAAGATTCTGCCCCATTCTAGATTGTTACACCATTGTCTGATATGCTCATAAGGCGAACTCCCAAGCGAGCAAGCCTTTGAACATCCTTCACTAGCTCCTTTCTTTCTTCCTGAACATGGGTAATAGTACCCATAGAAAGTCTACTAAGAGCGTCTGCTACTACATTCACCATACCAGGATGATAATGCACACTCATATCATAATCCTTAAGGAATTCAAGACATATCGTCTAGCAAAGATTCAACTCTTTCTGGGTGAACACATACTGAAGGCTTTTATGGTCAGTGAACACATCTACATGAACACCATACAAGTAGTGTCTCAAGATCTTGAGTTCAAACACCACTGCTGCAAGGTCGAGGTCATGAGTTGAATAGTTGTTCTCATACACCTTAAGCTGTCTAGAAGCATAAGCTATAACCTTATCTCGCTGCATCAATGCACAACCAAGGCCAAATCTGGATGCGTCGCAATAGATCACATAACCTTCTCACCCCTCTGGTAGAGTTAAAATAGGATTTGTAGTCAATCTAGTTTTCAACTCTGCAAAATTTTTCTCACAATCATCTCACCATTGAAACTTGACCATCTTCTGCGTCAACCTAGTCAATGGTGAGGCTATGGACGAAAATCCTTCCACGAACCTTCTGTAATAACCCGCTAGACCTAAGAAACTTTTGATATTTGTAGCAGAGGTAGGTCTGGGCCATAGTTTCACTGCTTTTATCTTCTGTGAATCCACTCGGATCCATTCGCTAGATTTAATGTGACCAAGTAAAGCAACAGATTGCAACCAGAACTCACATTTGCTAAACTTAGCGAATAACTGACGATCTTTGAGAGTCTGCAGAACAACTCTCAAATGACCTGCATGTTCTTTTTCATTCCTATAGTAAATGAGGATATCATCAATGAAGACAATAACGAACAAGTCCAAGTACTATTTGAATAGTCTGTTCATCAAATGCATGAAAGATGCAAGAGCATTGGTTAGTCCAAATGACAAAACTACAAATTCATAATGACCATACCGAGTTCTGAAGGCTCTTTTCGGAATGTGACTATCTTTGACTCTGAGCTGATGATAACCCGATATGAGATCTATCTTTGAGAAATTACTAGCACCCTAAAGTTGGTCAAACAAGTCATCAATCCTGGGGATGGGATACTTATTCGTGATTGTGACCTTGTTTAACTATCTATAGTCAATAGACATTCTGAGAGAACCATCTTTCTTCTTTACGAACAACATTGGTGCACCCATGTTGAAATGCTGGGTCTCATGAAACCCTTATTGAAGGTCTTTCAAATGCTCTTTCAATTCCTTAAGCTCTGCTGGAGCCATTATGTTAGGAGGAATAGAAATAGGCTAGGTATCTTGAAGGAGATCAATTCCAAAGTCGATTTCCCTTTCGGGAGGAACTCCAGGAAGATCTTCTAGAAACACTTCTGGAAATTCACTAACTATTCGAACTGACTCAACAATTGGGGTTTCAGAGCTAGAATCCTTAACCTGAACTAGAGATCATCTTTCTGGACTTAAGTAAGAAATAAATCGACCCATAGGCGCTAAGCTACTACCCTTCCATTCTAAGATTTTTTCGTCTCGAAACTAAAACCGAACAATCCTAGTTCTACAATCGACTGAGGCATAACATGAATGTAACCAATCCATGCCTAGAATAACATCGAAGTCTACCATTTATAACTCTACTAGATCTGTTGAGGTGACTTTCTAAGAGACTGTGACAGGGCAATTTCTGTATACCCGTCTAGCTATAACTGGGTTACATGGAAAGGTTCTGAGAAAGTTTCTGTATTTACACTGAATTGGACTGCTATGTAAGGAGTTACAAAAGAAAGAGTTGCCTCTAGATCTAACAATGCGTAAACATCAAGGTTAGAGACTCGAAACGTACCAGAGACTACATCAGGAGAACCTTCCTGATCCTGGCGACCCTGAAGAGCATACAACGTGTTCTGGCACTGACCGCCACCTGTACCAGTTGAGTTACCCTGCTGAGTCAGGCGATTTGCTAGTGCTGATGAAGTTGTAGACTGAGCTCTACTATTTCCACCTCCTTGACCCTATCTCGAAGGACAGTCCCTCAACCTGTGACCAGACTGACCGTACATAAAACATCCTTCTTTTCCTGCAAGACACTCACCTGGATAGTTCTTACAACACTTCGAGCAAGCGGTGTAAGTATTGGTGCCTGAAACACTTCTCTGAGACTTAGAGCATGGTGCTCTAACCATGTGGTAAAACCTATTCTTGGAGGATGGAACACTAGCTGATGAAGGGGCTGGAGATGAGAACTTCTGCTTACTCTGCGAGCGATTTTCACCACCCAATTTCTGCTGAGAATAGTCATAGTTCCCAGTTCTAGCCTTCTTATTCTCTTTGGCCTGTTCTCTAAGCTTATCACCCTCAAACTGCTGAGCATGAGTAATAAGCCTTGAGATGTTCATATCTCCCAGTAACATAGCATTTCTGCACTCTGTTTTCACCAAATCCGACACTCCATACAAGAACTTATTCGTCTAAGCCGTGGAGTCAGCAACCATGTCAGGAGCATACCTGGAGAGTTGGTTAAACTTCAGCCAATACTCTTGGATTGTCATGTTTCCCTGCCTCAAGTTCATGAATTCTTGAGCCTTTGCTTCTCTCAACTCTATTGGTAAAAACCTGTCGAGAAAAATCTCACTGAAGCACTCCCAAGTAATAGGAGATGCATTTGCACCCCTATTTTCCTTCCACTTAATGCACCAGATATGAGCCACGTCTTTGAGCTGGTATGACGCCAACTCAACCCGATCATTCCCAGTAACCTGCATCACTTCAAAGATCTTCTTGATTTCGTCCGAGAAATTCTGAGGATCCTCATTAGTGTGAGATCCTAAGAACTCAGGCGGATTCATCCTAACAAAGTCACGGAACCTTGATGCTGCTAATCCACCATTTTCATTCAGAGGAGCATGAAGCCGATTGTTCTGGTGGGTCATACTCTGAGCCAACATCTGTATGGCATTCCTGAACTCAGCATTGGATACTTCTTGATCTGGGACTGGAGGAGCTGCGTTTGCATTCTTGGCATTCGCATTCCTAGCGTTAGCTCTATGAGGAGGCATGATCTCAAACGTAGAACGTCAAGTTATAATGGAATTAGATCATACCTTACACATGATAAGAGTAAAAACAAAGTGATGTTTTCCTAAAACACTTCATAGCCGCCCTCTCATTAGATGTGGTGCACTTCACACCCATGAAAAGGACTCTACTTAGTGCGGCTTTTTAGACATCCTAGTACTCTTGAACCTAGTGCTCTGATACCAAGTTTTGTCATGCCCGAGCTACCTCCGAGACGCGGACACGGAACCTAGGACCACAAGTGATCCCAAGCTAACCTTGCTGGCATGATCATAAGCATACGAAAGAATATAAACTGTTGCGGAAGTTAAATCATACTTAAAATGAAAAGATGGGGAATACCCATATACTAAAACTAAGATATATGAAAAATGATGAGTTTAATACAATGAAAATATTAACTCAACGCTAAGCTGACACTAACTATATCTTAAATAAGCCTCTAAACTGGACTAGAAATACTGGGACAAGCCTTAACTAAATCTATCAAAAACTGAAACTAAATGACTGAAGACTGAAATTGTAACATTTTGAAATACGAGGTCTTGTGATAAGACTTAAATGGTCTCCTTAGGATCTAAACCAGTGTTCCTAGCCAAATAGGCATATTTGGAGTCTTTGAAGTGGTGTTGGAACCCAAACTCTTAAACGTCCGGCAAATTGGGTCATAAGAGGGCTAGAGTGTCCGTTTGATATAAACAAGTTAAAGAGTCGGATTCTGGTAAACAGTTGTAACCATAGGTGTAAAATATTGTGTGGAATGGTTTCATTCTGGAAAAGTCAGGGTACGACTCCCCGAGGACCAAAACAAGGACCCTCGAGGAGGACCCTTGAAACAGCAGGGTATGACGGACCCCATGACGGGGCGTCACAGGCGCGGCGGGACGTCAAGGTCTCCGTCGTGCCAGCCTTGGTGCCGTGGGACAAACCTCCGCTGCACAAGTCTCTGACCAACGTGACGGATGTGCAGGACGGAGGGATGTCAGCCCGTCACGCTCACGACGGACCGTCGTGCCATCCTTGGTGTCTGGGAAGAAAACCTCCGCCTGCACAAGTCTCTGACCAACGTGACGGATGTGCAGGACGGAGGGATGTTAGTCCGTCACGCCAACGACGGACCGTCGCCGGGGATCCGTCGTGGAGGGCCTGTGGCAGTTTCGAAAAAGTTAGTTTTTAGTTAGTTAATTAATTAAGTGTCTTAGGGGTAATTAGGGGTTTAAGAGAGACTAATTAAGTGACTTAAGACCCCACTATAAATACCCAACCCTCATTAGCCTAATCATTCTCTCAAAAACAAAACTCTCTTCCTTCTCTCTACTTTCTCTCTCTATTGGAAGACTCCATTGGAGATCAACTTGGGGAGATCATTGGGGGCTGGTTTAGCACGAAATTCACCATCAAAACGTCATCAAACCCTGAGGTATGGGATCTAATTCACCTTTGAGATTCTTTCCTCAAAGGGTTCCTTCAAAGCTTTTTCCAAAAAGTTGAGTTTCTTTTGGGTTTCATCCAAATCCAAATTTGATCATGTGAATTGAGTTAATTATGTATTATTTGGGTTAGAATTAATAGATTATCATGAATTGTAACTTGATTATGGTTAATTGAAGTAGTTTGATCTAGATTGTGGGTGATGACCCCTAACCCTTAACCCTAAACGTTGAATTGATATGGAATAGGTTGAGTTTGATAGAATTGATCTCATAATTAGTTAAATGGTCTTTGATGATTGATATTTCATTGATTATGGGTCTATTATGATGAATTGAAGTTCTTCACACCTATGTTCTTGAATATTGAATCTTAGTCAAGAAGATACCTTAGAGATCATGCTACTAAGCTTTGATGTAGTATTGCTTCATAATATAGAGCTTCTCCTTGATTAGTTCTTGTGAATTATTATTGGATTACATTGACGTGATGATCTAAGATTTGGTTGATCTATGAGTTAATGGTATGGTCCTTTATTGATGGATTATGGAGGAGTATGGGTAAGTCTTGATGATCCTAGCCTTTACTTCAACTTATGGTTAATTGTCATCATGTGATAATGTTATGATGAAGTATGCTTTGATTGATGTGATAAGTTGATATGATACATGAACTTATATGCTTAGGTTGGTTGTGAGGTTGCTAGAAGTAATGTAATATAGGGAAGTTGTATGATGTGTCCTATTATGAAGAGATGTACGAGGGTTAAATTCACCTATTTGAATTGTTAATGAAAGGAGTAATTCTCATTACAAATCATATTGATCTATAATGATGACATACAAGGGATTTACCCTTATATCTAATTAAATTGAAGAAGATTTAATAAATATTAAAGACTTCTCTAAAAAGGGGACTTAGCTTAGCACCGAGCGAACTTGACATTGAGAGGTGTTGACTTCCCTTAGAGGAATATTCACCATTTGTTCTTTATAGAGTGTTGACTTCCCTTAGAGGAATATTCACCTATGGATCTATATGGAGTGTTGACTTCCCTTAGAGGAATACTCACTTATAGATCTATATGAAGTGTTGACTTTCCTTGAGAAATATTCACTCATGAATTCTCATGAGGTGAGGCCCCATTACCGAATGGTATATAGAGGGAATATCTATCTCTTAGTTCTTGAACTATGTTGCCACCATAGGATACTAGCTAGTGGATCCACCTAGATAGCTATGTTTTCATTAGGTTCTACCTTGGCCGGTAGACCACCTTCCATCGGTGTAAGGTTTCATAACACCGGATTCCACATTCGATTATGTGGTCTATGTCGGTTAAGGCAAATGTTCCCTAAACTAAAATGAATGAATAAGATATAGGCTAATCAAAGTAACTTGAGAGGTTGGCTATAGCTTAGGTAGGGGTATGGGACTCTACCTAAGCCTTGCACTAGTTTGCCTTGATAGGAACTTTGAGAGGTCAATATTATGCATGTAAAGCGATGGTATAATGTAAATGGTTTGTATGTTGAATAACATGCTTATGAATAAAATGTTGTCGTCTTTGCTTGACGAAGGACGTATTATGATATGAAGAGTATGTTGGTAAGTAAATTGCTAATTGTAGGCTTGGTAGGTTACTTGATTGAGTAGGAGACATGGTAATTTTACTTGATCATTGCACTTGTGACTTATTGAAGGTTATCATTAGTATACTTTGCTTTGCTATGGTCTAATTGCATATTTAGTCTATTATGTTTTCATAAATGTCCCTTTTTAAATATATTTGATTGGTAATTGTATATGAGATTTCATACTTAGTACATGTGGAGTACTAATCCCTTTTCTTTCCCTTTTCCCAAACATTTTAGGTTCGGGTCGTTGAGCTTGATCCAAATTGCTAGGAAGGAAGACTTGGGTATTTTGCCATCCAAGTGGTAGGTCCTCACTCTCTCGAGGACGTGGCCGATATCTCCCTTATATGATGTGTAGTTACTATGATTCTATGTTGACTCCTTTATTCTCTTGAGACTATGTAGTAGACAGCCTATATGCGGCTTCTTTCATTTGATGTAGGGCTATGCCCAAAGACTTATTGTAATCGATAGATGGTTTATGAGATGAGACGGTTTTATGACTATTATTTTCTAAATATATAAGTGTATGAAATAAAAGTAGAAGACTAAGTAATCTTCGTATATGAACAAGTCTATGTATACTTGATATATATATGATGTGTATGTAGAGGTCTATGTAAACCTCCGAGTAGTTTAGATAAAAAGTTTTTAATTCTTTCTGATTTTTAGATCGATGAATGCTATGACGAAGCTAAGAGGCTTGTCTTAGTCCTACGAGAGGACGACGACGCCGGTTACGTCTAGGGGGTAAACCCGGATGTGACAAACTTGGTATCAGAGCATGAGGTTGAATATCCTTGATGTTAACGTCTCTCTCTCAACCACGTTATTTAAGTTTGTATTCATAATTGTGAAGCGCGCCACACTTATGAATAGGAACTTATTTGGTGATTAGGAATCATTCTCATTGTTGGAAATCCATATCGTGCCCCTAGAATGTACGTCGTAGATGCTTTCGCCTGAACCTTGTGTTTTGGTTATAGGAGATGAATACTAGAAGAAATGCGGCTCGAAGACTTGAGGAAGAGATGGCTGCTGCAGGAATTCCTCGTGATGAACCTGCTCCTCCTCTTGAAGAGGTTGCTATTGATGACCAGGTTCCTGCAGATCCTCCACCGATGACAGAAGCTCAGATGAGAGCTATTATTGCTCAAATGGCTCAAGCCATGACTACTCAAGCTCAAGCCGCAACCGTGCAAGCCCAAGCTATGACTGCTCAAGCCAATAGGGATTTGGCACCTAGAGTCCATGAACAGACTATGGCCTCCAGACTTAGGGATTTCACTCGAATGAATCCTCCTGTCTTCTATGGGTCGAAGGTTGATGAAGACCCTCAGGAATTTATTGAGGAGGTTCACAAGATTTTGTGTGCTATGGGGCTGTCATCTAGCGAGAATGCCGAGTTGGCCTCATACCAACTCAAGGATGTCGATCAGATATGGTATGCGCAATGGAAGGACAACAGGCCACTTGGAAGTGGGTTAGTGACGTGGGAGTTATTCAAAGGAGCCTTCATTGATCGGTTCTTCCCTAGAGAGATGAGGGAAACGAAGGTGGTGGAATTCATCAATCTCCGCCAAGGACGATGAGTGTTCATGAGTATTCTCTGAAATTTACTCAATTGGCCAAATATGCTCCGTCTTTGGTCTCCGACCCTAGAGACGAAATGAGTCGATATGTGACAGGTATATCGGACGACTTACAAGAGGAGTGTCAATCGGCTATGCTACATGATAACATGAACATTGGTCGTCTCATGGTGCATGCAAGAAGGGTTGAGGAGGCTAGAGCAAAAAGGAAGGATAAGGATAAGGACTTAAGAAGGACAAGGTCTTATGAGAATGAAACTACTAAAGGTAGGTTTGGAATTCAAGACAAGCCTAGATTCAAGAAGAGGTTCTCAAACCACGTTCCATCCAAATTTCCCAAGACTAGGGATCCAAAAGCCCCTAGACCAAAAGTTACAAAGGAAAGGGTGGAAGCTCATCTAATGAGAAGCCTACATGTTCTAAGTGTGGGAAGGGTCACTATGGAGAATGTTTGATAGGAACGGGGATTTGCTTTGGATGCGGGAAAAGTGGTCATCGAGTTCGAGATTGTCCTAATGCTAAGGGACAAGAAAAAGGTGGTCAACCAAGTGGTTCTAATAATGCTCCCAAAAAGAACCGTTTTTATGCTCTTCGTACGAGAGATGACCAAGAGGCCTCTCCCGATGTGGTGACTGGTATGTTACAAATCTTTGCCATTGATGTGTATGCATTACTTGATCCGGGTGCTACTTTGTCTTTCGTTACTCCCTTAGTAGCTAAGAAGTTTAGTACATTACCCGATGTTTTGCATGAACCTATTTTGGTGTCTACTCCGGTGGGTGAGACAGTGGTAGCAAAAAGAGTCTATCGAAATTGTCCTATTTCTATGCCTCATAGAGTTTTTCATATTGATCTAGTTGAGCTAGACATGCTTGATTTTGATGTCATATTAGGTATGGATTGGTTGCATGCTAGTTTCGCTTCCATCGATTGTAGGACTAGAGTTGTGAGGTTTTGTTTCCCAAATGAACCCGTCATAGAGTGGAAGGGTGGCAGTTCTCTTCCTAGAGGTCGTTTCATATCATGCCTAAAGGCGTGGAAGATGATCTCGAAGGGATGTCTCTACCATATTGTGAGAGTCCAAGAAGTGGATTCCGAAATTCCTCCTATTGAGTCGGTCCCCGTGGTGAGTGAATTTACGGAGGTCTTTCCTAATGACCTTCCTGGCATTCCTCCCGAACGGGAAATCGATTTCGGTATTGATTTGCTACCGGAAACAAATCCTATCTCTATTCCTCCTTATAGAATGGCTCCGGCCGAGTTAAAGGAATTGAAGGCACAACTTAAAGATTTGCTAGACAAGGGCTTTATAAGGCCTAGCATTTCTCCATGGGGTGCTCCGGTGTTGTTCGTGAAAAAGAAGGATGGATCCTTTAGAATGTGTATTGACTACCGACAACTCAACAAGGTTACTATCAAGAACAAGTATCCTCTTCCTCGGATTGATGATTTATTTGATCAACTCCAAGGAGCGAGTTACTTCTCAAAAATCGATTTGAGGTCAGGGTACCATCAGCTTAGGGTGAGAAATGAAGATATTCCAAAGACAGCTTTTCGGACTCGATATGGGCATTATGAGTTCGTGGTTATGTCCTTTGGTCTCACAAATGCCCCGGCAGCGTTTATGGATCTGATGAATAGGGTGTTTCGAAGTTACCTTGATTCATTCGTTATTGTATTTATCGATGATATCTTGGTGTATTCGAAAAATGAGGTTGATCACATGAATCATCTAAGGGTAGTATTGCAAACCCTTAGGGAGCATAAATTGTTCGCCAAGTATAGCAAGTGCGAGTTTTGGCTGAGGTCGGTGGCGTTTCTTGGGCACATCATCTCTAGTGAGGGAGTTGAGGTAGACCCAAGGAAAACAGATGCGGTAAGAAACTGGCCTAGACCCTTGACCCCAACTGACATTAGGAGTTTCTTGGGTCTAGCGGGTTATTATCGAAGGTTCGTAGAAGGTTTTTCATCCATTGCATCTCCTTTGACTGCATTAACTCAAAAGGGTAAAAAGTTTGAGTGGTCAGAGGCATGCGAGAGGAGTTTTCAATTATTGAAGGATAGGCTTACTTCCGCTCCGGTGTTAACTTTACCGGAAGGATCTAAAGGGTTCATAGTGTATTGTGATGCATCCCGTGTAGGTTTGGGGTGTGTGCTTATGCAAAATGGGAAGGTGATTGCCTATGCTTCGCGACAACTTAAGGTGCATGAGCGAAATTATCCTACTCATGACCTCGAGTTAGCGGCCGTGGTATTTGCTTTAAAAATATGGCGACATTATTTGTATGGTGTCCATGTGGATGTTTTCACGGATCATAAGAGTCTTCAATATGTGTTTACCCAAAAAGATTTAAATCTTCGACAAAGAAGGTGGTTAGAATTGTTGAAAGATTATGATATGAGTGTACTATATCATCCCGGCAAGGCAAATGTGGTGGCGGATGCTTTAAGCCGTATGACTATGGGTAGTGTGGCACATTTAGAAGAAAACAAGAAAGATCTAGTAAAAGATGTTCATTGTTTGACTAGATTGGGAGTACGATTGATGAGTTCTCTAAATGGAGGTGCCACGGTTCATCATAGCTCCGAGTCATCATTAGTGGTTGAGGTGAAGTCCAAACAACATCTTGATCTACTATTGATGGAGTTAAAGGAATCGGTTCTTGGCAAGATGAACGAATCATTTTCCTTAGGGGAAGATAATGTGTTGAGGTACCAAGGGAGATTATGTGTTCCCGATGTTGATGGATTGAGAGATCGGATCCTTGATGAAGCTCATGGATCCCATTATTCCATCCATCCCGGTTCTACAAAGATGTATCATGACCTTCGAGAAATATATTGGTGGGAAGGTTTGAAGAAGGATATAGCGGAATTTGTTGCTAAATGTCCGAATTGTCAACAAGTGAAGGCGGAACATCAAAAGCCGGGTGGCTTACTACAAGAAATTCAAATTCCTACTTGGAAGTGGGAAGACATTAACATGGATTTCGTAGTAGGGTTGCCTCGGACTCAAAAGTCATTTGATTCTATATGGGTGATTGTTGACAGATTAACTAAGTCCGCTCACTTTATTCCCGTCAAATCTACGTATTCGGCGGAAGATTATGCGAAAATCTTCATAGATGAGATTGTGTGTCGTCATGGTATTCCGTTATCCATCATTTCGGATCGAGGTGCACAATTCACATCTAGGTTTTGGAAGTCGTTTCAAAAGGGTTTGGGTACTAAAGTAAAATTAAGTACCGCCTTCCATCCTCAAACGGATGGTCAAGCGGAACGCACGATTCAAACTCTTGAAGATATGCTTAGAGCTTGCATCATTGATTTTAAAGGGAGTTGGGATAAGCATTTGCCGTTGGTGGAGTTTGCATATAATAATAGTTTTCATTCGTCCATCTCCATGGCTCCCTATGAAGCCTTGTATGGTAGGAGGTGTAGGTCTCCTATAGGATGGTTTGAAGTAGGTGAGTCATCGATATTCGGTCCCGACTTGATTTATAAGACATTGGAGAATGTACATATCATAAGAAATAGGTTGCAAACAGCCTATAGTCGACAAAAGTCCTATGCCGATAATAGAAGAAGGGACTTGGAGTTTGAAGAGGGTGATAAGGTGTATCTGAAAATTTCACCTATGAAGGGAGTGGTAAGATTTGGCAAGAAAGGGAAGTTGAGCCCTCGATATGTAGGCCCTTATGAGATTTTGGAAAGGGTTGGTAAAGTTGCCTATCGTTTAAAATTACCTGATGAACTAGCCTTGGTTCATCCGGTTTTCCATGTCTCTATGTTGAAGAAGTGTGTCGGAGATCCCGAGTCAATTCTTCCTCTTGAAGGCCTCGGAGTTGAGGAAAACCTCTCTTATGAGGAGGTTCCGGTTCAAATCCTTGATAGGCAAGTGAAAAGGTTGAGGAACAAAGAGGTGGTTTCCGTAAAGGTGCTATGGAGGAACCACCTAGTTGAGGGTGCAACATGGGAGGCGGAGGCCGACATGAAAACCCGTTATCCTCATCTTTTTGATGTTTAAGGTTAGCATCTCTCTAATGATATAAATACGATAGATATTGTAAATCCCTGTTGTTTTTGTGAAACTTTGCAAAACTCCTAGTTTTGGAGACTTCGAAAATGGAGTCACTTTAAGGTGACCTTAGATAAATTTGGAAGTTTTCTTGCTTCTTGCATAATTGAGTCAATTTTTGTGATTTAGGTATGGTTAATCCTTGTTGATATAGTATTGAGTATATTGATAAAATGAACTTTGTACTAATTGATTTGAGTGATAAATAATTGAGCTCATGCCTATATGAAAAAGGAGAAAAACCTCATGAGGAAATGTTGAGATCATGTATGGTAAATTGATGTTTGAAGTATTTTTATGAAAGAATATAGTTCATGCTAACTAAATATGGTAAATTGGTTGAGCTGCTAGTCTTGAGTCTACTCCCACATTTTAAGAGTGTTTGGTGTCATTCGGGGACGAATGTTCTAAGGGGGGATAATGTAACATTTTGAAATACCGAGGTCATGTGATAAGACTTAAATGGTCTCCTTAGGATCTAAACCAGTGTTCCTAGCCAAATAGGCATATTTGGAGTCTTTGAAGTGGTGTTGGAACCGAAACTCTTAAACGTCCGGCAAATTGGGTCATAAGAGGGCTAGAGTGTCCTTTTGATATAACAAGTTAAAGAGTCGGATTCTGGTAAACAGTTGTAACCATAGGTGTAAAATGTTGTGTGGAATGGTTTCATTCTGGAAAAGTCAGGGTACGACTCCCCGAGGACCAAAACAAGGACCCTCGAGGAGGACCCTTGAAACAGCAGGGCATGACGGACCCCATGACGGGGCGTCACAGGCGCGGCGGGACGTCAAGGTCTCTTTTGTGCCAGCCTTGGTGCCGTGGGACAAACCTCCGCCTGCACAAGTCTCTGACCAACGTGACGGATGTGCAGGACGGAGGGATGTCAGCCCGTCACGCTCACGACGGACCGTCGTGCCATCCTTGGTGTCTGGGAAGAAAACCTCCGCCTGCACAAGTCTCTGACCAACGTGACGGATGTGCAGGACGGAGGGATGTTAGTCCGTCACGCCCACGACGGACCGTCGTCGGGGATCCGTCGGGGAGGGCCTGTGGCAGTTTCGGAAAAGTTAGTTTTTAGTTAGTTAATTAATTAAGTGTCTTAGGGGTAATTAGGGGTTTAAGAGAGACTAATTAAGTGACTTAAGACCCCACTATAAATACCCAACCCTCATTAGCCTAATCATTCTCTCAAAAACAAAACTTTCTTCCTTCTCTCTACTTTCTCTCTCTATTGGAAGACTCCATTGGAGATCAACTTGGGGAGATCATTGGGGGCTGGTTTATTACGAAATTCACCATCAAAACGTCATCAAACCCTAAGGTATGGGATCTAATTCACCTTTGAGATTCTTTCCTCAAAGGGTTCCTTCAAAGCTTTTTCCAAAAAGTTGAGTTTCTTATGGGTTTCATCCAAATCCGAATTTGATCATCTGAATTGAGTTAATTATGTATTCTTTGGGTTAGAATTAATAGATTATCATGAATTGTAACTTGATTATGGTTAATTGATGTAGTTTGATCTAGATTGTGGGTGATGACCCCTAACCCTTAACCCTAAACGTTGAATTGATATGGAATAGGTTGAGTTTGATAGAATTGATCTCATAATTAGTTAAATGGTCTTTGATGATTGATATTGCATTGATTATGGGTCTATTATGATGAATTGAAGTTCTTCACACCTATGTTCTTGAATATTGAATCTTAGTCAAAAAGATACCTTAGAGATCATGCTACTAAGCTTTGATGTAGTATTGCTTCATATTATAGAGCTTCTCCTTGATTAGTTCTTGTGAATTATTATTGGATTACATTGACGTGATGATCTAAGATTTGGTTGATCTATGAGTTAATGGTATGGTCCTTTATTGATGGATTATGGAGGAGTATGGGTAAGTCTTGATGATCCTAGCCTTTACTTCAACTTATGGTTAATTGTCATCATGTGATAATGTTATGATGAAGTATGCTTTGATTGATGTGATAAATTGATATGATACATGAACTTATATGCTTAGGTTGGTTGTGAGGTTGCTAGAAGTAATGTAATATAGGGAAGTTGTGTGATGTGTCCTATTATGAAGAGATGTACGAGGGTTAACTTCACCTATTTGAATTGTTAATGAAAGGACTAATTCTCATTACAATTCATATTGATCTATAATGATGATATACAAGGGATTGACCCTTATATCTAATTAAATTGAAGAAGATTTAATAAATATTAAAGACTTCTCTAAAAAGGGGACTTAGCTTAGCACCGAGCGAACTTGACATTGAGAGGTGTTGACTTCCCTTAGAGGAATATTCACCATTTGTTCTTTATAGAGTGTTGACTTCCCTTAGAGGAATATTCACATATGGATCTATATGGAGTGTTGACTTCCCTTAGAGGAATACTAACTTATAGATCTACATGAAGTGTTGACTTTCCTTGAGAAATATTCACTCATGAATTCTCATGAGGTGAGGCCCCATTACCGAATGGTATATAGAGGGAATACCTATCTCTTAGTTCTTGAACTATGTTGCCACCATAGGATACTAGCTAGTGGATCCACCTAGATAGCTATGTTTTCATTAGGTTCTACCTTGGCCGGTAGACCACCTTCCATCGGTGTAAGGTTTCATAACACCGGATTCCACATTCGATTATGTGGTCTATGTCGGTTAAGGCAAATGTTCCCTAAACTAAAATGAATGAATAATATATAGGCTAATCAAAGTAACTTGAGAGGTTGGCTATAGCTTAGGTAGGGGTATGGGACTCTACCTAAGCCTTGCACTAGTTTGCCTTGATAGGAACTTTGAGAGGTCAATATTATGCATGTAAAGCGATGGTATAATGTAAATGGTTTGTATGTTGAATAACATGCTTATGAATAAAATGTTGTCGTCTTTGTTTTACGAAGGATGTATTATGATATGAAGAGTATGTTGGTAAGTAAATTGCTAATTGTATGCTTGGTAGGTTACTTGATTGAGTAGGAGACATGGTAATTTTACTTGATCATTGAACTTGTGACTTATTGAAGGTTATCATTAGTATACTTTGCTTTGCTATGGTCTAATTGCATATTTAGTCTATTATGTTTTCATAAATGTCCCTTTTTAAATATAGTTGATTGGTAATTGTATATGAGATTTCATACTTAGTACATGTGGAGTACTAATCCCTTTTCTTTCCCTTTTTCCCAAACATTTTTGGTTCGTGTCGTTGAGCTTGATCCAAATTGCTAGGAAGGAAGACTTGGGTATTTTGCCATCCAAGTGGTAGGTCCTCACTCTCTCGAGGACGTGGCCGATATCTCTCTTATATGATGTGTAGTTACTATGATTCTATGTTGACTCCTTTATTCTCTTGAGACTATGTAGTAGACAACCTATATGCGGCTTCTTTCATTTGATGTAGGGCTATGCCCAAAGACTTATTGTAATCGATAGATGGTTTATGAGATGAGACGGTTTTATGACTATTATTTTCTAAATATATAAGTGTATGAAATAAAAGTAGAAGACTAAGTAATCTTCGTATATGAACAAGTCTATGTATACTTGAAATATATAATGATGTGTATGTAGAGGTCTATGTAAACCTCCGAGTAGTTTAGATAAAAAGTTTTTAATTCTTTCACATTTTTAGATCGATGAATGCTATGACGAAGCTAAGAGGCTTGTCTTAGTCCTCCGAGAGGACGACGACGCTGGTTACGTCTAGGGGGTAAACCCGGATGTGACAGAAATTAAACTCATGACTGTTGTCCTCGAAGAATGAGGGCTCACCACTGAATCTGCACAACTGGAGAACGGAAATCGATCTATACTGATCTGGATGTTGAGAACCTGGACCTACATCACGAGAAGATATAGCGCATGTATGCATCATTACTTGAAGGTACTGAGCATGTAGGATAGAGTAAAGCTGAAATAAAACATAACTGAACAAGCACAAAAGCAAGTATAATAATTTCAACATGATATACTGAATTCTGAGCTAACTGAATGCAATGACCAATTTATAACCTTCTGAAACTGAATACTGAATATACTGATAAATGGTCAATGCAGCGAGTCTGACTAAACTGTGGGATCTACTAATAATCCGATAATAAAACCACATGAGCTAAATGTGAAGTCCGATATATACGCCCCATCGAGATGACCTAATATACCCTGCCAAAGGTATAAAGGGATGCTGGTGTGATCACTAAATTGATTGCCTACAAATGGGACTTCCAACCTACTTGGCTAGTAGTTTTGGGACTAATTGGGTACGCTGAACCCTTGTCCAACTCGGTATTATGCTACTCCCATTGATTTATGTAGTTAACTGATTATGTCTGAATTTCTTTAAAATACTGGATAGCTTAAAACTGAACATGCAAACTGAGAATGTAAAATTTAATCTGATAATGATGCATTAATAACTGAGGCATGTATATCTGAAATAACTAAAATATCTGACCTAGCATGTGTAATTCAAGAACTAAAGAAATACAAAGCTAGGGTTCTGAAATTCATGCGATAATCTGAGTAATAACATGATAATCTGATTTGGAACATATAACTAATAAATTCATAAAGTTTTGCTGTAATTCTAGGAACCCTAGGTTTAATCATGATAAGAGAATCAAGAACTGACTGAAAACTAGGGACCCAATGGGTGAAAGCAACTCCCTAGTGAAATTTCACATACCTAGTGATGAAATTCACGAAAAAATACTTAGATTTCGTGGCTGGAACTGTTGGAAACTTGTTGCGTTCTTGAACTAGGGTTCTTGAGCTTTTTCTCCTTTCTTGCTTCTAATTTTCTAACTTTTGATTAATGATTTTTACTTAGGTAAGTTTTAGTTATTTTTCTAGGCTTAAACTGACTAAAATTTGATGATTTAGGGTCAAAACGACGTATCTTAAGGTTTAAACGAAGTGGGAAAAGACCAAAAGACCCCTGGGCATGTTGCTGTCGGACCAAACGACGACCTGGACAGACGGTTTGTCGTTCTATCGACGGTCCGTCGTTTGGGTCCGTAGGTTGGATCTTTTCAATAGGCCTTTACTAAAACAAGCATAACTTTTTACTCGTTGCTCTGATTTTAGAAAGGTCGGCGTATATAGAAACCTAATTCAATTATCTATTTGTTGATATGTCACGGAACACCTAAATCATTTTTTGCTACGATTTATGATTATTTGAATTTTACCCTACTGCATTTCCCCCCTAACTGGCTGCTAGCTCCCATCTACGGTCAGACCTACAGACCGTGGGTCCACTTACGGACCGTGCTGGTCACCCGTGGTCCTTGTCATAGTGTGGCTGAATGGGGTCTCAATCTACGGTCACAGACTACAGACCGTAGGTCCGTCCGTTAATCAAGACTTACCAATTTTTCCCGAGTGAGTTTTTAGGAGTCTCTAATCCCATCGACGGTTGTGCAGGACGGACCGTGGGTCAGGCTACGGTCCGTCAATGGTCACGTCGGCTGCACCTGCAGATTTTTCTGAAAAACTAATTTTTGGTTTATTTTGTCTATGGGGTGTTACATTATCTCCCCCTTGGGAACATTCGTCCTCGAATGAAGACTAAACTAGCTGAAATAGAGGGAGAGAGCTGCAAACCCTACTACTAATCACTAAGAACTGAATTTCTGACTAAATTGAGTTCCGCAAACATGCAAATACGCTGAAAATGCAAGTACAAATTGAGGGAACATGATTCTAAGACTGAATTTACGCATGAATGACTGGAAAACTGAAGAGGAACTATTGCCTCCAGCTGGAGTGGAATCGGAAGGAAAAAGGTGAGGATACTTGGCTTTCATGGCTGCTTTTGCTTCCTAAGTAGCTCCCTCTACGGACTGACTCCTCCACAAAACCTTCACTGAAGCGATTTCTTTGTTTCTTAACCTTCTAACCTGACGGTCAAGAATCTAAACTGGTACATCCTCATAATAAAGACTATATTTCACCGCCATGCTCTCTAATAGCACTATAGATGTTGGGTCACCCACACACTTCTTCAAGATTAAGATGTGGAAAACCGGATGCACTACTGCTAAGTCTGCTGGTAATTCTAACTCATATGTCACCTTGCCAATCCTTTTCAAGATCTTGTAACGGTCTACATATCTAGGACTGAGCTTCCCTTTCTTGCCAAATCTCATAACCCCTTTCATAGGTGACACTTCCAGTAAAACCCAATCATCCACTTGGAACTTTACTTCCCTTCTCCTTACATCTGCATAAGAGTTCTAACGACTCTGGACTGTCTTAAGTCTATCTCTAATGAGTTGCACTTTCTCCATAGCTTAAGGGACTGAATCTGTCCCTATTAAAGTTGCTTCACCGACATCAAACCAACCGATAGGAGACCTACATCTACGCCCATACAAATCCTTATAAAGGGCCATCTGAATGTTGGAATGGTAGCTATTGTTGTAGGCAAACTCAATCAAAGGAAGGTGATCATCCCAACTAACTTTGAAATCGATCACACAAGCTCTCAACATATCCTCTAGGGTCTGAATAGTACGCTCTGCTTGTCCATCTGTTTGTGGATGAAATGTTGTGCTAAGGTTAACTTGAGTATCAAGACCCTTCTGAAACGACTTCCATAAATGAGAGGTAAATTGATGACCTCTATCTGAGATGATAGGCAAAGGAACCCCATGCAACCTCACAATTTCATTAATGGAAAGCTTGGCATAGTCCTCTGCCGAATCTGTAGTCTTGACCGCCAAAAAGCGAGAAGACTTAGTCATCCTATCAACAATCACCCAAATGGAGTCATGTTGTCTGCGAGTACACGGTAACCCTGTGATGAAATCCATACTGATCACTTCCCACTTCCAAGTACGAATGTCGATCTCTTGAGTCATACCCCCTGGTTTCTGATGTTCTACCTTGACTTGCTGACATTTGGGGCACTTACTCACAAAAACTGCTATATCCCTCTTCATGCCATTCCACTAATAGAATTCCAGCAGATCGCGGTACATCTTAGTGGCACCTGGGTGAATAGAATATCTGGAGTTATGGGCTTTTGCAAGAATATGTTGTCTCAACTTGCCCACATAAGGAACACACAATCTACCCTGGTAGCGAAGTACACATCTCCCCCTTGGGAGAAAACCTCCAAACTCAGATTGTGGACTGCACCTTTTAGTTCAAGCAAGATTGGATCAGTGTCTTGCTTTTCCTTAACCTCCACTACCAAAGAAGATTCTTCCCCATTCTGAACTGTTACACCATTGTCTGATATGCTTATAAGGCGAACTCCCAAGCGAGCAAGCCTGTGAATATCCTTCACTAGCTACTTTCTTTCTTCCTGAACATGGGTAACACTACCCATAGAAAGACTACTAAGAGCGTCTGCTACTACATTCACCATACCAGGATGATAATGCACACTCATATCATAATCCTTAAGGAACTCAAGACATATCGTCTGGCAAAGATTCAACTCTTTCTGGGTGAACACATACTGAAGGCTCTTATGGTCAGTTAACACATCTACATGAACACCATACAAGTAGTGTCTCCAGATCTTAAGTTCAAACACCATTGCTGCCAGCTCGAGGTCATGAGTTATATAGTTGTTCTCATGCATCTTAAGCTGTCTAGAAGCATTAGCTATAACCTTATCGCGCTGCATCAATGCACAACCAAGGTCAAATCTTGATGCGTCACAATGGATCACATAACCATCTGACCCCTCTGGTAGAGTTAAAACAGGAGCTATAGTCAATCTAGTTTTCAACTCTGCAAAACTTTTCTCACAATCATCTGACCATTGAAACTTGACCATCTTCTGCGTCAACCTAGTCAATGGTGAGGCTATGGATGAAAATCCTTCCACGAACCTTCTATAATAACCCGCTAGACCTCAAAAACTTCTGATATCTGTAGCAGAGGTAGGTCTGTGCCATAGTTTCATTGCTTCTATCTTCTGTGAATCCACTCGGATCCCTTCGCTAGATACAATGTGACCAAGGAAAGCAACATATTGCAACCAGAACTCACATTTGCTAAACTTAGCGAATAACTAGCAATTTTTGAGAGTCTGCAGAACAACTCTCAAATGACTTGCATGTTCTTTTTTATTCCTAGAGTAAATGAGGATATCATCAATGAAGACGAAATCGAACAAGTCGAAGTACTGTTTGAACACTCTGTTCATCAAATACATGAAAGCTGCAAGAGCATTGGTTAGTCTAAACGACAAAACTACAAATTCATAATGACCATACCGAGTTCTGAAGGATGCTTTCGGAATATGACTATCTCTGACTCTGAGCTGATGATAACCCGATCTGAGGTCTATCTTTGAGAAATGACTAGCACCCTGAAGTTGGTGAAACAAGTCATCAATCCTGGGGATGGGATACTTATTCTTGATTGTGACCTTGTTCAACTGTCTATAGTCAATACACATTCTGAGAGAACCATCTTTCTTCTTTACGAACAACATTGGTGAACCCAATGGTGAAATGTTAGGTCTGATGAAACCCTTATCTAAAAGGTCTTTCAACTGCTCTTTCAATTCCTTAGGCTCTGCTGGAGCATTTCTTTAAGGAGGAATAGAAATAGGCTGGGTATCTTGAAGGAGATCAATTCCAAAGTCGATTTCCCTTTCGGGAGGAACTTCAGGAAGATCTTCTGGAAACACTTCTTGAAATTCACTGACTACTGGAACTAACTCAACAATTGGGGTTTCAGAGCTCGAATCCTTAACCCGAACTAGATGGTAGATATAACCCTTAGAGATCATCTTTCTGGCCTTAAGTATGAAATAAATCGACCCATAGGCGCTAAGCTACTACCCTTCCATTCTAAGATTTTTTCATCTGGAAACTAGAAACAAACAATCCTAGTTCTACAATCGACTGAGGCATAACATGAATGTAACCAATCTGTAACAACCCTAAAAATGGATATGATAAGTAATGCCTAATGTGTCTAGAATGCCTACGATTAGACCGGGTTCACACGGATTGATGCGCGTAGAACCAGACCTCTGAACCCTTCATACAGCCAAGCCAACTAACTTGGGGAGTTAGTTGAGCTAGAAAAGGTTGGGTCCCGCCATGTAGGGCTCTCGAATACGAAGATTTACTCGAATGAGTCTTTATCGGACTTAAAAAGGGAAAATCTTAGGTTTGGAGGGTCTAGGGGTAAAATGGTCTTTTTCCAGGTTAAGGGTAGTATCATAATTACCCTAAATATATAATTAATTATTTAATTAATAAGGTGGAGAGGCATTTTGGTGAGAGAGGGCCGAAAATTGGCTCTTAAAGTGAATTCTTGCTCCACTAGGTTCGAACCTAGGTGGAAGCAATGAATTAAAGTTGTTTTTATTTAAGTTGGTAAATTAATGTAATTAAATAATATTTATTATTTATTGGCTGATTTAAAATAAAAGGGAAATCAGATTTTTAATAATAATTAACTAAACCTTATTTGACTAAGTCCTACACTAGACTCCTAAGCCTAAGGTAACTCTCTCCTCTCACGTCTATCTCACTTTCACGTTCAATGTATCTTCTCCTATTCACGTTTATCTATGCCAAATAACATTCAAGAACAGAAAATTTACTAAGTTTCTTCACACTTGAAGAACTCACACGAAAATATAAGAATAATAAACGTTAATCAATCACGTAGGCAAAGAGAAGGTTTTCCGTCGAGTGGGGTATTGAACTTTCGGTGTTGGACGTGTGTTTGGAGAAGTTTTTGGCAGCAAGTCGAGGTTTGAACGTCAAAAAGGTATGGGTTCTCTTCTCTCTTGGTCCCTTTCCCAAGAGAACCCTAAGGTTCAGACGAATCTATTCCGAAAACTAGGGTTGTTTCCCGTTGCATGTCCCTGTCACTAGCTCCATTGAATCATAGGTTGGTTATGTTTGCTGGTAGAAAACTAGAGATGAAACGTGTTTTCGTGATGATTATGTGTTTATATGTGTGTTCGGAATTGTGTGACTTATGTTGATGTTTTCCGAAAATGTAACTACGTGTGTTTGGGTGTGTTGCCGTGGCTTCTGGTTACGGTTTAGGGCTTGAAATGGTATGATAGTTCTTTTTATTTCATGTACACATGTTTATGTAAATCGTGATGTTCATATGAGATGAAATGTGGCTGATTTGAGTTATAATATCTTGGCTAAACGAATCCATGAAAATGCACCTAAAACGTTCTAAATGCACTATGAAATTTCCCTAAGAAATAATGTGTAACTTGATGAAAATATGCTGAAAAACTACCAAATTTCCAGCTTCAAGTGATGAGTTTCCGTCAAGTTAAAAGGGTTCAAAATATTGTGAAAAATGAGTTAAAACAAGTGAGGTCATGGAGGATTGAACCCGTGACCTCACCATGTTAAAAACCATGAAAATAAAGAAGTAAAAAGGAATGTGGTGAATGGGATTCGAACCATGGTCTTGGCTGGAAAATAAGCTATGAAAATAAGAAATGAGAGGAGTGGGATTCGAACCAACAACCTCTCAGACAACTTAAGGAAAAATCAAAAGAAAAGAAATGTGAGGCGTGGGAATCGAACCCACGACCTCTACGCAGTAAAGGAGAATTAGAAGAAAATGAAAAGAAAAGAAATGTGAGGCGTGGGAATCGAACCCACGACCTCTAGGCAGTAAAGGAGAATTATAAGAAAATGAAAATAAAAGAAATGTGAGGCGTGGGAATCGAACCCACGACCTCTAGGCAGTAAAGGAGAATTACAAGAAAAATAAAGTGAGGTTGTGGGGGTTTGATCCCACAACGTCATCGTCAAATCGAAATAGTCAAGGAAAAATAAATAAAAAAATAAAAAGGGTTGTGGGGTTCGATCCCACAACCCCTCGGCCAAGGAGGAGAATTTTCAAAGGATAGAAATAAAAAGGAAACGTTGATGTTGGGGCTCGATCTAGGGTCCCAATGTCATGTGGACGGAAATTCAATAAAAAGAAAAATGTAAAGTGTTGTCCAAGGGATTCGAAACCGGGTTCCCTTGCCCAAATTCCGTATTGATACATAAGTCATACGTGAATTAAATATTCAAGAATAAGGCTGCCTACTTAGATCGAAATTGAGATCTTGGCATACATACAAGATGCATAAGTCTTGTACCACATAATCTTAGGAAGATATGAATCACTTAAACGAACTATGAATGAAGCCTCATCGCTTGTATGTATAGACCCATAAGTCTAACATACGTTTAAAAATAAGTGAACCTAAGATGTATGTAATGAAATGATGAAACCCTAGAAGGGTTAAGTAAGAGTGTGAAACACGCTAAATGGCCAAGTGCATTGGCATATGATGAAATGAACATTCACGTAATAAGGGGTGAGTAATTATGAAGAGCAATGTGCTAAAGTTAATGAATGTGGTGACAACATGATAAGAGGCTAATGTAAAATATGAGAGCTATCTCAAATTAGCCTAAGTAAATGTTACCAAAACGTACTCACCTATGAGAGTGTAAAGTTAATGAAGAGACCAGTCTCTATGAACACTCTAATGAAAGTATTGAGAATAATGTATACTTAATACTAATGATGAGATGAGAAATCATCTAGTGAGCTATGATGTCCTCATACTAGAAGCCAGCTTCCATGACGTATGAGTTGAATGAAATGGAACTTTATACTGAGCACCGATAGACTATATGAGCGGTGATGCGTTCTTTCGGGAAGGGCGGAGGTCACATAACTCTTATGAGATGAGACTGTCCGGCATGCCGGGTATGGGTCTCCTTATATCTCCTAGTCTTCAAACCTATACTGCCAATATA
Source organism: Solanum lycopersicoides (assembly GCA_022817965.1). Lineage (NCBI taxonomy): Eukaryota > Viridiplantae > Streptophyta > Magnoliopsida > Solanales > Solanaceae > Solanum > Solanum lycopersicoides. The sequence goes on along the minus strand of CM040628.1, from coordinate 43,769,212 downwards.
GGGATCTGGCGGGTTTCAATTCTCATGTACGCTAGCATGTTTTAGGTCACTTTGGCCGGTAATTCCACCTCTTTTCGGTGTGGGGGAGACACTGGATTTCATGATGCTCACATGATCTATGTCAGTTAAAGTTAAAGTTCCCAATGAATGAATGAGGCCAGCCTCAAATGATACACATAATGAAATGAACGATACCAAAGGTATTAGGATAGGATAATCAAGAGGTGAGCTAGACTCAAGTAATAACACTAGGTTATTCTTGATCATTGCACAGCCAACCCGATGAGAGTCTTAAACTACATCCTAGGTATAGCTGGTGTTTACACTAGCTTATAAATGAATGAAATGAAGTACGTATGAATGAATGAAGCAGACTCTGTGTTTGTTAAAGAAGGCTCCCTAGTTAAGGTCCCATATGTTGAGCCCTTATTTTGGGAAGTCTTAATGTCAAGTCCATGATTCCAAGGTCCCATGGCATATGAATGAATGATATGAAAGATGTTATGTGCTATATGCAATATGATATGTGCTATGTGTGAGATGTTATGTGTTGTGTGCAATATGATAAGTATGATGATGCATGTTACTCTCATGGCATGACTTTCCTAATCCAAATTTGGAAAGCTCAGTAACTATCCTAATCCAAATTTGGAAAGCTCACTCACTTTCCTAATCCCAATTTGGCAAGTCCACTGACTTGACTTTCCATAATCATGTTGTTAGGAAAGAGCTATTCTTATACATGCATGTCCTTGGTGTGTGCTTGCATATACCCATACTTAGTACAAGTGTGTACTAATCCCATACAACTCTATATTTTTAGGTGCAGGCACATGTGGACGCTAGAGCTTACAGGTTGACGTTGCAGCTATCCGGACGTGGAGCTTTCATCAAGACTTGGTAGGCCCTCATGGTTTTGAGGATGTCTACTGTTACTATCTAGCTTAGATGCAGGCTTTAGCTAGTGGAGTATGTTCCACTAGTGTTTCTTTCTGTTTTTATTTTAGACATTGTATTAATGCCATTTTGGCAATTATACATTTAATGCAATATTGAACTATTTCTTTCAGTTGATAATCTTAATGTTAGATGGTTGATTGTGAACATTATGAATGTAAGTAGAATGATCTTTATGCATGTTAAGAAACAAAAAGTTTCAAATTTTCTGCTAAAATTAACCTAGATGAAGTAAGAATGACGTAAGTAGGCTTGTGTGCGACCTCTGAGAGTTCAACGACGCCGGTCTCGTCGGGGTCTAGATTCCAGTATTGACACAATCCATGCCTAGAATGACATCGAAGTCTACCATTTCTAACTCTACTAGATCTGCTGAGGTGACTTTCTAAGAGATTGTGACAGGGCAATTTTTGTATACCCGTCTAGCTATAACTGGGTTACCAACTGGAGTAGAGACTGAGAAAGGTTCTGAGAGAGTTTCTGGATTTACATTGAATTGGACTGCTATGTAAGGAGTTACAAAAGAAAGAGTAGCCCCTGGATCTAACAATGCATAAACATCAAGGTTAAAGACTCGTAACATACCAGAGACTACATCAGCAGAACCTTCTTGATCCTGGAGAGCTTGAAGAGCATACAACCTGTTCTGGCACGGACCGCCACCTGTACCAGTTGAGTTACCCTGCTGAGTCAGGTGATTTGCTGGTGCTGATGAAGTTGTAGACTGAGCTCTACCATTTCCACCTCCTTGACCCTGTCTCGAAGGACAGTCCCTCAACCTGTGACCAGAATGACCGTACCCAAAACATCCTTCTTTTCGGGCAAGACACTCGCTTGGATGGTTCTTACAACACTTCGGGCAAGCGGGGTAAGTATTGGTGCCTGAAACACTTCTCTGAGACTTAGAGCATAGTGCTCTAACCATCTGGTCAAACCTGTTCTTTGATGATGGAACACTAGCTGATGAAAGGGCTGGAGATGAGAACTTCTGCTAACTCTGCGAGCGATTTTCACCACCCAATTTCTGTTGAGAATAGTCATAGTTCCCAGTCCTAGCCTTCTTATTCTCTTTGGATTGTTCTCTAAGCTTATCACCCTCAAACTGCTGAGCATGAGTCATAAACCAAGAGAGTTTCATTTCTCCCAGTAACATCGCATTTCTGCACTCTGTTTTCACCAAATCCGACACTCCATACAAGAACTTATTCGTCTAAGCCCTGGAGTCAGCAACCATGTCAGGAGCATACCTGAGAGTTGGTTAAACTTCAGCCAATACTCTTGGACTGTCATGTTTCCCTGCCTCAAATTCATGAATTCTTGAGCCTTTTCTTCTCTCAACTCTATTGGGAAAAACCTATCGAGAAAAGTCTCACTGAAGCACTCACAAGTAATAGGAGCTGCATTTGCACCCCTATTCTCCTTCCACTGAGTGTACCAAATATGAGCCACGTCTTTCAGCTTGTATAACACCAACTCAACCTGATCATTCCCAGTAACTTGCATGACCTCAAAGATCTTCTTGATTTTGTCCAAGAAATTTTGAGGATCCTCATTAGTCTGCAATCCTAAGAACTCAGGTGAATTCATCCTAACAAAGTCACGGACCCTTGATGCTGCTGATCCACCACTTTCATTTAGAGGAGCATAAACCTGATTGTTCTGTGGGTCATACTCTGAGCCAACATCTGCATGGCATTCCTGAACTCAGCATTGGAGAATTCTTGATATGAGACTGGAGGAGCTGCGTTTGCATTCTTTGAATTAGAATTGAATTAGATCTACCTTACGCACGATAAGAGTAACAACAAAGTGAAGTTTTCCTAAAACACTTCATAGCCTCCCTATCATTACATGTGGTGCACTTCACACCCATGAAAAGGACTCTACTTAGTGCGGCTTTTAAGACATCCTAGGACCCTTGAACCTAGTGCTCTGATTCCAAGTTTTTTCACGCCCCGAGCTACCCCCGAGATGCGGACACGGAACCTAGGACCACAAGTGATACCAAGCTAACCCTGCTGGCATTATCATAAGAATAGTAAAGAATATAAATTGTTGCGGAAGCTAAATCATACTTAAAACGAAATGATGGGGAATACCCATATACTAAAACTGAGATATATGAAAACTGATGAGTTTAATACAATGAAAATATTAACTCAATGCTAAGCTGAAACTAACTATGTCTTAAATAAGCCGCTAAACTGGACTAGAAATACTGGGACAAGCCCCAGCTAAATCTTGGAAAAACTGAAACAATGACTGAAGACTGAAATTAAACTCATGATTGTTGTCCTCAGAGAATGAGGAGTCACCACTAAACCTGCTGAACTGGAGATCGGAAATCGATCTATGCGTGATTTGGATGCTGAGAACCTGAACCTATATCACGAGAAGATGTAGCGCATGTATGCGTCAGTACTTGAATGTACTGAGCATGTAGGATAGAGTAAAACTAAAATAAAACATAACTAGACAAGCACAAAAGCAAGTATAATAATCTGAACATGATATACTGAATTCTGAGCTAATTGGATGCAATGACCAATTTATAACATGCTGAAACTTAATACTGAATATACTAATAAATTGGCAATGCAGAGAGTCTAACTGAACTGTGGGAGCTACTAATAACCGATAATAAAACCACATGAGCTAAATGTGGAGTCTGATGAATACGGCCCATCGAGAGGACCCAATATACCCTGCCAAAGGTATAAAGGAATGTTGACTTGATTACTAAACTTATTGCCCACAAATGGGACTTACAACCTACTTGGCTAGTAGTTCTGGGACTAATTGAGTACGCTGAATCCTAGTCCAACTCGATATTAAGCTAGTCCCATTGATTTATGTAGTTAACTGATTATGTCTGAATTTCTGTAAAATACTGGTTATCTCAAAACTGAACATGCAAACTGAGAATGCAACATTTAATCTGATAATGATGCATTAATAACTGAGGCATGTATATATGAAATAACTGAAATATCTAACCTAGCATGTATAATTCAAGAACTAAAGAAATACAAAGCTAGGATTCTGAAACTCAAACGATAATCTGAGTAATAACATGATAATCTGATTTGGAACATATAACTAATAAATTCATAAAGTTCTGCTGTAATTCTAGGAACCCTAAGTTTAATCATGATAGGAGAATCAAGAACTGACTGAAAATTAGGGACCCAATGGGTGAAAGAAACCCACTAGTGAAATACCACATACCTGGTGATGAAATTCACGAAAAAATACTTAGATTTCGTGGCGGGAACTGCTTGAAACTTGTTGCACTCTTGAACTAGGGTTCTTGACCTTTTTCTCCTTTCATGCTTCTAATTTTCTAACTTTTGATTAATGATTTTGACTTAGGTAAGTTTTTCTTATGTTTCTAGGCTTAAACTGAGTAAAATTTGATGATTTAGGGTCAAAACGACGTATCTTAAGTTTTAACCAAAGTGGCAAAAGACCAAAAGACCCCTGGGTAAGGGTCATGCCTAAGTACTTCAAAGAATGATATGCTATATGTAATAAAGTAAAGTATGTTGTGTCTTGTCTTGGTAGACTTGTGTTCCTTACTTGATGCATGTATGAATGTGAATATGAGATGTCTTGACTTAGGATGCTAAAACCTCTTAGTCTTGTATGTATGAATGACATGAGACCTTGAATGATGTTAATAGGGTCCTTTATGTGAAACCTTGAACCTAGAGGTAAGGTTATGAATCTTGAATTATAAAGTCATAATGTTATCATTCTTGTAATGAATGATGGAGTTAAGGTTGATTGTCTGGAACAACATCAAATCAATCCTTCGGAAAGTCATTATGAGCTTCTTGTCGCCATTGTTAGGCAGCCCTAGGGTACCTCTTTGGTATAGTAAATGTAATTGGGTTATTGAACTTTATATGGAACCCTTTGTATGACCCTTCAATGTGAATTACTCTATGAGAACAAAGGCTAACACCGAGTGAGTATTGTAAGGGAAGTAGTTCTAGTTAAACTATGAGGCTAGAATACAAAGTAAGTCCTTCATATTCCTTAACCATATGCCTACATGGAATGTGTCAAAGTTATACCATTGGCAAGTAGAACACCCTCATCGGAGTAGGTTAGAACGTCGGATTCCATGTTTTGCTACCATGGTCTATGTCGGTTATTGCCTCTTCTCATCATGTGGGATACCTATTAGCATTAGAGAAGTTTTATGAAGTTTAGGTGGTGGTATGAGACGCTATCTAGACATTGCATAATAGGCTTTGTAGGTGTTAGTAAGTGTCCCTATGTCTTCTCCAAGACCATTACTTCAATATCCTCTATGTGATGAATGTCTATTAATGAACCAATAAATTAATGGCTTATGTTATGAAGCATGCAAATGAATGAGTACCTAATCTAAAGTTACTTAAGGATTACTTAGTTGAAGTATGAAGAGGGCATAAAGGATGATCTCTTCAGGTATTATCTAGGAAGTCTTTAGAATGACTCTAGTTAGGGAAGTTGGTTGATTCTTTAGGGCATGATCTAAACTAAGGAAGTCTTAAGGATTATTTAGGTAACCTTGAAGAGGGTATATGGGTGTTCTCTTCTAGGAGTACTTAAGTAAGTCCTTTGATAGCCTAGGTAAGGAGAATGTCATATTATACATGTTATGTGTTTTGTGTATTGTAAGTGTGTATGTGTCTCATTATAAGTAGTTTTGAGGATCGTTTAGGCATGCTTAGAGAGAGTGTATGGGAGGTCTCTCTTCGTGTTTATTAAGTGAGTCTTACGATAACTTTTAGTGGGATAATTACATGCTAGAAGGTTTCTTAGCTTAAGGTAAGCAACTTCACTGTAACAGTTGATTTGAAGTCACTGTAATGTGCTTCTAAAAAAAGTGATAATTTGATTAAATGATTTGTTATGTGTTTCTAAGATGTTAAATGTGGTTCTTATGATTATATTATTATATTTAAATAAAAATATGCATATTTCCAATAAATATTCGTTTTCATGATTTTTATGCATTATGCAATAATAAGTACATGTAGTTGTACTAATTCCATGTTTTTATCTATCTCTATAGTGGTTGGTAGGTGAGGAGCATTTGGGAAGCAAGACTTGGTTCGTAGCATCATTCAAGTGAAGTTGAAGTATATCCTCATTTGACCTGAGGGCATATATATCTTTTATTCTTTTAATGGATGTATTGTAATAGACTTAGTAGTACTACATTTCTGTTGTGTATGGGCCGTGTCCCGAGTACTCTTTTGTCTAAGCATTGATGAGATTGAGACTTAGTATTTTCTATGGATTTTATATGTAAGAGCTTTTAAATATTATGAAATGTTTTGTGAAAAGTTTTAATTCCGCACTACTTTTCACTATGTATATGCGATGAACGATACGAAAGGGCTTGTATAAGACCTCCTCGATGTCGAGTACGCCGGTTGAACTCCGAGAGTGCCATATATTCTAGGTTGTGGTCTCAGAATGTGCACATAAGGGTTGCTATTTTCCAAATGGCCCAAGCCATTACTACCCAAGCACAAGCCTCCACTACTCAAGCTCAAGACATGACGGCCCAAGCTAATCTGGAGGTTGTACCCCAAGCAAACAAACAAGTTGCTACCATGGCCTCCTGTCTAAGGGATTTCAATAGAAATAATCCCCCTACTTTCTATTGGTCCAAGGTTGAAGAAATACCCCATTAGTTCATTGATGAAATTTACAAGCTCATTTATGTTATTGGGCTGTCTACTAGTGAGAAGGCCGAATTAGCCACTTACCAACTCAACGGTGTGGCCCAAACTTGGTATGTCTAATGGAGGGACAATAGGCTGTTAAGGGCTGGACTGGTGACTTTGGAATTTTTCAAGAAGGCTTTTCTTGATAGATTCTTTCCTAGGGAGAAGCGAGAAGCTAAAGTGGTAGAGTTCATCAACCTTCATCAAGGAGGTATGAGTGTTCTTGAATACTCCTTGAAATTCACTCAATTGTCAAAATATGTTCTTTCTTTGGTTTCCGACCCTAGAGATGAAATGAACCGCTTTGTGATGTGAGTGTCGGATGACTTGCAAGAGGACTTGATATGTTTCATTTTGATGTCATATTGGGTATGTATTGATTGCATTCTTGCTTTGCCTCTATTGATTGTAGAACGAGGGTGGTGAAGTTTAACCTTCCAAATGAGCCCATTTTAGAGTCGAAGGGGGGAAATTATATTCCTACAGGTCATACAATCTCTTGTTCTAAATCTTTTAAAATGGTATCTAAAGGGTGTTTATATCATATTGTAAGAATCCAAGATTTAGGCTCTGAAATTCATCCAATTGAGTCGGTCCCGTAGTGAGGGAATTTCTGGAGGTCTTTCCTAATGATCTTCCCGGTGTTCCTCCCGAACGAGAAATTGATTTTGGTATCTACTTGTTACCGGATACAAATACCATTCCAATTCATCTTTATCGGATGTCTCCGGCCGAATTGAAAGAGTTGAAAGCTCAACTCAAATATTTACTAGACAAATGCTTCATTAGACCTTGTATTTCTCCATGGGGTTCTCCGGTATTGTTAAAATGTGCATTGATTACCACCAACTCAATAAAGTAACTATTAAGAACAAGTACTCTCTCCCTCTAATTGACGACTTGTTTGATCACCTCCGAGGGGCAAGCTACATTTCTAAGACTGATTTGAGATCGGGGTATCACCAACTTAGGGTGAGAGGTGAGGATATATAAAAATGGCATTTCGGACTATATATGGTCACTATGAATTCTTATTAATGTCCTTTGGTCTCACTAATGCCCCGGTAGCATTTATGGATCTCATGAATAGGGTGTTTTGAAGTTACCTAGATTTATTTGTCATTGCCTTCATTGACAACATCTTGGTATATTCGATAAATGAGGGTGATCACATGGATCATTTGAGGGTGGTGTTGCAAGTGTTTAAGGAGAACAAATTATTTGCCAATTATAGCAAATGTGAGTTTTGGTTAAGGTCGGTGGCATTTCTTGGTCATATCATCTCTAGTGATGGAGTTGAGGTTGATCCAAGAAAACTGAGGTGGTCAAGAATTGGCCTAGACCATTGACTCCATCCGACATTAGGAGTTTCTTAGGTCTAGCGGGTTATTATTGGAGGTTTATGGATGGATTTGCATCAATTGCATCTCCCTTGACTACTTTGACCCAAAAAAGTATGAAATTTGAGTGGTCAGAGGCATGTGAGAGAAGCTTCCAAATCTTGAAAGATAGTCTTACTTCGCTTCGGTGTTGACTTTACTGGAGGGTACAAAGGGCTTTTTTGTATATTGTAATGCATCACGAGTGGGTTTAGGGTGTGTGATTATGCAACATGGGAAAGCAATAGCCTATTCTTCTAGACAACTTAAGGTGCATGAGATAAATTATCCAAATCATAATCTTGAGTTAGTGGCCGTGGTATTTGCCTTGAAAATATGGAGGCATTACTTGTATGGTGTCCATGTTTATGTGTATACCGACCACAAGATTCTTCAATATGTGTCTACTCAAAAGGATTTAAATCTCTGGCAAATAGGTGGTTGGAATTTTTGAAAGATTACGACATGAGTGTCCTTTATCACCTCGGTAAGGCCAATGTGGTTGCGGATGCTCTACGTCGTATGACCATGGGTAGTGTGTCTCATGATGAGGTAGCCAAGAAAGACATAGTCAAAGATGTTCATAGGTTGGCTAGATTGGTTATGAGGTTCGAAGAATCTCCGAATGGTGGTTTTATGGTCCATCATAACTGTGAGTCATCCTTGGTGGTTGAGGTGAAGTCGAAACAACACGTTGATCAACCATTGATGGAGTTGAAGAAATGGTTCTTGGTAAGCTTAAAAAGTCATTCTCCTTAGGAGGGGATGGTATCTTGAGGTATCAAGGAAGGTAGTGTGTTCCCAATGTCGATGATTTGAGGATCCGGATCCTTGAGGAAGCCCATGAGTCCTATTACTCCATTCATCCCGGTTCGACAAAAATGTACCATGACCTTAGAGAAGTATTTTTGTGGGAAGGTTTGAAAAAGGACATAGCGGAATTTGTTGCTAAGTGTCCAACTTGCCAACAAGGGAAAGCCGAACACCAAAAGCAGGTGGTTTACTACAAGAAATTCAAGTTCCTACTTTGAAGTGGGAAGACATCAATATGGATTTTGTGGTAGGTTTGCCTCGAACACAAAAGCAAGATGACTCTATATGGGTGGTTGTGGATAGGTTGACCAATTTGGCTCATTTCGTTCCCTTAATGTGTACTTATTCTGTGGAATATTATGTAAGGATATTCATAGATGAGATTGTGTGTCGCCATGGTATTCTGTTATCCATCATATCGGATCGGGGTGCACAATTCACATCTAGATTTTGGAGGCCAATCCAAGAAGGGTTGGGTACCAAGGTGAAATTAAGCACCACTTTTCAACCCCAAACAGATGTCAAGAGAAGTTGAAACCCTTGAGGATATGCTTAGAGCTTGTATTCTAGATTTTAAGGGAAGTTGGGATAAGCATTTGCCTTTGGTAGAGTTTGCTTACAACAACAACTACCATTCATCTATATCTATGGCTCCTTACGAAGACTTATATGCTAGGAGATGTAGATCTCCAATTGGATTGTTTGATGTGGGTGAGCCTTCGCTTCTTGGTCCCTATTTGATTTATAAGACTTTGGAGAAATTTCATATTATAAATCACTTGCAAACGGACTATATTCGGCAAAGTCTTATGCCGATCATTGGAGAAGGGACTTAGAGTTTGAGGAAAGTGATAAAGTGTATTTGAAAATTTTTGCCTATGAAGGGGTGGTTAGATTTGGGAATAAAGGGAAATTGAGTCCTTGTTATATGGGTTATTATGAAATCTTGCAAAGGGTTGGTAAGGTTGCCTATGAGCTAAGGTTGCCTAGTGAATTGGCTTAGATTCATGCGGTTTTCCATATTTCAATGCTTAAGAAGTTTATCGGTGATCCCGAGTCTATTCTTCCTATTGAGGGTTTTGATGTAAAGAATAACCTCTCTTATGAGGAAGTTCCGGTTCAAATCCTTGATAGGCAAGTAAAGAATGGAGGAACAAAGAGGTGGCTTCCGTAAAGGTGTTATGGAAGAATCACCTTGTTGAGGGTGCACCATGGGAGATCGAGGCCGACATGAAGTCCCGTTACCCTAATCTATATGATAACTAAGGTTAGTTGTTCCTATTAATAATGAAAATAATGAATAAAAATTGAAGTTTCTTGATTTTTTGTGAAGTTTTGCAAAAATTTGCATTTTTGATGTTGTTACAGTGACTTACAGTTAAGTATGCCTATAAATTTGCAATTCTTCTTGTGTTGAGTTATGATGTGCATTTTGATATGGTGAGTCTTTATGAAATAATATGTAGCATGTTGTTAAGTTGAACTTTTGGCATAATTGACTCATATATGACATGATGAGCTCTTTTCGTTGTGAAAAGGATATTCCTCATAATGTAATGTTGAGCCTCATGTGTGGTAATTAAAGATTTTGAATTGCCTTGTGTAAATTATATGATTGATGTTGTAAATGATATTATAATGTATTGTTGTTGGTTGAGATGCTAGTCTTGAGTCTATTCCTTCCTTTCAAAACATTTTAGTGTCATTCGGGGACGAATGTTCCTAAGTGGGGGGTAATGTAACACTTCGAAAATATAAGATGTGTTCTAGAGCCTAACATGAGTCTCATAAAGTTTATACACTATTTTAAGGTCTATTTTAGTTAATATAAGTCATTTAGGAAGTCTAGAAACCAAAATGTCCAAGAACGTCCATGAAGTCCAGAATGAAAATTGGTGGAAAGGTGTATAACATTTATTAGAGTTAATTCATAGTCGAAACGTCCGGGCTCGACTCCCCAAGGACCAACTAAGGGACCTTGAGGAGGACCCTTGCATTTTTGGGTCAAAGGACTGCTCAAGGCAGTGTGCACAGACGAGTGCCATCGACGGGGCGTCGATGGCCACCGTTGATGGATACATAGTCAATTTGGCCAAAGGGTCATTTTGGAAACTCTCTGAACTTAGCACGGATGTGCAGCACGGTGGGAGCAAGTGGCCATCATCTCACAGTGATCGGGGTCCCGTCTGTGAGGGCCTATGTTGCTGTACATTTTAAGTTGGGTTCCATTAATTAATTAAAAGGTTTGTTAATTAGTTGGGGGAATAGGGAGGTCTAATTAAGTTATTTAAGCACCTATATAAAGTCATAACCTAATTACACTAACTTAAACTCTCATAATTCACAAACCCAAAAACTCTCTTCTTTCTCTCTCTCAAAGAAACCCCACTGAAGACCAAGATAGAGGTGGTTTCAAGGGCTGCAAAGGGTCAATTTTCTTCATCAATGTTCATCAATTAGTAAGTTATGGGATTCCTTTCACCTTTTAGACCTCTTTCCTCAAAGGGTTCCATCAAATTAATTTCAAAAGTTGGGTTTTAAAGTCGGTTTTCATCCAATACGAAATTGATTTGTTTATGATTTCTTTTGGATATTATGAATATATTAACATGTAATTTAACTCAATTATGATATATCTTGACGGATTGGTCTTGTTTGTAGAGGATGACCTTACCCCTTAACCTTAGGTTATGATCTTCATATGAATTGTCTAATGTTGGTTCAATTGATTGCTTATTGGTTGAATTTCTACTAGATGATGTTATTTGTATCAATAACGAATAAATTAGGGTGAATTATAGTCCTATAATGCTAGTTATTGAGTCTTTGATCTATATTATGACTTTGACCTATGTCTTTTGTCTTAAGCTATAAACTAGTGTTGGATTGTAATGTAGTGATTCAATTAGCATTGTTATCATGTTGGTCATGGTTATATGATAATACTACACCCTAATTGGGTTGAGTTAAGGGTTGATGTTAAGACCTTGATGAAGAATTATGATGTAGACTTTGTAAGTCTTGTGATCCCTATTCTTTATTTCAAATATGGTTAATTGTTATTAAGTCATGATGTTGTATTAGGATATGCCTTGTATTAGGAATGATAGGGTTGGTATGATGTTGAATTGAAATGTCTTGACTATGGTTTGTGAGGTGTTGGCTAAGATGTCAATGTTATAAGGATGGTAATAATTTACCAATATGCCTTATTATAATGTGATTTGTAAATATGCAACCTCACTTATATGAATTGTAATGAAATTATTATACTCATGCAATTCTTATTGATCTATGATTATGATGATGATTATACAAGGGATAGACCCTATGACCTACATTAATCTATGATTATTAATAAAGACATTAATGACATTTCAAAAGGAATCTAGCTTAGCACCGAGTGAACTAAAGTGAGGAGTGTCCCTTCCTACATAGGGAAAGTAGGATCACTAATGTACTCTTGATATTAGAGACTATAATGCATGTAGCATAATGAGGGTCCCAACTATATCTCTTATTTCTTGAACTATGTTTCTCACAGAGGAATATTAGCTGGGTGATCCACGTAGTTGCATGTTCATGTTTTGGTACTAACATGTCAAGTAGTCCGCCTTCCTTCGGTGTAGGGTTCCATTACACCGGATTCCACGTTAGCTCATGTGGTCTATGTCGGGTAAGGCAAGATGTTCCAAAAAGGTAAATGACATAAAGAGTTGAACTCTAACTAAGATAACCTAAGGGGTTTAGCTTAGTCTATGTAGGGGTATGAGACTCTACCTTAACATTGCACTAGTTAGCCTTGAGGGAAGTCTTAAGAGGATATTCTTATGTGTGTATATGATTATAATGGTACATGATATATATATGATGAACCTGCACATTGTTGATACTATATGTTGATTAGTTTCACTTATGAATATGTGTTGGTCTCTATTGTTAAAGTATGATTATATGTACTCTCAAATGCCATGCTATGTGAAGTGGGATGTTGGTCGTGATTCTTGTTTGGTTACTTGATTGAGTAAGGTTATGGGGCTCTGTGACATTGCACTTGTTGACTTAATAGGGGTTAATGGGTAATTGTCTTGCTTTGGTTATGTTAAAATGTACTCTAATTCATGCTTGTTGAGATTATAAATTGATGAATAGAGTGGTCTTGATTATATATGCAAGTATGTGGATATGTCATTAACTTGACTATGTTTTGTTTTGTTGGTCTTGTGATGTACATGCCTATGACTTAAGGAATATGTCTTTTTTATTGGTATGGTCTTCTTGAATGTGTAATAGGTTTTCAAAAAGAAAAATAGCATGTTTTCAAGAAAGGTCCCTTTTTAACATGTTTTCATGATATGTGTGCATATGGTCTCATAGGTAGTACTAGTGGTGTACTAACCCCATTTCTTTCTTTTCCCCAACATTTTAGGTTCCGATCGTTGAAGGGCTTTTGGAAACGACTTTGAAGAAGACTTGGAATTCTTAATCATCCAAGTTGTGTAGGTCCTCACTTTTTGAGGGCAATGCCACTATCAAGCTTATGATGTTGTTTTAGTATTAAGATTCTTATGTTTCTTTCCTTTTCATTTGGATACTAAACGTTGTATGACCTATATGTGGTCTTATTGTAATGATGTATGGGCTAGGCCAAATTTGATATACTCTTATTAGATGATTATGAGATGAGACGATTATTTGAGACTATGTTATATTCTATATATCTATGTGCAAATAAAAGTAGAAGACTAAGAAATCTTCCTATACGAATGGTCTATGTATACTCGATATATATCTGTTATGTGTATGTAGAGGTCTATGTAAACCTCAATGTAGTAATGAAAAGTGTTGAATTTTTCCGTGTTTTTGATCGATGAATGTAATGATATAAGCTAAGAGGCTAGTATTCGTCCTCAAAGGGGACGCCGACGCCGGTTACATCTAAGGGGTGCTCCCGTATGTGACACCTCTCATAACTAGTTCACTCGGTGCTATGCTACAATCCATTTTTGAAATGTCTTTAAGCCTTTATTAATCAATCATAACTTAATGTAGGTAATAGGAGACGAACCCCTTGTATATCATAATCATTTACTCAGTAGGAATTACATGATAACTTCATGTCATAATAACCCTCATATATGTTAGCTTAACACATTATCATCATCATTTCATAGTAAGGAACATAAGTGATTCACAATCAACCTCAAATCATCATACCTTAATCATAATCTCGCAATTCACATAGTCAAGGCATTTCAATTACGTTCATCATACCATCACCTACTAATTCAATCACATATAATACTTCAATTGAACATCATCATCAAGTACTAACCATCACAATTGAAGTAAAGGATTAAAGATCATAAGGTCTTACAAATTAACCTTCATAAGCCTCCTTCAATGGTCTTACCATCAACCAACCATATTCATCCATCAATAGGCTTAATAACATCATACAATAGTAATCTATACAAGAAGTAAGTCAATTGTATCATCTCTACCCAAATTAACTTCAACTCATAACCTAGGGTTAGGGGGAAAGGGTTCATCATGAATTCTTCAAGAAATAGATCCAATCCCAACAATACATTACTTTAGGCAGTCCATGAATTAATTAGAATAGATAAACCAAGTCTAACAATCAATACATTCATTAATTTTCATAAATTTATAAGCAAGATCCAAAATTTAAGGGAAATTGGGGGAAAATACATGATCCGCACAAAATTCCAATAAATTAGCATCAATTACTCAATAATCCACACTTAATTTGCCATGGGTAATCACATTTAGTCATAATCAATCATAAATTTCAAGTTTAGAAGAAAAACTCATTTGTAGATGAAAACCCTTGGAATTGGGTGATTTATAAATCAACTTTGAAATGACCTCTTGCGGAAAGGAATCCCAAGAGTGAATAACTCATACCTTAATGAAGCTTAATCTATGAAATTCAAGTGAAATCATAGAGAAATTGGTCTTCTTCTTCAAGATTTTTTGTTCCTTCAATGAAGGTTGAATAGAGAGTGAAATTAGAGAGAGGTGAGAGCTTTTGTAGTTTGAGGACAAAATCCTTTGTAGTTTTGTTTGTTTTGGAGTCTTGCATTAGTATGAATTTCATGTCTCCTTATTCTATGAGTTCCATTGATTATATGGTATTTTGCATACTCTTTATGATATCATAGTTTGCTAAATAGATTTGTAGTTTATCAATATCTCTCATGTCAATGTGTGGCTAATGATATTTACTCTATTGCTTGCATTTATGTGCCAATGTGGGATTTGAAGGTTATTGCATGTTGAGTTCACGATGGTGTAATGAAATGTCTAATGTTGGAGAAGGTAGTTCATCCATAGATTATGAAGTGAGTGTGTAATTAGAATAATGGAAATTTATTCCAATTTGCTTATGTTTCTTAAAATGCCTAATGATATGGAGAGTGTGACTTGTGAATTTGGTGAATTTACTATGAATGTTATGACATTTATGATATGTGTGGTATGCTTCTAGTTGAGCCCTTGATGTCCTTGAAAGTGTTTAGTGTCATTCGAGGACAAATGTTGTTATAAGTGGGGGAGATTGTAACGACCCTAAATTGAAATAGGTCAAACTAGAGATTCACCTGTGTTTCATTAGTTATTAATGACTTAAAATAGTGTATTTTAGCATTATCAGTCAGTTTGTAAAGCTTGGGACTGTTTGGAAGTCAAACGTCTAAGACCTCCGGAAACTAGTCGAAGTTTAAGTAGCGTGTCATAGTGTTCTGTAGTGATGTTTTGTGGGATGTTTTGAGGGTGAAATTGAGTAGCGATGGTTAATATGAGTATAATGACATTTAAAGGGTCGCAGCGTCCGAGAACAACGCCCCGGGGATAAACTTAAGGGTCCCCGAGGAGGACCCAAACATGGGCCATCAAAGCTTCCAACGAGCCTAGATTTTAGAGCTGCTGCGCGAAGTGCAGCCAGCACTTGGTGGGTAAATTTGGCCCTGCAACGCGGGGCTAACACGAACCTTACTGTCCCAAAATATTTTCCAAAACCAAGATCTGAAAATGACCTCGTGACGCGCAGCCAAGTCCCAAATTTGGCCGCGTCATTTTTAAGTCAAATTTTAATTTGGAAAAGGGTCCAAGTGGTGTAAGGATCTTTTGGGAACTTTGGGGATTATTTGTGGACTGATGTAGATAATTCTACACCTCATTTCACCCACCATTTCAAACCCTAAAGCGCAAATAAAAATTCTCTCCAAAACTCTTCTACAAAAATCCTCCATTGAAGAAGGATCAAGCTCCAAGGAAGAGGACCAACTTCTTCACGTTTTCTTCATAAAAATTCTCTTGGGTTCCTTCTTATTAAGGTATGAAAGTCATCCTTGCACCTTCTTTCATTCAAGAAGCCATTTCAAATAGATTTCAAAAAGTATTTTAACTTCAAACTTCTTTGTTCCTTGATTCTAAGTATGGGTCTTTGCATGAAAATGTTCTAATGATTAAATTGAGTTTCTCTTAGTTTTAAATATTGATTTTAATGTCAAAACCACAATAAAATCATGTCTATTCATTTTATCAAATTTTATCTTACAAGATGGGTTTAATGGGCATGATTAGATAATGTTAGAGTTGTTGTTTCTTGTTGGTTTCGTTGAGAATTAACTATCGCCCTAATGGCTATTTTATGATGTATTATTGGATAAATTGTGAATAGGTGGTGAAAGCTTGAATGAATGGTAAGTTGTCTATTTTGTTTAATCCTTATTGTGAAATGCTCTTGAGTGGTATGGTCCACCTTTGGTGGCGGTGTTTACTTGAAGTATATGAAGTTATATGTGTATTATGAGAATTTCCTTGAAGGCATGATATATTAAGTTAAGTGATGATTTTGATATGTATATGTATGATATGTTTTAGGATGTTGAAATGAGTATCTTGAAAGGTTTATTTTTACATGAAATAGGTATTTAATATGTGAATTATGATAATTTGTGAATTGTGATGAATGTGGGTATGAGCATGTCTAGAAGTTAATGTTGTGAGTAATGGCTATTATGTGAAAGGTGTGCTCAGATGTACTCACACGCACACTTGAATGCATGAATGAAGTCAATGAATGAAAATGGGTGATTGTAGGGTAGACACTCTTCATGAGTAGAGATGTGTAGACCATCCCTACTATCTCTAAGTATGAAAAGGTGGATTTTGGGGTGAACACTCGTCATGATTTAAGATGAAGTGTTTAGTAGCAACCTCACTATTCCCGATGAGCTTTCCAAAGATAGGTTGGAGGTTTGATACCCATTTGTGAGTTGAGATGGGGTGTTGAATAGTTAACTCTTAACCTATAGTAAATGAATGTTTAACACTCCGTGGGGGAGTTATTCTTAGCACCGAGAGGATTTGAAGAAGGAGTGGATACACTTCATGAGTAGAGATGTTGTATCCAATGTACCTCTTTATATGGGTGCTCCTCGTTAGTATAGAATGAGTTACTTAGTAGAAATCTACTTATCACTTAAATATGCACCCGTGTAGGTGTAGCTATTGGATAATCCATGTAAAGGCTAAACAATATGACCCTACTTTTGGCAAGTAGGGATCCCTTATCCGCTAAGGGTAGTACTGGGATTCCATGTCAAGCTCTCATGGTCTATGTCGGTTAAAGTTATTCCCACAAATGTATGAAAATGAAGTAAGTCTTCCTAAGGGTGAACTACTTAGGGTACGTATTGGAATAGGACTCTACTTATCCATTGCAAAAGTAGACGCTAGAAGGGAGTCTTGGCGTTTCCTTATATGAAATGTATGAATGGGTCATTATATGATGTAAATGAAAGTAGTGTGACTTTAAGCATTATGTTAAAGAAGCATGTTGAAGTTATGTCTTATATGATGAAGTTATGAATTATTATTGTAGTGTGCTTGATCCACGGGAATCCTCAAGGAGCAATAAGTAGGAGTAGTAGTATGGGATGCTACTTCCACATTGCACTTAGTTCAACTTGCAAGTCCCATTGGAGGAGGGCATTTATGTGAAGTATTTAATGCATGTATGTTCCTCTAGTGTCTTTAGTATTGAAAGTTGACTTGCTAAATAAAATGAAGTATACTTGTCCTTGGTAGTCTGAAGGATCACATGGGTGTGTACTGAAGAGATTGTATGTGCGATCTCTTCATGTCTTACCTAAGTGAGTCTTAGGATAACTTGTTAAATGATGGTCTATATGATGTTTGAAAGATTGGTTTATGAAGGTTTTATCAAAATAACATGACTTGTATGTTTCAACTAAATTGTCCTTTTCTCATGATTTATGCATAATGCCATAATTAGTACATTTTTTGTACTAACCCCATACTTTTCTATACTCTATAAGTATATGTTGGAGGCAAGTTGAAGGCTAGAAATCAAGATTGGGAATCGACTCTTTCAAGACTAAGTATGTCCTCATATATTTGAGGGCATAGTCTATGTTTCTTTAATTCATCTTTAAGACTCGTATTAGACTATTTATGTATTTCTTTCAATGTAAAGGGTCGTGTCCCTAAGATATTTTAGATGTTTCTTTAATATTTTCTTTTGACGATGAGACTTACTGCTTAGTATTTTATAAAAGAAGTTTCTTATTATTATTGTTGTGAAAAATTTTAATTCGGCACTACTTTTCATATCTTATGTAATGAATGATAGCTAAGAGGCTTGTGCAAAACCTCTGTGAGGTCGAGTACGCCGTGTTCCAACCTAAGGGTTGCCCTAACTTCTAGGGTGTACTTTCGGGTTGTTACAATGATAGTCAATGCACATCCTAAGGGACCGATCCTTCTTCTTAATAAATAATACTAGAGCACCCCATGGAGAAATATTAGGTTGAATGAAACCTTTATCTAGTAAATCTTTGAGTTGAGCCTTGAACTCTTTAAATTCACCGGAGCCATCCGATAAGGAGGAATTGAAATAGGATTCGTATCCGTTAATAATTCAATACCGAAGTCAACTTCCCATTCAGGAGGTATTCCGGGCAAGTCATCCGGAAAAACTTCCGGAAATTCCCTCACTACGGGGACCGAATCAATAGGAGGGACTTCAGAGTCAAGATCTTTAACTCGTACAATATAGTAAAGACACCCTTTATAGATCATTTTCCAAGGTTTTAAAAAGAAATGATACGACCTCTAGGAATTGAGTTACCCCCTTCCACTCTAAGACGGGTTCATTAGAAAAATTAAACTTAACCACTCTTGTTCTACAATCAATGGAAGCAAAACAAACATGCAACTAATCGATTCCCAAAATAACATCAAAATCAACTATATCAAGTTGTACCAAATCCACCCATTTAACTCTATTGGGCAAAGATGTAGGACAACTCCTAAAGACTCTTCTAGCCATAACGGAGTCACCCACCGGGGTGGTAACTGAAAATGGTTCAGTCAAAACATTGGGTAGAATATCAAAACATTTAGCTACTAGAGGAGTTACAAATGATAATGTAGAACCGCGATCAATTTAAGCATAAACATCAATAGAAAAGACTTGTAACATACCGGTGACCACGTCGGGAGACTCCTCTTGCTCACCCTTAGAGCGGAGAGCATAAAAGTGGTTCCTCTTTGGATCTTTGGAACTGGTAGCACTAGCTTGATCTTGACCACTTCCCTTCTCTTGATTCTTTATATTAGAGAAATCTCTAACTTTGTGTCCACTCTTGCCACAACCAAAGCAATTCTCCGTCCTAACTAGACACTCACCCATATTCTTCTTACCATACTTGGAGCAAGTAGGTTTTCTTGTTAGGTGAATTTCCACTTCTTTCCTTTTGGGACTTAGGGTTAGACACCCTATCCTTGTTTTCATTAGATAAATTGGAAGAAACTTGGTTGGAAACCCTCTTCTTCAACCTAGGCTTGTCTTGAATCTCAAGCCTACCCTTGGAAGTACCTCCTTCATAAGACTTGGTCCTTTTAAACTCCCTATTCTTCCTCTTGAGTCTAGTCTCTTCCACTTGTTGAGCATGAACCATCAACCTAGAGATATCCATGTTGTCATGGAGACGCGCTGAACGACACTCTTCAACCAAATCATCAGACACTCCCGTCACAAAGAGATTCATCTCATCCCTTGGTTAGACACCAAAGAAGGGGCATAATTTGACAATTTAATCAACTTCAAGGAGCATTCTTTCACACTCATACCTCCTTGACAAAGGTTGATGAATTTCTCCACTTTCGCCTCCCTCTTCTCCCTAGGAAAAAATGATCATGAAAAGCCCTTCTAAACACCTCTCAAGTGATAGGACCCGCTCTCAAGGTCCTATTATCTCTCCATTGTGTGTACCATGTTTGAGCTACGTCCTTTAGTTGGTAGGAAGATAACTCGGCCTTTTCATTCAAACACAAAACCATAGCATAGTAAAACTTGTAAACTTCATCAATGAAATCTTGGGGATCTTCATTCATTTCAGAACTATAGAACATAGAAGGGTTCATCCTAATTAAATCCCTCAAGCAGGAAGTGGTGTTACTAGAATTTGGTTGAACACGAGGTCCAACCTCCCTATTCGCTTGAGCCGTCATGGCTTGACCTTGGGTGGTCATGGCTAAAGCCAAAGTCACAAATGCCGACCTTATCTCTCCATCCAACATAGGTGGAGGAATGACCGGAGATTGGTCTTGTGAATGAACTTAGTTTCCTTGTGGAGAGACTTGGTTCTGTAGGGGAGGAAGTCCAGCATTAGGAAAATCATCCTCCATTCTCCTTGCAGTCGCCGTTCGTGTAGTCATCTTCTATATCCACAAGAAAAGGGTTAGTAGAAAAAGGGACACGTAGTGTTTTGACTCATAAGGCACGACATTCAAGATTACCAGTATGTGAGAATTCCTAAGAATCACATAGCCTCTCATTCATAAGTGTGGTGCGAGACTCTACGTAGACGTGGTTTAGTGAGATATCAACCCTAAGATTATTTCAACCTCATGCTCTAATACCAAGATTGTACGACCGAGGAGCACCCCCTAGACGTAACCGACATCGATGTCCTCGGAGAGGACTAAAACTAGTCTCTTAGCATTCGTCATTATAATTCATAGGTTAAAATATGGAAAAATTAAAAATTTTAAGTATTAAGTTTTACATAGACCTCTCGCATAATACACACATATATATGGAGTTTACATAGACTCCTCGCATAGGAAGCTTACATAGGCTTCTCATTTAGGCAATATACATAATGTTTAAGAATTTAGTCTAATATATCTTCTCATATTAAACCATCTAGAACGGAGTACAACTTTCGGGCGTAGCCCATATTTCATTACAACAAAATCCACATATAGGCTTATACAATAATAGTATTCAAATGTAAGAGAAGTAAGCTAAATGTCTTTAGACAATAACAACATAAAGTAGCTAGATAGTGGCATCATCCTTGGAATGGTGAGGACCTACCAAACATTAGGGAAATTTCCAAGTAGTCTTCAATCAGCCTCCTAGAAACTCAACGCCGGAACCTACATATTGTAGAAATATAGAAATATGGGTTGGTACACCACTTCTACCAAGTATGGTTATATGCTCATAAAATATTTGAAAGAGTGCATGAAAGGGGCCATTACTTTAGAAAACATGCTAAGTAATTTGGAAAGCCTTTAATGCACAGACAAGAGAGCATATACAAGATAAGGATCACTATAACATAAGACATGTTTATAACCAAAGATAACATCAACATAAAGCCATATCAACATATCATGTTCATATCAACGTAGTATACCAAACCCTTACGAAAAATCCCATCCCATGCCTACAAGTGCAATGCTCAGGTGAAGCCCCATAACCCAACATAATCAAGTAAACAAGATATGATATCATAAGTAATGTTTCGCTTCACACAAAATATCATCATAGGTAGTCATCACAACATAGAAATTTAGACCAATAGCATATTCATTAACATTGACAACATCATATAAGAGTGTCCTCATGTAAATAAACATATCTTAATACATAAAATCATAATGCATAAGACCATCTCGTAGAACTCCCTTTAGAGTTTACTTGTGCAATGTCTAGGTAGAGTCCCATGCCCCTACCTATCCTAAGCAGATCCCTCAAGTCATCCTATTCAATGTCCATCTTCATTTTTTAATTCATTTTACTTCCGAGAACAATTGTTTTAACCGACATAGACCACATGAGCTAAATCTGCAATCCGGTTTCATGAAACCCTACTCCGAAATAAGGTGGACTACTTGCCAAGGTAGTACCAAAATAATAACATAGCGTCTAGGTGGATCCACTAGCTAGTATTCCTGTGGGAGAAACATAGTTCAACAACTAGGAGACATGCTTGAGACCCTCTTTATGCACCAGGGCACTGTAATCTCTATCTCATGTGAACCATTGTGAACCTACCTTCCCACATTGTGAACGTATGTAACACCTCTAAAATGACATAGGTGAAACTACATCCTAACAGTTGTGTCTTGATGTTATGAAGTCCTATTATGGGTTAAAATGAGGTTAGGAGTCAGTGTTTAAAGTTTCGTGAAGTTTGGAGGTCAAACGTCCAAGAACGTCCAGGACGTTTGAAAGGTTTGCCTTGAAATGTACTTGTGTGTCTTAGTGTGTTTCATCAAGTTTTACGTGTTCGTTTTGGATAAAATTATTATGAGAGGTCCTTCACGTGTATATGATCGTTTTGAGGTTGCAAATTTCTTGGAATAACTCCTCAAGGACCAACCAAGGGTCCTTGAAGATGGACCCAACTTGTGAGCCAAGGCTGTCCAAACCAACCTTACCTACGGATGGCATCGACGCCCTATAGGCTGATCGACGCCCCGTAACTGGGAGGCGTAGGTTAGGACTCAGCCTAGGGATCTTAATATCCCAAGGGAAAGTCTCTGAATCCATTGAAGGCGGGCCAGGACGGCCCGTCTGTGGACCTATGTCCCTTCGATGGGCAACCGTTGATGGTGACTGCATTTCGTAGGCTCACTGTTAAGTGTAATTTCCAAATTCACCCCACGTCCGAATAAATAAATGGGAGGCTTACTAGGGGTGTTTTGGATATTTCAAGTAGGTTTATAAGTCTAAAACACCTTGATGAATTCATCATTCAAAATCAGAACCCAAAATCTCTAAGAAACATTCTAGAACTCCATTGAAGCCAAAACTCAAGATAGAGCTTGGATTGAAGATTCATGGTGATATCTCCATAAAATATTCATCAAATTAGTGGTATAGAATCAATTAAGGTATGGTCTTCATCCTTGAATCTCTTTTCTTCAAGGAGCCAAACTTCAAAGTGATTTCCACAGTCTTTAATATATGAAATTGTCCTATTTTGATATCTATCCTTCGGTTCTTGATTAAAAAGTTTTGAATCATTATATATTGATTTAATTGATGTTAATTTTATAATTTTAACCTTATTACTCTATGAACCCATGTAATTCATGAAACCCTAGTTTTTGACTATGTTGTGGGTGATTTGATTATGTTTAAGTGCCATTGAATTATTTTGTAGTTTGATTAGGGCTATTGAATTATGAATGAATCATGCTAGAACTATGAGTAGGATTCCCTAATTTGATAAGTTCATGTTGTATTATCTTTGATTCATTGTATATTGTTATTTTTGGGTTGAATTGTAAACTATGGCTATTGGTAAGAGCCTTGGTATATTGTGTTGGACGAATTGTCTATGGATTAAAGATGTGAGGTTGGATTAATGGTATGTTGACCTAACTTTCTCTATATTGTGTAGTATAGGAATTAGATAGTAATGATGTTTGGTATGGTCCACTTATGGTGGCGGTGCTTAGGTGCTATATATGTGAATTTACAAATTTTATCATGATTACAATTAAATAGTTACCTGACATATTTTACTTTTGTATTTTACTCATATATATTGCTTAAAAGAATTTTCAATTTTAACGTCGACAATTACCGAAAGAAGACTCAAAATAGTCTCTCATCTTTGGGTTAAAACTCAAAGCCATTTTTGAATTTTTACATGGAGCACTAATAGTTGTAATATTGGTGCACTTTTGGTCCTCCCTTAAACTTTTACCTATTTTTTTACATTAATTTTGATCATAATTGTATTTAAGAAATGCCCCGTCGTCTTTTTATATATTTAGTAGAAATAATAACTCTATGTGGGAGAATGTGAGAAGAAGAACACATTATTTTGTTCCGTATAAATATTATTAATGCAGCTAAATTATGAACATTTAAACATATGACATTGCAATAAAAAAAAATTATACTATTGTACGTGAAATTGTCGTGAGGAACCTCTCGACTTTACCTGCAAAACGATTTCTACTAAACAAAATAAGGTGCTTTTCTTTTCACATTCTCTCACATGAAATTATTATTTCTACTAATATATAAAATGACGATTAAACATTCTATACGTATGGAGAAAATGGTACGCTTGTAGTCTCTTTGTAGGTTTACTTAGTATGTGTGAGGTTATGGGACTTAACATGTACATTGCACTAGTAGGCTTAGAATGAGGTTATGAGTAGTGTTATATGATGTTTTATGAAGTGAAGTCCAAGTATGTGTCGTTGACTATTGTTTGGAATGATGTTATTGGTAGTGTGACTCCCATTGTGTCTTGGGTTAAGTCTTATATGAGGGGTATGTATTATGTTGAGTTGTATGTGAAGTTGTGATATCATGATATATTATGCCTCTATGTATAGGTCTGTGTTTTGTAAGTAATGAGGGTGCATGTATGATTACCTTGTGGTCTTAAGGTGATACTTGAGGGTGGATGGTGTTATGAGACATTATCTATACATTGCACCAAGTATCACTAGAGGATTACTTGGGAACTTGGGAAGTCAAGGAGTTAAAATGAAGAAAGCTCACTGTAAAGAAATAGTAGTTACTGTAAAGTTGCTACTAACATTACTTAAATGAAATGTGTCATTTTATATGATGTTTGAACTTCTAATATGCCTATATGAAGTTTGTGAATTGTATAATGCTTATTGTATCAAAGTTTTATGAAGTTTTCACAAAAAGGCATAATGCATGGTTTCAAGTAAAATGTCCCTTTGAAATGCATGTTTTTGCATGATTGCAATACTTAGTGCATTCTTGTACTAACTTCATTCTTCTTCACCTTTTTACACAAAGTGTAGGTTATGTATGCTTAATGGATGTCTCTAAGGTGAAGGGCTTTTTATGTGTTTCCCAAGCTCAAGGAAAGGGATCCTTATATTTCAAAGATTCCATACATTATGTTTATGTAAAGTCATGTAATAGTTTAGTTAATCTTTTATGTTATAAGGGTCGTGTCCCTAATGTACTCTAATGATGTTTAGTCTATGATGGCAAAGAAACTTAGAGTCTAACTAAGTAAATATGGTATTTTATATATATAATGGAGGTGATGTTCTAGCATACGATGTGCTATGAAAGTTTTAAATTTTTCGCTAAATTATCTATGACAATGCGATGAATGATAATTATGGGCTTGTATAAGACCTCCGTGAGGTCAAGTACGCCATGTTACTTCTAGGGGGTGCTCTCCGGTCGTTACAACATTGTATCATAGCATGATGTTTATGAAAGTGGTTTTAGGTTCCAAAAGTCTCATATTGCCACGCCTTGTAGAGTCCCGATCATCGGTGGTGAGTCGCGACACATCTATGATCGAAAGGCTACATGACGATAGAGTTTCCCTTCTTCATCATTCTAATGTCATGCCATAGAACCTAACTCTATAAGATCTCTCTCTTTTGTTTTCTTGTCTGGTGGTCTTTTAGATGTGATAGCTTTGATAAGATGGTATCTCTATGCTTGAGGGAGAAAATGTGAGTTTTGATGCTTACCTTGGTTTTATGGTTTGATGAGTATGTGTGAAGGTGAAATTTGGTTGATATTTATATGATGCACTTTGTGGCATGAGATCTATGTGAACTGGCATTTTATGTTGAGAAATATATGTCATGATATAGTTAAAACATGTTAAAAGTTTTTTTGGTTAAAATAAGTCTCTTTTGAATTGACATATTACTATATGGATTTGCATGATGGTACCCTAATGATATGATTTAGGTTTGAATGCCTTTAGGAAATGTGGTAAATGTCTAGACATGCATGTTGCCCTAAGTATATATTTAAATTGTTCATTGTTGGCCTTTCTATATGTGTAATGGTTCATGTGTTGCTTTCTATGTGTGAACCTCCATGGTTGCCTTGGTTGGATTGGAGTCTTTTGTATAGGATTGATCCTAGAAGTGAAGGTAGTATGCTTGTCTTTGTACGGTGATAATGTAGGTTGGATTGACCTAGAAGTTACCTTACTGTAATGTTCAAAGAAAAGAAAGAGGCCTTATGGCTTTGTCTCCTCTATTGTTTTCCCCTATGTTGTATGACCCTTGGTGTCTCTGATATTGTTGGAAACCTTATGTGGTTAGGTAGTATGACCTAACTTGATGATTGGGGATAATTTGCCTAGATGATAAGGCTTAGAATACCCTTTGGTATTCCTATGTTGAGCTACTGTAATTCTTTTTAGGTTGGTAATCAATTATGAGTGATGATGAGGGAGGTTGATAAGCTAAGATCCTCTTGAGGTTCGGTTAAGTAGTCTTAGATGGGATTACTCTAAGTGGGGGATGGTGAGGTGAGTAGTAAGGTTGTAGATATTTCTACCTTGTCCTTCTATTCTTAAATCAGCTTGAAACGAAAGAGTTCCTAGAAGCTTTTTCATGATAGGAGTCTTGTATAAAAGTATCAGTTGCATTTTCTCCATAAGTTATATATGTCTTGATTGACACTATGTTAAGAATGTTTTTGAAGATTCTAACTTGCATGAAAAATGATTTATGATCAAATTCATGTTCCCTAATGTTGAGTGTGCATCTTAATATGCTAGTTGTGCATTTAATTTCATGAGATAAGGTGAGGAGCATCTTTGAAGTCACTCTTGATGTGTAGTGTTTAGCCTTATAATGAGAAACGGAGTCTCCTTATAATGAAAAATGGTGTGTCACTGGAAAATGGTGTGACTTTTATAGTTGGGAAAGCATGATTGTAGGCTCACTCTTGGAAAATGAAGGAATGTCTAACTAGTGTCCTTGTGTGTTCCTATAAATTGTGAGGTTTTCCCAAATTGTTGTTTGTAATGAAAAGTGTTGTCATGCTAGAAATTGAAATTTTGTGAAATGACTTCCTATTGTTGTGATGTGTGTGGTGTGAATTACCATTTTGACTTCACTAGGAAGAAATTGTAAGCATGCTTCGGTTAAAAGTTGAGAAATTCTCATTTTTTAAAAGTGAATTGACCTTTGTGCATTGCTTGGGTAAGAAATCATGGGACATGTAAGTGTACTTAGGAGAAGGACATTCCTCCTTAAACATAACTAAATATGGTATGGTTGAGTATAACTCTCATGACATTATATCTATATGATAAGGATCTTTGTTGATATACTTGACTCAAGTTTATGTGCATTGAAGTATGAGTGCTTATTTGATTCTTGAGTGATGTTTAACTTGCCTTTGTGTGACTTAAAAGTTGTTGCATGATGAGATCTTAATGAAATGAAATAGAAAGACCATGTTATGATTAGGAGAACTATGTTCCTCCTATGAACATGATGAGAGCCTAAGTGTTTGATGCATTTTGAAAGTGAGTGAATAAAAGTTTTTGCTTACTTGTGTAGCTTTGAGTGCTAAGTGTTTTGAATGTTGGTTTTCCTTGTAAGTTTGGTGCATTTAATTCTATGTGAAGATGTTATGAATGTTGTGAGCTGCTCTATGGGTCATTGAAGTCCTTTATGTGTTTAAAATTTTCTAAGTGTCATTCGAGGACGAATGTTCCCATGAGGGGGATATTGTAAGACCCCCAAAATGAGTTAAGATTTATAGAGCATAAAATGTGTCTATAAGCTTGTTAATATTTTAATTAAGTGTTTTAAAGTATGCATGATTAATTTGAAGTCATTTGGAAGTCAAACGTCCAAAAACGTCCAAGACGTTCGAAAGTTAGCCCTTGGACGTACTTGGGTTTGCCTAGCATGTTTTGAGGTGTTGCGTGTGTTGTTTGATGCTCAAACTATTATGGAAGGTACTTTAAATGTATATGAGTTTATTTACATTGTAAACGTCCGGGCAAAACTTCCCAAGGACCAACCAAAGGGTCCTTGAGGAGGACTAAACTTGTTGGTAAAAGTTGTCCCAAGTTGGCAGCTTACTGCCTTAGTGTTCACGGACGACTTCACGACCAGTGGAGTGGACCACGGTCCGTGAAGTTGGTCTTGGAACTTCCTTATCCACTTTGTGGATTGGAAAGTCAAGGTATACACTGCTCAAAGGACCATGTACCGTGATAAGGGTCGTGAACCACCGTGAAGGTGGCCGTGGTCCCTGGGCGGGCTGGTCAAGATTTGATTTCCAAATAAATTCCAATCGACCATTTATTAATTGGGGTCGATTTTAAATGTTTTATACATTAAATATAAATAGTTTAAGGTCTTTTAATAGGTCATAAACACATTATTTTCAAAATCCCAAGTTCTTCTCTCTAACCCAACGAAGAAGAAGGCAGCCATGGAAGTTGGAGTCGAAGGTTTTTCTCCTAAAACTTCGTGGGATTTTATTCATGTAGAAGTTATGTTAATCCTTCATCTTTAGATTTCCATTCATCTATAGAGTTCCTTCAAAGGTTTTCAAAGAGAATTCATGATCAAACTCTGTATCTTTCAATCTAACCATGGGTTCTTTCTCAAATTGATTTTAAAGGCATGCTTATGATGATTTGATGTTTATGTACTGAATTTAAAGTGAATTTCAATCATATTTCATGATGAACCCATGTTCCCTCCAATTCTCAAATTAGCCTATATTATGGGCATTGTGATCTTGACTTTATGTTGATTGAATTATGATCCTAGCATGTTGAATTACTTATATCTATTGTCAATTATGTATATTGATAGTGAATTATGTGAAATTGATCCTTGTGGATCAGTGTTAGAGGATTTGGTAAGTATTGACCTATGTTCTTCTATCTTCTATTGATTGTTAATGTAGAACACTTTATATGATCTCGATTCGATGGCAATTGAAGTATGATTTCGTTTATGTTATGTTGTCTTTAGATGATGCCCTATATTGTATTATTGATTAATTATGAGTATTTATCATGGATGATCAAAGCAATGGAGATTTGGTAAGGTTGCTATACTCCTCTACATTTCTATAGAATTGCTAGTAGACTTGGCCTTGTATGGCATTGTGTGGTATTGTCCACTTACGGTGGCGGTGTTTACTTCATGTCAAATCTATTTATGTGTGGATCATGGACTTGAAGGCAAATTTATAATATACGAGTGTGTGTTTATGATGATCACACTTTGTGAAGCTTATGCCTTGTCTTCTTTTCTAGTTGTGATATAGGTTGTATGGCTAGTGTATAAGCATGTGTATAACTATGTTAGGGATAGGTTAGGTGCTGCCATTTATGACTTGTGGTGGTTCATGTCCCCTTACCTATGTACCCTTATGTGAATGTCTGAATTGCTAAGGTTAGGAGTCTTAAGTGTAATATGAAGTTAGCTTGTCTCCTATGCTAATTTGTGTTGTGTGATCTATGATTGGTTGTGCATTGTGGTCCTAAGAGGGGGCTGCCTCAGTGTGTTGATTGATAGCCATTAGGTGATCATGTTGACCAATGTACACACACACTCACATATCATGCATGTTACAAGGTAGTATAAGTTCATGGTGTCTAATGAAAGGTTGTTCTCATATTCACTAATGTTTACTACTATGCAGGTAAGGTATATGTCTGTG
Source organism: Solanum lycopersicoides (assembly GCA_022817965.1). Taxonomy (NCBI): domain Eukaryota; kingdom Viridiplantae; phylum Streptophyta; class Magnoliopsida; order Solanales; family Solanaceae; genus Solanum; species Solanum lycopersicoides. The sequence continues at coordinate 43,739,516 of CM040628.1, read as the reverse complement.
AAGCATGTTATGTATTCCCTTAACGAGGATGAATTGATAGGTGTAGTAGTATGGGCAAGGGTATGGGACCTTTTCTATGCATTACACATGTGAGCTTTGATAGGATAGTTCCTACGTTTGGTTTTCTATGTACATGAATATGAATGCAGGATTATGTTAATGTATGAACATATGTGGCCTAAGGGTGTTTATGTGAAAGGTTTGCTCACATATATGTATACTATCACATCCGGGGAGCACCCCCTAGACGTAACCGGCGTCGTCGTCCTCTTTGAGGACTAAGACCAACCTCTTAGCATTCGTCATAACATTCATAGGCCAAAAATACGGAAAATTTAAAAACTTTTACTACTTCTACATTGAGGTTTACCTAGACCTATACATACACATATATATAATTATATCTAGTATACATAGAACCTTCGTATATGAAGATTACATAGTATTCTATTTTTATTACACGTACATATATATAACATAAAATAAAGTCTCAAGATTGTCTCATCTCATACCATCTAAACGATCATAGCAATTTGGGCATAGCCCTACATCAAATGTAAAGAAACCACATATAGGCTTATACAAATCGTATTCAAAGGAATTAGAATGAACATAAGAGTCTAAAAAGTAAAGCATCTCCGTAAGCTAGATATTGGCATCACCCTCGGAAAGTGAGGACCTACCCACTTGGATGGTAGAGAATATCCAAGTCTTCTTCAAGTCTTCTCGAATGAGCCTTCAATGACCGGAACCTAAATGTTTGGGAAAAGGGAGAAAATGGGGTTAGTACGCCACATGTACTAAGTATGAGACCATATGCAAATATAACATCAAAACATACTAACAAGGGACATTTAGTTAAATCATGCCATTTTACCTTTAAAAGCCTTATGCACAAGAAATCAAAGCAAGTCACATGCACACCAACGTACTTGAACCCATAATCCAACACAACTCTATTGTCAAGTAATAATCATCACAAGCAAGGATAAGAGTTTATGATATCTCAATAAGCAAGTCAATAATCATGAATCCCCATAAAGTCAAAGTGAAATGCCTAAGCAAAGTCCCATAACCTTACCCAATCAAGTAACCCAACAAGAACCATGACTAACAACCTACTCCACATAACATAGCCTACATAACTTGATGTTTCGACAATAAGGACGATTTATATGTTCATAAGAATCATCAACATCATATAATATCATTTACATAGTCATCATATACATACATAATATTAACCTACTCAAGCTCCTATCAAGGCAAAGTAGTGCAAGGCATAGGTAGATCCCCTACCCCTACCTAGGCTAAGTCAAACCCCTCAAGTCACTCTAGTTAGTTTATACATTATTACTTCATTTTAGTTTAAGGAACACTTGCCTTAACCGACATAGACCACATGAGCTAATGTGGAATTCGGTGTCATAAAACCTTACACTGTTGGAAGGCGGTCTACCGGCCAAGGTAAAACCTAATATAAAACTAGCATCTAGGTGGATCAACTAACTAGCATCCTATGGTGGCAACATAGTTTATGGAACTTGGGGGAAATCATGGAGTATCACTCTACACCCTTTTGGGGTTATGAGGCTATCCACCCTGTGAGGAACGTAGTGAATCCTACCTTCCCTACTTGGGAAAGTGTCACTCCCTCACATACAAGATCACCCGGTGCTAAGTTAGGTCCCTTTATTGAAATGTATTTAAGTCTTTATTAACAATCATAACTTAGTTTAGGTCATAGGGTCTAGCCCTTGTATAATCATAATCATCATAGCTCAATAATAATTGCATGAGTTTAGTCCTTTATCACAATTCATATAAGTGAGGTTAAAAAAATTTCATATTACTTAATAATAAGGCACATTGGTAAGCATCACCATCCTTATAACATTAACATCTTAATAAACCTCACGACCATAATCAAGAAATTTCAATTCAACATCACACCACCCTATCACTCTTAATATAAAGCATCATGTCTTAATCACAATTAACCACAACGTGAAGTAAATACTAGGGATAATAAGACTTACCAAGTCTTATTCATAATTCACAACAAGGTCATACCATCAACCCTTAGTTCAACTCTATTAGCTAATAAAGTCATCATAATTCATTAACCAACATGATCACAAGGCTAAAAGAATCACTACATCACAATTCGATACTGAATCAAAGTTTAAGATTAGGTCAATTCATCATAACCTAGATAACTTTTCAATAAATAGCATGAAAGATAACAAATCATCCTAATTTTTTCATGATTACTGTAACAGCATCATCTAATAGCAATTCATCTAATAATCAAGTCAATTGAATAAGTTACAACATAATTCATATCAAGATCAAACGTAGGATTAAGGGTTAAGGATCATGTTCTACAATTTAGACCAAACCATCACAAATTATCATAATAAAGTTAAATACATGTTAATCTATTCATTATATACTAAATAAACCATAAACAACTCAGTTCATAACATCAAATTCGTAATTGGACGAAACCTACATGAAAACTCAACTTTTAGAAATACTTTGAAGGAGCCCTTTGAGGAAAGAAGTCTCAAAGGTGAATTAGATCCCATACCTCAACGTTTGATGAAGATTCAAGGGTGAACTTGCCCCTTAAAAGCCCCCAAAACCATTCCCTAGCTTGTTCTTCAATGGTGTCTTCCAATAGAGAGAGAAAGTAGAGAGAAGGAAGAGAGTTTATTTTGAGAATTGTGTTAAGACTAATGGGGGTTGGGGTCTTTATATGGAGGGTTAATTAACCTAATTAGACTCCCTTAAACCCCTAATTAACCACCTAAACCCTTAACTAATTAAAAGAAACAATTAAAAAACGTGCAGGAAAACTTGACCCTCACAGACGGAACCCCGATCAACGGGCCATTTGTAAGTCGACAACTTGGCCCCCTCCATTCGGCACACTCGTCGTTTTGGTCAGAAACTTGTGCAGGCGAGGGCTTCCCCATTTTGGCTAAATGTGGGATGACGGTTGGTGTCGATGGCCCGTCGATCCACACATGAGCCGTCGTTTGTCTTTCGTGGTTGCACACTGCCTAGGCAGTGTTCCTCCTACGTACTAGGGTCCTCCTCAAGGGCCTTTGGTTGGTCCTTGGGGAGTCGTACCCAGACGTTTTTACCACAAATCCTCTTAGATACATGTTATACACCCTTCCACCTAATTTCATGAATTTCCGACTCCTAAAAGCTAGTCAAATACGCTAAGTGTCACGACCCTCAAGTACACCCTAGAAGTTAGAGTATCCTTGAGTTCGTCACATGGCAAATGAGACTTCAAGAAGTCTCATCTAAGCCTCTCGTATCATTCATTGCATAATAACATACTAAAATGAGTAAGAATTTAAACTTTCTTCACACACAAAGAACTTTTATAAACAATACACAAGCGAAAGACTTCCATTAAAACATTAAACCTTTACAACTCTTGAACCATCTAAACTTTAGAGTATACAATACTTGGGACTAAGCCCATACAAGACATAAAATAAAGACTCAAGACAATACGGAACATGTGGATATTGTCCTCGAATCAATGAGGACTCACCAATACTTGATCTTCAACCCTTAGAAACCTATCCATCCTCCATGGCACATCAAGACTTCCAATTCCCTACACTTTAGTCAAAAAGGGAAAAGAAGGGGTTAGCACATTAGATGTACTAAGTATGGAAGCCATGCAAAAACCATGAAAAAGGGACATTTAGTTAATAACATGCTTTTCATGAAATTTGATTAAAAGATCATACTATAATAATAAGAATGTAACAACCCTAAAAATTAATAGGATCAAGACTTAGGTTTTTCAAGAATGTTTGCGATTAGACCAAGGTCCACACGGATTGATACGCGTAGAACCAGACCTCAGAACCCTTACTACGACAAAGCCAACTAACTTGGGGAGTTAATTGAGCTTGGAAAGTTTGGAACCAACCATGTGAGGCTCACGAAAACGAAGATTTAATCGAAAGAGTTTTTACCGGACTTAAAAGAAGAAATTTCAAGTTTTGAGGGTCCAAGGGTAAAATGGTCTTTTCCAGACCAAGGGTAATATTGTAATTACCTTGAGGAATTAATTAATTTAATTAAATAAAGAAATTCGGGTTGGGGCGACCCAAGTGACCCATTTTCGCAAATGGGGAGTCACTCGGGTTCGAGCCCCACTAGAAGCAATGATTTATCTTGCTTTTATTTGATTGGATAAATTAATTAAATTAAATAATAAATATTATCTGATTTAAGAAAAAGAAAAAAATCAGATTTTATTTAATAGTTTAGCAAGGAGTCCTAGTTTGACTAATTCCCAAACCAAAACTCCTAACTTGAAGCCACTCTCTCTCACGATCTCTCTCTCTCACGTTTCACCATTCAGTCTCACGTTTCTCTCTGCCTAAACAAGTTCAAAAACAGAAAATATATTGAAGTTCTTCACACTTGAAGAACTCATACCAAAAATCTAAGAAAATAACATAAATCCATCACTTTAAGCAAAGGGGAGGAGTCTTCCGTCGATTGGTGTTGAAGTGTTGAACTTGGACTGATTTTGGACAGGATTTGGGAAGAAATTTCGTGGTTGAACAAGAAAAAATAAAGGTATGGGTCTTCTTACTCTTGGTCCCTTTCCCAAGAGACCCTTAGGACTCAGACGATTTTAATCCGAAACTAAGTTGTTCCCCGTTGCATGTCCCTGTCATTAGCTCCCATCAAATCATAGGTTGGTATGTTTGCTGGTAGAGATTAGGTATTGCAATGTGTTTTCGTGATGAATATGTTCATGAACATGTATTTGGAATCATATGAATGACAAGCTTTGTTTGCCGAAAATATGTGTATGTGTGTGCAATGTTGGTTGTGACCTATAACTCTCGGGTTAAAGTCCTAAAATGTAATGTTATGGTTGTTATTCTATGTACACAAACTTATGTAAATGATGATGCTCAGTTAAGTGTAATGTGGCTGAATTTAATGATAAACTCTTGGCCAAATATATCCATGAAAATGCACCTAAAGGACTCACTAAAAACTTCTTCAAATGCATGAACATTTAACGTTAAAGAGTGGAGAAAATAGGCTGCAAAAAAGGTAATCAAAATTTCCAGCTTGTTGATGTTGGTTTCGGGCAGATTCTGGAAATTTTGGAAGAGTTTTAAAAAGGTATTAAAGTAGGTGAGGTCAAGGGGAATCGAACCCAAGACCTCACATGACCAAGAGTCTGAAATTTTTTTTAAAAAAAAATGTAATGGAGCTAAGGGGATTCGAACCCCTTAGTTGCTGCCCACGCAATGAAATAATAAGGGAAATGGCTGGGGGGAATCAAACACACGACTCTTGGGAAGAAAGGAAGAGGAAGAATAAAGAAAATAAAAAAGATGTGAGGCGTGGGAATCGAACCCACGACCTCAAGGCTGGAAATAGAGGGGGCAAAAATGAGTATTAAAACAAGTGAGGCTGTGGGGGTTCGATCCCACGACCTCACTGTCAATGCCCTCAACTTAGCGAAAAAAATTAAAAAAATAATATATATGGGGCTGTGGGGTTAGAACCCACCACCTCACACCCCTAGCGAAATTTAATTAAAGGTAAGGAGGCTGTGGGGGTTCGAACCCACAACCTCCCTACTTAGGCGAATTAAAGAACAAAATAAAAGAGGTTGTGGGGGCTTGATCCCACAACCTCTTGATTAGGCGAAAATGGACAATAAAATGTTAATGAAAAATAAGAAGGGTTGTGGGGGTTCGAACCCACAACCATCGGCCAGTTTAAGAGAAAATTAAGTAGAAAATAATAATTCGATGTCAATGTTGGGGGATTTAATCTAAATTTCTAATGCTGCGAAAATATAATTTAGGTAATGTTTACATAAATTCTTTTATATTTTTTATATATCCTTTGTCTTTGCTATCAAAATGATATTCTATATCTTTTCTTAGTTTCTTATGTAATGGTTTAAATATTCTGCTTAATTTAGGTATAGTCTCTTACTTGATTTACTAATCCTAAAAAGCTTGTAATTTCTTTTTTGTATCAATATTTTCTTCTGAATTATATTTTCTGGACTATATGTATTTGCATTTTTATACCATTTTTATCTATCTGGATTCCTAAAAATCTATCTGTGATTTCATAATTTCTGCTTTACTTTTACTTAACTAATTCCTGAAAATCTTTACTATATGTATAAATTTTTCCTAATAATTTAATATGTTCATCTTGTGTTCTTGAATATAATAGTATATCATCTATATATACTATACAGTTTTCTAATTGGTTAAAATAACTATCCATAAAATGTTGATATCTACCTGGTGCATTCTTATATCCAAAGGGTAGTACATTCCATCATAGTATCCTTGCGTACTGTGGAATCGCTGTTAAATGTTTAGATTCTTCTCTAACTTTAAATGGTAAAATCCTGATTTACAGTCAAATTTACTAAAATAATTAAATCCTTGTATTTGTCTGATTTTCAGTATTTTGTTTGGTATAGGGTAATTATATGTTTTGGATTTTTTTTTTTTTTTTAGCATTAATTTCTATAATCTATTCCATTCTACCTTTACCTCTTTTGTTCACTATGAATATTTACTATAATGCTGGACTTGTATTTTACTATTAGTTTGCTTGAATATATTTTGTTTCCAAAATTCATCAATATGTATTTTAAATTCATTTAAATCATCAATTATATTTTAATGTGTTTTTGAGTTATTATGCTATTC